>BTHU01000011.1:21619841-22326112 GCA_036184795.1 Tokudaia tokunoshimensis
TGTATATTGTAAGCAATCTAAACACTGTGCTTCTCAAGTCAGATTCTCACCGTTCCTGTAAGATACATGCCTTGTTCTTGGGAACAGAGCCTGGCATCAAAGGTTTACTTTTCAAAGCAAGGGATTTTTGATGATTACATTAACTTTTCTCCTGTCCCTTGGAAACATTTCCCAATGCTATGGGTTGTGACAGCGAGGGCTTAGCTGTTCTCCAAAGCTCTTCATTCTCCTTCCCTACTGTGGAGTTACTATTGAGAAGCGGCTGGCCTGTCAGAGACTTGCACTTCTTAATCCTCTCTTTCCATCTGCTTATGGGCATGTAACTGACTTGCCCTGGTAGAAACAGAGAAGGAATAATAATAATAATAATAATAATAATAATAATAATAATAATAATGATGATAATAATAACTAGTTTCCCTTCTTTGAGGCTAGTTAAGAAGTCAGTGAGCTTTCCTACCCACATGAAATCTCCTTCCCTATTACAGTGATAAACATTCACCAAAGGCAGCATAGGGAAGAAAGGGTTCCTTTGGACTGTCTGGATCATGGTCCATCATTGAGGAAAGTCAGAGCAGAAACTCAAAAACAAGAGCTTGAAGCAAAAATCATGATTCAACATGACTTATAGGCTACCTTCCCTTCCTTGTCTTGCTCAGCTACCTTTCCTATACAGCATAAGCCCACCTGCCTAGGGATGGGACCACCCATAATGGGCTGGACCCTCCCACATCAGTCAGCAATGAGGAAAATGCCCCCATTGGCATGCCCCCATTGGCATGCCCACAGGTCAGTATGATAGAGGCATTCTCAACTGACATTCTCTCTTCCCAGAGATGTCTAGGTTTGAGTTATGATGACAAGAATTAACCAACACAAATCTCATAGGCAGCAATGGCCCTATTTCCCCAGGAGTCTGGACACCACTTGGCAAAGCACCCTCCACTCCTGAGCCACAGAAAGCATCTCGATCTGTGCATTACTTCCATGCTCTTTTTATTGACTGAAGTTTGGGGGTTGCATTTTACATTGATTAGTATTATCAAAATGTACACGTAGTGGGTCCCTAAAGTAAATTAAGTACAGAATATATTGACAGGAGATTGAGGACAGGGAAAGCTAACAAAAGGAAATAACAAGGTAAAAAGAAACTATCTGGGGCCTGAGATGGAGAGGGCTTGTGTTTGCTTGTTTATTTTGTTGTTTTGTTTTGAGGGACATTTTTGAAACAGCATCTTGCTATGAATCTCAGCTTGTTTCAAATCAACTATATAGTCTAGTCTGAGCTCAAAATCACATCTGTCCTTCTGCTTTGACCTACACACACACACCCCAAAAGGGGTATAAGATTTATGTACTCATTTGTCCTTTATCTTGACTATTTAAAATAATCATGTAAGCAGAATGGTAGATGCATGGTATCTAGTGGGAGAAAGGCAACCTCCTAAGTAAAGGTTAATAAATATTTCTTTAAAGAGTAGTTGCCCTGGGTACTCTAAGCAGCAAATGCAGTTGATGCCTACAGTTGTTTTGTTATTATATTTGTGAGACAGAGTCTCTCACTGAGCTCAGAGGCTGGTCCTTGTGATCCTCCTGTGTCTACCTCCTGGTGTTAGGATTACACACACACACACACACACACACACACACGCACACACACACTACAGTGACTCAGTCTTTACATGAGAGGCAGAGATGTAAACTCATGCTTGCTTGGGAATACTTTGAATGACTAGGTCATCTCTCCAGTCCTGCTATGCTGTGTCATTCTTGAGAAGATGCCCAACTCACTTAATAGAAACTTGAAATAGTTCTATAAACAACTGCATGGATCTTCTTTCTGTAGATATTTATTAGATTTACCGTGGATGAGGGATCTTTTCTGCTATTCTGGAGCTACCTGAATCTGTTGAAAGTAGATACCAATGGGCCAAGGTCTTAGAAGAAAAGAAGTGAGAAAGAAGAGATGAACAAACTAGGGAGTGAGAGTCAAGCCCTGAAAGGAAGCATACATGGCCGCTAAGAGGATGTCTCCTGGATGTGAGCGTCCACATTGCTAGCTAGCCAAGAGACTGGGGCTGTTGAGTTATTTACATGATCACTGGGCTTATTTTCGTGAGCCATAAACACACTGTTAATCATCCTGCAGTTAAAAGCCTTGGAATGTGTTCATCAAACATCCATTTCTTATACTTGATTCAGAGTAAAACTTCACGTGAAAATGTCTCCTGGAAAAGGATAGTGTACTAAACCGAGGGGTTACAAGTCTGGGATTCAGTGGATATGTTTTGCAGGATAGGAAAAAAAAATGGGGTGTCACTAAAGGGAAAAGAAATCACTCTTAACATTTGAGTTTTGCTTAAATGTGACATTTATAGAACTTTTACATACAGGGCCCCTCTGTTAATATATAATAGCATAAAATAATTTCCCTGCCATTGTCCTGCGTTATGTTCATCTGATCTATCAGAAAGATGTAAGCTACTCAAAGCGAGCACTGAGTTACTCTTGCTTGACCCTTTCTGCCCATGTCTCCAGCGAGTGAAGCAAGTGAGGCAGGTAATGATTTGATCTCATTCTTCAATGAATAAATATAATTCATAAGGCAATAGAATACGTGAGTAATACAATACCTACTTGGAGTATGCAAAACTTCCTAATGAGTAAGGGTGGGTGCATGACAAAATGCATAAACGGCTACCTTCTGGAAGATAGTCTATAAGAAAGAAGGAAGATATACAAACAGCACAATACCTGTCATACTAGTGGTCTGGCTGCAGAGGAAACAGAAAGGATGCCCTGGAGATTGGATTCATTCTTTCCCTCAGCAAGTATACGTTGAGTGCCTACCATATGCCAGAGGCTGCACTGCACAACATCACCAGAGAAATGACTTGATTGCTAAAATAGAATGAAATCACAATAAGTCCATAAACATTGTTCTCGACGGGGATTTTCCTCCCCTTTCCAAAACAAACAAAAAAACAAAAACCTCTAATCCCATAGCTTCTGGTTAGGATATTCCTGGAGGATATGACTCCTGTATAATAACCAAGAAATTATGGTCTACATGGCAGTCACTCAGTGAATACTTATTGATAATGACAAATATGGAATTATCAACTATAAAAACAATAGATTTAAATGAGTCCTGTGTGTTCGGGGTTACCGTAGGCATACTCTTTTCAAATGTATGTGCCAGAACACCAAAAGAGCAAGCACGCATCTAAGTTGTCATGAGTGGCAAAAATAACTTCTCCATATATTCTAACAGCTAACCTAGCAGACATCTGGGGAGTGCTAGATACACATAAACAGACATAGTCATATCAAGACTGCAACATTGGGTAAACCCTGAGTCTAATATATGTGGGGGGAAATCATGACTGGCAAATTACAAACATAAGGGACCCATATGATTTGAAATAACATGAGGTACAAAAGAAATATCTGGCACATGTTTAGATTGGTTTTTTTTCTTCTATTTTTTTCTACCTTTAAGAACATCCACATGGTGTGGTTACTCGCATGACCTTCTGTCTTGCAGACATCTGGTTGAATACAGCATGATGTTGTAATGGATGTTTTGTCTCTCAAAACAATGTTTCTCCCAAATTCAATCCCCATTTAAACAATGATGACCTTCTCTCTCCATATTAAAATTAAAAGCCAAAGAGAGAGGTTGGGATATTATAAATGGTCACCATCATTGCCAGTGTCAGCAAGAAAGAAGCTTTGGCAAGAACTGAGCCACAAGATAGATAATTGCTAAACAAAATCCATCTCTCTAGAGAATACAATGAGAAAACATGTGGTTGATTTGATTAGCTTGGAAGGCAGAGAAGCAGCAAGTAGTCAACTAAGCAAAGTCTATTCCACTCACACCAGACACCAACAAGACTCTCGCCTTTCTTGGCTTATAAAATCTGCCTATAAATAGGTCCTGCTGTGAAGGATGAGTGGAGGGGGAAATTCAGATGTGTCTTCCTGTCCTTCATCGCTCTTTATTAAGTGTAAGAACAACCAATAAATTCTCCATGACCCCCAGGAGATTCTCTTTAGGATCCCATTTTATTTATATTTCTGCATCAATAACTAAATACATCATGGTAATCTATATGAAGTAATTAAGAACTAATCCACTAAATTTAAAGACATGCATTAGTTTAAAAGAAACACCTCATGTTTTCAAAAGTGTGAACATACCATATCAATATATCCCAATGAATTATATGTGGAAAAATATAAAACAATATAGTATGTAATTGATGGAAATAAAGTTGTATGGAAAATGCTTGAGTTTAATTTCTCTTAAACTCCCAGTCACAAGTAAGCACAAACCTCTAACAATCTGGCTACATAGTCTCGAAGAAAGGAAGAAAATGGAAGCCAGCCAGTTTAGAAGCTGATTAACTATTCAGCCGAGCATTTTCTGTGTCTCTGTCACAAAGCCCTGTCAGTGCATTTAACTCCCAGGACAAAAGGTTGTTGAAATCACACAAAAGATTTTCCCAATTCAAATGCTACAGATGTAATGATATTCACAGAGAAGTACACCAGATCTTCAAAGTGTAACAAAGGCCCTGTCTATGCATGTGAGGCTTTAGCTTGCAAGCTGGGTAAGAAACTGATATAAAACAAGCATAAGAAAATCACTGTAGGGATGAAACTACTATTTTTTACTTTACATGTTTCTTTCGAGGCACACATCCTGGAGGAGGGCAAATGCTAGGTCAGACAGAAGAGAGGCAAGCTGAGTATTTCAGCCCACTGTAAGAAAAGCACTGTTTTTTTATGAGTCCTAAAAAGCCTCACTATGTGAACAGTAGGCAAACACTTTTGTGTCAGAATGTTTATAAAGAGAGATTGGCAGTTTTGGAGAACATCTGAAAACTTGCATTCAGTGACGCCAGATATTCACATTTCTGTAGAGCCAAAGAATATGACCTCATGTATTTAATGAAACTTTTTTTTTATTTTCATGGACCAATGAGTACAGTGGCTTCAGTCAGTAGTAGTGTGCTGATGACAGAGGTGGGGGAACGGAAGTAACAGGCCAGGTCTCCTTTGTGGATATGAAGTCTAGGATCCTCTTCCTACTCACATTCTGTGTACTGCCTATAGTGAGACTACCTAAAGCTGTTAGTAGAAATAACTTGGCTACATTTAAAAGGAATGTTTCCAAGCCGCATTCTACACAATTCCATAGTTCCATGAGAACTGGTTGGAGAGGGGTAAAGAGGGAGCCACAGCCAAACTCATCCTGACCTCTGCAGGACCAGGCACATCTACAGTCCTAAACCCTGGGTTCTGCATAATTTAAGTCACTTATAGAAAGAGGAGGATAAGGGAGTATTTTCACTGATTTTTCTTAAAAGACAATTTTTCTCTCATTTTTTTTTAGAGGGATAAATATAACTCGAGGAAGCTATTTTCTCAAAGTCACGAAGGCAGGTGGAGATAGCCAAAGCCTGAACCCGGGTCCTTTGTCGAAGGTCTTTCCAACAGGCCTCCCATCTAACATAGAGAAAACTTCTATTAAAGACATCCTGCCTTACAAAAATCACCACCAGTACATGGTGGGGGAGGTCAGACCATCCAACTGCCGGGTAACAGACCTGTTCTCATCGGCATCCATGACGAGCGTTTCCACTTGGGTGTTCCAGGAAGGTTACACTTCACACAAGGCCATACTCTTCAGCACTCCCATGGATGTCTCTAATCTAAAGGTCTTCCTGGGGGTTGGAAACAGCTATACTACTTGAAACTTGTCTCTTTTCTGCCAATACATAAATAAATATATAAAGTAAAGCTATCACAAAATGTGACTGTTTAGTGTTTCTTAGAAGCGTTTCAGCAAAGCCTTTTAAAATTCCCGATACTATTGGGAGTACTTTTAATTATTAGTTATGGAAAACTTGAATATAATTGCATAAACCATGTATAATATCCTGTTCTCTTACTGAGTATTTAGGGTATAAACAGTGTCAACACATGGCTCATTGGCTCAATAATATGCTTTTAAGTACTCTCTCAGCACCTTTCTTCTGCTGTTTTCAGGGTATAATCAATAGTTATTTTCATCTTGTTCCATGTCCTGTTTAAAAGACAACAAACTTACAAAATAGGATAGGTCAAAAGGATAGAAGTTTTTCAAGTATAGTAAATATTACACAAGGGAAAGTGTATTTTCACTTAATTAAAAACTGAATTCCCTTGGTAGATCCGAGGGATTAAAAAAAAAAAAAACAAAATAATCTAGATAAACTGCTCAATTACAGTAGCTTTGTGACAAATCATTCATCTCACGTCTCTCTGATTTGAAGATTCCACTTAAAAATACAACTTTCAGCGGTGATTTTCCTGTAGGGAAACGAGGCAGTTAGGGAGTCAGAGGTCTGCAATCCAATGCAGTAAGGATAAATGAATCAAACAGCAGTAGTTTTGAAGCTACACAGAGCTCAATTCATAGGTGGGCTCTTCCACACATGTGTGAACCTTCATGACTTATTCAACATCTGCTAATGTCTGTTCTTCATTCATAAAATGGAAACATTCATAAGGAAGAGAAATTATGTGAAGGGTTGGAAAATAACAGGTTCAGAAAGCAAGAAAGGAGGAAGGAAAAAGGAAATGTATGTTTCTATTAAGATATTCTGACTTATATATTGTTTGTGAGATTGGTTGCAGTAAATCCATTAAAACACAATCTGATACTGTGCATATTCTGTTATCTCCCACATGACTGTCAAACCAAGACGGTCTGCTCAAGCAGCCTCGAGCATTTCAAATCGTAGCTGAAATTTCTGGACAATATATAGGATAAGTATATGTTTAATATTTAAAAGCACTTTGATAAGAGTTTCTGTCATTGTTTCTGGGGCTACAAAGAATAACACCTGCCAGGTTAGGTCCTTGGTTTCTAGCAAATATGTTTTGAGATACACAATAATCATCTATAAGAAGCATGGAGATAATAAAATAAAATCAAGACTCAGGCCAGGCTCCACATTGTGTAAAGTCAGATGGGAAATCTTCTAACACTCCCTCCTCGATGAATTTTATTTTTTCTTCTGGAGTTAAATACAGGCCGAGAGGCTACCTTCCTGCATTGAATAACTGATCATAGTCACCAAGAAACAAAGTTTGGAAAGCTCTTGTATGGGATGAAAGTGACTGAGGCGTGTAAGGGTAGTTATTAAGTGTAACAGAGCACAGAATATTTCTTATTTGTGCTAAAGGACTTAAACAGATGTCATCTACAGAGAATGGCAATCCACATCTGCTCTAGAACTAAAAGGGAATTTAAAAGTTGCAATACAAATTTGCAAATAAAATTAGGAAGTTCAGGGTAGTTAATAATGAACATCATATTTGACTTGTATATTAGAAGCCATTGTTCTACATTTCTAAAAAAAAAAAAAGCATGTCTGTTTTGGCATACTTAATCAAAATATTCAGATATTAGAGTATAGCTAGAGCCAGATGCTTTCTCTGACTTGGAAGACTGCATCTTGTTTACACTCGTTTACTTGTCTATCCTCTCCTGATTCGTTTAAACATTTGATGTATCTCTACTCACTTTGAGGTGTTATGCCAAGTTAGCTAGGTGATTTTTTTTTTCAATCTCACTCAAAAGAGAATGGGTTTGCCACGAATGTCTTCTTGTTCTCACTTTGAAGACACACTACCTTAATAAAGCAGAGGCGCTAGGAGATACAACTAGTCTAAACTGCATGACAGTTTGATTAGATCTAAACTACATGGGAATGTGTGAAAGGTGGATGAAGGGTGAACAATTTGGGGTGAGCGCTTTGGGGACGCCACCTGCTAAACACCGAAACTTATGGAAACATCGCTCATGTGGAGAATGAGGAAGGGTAGCCGTGGAGAAGAATTAAGAAATGTAGATGAGCCCACTGGATAGAGGCGGATAACGCAGGGAATACACTAGAGTTCCCAAACTGAGGACAACTGTCTTGTTAGCACTTAATTAGGATGATAGGTCTATCCCTGGTACCCTATCAGGCCTCTTTCTTACTTTTAAATTGTAAGAGTTGGGTTATTAGGCATGGTCTCTTTAATTACCTTTATAGTCGCTTGTCCAATAAAACTGATAACAGTCATAGTGTCCTTCAGACTCAAAACATTAACTCTAGCAGCAGTGCAAATGAGTAAGAGGGAGAAGACCTCATTCACCTCTAATAGGGTTTCAACCACCAGTCCTCTCATCAGCCCTACATCCTGCTTATTGCTGTGAGCCTTGAAGATTGGTAACAATTACATGAATATGAGGAAGGAAGACTTTACTTTTTGCCTCCTGTGCCTATTAGAAAGTACAGCCTCACCCAGTCCGTGTGTAATCCACTCAAGATACTTCTGGGGAAAGAAAGTTTGTCTAGACCAGGACTCAGATTTCAACACGAGGTCTATTCCATACAGACAGCTTAAATCAAAGTCATTCATTCCTTTGGCAATCGGCATTATAGAGCCTCAGTAATTGCCACTTAGGTCTAGAATCTGAGGGCTACAAAAGATCTTATTGAATAATCTAATTTAAACTTCATCTCAAGGCAAATGCAGTCCTTTATGATCACATAAAATGCAAGGTGATATTCACTCAACAACAAAGGGATTTCATGTGTCTAGTTCGGCATTGGTGTCTGTGGTTTAATCTTGACTTGATTGCAAGTCAATTACAAATAATATAACCACTAATCTCCCTATGGGGAGCTGTGAGAAATTAAATGAATACATATCTCTGTCCTCAGGAAGTCTACCATGGGATGACAGATAGGGTAAACACAGAAAGTCAGGCGTGGTTAGTGGCAAAGAGAGCTTGTTACTCTCTGTGCTGAACTTCCTTGCTCTGATGTGGTCGTCCATCCTATCCCATGGCTACGTGGCTAGATTCAGTTTCTTTGCCCAGCTGCTGTTGATTGATATTTCTATTGGCTCATCTCTCAGGCTACCATTCAGGACATTTCCTGCCCCACCCTGTAACATCCTGGGCCAGAGGAGTTGTTGAGACAAATTAATCAATTGATTAATTAATTAATCAATTAATGGTGTTTTAGACAGGAAACATTCCAGGCAAAGGATCAGAAAGTAACTGAGACAGCAAATGTTTTCAGTCTCATCTTTCTCCTTTAGAAACGAGTAAATACCACCTATCCCTTCATAGCATTTGTGTTAAGCTCAATCTCCCTCTCCCTATTCACTTACCACTGTCCCAAATCCACAAAAGAACTCCAGAAAGTTCTTCCCAATGCTCTAGCCATTTTTACATAACTCTTTCAAACTCTGTGCATCTTCCTCACAACTATAAACAAGGAACAAGACACTTCACAGTACAGAAATAAAGTTCCAGCTCTCTTGTGCCAAAGACTCGTTGAGTGGAATCACTTAAATATAAAAACACACTCATTAGTTGAACTATTTCCTATAATTCTATAATTGGTTGGGAGACTATTATTTTCTTGGATAAGATAAATTCTTTGTATCCAGCCACCATAATGGAAACACATTGAGTAAGTCTATGCTTAGTTGGAAGCATAAAACTTCAGTTCAAACATGTTAGAACATCATTAGAAGTAAACGTATTAACTGTTTTCCATGTTAATTCACTCTAAAGTATGTCAGGAGAAAGGTATTTCAGATATTCCACTATCCTGTGTGATGTATAAGAAGGCATTTCAGATGCTTCACCAACCCGTGTGATGTCTATGAAGTGGCTTTCTTTGTATATTAAACCTCTTTCTGTTGTAAATAATGTAGGTAATAGTCTTGGAACACAAAGGATGCTCAGAAGTCTTCTTACTCCCCGAGGAACAAATATAACAGTAGTACATCTAGACATGATACATGACCTAAATATCACATTTTAGCTCCCTGCTTTGATCTTATAATCTTATAACAGGTTAAATGTCTTTACTTGGAGTAAGGGATGCTAAGACCAGTACACATTCTCAAGACAGCTCTAAGAATCAGGGTCCCTAAAAGGACCTAAAGTTACCACTATGGAAATAAAGAGACTTTGATATTGGGAGTAATTACAGAGCTATGAACAGGACTAAAGGATAGGGAGAGGCACTGATTAGCAACCAAAGGAAGTCATTACTATTGCTGTGGTTAAAAAAGCAAAGGAAAGAGATAGTGTTATCAGAGTACAACGAAAACTGGAGCCACTAACAAACGTCTTTCAGGCCAGGGTCATATTTTAGCTATGACCAAGTTGAACCAAAGCAAGGATGGCGTGGAGTTAAAGCCCTTGATTGTATCTTCTCCTACCCTTTGATCACTTGCCAGGGTCTCCCATTAATTAAACCAAATCAGGAGGCCATTTCAGGCTAAAATCATCCCCCGGGGCCCAAAACAGGAAAAAGAATACAACAGACTGGAGAGAAAGACAGAACAACCCAGCAAACCCCCAGAGAAGGCAGAAGTTATTGAGGCTCTCAGGCTGACTTCTTCAAACTCCCAGAAATCTGTTAGTAAATTGTCAAGAGAATTTTCTATTCCTTTAATTTTCTCCAAGTATTTATGTTACTATTCCAATTCTGGTTTATATCGCGTGTGGGAGAAAACAGCCACACACTACAGCGAGAAACAACTCAAAGGATTTGATCAAGACTAACAGAAACAGACACAGCCGACAGTCTAGTCCATTGCTGATCAAACATGGAGTGCAGAATCCTGGAGAACACTGACCGAGCACAGACCCAGACAAAGGTGTAACTCGAGGACTACTGAAACCAGAGCAACAACTTCGTGCCTGTCTCTTGCTTCTGAGTACCAACACAGACTGAGCTTCCAGCATTTAAAATAACATGCACCAAAAAAAGCCAATTTAATCTTTCTCTCTTTGCCTAGACTGTTTCACTCTGAAGTGTAGACACCCACCTCCAGCCAAAACCATATTTCTCTTTCTGTCTTCCTTATTTCTACTATGGACATTATAATGCTAAGATCTAAGGGTTTTACTGTGAGAGCATTGACTTTTGTTTTGGTTTTATTTTATTTTTTTTTTTTTTTTGTTTTTCTGAGACAAGGTCTCACTATGTAGTCCAGGCTAGCCTAGAAATGAAGAGCATCCTGCTGACATCTCCTAAATGCTGGGTTTGCAGGTCTGAGCCACATGGCTAGCTCCTACCATACCAGTGACTTTATTGATACCTGAAGACTGGTAATTTCCAAAGCCAGGTTTGGGGTTTTTTTTGTTTTTTTGTTTTTTGTTTTTTTGCTTGTTTTGCTTTGTTTTTCACGATTTCCCCACCAGTACCTGTCACATGTCACTGTGCTTCATGATCCTCATTGTCCTGAAGAATTTGGTTCCCTTTTTCTATAAGTTGCCCACACTATATCTAGGTCTCGTGACCCATGATGCATTTTTTTTTTAATGTACTACTTCTCTAACACTTACGTTGGAATGGAGAGCATCATTCTCACCTGTGGAGCAGTCTTTGTTTAAGCATCTCCATGGTAACGCCTACCCTGCTTGCTGATTCTTAAATCCCCGTGTGGCTACAGAACTGAGGATGGGAGAAGACCTTCATTGAAGTTTTCAGTTCCACAAAAGCACATTCTAATTTAAAGTAAGTTTAAGAGAAAGTCCTTTATATTAAAAACATTTCATAAAAATGTTTTAACATAACATTTTCATTGATTCTTTGGGACTTTCCCATAATGCACCCCATTACTCTCATTTCCCAATCCTTCCATGACTGCTCCACCACCCTTGTGACCCCACCCCCCCAACAAAAAATAGTAAAACTAAAAATAAGAATAATAATAAAAAAAGAAAAGCAAGCCCAAATTGTGTTGTCTATATATTCGCTGCAGCATGGTCAAACTCTCAGTGGCCTACCCAATAAATATGTCTTGAGTTCCTTCCCTCCTGCACCCCTGCTAGAAGTCTTCAATTGTGGAGAGCCACACTTCAGCAGTCATATGGTGCACGCCTTTAATCCCAGCACTTGGGAGGCAGAGGCAGGTAGATTTCTGAGTTCGAGGCCAGCCTGGTCTACAGAGTGAGTTCCAGGAGAGCCAGGGCTATACAGAGAAACCCTGTCTCGAAAAACCAAAAAAAAAAAAGTTTTCTTCGGTGGCTGGTGGCTTCCTGTTTAGGCTGTTAACTAGTTGTGGTAGGGGTAGGAGTTGTCACAGAAGCCGTCCTTGTCCCTCCCTCACACCTACACATCTGCAGTCGTCCTTATCACAGGCAAAGTAGCCTTTGTGCTCTAAGCAGAGACCATGGGCCTCTACACTGTTTCTGGTGACAGCACAGATCACAATCTACCTCCTGGCTGCAGTGGGACCAAGGACTCAGACAGGGTCCTCAGAGGCAGCACGAACCATGAACATCAACATGCCATCCACTAGTGGCAGAGCAGGTCATTCAGATGAGAGTGTCTCCTGCAGCGGAACAGCCCAGGGACATAAACATGGCTTTTGGTGTTAAACAGTCCAGGAACATCAATCTAGACTCTGGCTGCAGTAAGATCACAGACCCTGAAATGACCCTCAGGAGTAGCATGAACCCAGACATCGCCAAGGCCTCAGATGGCAGTGTAGACCACCCACATCAATATGGCCCCTAGCGGCAGCTCGGTCTGGTGACATTAAAATGGGTTCAGGCTGCAGCACAGACCACAGAGATCTACGTGGTCTTTGGTGGTAACATGGGCCACGATCATCAATGCAGACCCCAGCTGCAGTAGGACCACCGACCCAGGCATGGCTCTCAGGGCCAGTCAACATAGCCCCTACACAATGCATGGCTGTCAACATAGCCTCAGGCGGTAGCACAGACCAGTGACTTCCTCCATGGCATTTGGTGGTAACATGGGACACAGACCTCAATGAGACCTTCCCCAGCTGGTGGCTTCTTCACCACCAGCCCAACTAGTCAAGAGGAAGTTTTATGAACTTTTTTTAGGTCATAGTGTGTCAAAAGAGCAGTCTATACAGTTACCTTTTAATTGAAACTGACTTTGCCTTTAGAGTTGTTTCCAAACTTCCCTCTGTGAAGTAGGCATATGGGAACCTCAGGCATTCCACTGGGGCAGTTTTTTAACTTAACTTGACCATTGGCATCATCTGAAAAGAAATATTAAAAAAAAAATCTGTGAGTTTTATTTACATAATTCCCTAGATCCTAATTGCCTGGTACTGTATGCATTGTAGGCAGAGAATTTTAAAAGCCTTCCCTCCTTTCCCTCCAGGGTGTTCTAATGTGCATTCAGGGTTAATAACTACCATTCCCTTAAGAAGAATCTCTGCCCTTCTGCAATGCGCATGGGAGTCTTAAGAATACAGAAACTCATGATGGTCAGTGACTGGCACAGTCCTGGGATGTGATGGGTGTTCAGTAGAGGTTTTCTTGTTCTCTTTGTCCTTCCAGATCTAAGTCCCTTCTAAGTACCCCTGAGGTTTTGCAGATCCCTAAGGTGGAAAACACACTCTTTTTAGGTTTTACCTACATTAGTAAATAATACCAAGGTTAAAAGAAAAAGGCAAATTCTTTGAAAGTAATTCTGGGTTCTTTTCTTTTCTTTTCCTTCCTTTCTTTCTTTCTTTCTTTCTTTCTTTCTTTCTTTCTTTCTTTCTTTCTTTCTTTCTTTCTTTCTTTCTTTCTTTCTTTCTTTTTCTCCCTGCCTGCACACTTACCCATCTTCTTAGATCTTTTAGGGTAGAACTGCATTCTTCCATCTCACGATTGTAACTCTTTAACCTAGGAGAACAGTATGAGTTATGTTATTTTTGATGTCCTATGAAACTACTGTGGAGTTCAGAGACTGCACTTCACACCTATAATGTGACATGTGCACTCTTATCACATATGTGTGCAATACCATGGAAAATATGTGCCATAGGATGCATAGAAAATATTCATTATTAGCACATAAAAATAAGAGAGGGATAAATGTAGTAAAAGCAGCATTTGAGCCATGTACACAGTAAGTAGTTAAGAAATAAATACTGCAGTTAACAAGGCACGTTACTGGAAAAAATTCTGAAGTTTGCCTGTAGAAGTGAGTGTCCGAGAGTCATTGTGAAAGTTTTCTGCATGAGAGGGAAAGTTGCCTCAACAGATGTGGACTGTACTGGTCTCACAACACAGCCAATGACCTAAGAGCTGGTGGATGTGTGAGGTATGTGGGGTGATCTTTGTGTATTCCTTCGCTGCTCGAGCCAGCTGGGTGTAGTCGGCCGTGTTTACCTAGTGTTTCTAACATGAAATTTCATATAAACAATTGTGCACTTTACATCAGGCTCGGGTTGTTTATCAACTGTGCTGGAACACACTCATATTTTCAATGAGACCTTCCCCAGCTGGTGGCTTCTTCACCACCAGCCCAACTAGTCAAGAGGAAGTTTTATGAACTTTTTTTAGGTCATAGTGTGTCAAAAGAGCAGTCTATACAGTTACCTTTTAATTGAAACTGACTTTGCCTTTAGAGTTGTTTCCAAACATATTTTCATCATCGTAAGTGCAGAAGCAGAACTGACTTCCCAGGCTGTGTGTGTGGTATGAAATATTCTCCATCCATATCTTAAAACAACAAATTTTCATCAAAATACACCCTTGGTTTAATACCTCTACAAAAGAGCCACAGGAAAGTCACAGCGAGCCAAAAACAGGGGCTTTTGTCTGCGCTCAGATCATCATTACCATGAGTAAATTACTTAGGTTTACTCTATCATTTGTGCAGTCTCCAAATGAGGATGCTTGTGCTCTCCTCATGAGACTGGGACAGTGGAAAGGACAGACAACATTCCACAGAGCACTGAGATGACATCACTGTAATTAACTTTAGGGAACGACTCTACAAAGTTCACGGCAAAGTTGTGTTCTTCCCTATCAAAGACGGAGCTATGTCAGCATATCTATGTGTAATATCCTAAAAAATCATAATTTTTAATGAAAGTCAACATTTCTATATAAAACACACAGCCCAGTGGTGGTGTATTGTTTAAACATCAGTCGCTCCTAGCAAATGTGCTCATGACAAGCAAAGGCCAGCTGTTCATTGAGTGTAGTCCCCAGATTTCTCCTATGGCCCTAATGGAAAAAATAAGAAAGAAAATGACATTCCATGTTGCCGGTAATATATTTATGAGTAGCCTGTTGCTGGAATATGTTCCTGAAACAGCTTCTGCTGTCTTCAGCTTCTATTACTTTTAGCTTCATTTTTAAAGGCTATTTTAAAAACCAATATGTTTGACAGAAAAGCAGACATAAAAGATGTTTTAAAGGGGATACATGAAATACACACTTTGAGGAGACACCTGAAATCTAATAGCAAGTGCATTCATCTCTGGGAACACTAATAAGCAAATACTAAGAATGTACCTCAGGTAAGATGTTTTACCTGCTTTGAAATGAAACCTTTTCTCCAAGTTCACTTTTCTCTCAGTCTTTGGCTACGAGACAGAGACAGATTTTCTCCTGGTGCCCCACACTGTGGGACCTGGATGTCAGAGAGGCAGCTTCACTCCCATCTAACTGGAATTCCTACTTCCTGCAAGCCCCCCAGCTCTTTTGCAAGTAATGAGGCTTAGAGATAACAGCCCCTCCCACACCTCATTCCTATGTCTACTCACTAATTCCACTTTAGGGTGTTCTCCTCTGCCAGGCAGTCACACAGGCTTTAACCCTAGGAGACAGAGGTAGGTGGTTCCTCGTGAGTTCAACGATTACCAGGACAACGATTACCAGGACTACATAGCAAGACCCCGTCTCAACACAAACAAACAAATATTCTCCATTTCCAGCTTCTCTGTTGTGCAAGGTAATTTGCACACACAGGTAGGGGCAGTCCATTCCCACCACTGTCTCAAAACCGCAACTGGATCTAGATTTTAGTGCAACTTGACTGAATGGCTAGCACCAGATACGAAAGCCCCGACTTGACCATTCTGTTTAATTCATCTCCTTACTCACTGCATGCACCTGACTGCCCTGGCAAATTACCTCATACTCCCTGGGTGGCTTAAAGCAAACCCAACGGAAGGTTTCCTGTACATGCCCAGAAACCTAAGGTTCAAAATCAGTTTCATTTGCTCTTTTCAGCATCTCTTGGCATATGTACTTGGAATAAGATCTTGGTAAGCCTGTTCTCCTTAATTTATGGCCGAGTACTCCCCACCTTCAACTCTCGCAGCGTAGCATGTTCAAATCCCATTCTGTTGGTCTCTCTGTGTCAAACCTTCCTCTGCCGTTCTATATAAGAACATTTGTGACAGCATTAACCTGCCCAAGTAACCCAGGGTTAATGCCTCCATATAAAGATTCCGCAAAGGCTTCGTCTCTGCCCGAGCTACCATCTACAGGCTCCAGGGACAGGATGCAGGCATCATTTAGGGACCATTTCCAGCTGACCACAAGCTTCGTTGTCCCAGGTTCTGGCCATGTCTTCTAACGTCAATACATTCTATTTTCTTCTTCTCCATCATTCTTGTCCTGAGCCCTTCATACTAATTCAGAATCAACCAGATTCCCATCATCATCAGTAGTAGTAGTAGTAGTATATTAATTTATTTATTTTTTACACTCAATCTTTTCTTCCCCCTCACCCCCTCATCCACCTTCTGACTGTTCCACATCCAGTACCTTCTCCCCATCCTCCTGTCTCCACGTGGATGTCCCCACCCCTCACTCCACCTGACCTCTAAACTCCCTGCGGTCTCCAGTCTCTTTAGGGTTAGATGCATCATCTCTTAATGAACACAGACATGGCAGTCCTCTACTGTATGTGGGTTGGGGGTCTCATATCAGCACCAGCTGTATGTTGCCTGTTTGGTGGTCCAGTGTTTGAGAGAGCTCTGGGGTCCTGATTAAATGAGACTGCTGCTCCTCCTACAGGATTGTCCTTCTCCTCAGCTTCTTTCAGCCTTCTCTAATTCAACAACAGGGGTCAGCTGCTTCTGGCCATTGGTTGGGGGCAAATGTCTGCATCTGACTCTTTCAACTGTTTATTGGGTCTTCTGGTGTCGGTCATGCTAGGACCCTTTTTTTGTGAGTGCTCCATAGCCTCAGTAATAGTGTCAGGCTTTGGGACCTCCCCTTGAGCTGGATCTCACTTTAGGTCTGTGGCTGGACCTTCTTTTCCTCAGGCTCCTCTCCATTTCCATCCATGTAATTCTTTCAGAGAGACACAATTATAGGTCAGAGTTGTGACTGTGGGATGGTCCTCCTTTCCCTCACTTGATGCCCTGTCTTCCTGCTAGAGATGGGCTCTATAAGTTCCCTTTCCCTACTGTCAGTCAGTTTATCTAAGGTCCCCCCCCCACCACTTTGAGTCCTGAGAGTCTCTCACCTCCCAGGTCTCTGGTGCATTCTGGAAGGTACCCCCAACCTCCTATCTCCCAAGGTTGCCTGTTTCCATTGTTTCTATTTTTTTTTCTTTATCCCCTGTAATGCTGTCTCCCACTTCATATAACCACACACCCCCACACACACACTTAGAATCCAGGATTTTTAAGACATGTTCCATATTCCTTGCTTCTTCTTTATAATTCAAGTTCCCTTGTAACTTTGCCAGAATCTGATTTCCAGTCTCACCACCGCCGTGCCAAGTTCACCAAGTTCTCTCCCATTTTTAAATGTAGTTTGAGTTCTTCTGTGCCAGTGTATTGCTGACACGTGGTACTCTTGGCCATCTGGGTCTGAACTCCTCCTTCACTCTGTCAGTATACTCACATCCTGGCTCTGTGACCACTCTGAGAATCCCTGCTGCTTTCCTTTCTTCCTTTCTTTCCTTAAATGTGTGTGCTGTCCCAAATTGGCATCCAGCCTGCTAGTCACCTTTCTTATTGCTGTTCCCTAAAATACAAAGGCAGCTTAAGTCAGACGAGCTTGTTGTGGCTCACAGTGTGAGGCCACTGTCCACTGTGGTGAGGAAAGCAGGACAGGAGTGCCAGGCTTGAGACAACGGGCCGTGTTGCACCTACAGTCAGGAAGGTGACAGAGACGAATACCCTGCCCTTCTCCCTCTCTCTGTATCTCTCTTCCCATCTCCATGAAACTCTCTGGAACTGCTTTCAGAGTCTTACCCAGAGGTTTGTTTCCTAGGTGATTTTAGAGCCAATCTGATTGTCATGAAGATGAACCACCATGTGTACCTTCATCTCCTCTTCCTTGGATTGGGAGACCTTATCTAGTCAGTTTGATGACTGTCAGAGTCTAACATCCCTGTTTGGTCTTCAATCTTCTACAGTCTGCATTTGCATGCACCACTTAGGACTTTCACAAGCCTTTTTTAATTCATCTTGTTCCCAACTCCTTTCTTCTTCTTCTGCCTATACATGATGTCTTATTTAGGGTTTTACTGCTATGAACAGACACCATGACCAAGACAACTCTTTTAAGGACAACAGTTACTTGGAGTTGGCTTACAAGTTCAAAGGGTCAGTCCATTATCATCAAGACAGGAACATGACAACATCCAGGCAGTCATGGTGCAGGCAGAGCTGAGAATTCAACATCTTCATCTGAAGGCTGCTAGCAGAATACTGGCTTCCAGGAAGCTAGGATGAGGGTCTTAATGCCCACACCCACAGTGACACACCTACTCCAACAGGGTCACACCTAACCATACCACTTCATGAGCTGTGCATTTATAAGCCATCACACATGGCTTCACATGCTCTTCTGCCAGGGACACACAAATCTTATCCTGCCTCCTTATTTTCTGTTACAATGACTGACAAAAGCAACGACTCATCCCAGTCTCCATTCTGGAACCCAGACCTCCCATGATTCTCTCATCCATCTACACACTCAGTGAGATATTTGTATGTCACCATTACATCTCAAATCATTTACTCTCTCTTCCTGTTACAGTGTGAATCGAAAAGTTCCATCATTTTTGCTTTCCAATGAGAATTTTCAGCTTTCTATCCCTACACATAAGCCAGAGTCCAGCCACACCAAGCCTCCTAAGGATTAATAAAGTCATCATATGCTTTGCAGTCTCCATTCCTTTACCCATTCTGATCATTTAGTCCAGAATATTCTAAGCCCTAGTCATGAAACTGGCTCCTTTATTTATCTATCTTGGCTCCATATAACGTTCTTCTTTTCTATAAAATAACCTGTAACATAAACACACACACACACACACACACACTTCATTCTTTTCTTGATCCCACATAGAACCACACATAAGTTTATCTCAGCTCTAATCACCCAGCTAATTTTTAAGTACTCAAATACTAAACATGATTATATTTGAGAGAATACAAAAAGTAAAAGAGGACATTGTAAAGTCATCCAGAAGTCTGTAAATAAAAATTGTCCTGATCACCTCCGTCACAGAGGATACAAGTAGCAACACTCATGGATTGGGTTGAACTTCACCAAGTAATTTCTGAAGCCCTCCCTACTGATCACATATTTCTGATTTTCTGAGAAATTTCACATGTTAGCCTATTTGGTGAGTTACAGTCTACTGTTTTGTAAAATAGTCTCCTGAAAACATATTCTGGCAAGTACTCAAGCCGTGTACCTCTTCCCCTTGAAAGTTTTTCCACAGCATGTAGAGAAAAAGCTTTTCCATGTGTACTTTATCAATGAGCTTTAAACACCATCAAGTTATCCTTTTATTTTGTCTACGATATGCTGAAGTGATGAAAACCGACTCTGACATCTTAGTTAATGTGCAGCACAATGTGAATCAAACTCTGACTTGAGGATCCTTATGTTTTTCAAGCATGCTGTGTTATGTGTTATTCTCATCCCCATGACAGAATGCCCAATGTAAGAAAGGCACATTTGGCCCTAGGTTTCAACTGCTTCCGTTCATCCAACAAGGGGTATGTTAGCGAGAGTGGTGGCTGTGGAGAAAGAGATGGCCTGTGCTAGTAGACTTCTTTGCATTTATCCCATCTAGGGCCCCGAACTCCAAGACCCTCCCACTCATGTAGGGTCTCCCCATTCCTAGATAATCCTCTTTATAAATGCTTTCATGGAAACATCCCAGTAGTGGACTTCCTGATTTCTTATGTGTTTCTCAAACCAATCAAGTTAACAATCAATATTAATCACTATAAATGGTTTCCATAGACACCACAAAACAAACAATAACAAGAATGTGAGTTATTGTGCAGGAAGGATTATGTGCCACATGTGGTCACCATGTGATGGTAACACATACAACAAAAGACCCAGAGATATAGTCTTCCTCCCAAGGATCTAGGAAAAGCAAATGATGAAGAACTGGGGAACATGTAACCCTCTGGTGTACACATCCTCAGTTCAACCACCCCCCACATTATAGATTCATCACAACCACTTCCTGGACTCTCATTTTATAGAGATTATTGTGTACAATTCATGGGACCACCAAGGCTGGAGTGAGCTCAACCTCAACAAACATCAGTTATGCATTGGTTTCCTCTTTGCTTGATAAAATTGCATGACACTTGACAATAAGTACTAAAAGCCCTGTCATGCCTTACACATGGAGCATTTACATGTTTTAAGTTATAATTACTCTACATTGATAGTTATCTTCAATCATTTACACTAATGGCTATCTTCAATTTATTTGTAAGTAACAGAACAGAAAGCATATTCTGAGAAGATGATGATGCTTTATATCTATATATCTACTTGTATAGAGATATGTAGATATATCTTTAGAAAGAATAGTATAAATTTCTTCATAGTTTGGCATCACCAATTACCTCATGACAATAGCTGGTCCCTTGGTGGTCAGTGTTGCTTGTCTTACCCATAATAACCAAAGGGCCCTGAAGCAATTGGCTCTCACTAATTAAGAGAATGTTTCTGTTACTGAACTATAATTTAACACTGAATTAGAGTTTTAACACAAGTGTCAGGGAGGCAACCTCATTTTCTTTTACTATACTGAGGAAATGAACTGATGTTCCTCAAAAAGGACCAGAGGCAAAAGTCATGAATGGTCTTCTATTCTCAGGGGAAGGAAGTAGAGTCACATGGATGCCATGTGAGCCCAAGAACCCATGCCTCAAGTCTCCAGTAGGAATTCACAAATACTAAAGTAGGAAGTTTCTGCTTTCTTTATTAGCTATGATAAAGATATTTACATGATACAATAATTTGGATGAGTCTACTGTCTACCAGCTGGTCACTTCTTGATGGGAGGTGTGAGGCCCTGCATCCACCTTATGGAAAACTAAGTGTTTAACTGGCTATGCAGTCATTTCTTCTTTATTTGTGATCCTGTACTTCCTAAAAGAAGTTCTGAGTTTTATATTAACTCCTAAAATCTCATACGTTTCAGAAGCCATTTTGAATTATGCTTAAAATTATTAAATTGAGAAGTATACTTGAATTACTATATATTCTAGTTTTCATACAATCACACTTTAGAGAGAACTACAGTAGCATCCATAGCACAGTGACATTAACTATCACACCTGTTTTCTGTAGTCTATTCTTGCTGATGTGTTATGCAATTGTTTCTGAGGAAGCTAAATCAAAGTTGTTAAGTAATCTGTCCAGAGTCAACAAACTAAAACTACTAGAAATGACATTGGGAACTAGTCTGATCTTATGGCTTATGCTTTAAACCACTAAAGCACTGCCTATCCTGATAGTGTATTATATTGTACAGCTTATTACACAAGAAACACAAGACTGTTTGTTGACAAACCAGGTCCTGATTCCAAACCTGCTTAAGTTACTGTTTTCCTCAAAACCAACCACTCCTCACCACTTCTCGAAAATGCCCTAATTTCCCAGTTATTGTGTTCCCTGCACTTGAGTTGATTTTGGTGATTAAAGAGAACTGCTCATCTACAACAAAAGCAAACCATTTCTGCCGATAGCAAGAAAATGACAGCTGAAACAGCATTTAGACTACGTCTTGAATAAATGTTCAAAAGCATGGCCCAAGGGCAATTTCCTGTTTTACTGGAAAATCTACTTTGCTAGTGTCTGATAAAATTGTATGAACAGTGGAAGCTTAATTCTCCAAGGCATGTTCTATGAAGCATTTGACAGCTTATCTGATGAAATCCACTTTACTATACCAGTTCAGAGAGATCGTGTGCCCCTCATGAAGGAAGACTCCTCTGAATGGTTCCTATAGCCTTGGGGCTGACATTATTAGTTCCTAAATGAACTGATTAGTGTTCTGTTGACTTATTTCCCAGGAACTGGGCTCATGGTTGATGTGCCAAAGGTTTTCCGTCTTGTATAATCAATCTGCTGTTGAAAATGACTTGCTGGGCTAAGAAAATATTATTAGAGCTATTTAGTACTTGGACCCATCCAGGTGATTTAATAAAGTTGGGCAAAATTAATTCATTATTCAAATATGATTAGATGAAGTGTCAGTTTAGGCTCACAATAAAATGCTCTACTTTGTGTAATCCAGAGGAGGAATAAGCCTCCATTCATAAGCAAACTCAATTGGGTGGTCCAAGTGTTCTTGTTGTGAAGCGGTAGAAAAGATTATGATTTTCAGTGGGATATTAAAATGCTCCACTGTACAGGTTAAGAACTATTGAAATTCAGCCATGACCAGCAGATTTTCTTCTACACATCCAACATTTCATGTCAGATTTCCTAGCTTGTTTGGAATTTTGCTGACTGCAAGGCTCTAGATACACATGTAGATATTATCATGCTCTACATTTCTACCTGGTGCCAGAGATTGCAAGCATTCGCCTAGGGGAGTAGGGAGGAACGTGTGTACCAATCTCTATGCATCCTGGGGATAGATCTAGTTTTAAAAAAACAAGTTTTATAAGCCACTATAAATACAAACCTTTCAAAATAATTTAAAACATCTCCCTTTGTGTTGAGAAGTAACAAATGGAAAATTTGATGGCATCATATTGGGGTCTCCACACAAGTCTCTTGGAGATTGCCTCAGGATGGCTTTTGGGGTTGACATTCAGCTAGGCTCTTGCTCACCCATGCCTTGGGATGCTTGCCAGAACTCTTCACATACTGTTGATGTCGATGTGTTGCACCATTTTAAGCAAAGATTGTAAAATAGAGATTGTTCTGCTATGTCTATCACTCTTGGAAGGGAAAGGGGTTATAAATGCCACTTACTTTTGCCAGGAGTCAAAACATATGACAGCTAGGAAGAAAACTGGGTAATGATATTTAATGAAGAGGCAGCTAGGGTTTCTTCTCTGTACAGTGGTGGGAAGCAAAGCATTGGTTGACACAGGTCCCAGTGGGTGACATCACACTACAAAGTCCCTCCCTCACAAACAGCCAGACTCCTGTGCTGAAATGGTTTCATCCTCAGTCCCACTCCTCCAGCAGGAACTGCATCGCCTTACAGAATTAACTGTGGACCAAGCTGCGTTCCTTATTCTGAGAAAGATGAGGACAGAGAACTATCGTGCAGCCTTTCCTCTTCTGGTACTTGACAGACAAGGTATGGCACAGAAAAGAAGAATGAGTTTCCACCGTGCAGTGGAAATAACTACCACACACCACACACTGCATTAGCTGTGTCCATGACCCTATCAACTTGACCTCGGTGTGTACAGGAAAATAATCTGAAAGTCACTGTGTAGAATAATTGTTTAGGAAGATAGTGACTATTTTTTTTTATTTTAACCAGCCAACTGTAAAGAAATGTTGAAAAATATATAGGTTTTTAAACATTTTTATTCAGTTAAGTGACACTGTCCTAAACAACCTCAAACACTCAATAACGTTGATTTAAATGAGAAAAGCCTGCTGGTCCAACCTTTTGGCTGAGCTGCCAAAAACACCTGAAAGAATGAGGCCATCATCTATGGGATAACCTGGTCTCATGTTGTCTTAGGGTTTTACTGCTGTGAACAGATACCATGACCAAGGCAACTCTTATAAGGACAACAATTAATTGGGGCTGGCTGACAGGTTCAGAGGTTCAGTCCATTATCATCAAGGTGGGAACATGGCAACATTCAGGCAGACATGGTACAGGAGGAGCTGAGAGTTCTACATCTTCATCTGAAGGCTGCTAGGAGGATACTGGCTTGCAGGCAGCTAAGATGAGATTCTTAAGCCCATGCCCACAGTGACACACCTACCCCAACAAGGCCACACCTCCAAATAGTGCCACTCCTTGGGTCAAGCGTATAACAACCATCACAAATGTACATATCTGCTCTGTGTTAAAAGGCTTCTGATCTCACCACACACACACACACACACACACACACACAAAAGCAATTCTATTATTTTGTTTTAATGATATATAATCATGTACATATTGGCAGGTACAGGGTTTAGGTATTTGCATGTATTGTGTAATAATCAAATCAGGGTATTCCATATATCCATCACCTCAGACATTTATCACTTATTTGTTGTGCTAGTGTTCTAAAGCTCCTCTCCGAGGAAGCCTGGGGTTTATTTATCCCAACTGCGGCTTTGTACTTAGTGAGTGATGTCTCTGTACCGGCTTCCCCTTTAACCTCACACATTTCTGGTAACCACTTTTCTACTCCTTACTTTCACAAGATCAACTTCTTTCAGTTACACATGTGAGTGAGAGCAACTGCCCCTTGTCTCTCTGTGCTGGGCTTATTCCATTCAATATAGCATCCTCTAAAGTCATTCATGTTGGGAAAATGGCAGAGCTTCATTCTTCCTACAGACTGACTAGCACACCAGCATTATCTCTATTCTCTCATCCATCTCTGCATGCTTAGGTTGTGTTACTTTGCTAACAATGTGACAAAATAGCAGGACCGAGGCAACTTATAAAATAAAGCATTTAATTTGGGGCTCATGGTTGCAGGGAGTTAAGAGTCCCTGACTATCACGGCGGGGAGCCTGGCATCAGGTGAGCAGGCAGGGCACTGGAGAAGTAGCCGAGGACTGCCATCTGACTCACAAGCAGACGCTGTGAGAACTAACTGGGCGTGGCCTGGGCTTTTGAAACCTCATATCCTGCCCCCAGTTGCACACCTCCTCCAACAAAGTCACATCCCCTGATCCATCCCAAACAATTCCCCAAACTGGGTACCAAGTATTCAAATATATGAGCCTATGGGGTTCATTCTTAGTCAAGCCACCACAGGTGGTTCTGCACCTTTGCTGTTGGGAGGCAAACCAACCAGCAACTAGTCCGTGGTGTGTAGGATTATATCTCAGACCTTAAGATTTTGGACATCCATGAATTTCTCAGTAAGTTCGTAGTGGAGCCCAGACCTAACGAATTTCCTTTTATGGTATTACAGGGACCTGAAAGGCATTTGCTAATTGTTTTAGTAGATAGACTTCAATACTCTGCAACTGGTTTCTTCTCAACAGCTGCCACCGTCTGCTCTCTCTCTAGAGAAGAGGACAGCTTTACCCACAATGCCTAGAAATGATACGAGTGGGGAAGGAAGGGTCTCACTTATTTCCCATTCTGGGGACAATTATAGTGCAGATAATAAGTGGCAGAGACAGGGCAAGATCTCTGTGTGTGACTTCTTCATTTCCCAGGTAAGAACCACTGGCCGCTGGGATCCATTCTGTTGGGATATGGGGTTTGTTTCTCTGCGGACAATCTGTTCCTTTTAGGGAGAAAAGGAGCAGTTACCCTGGACATGTCACGTTTCACATCCTCTAACGCCTTAAAACTTTTTAGGAGGGGGACTGGAGAGATGGCTCAGCGGTTAAGAGCACTGACTGCTCTTCCAAAGGTCCTGAGTTTCAATTCCCAGCAACCACATTGTGGCTCATAACCATCTGTAATGAGATCTGACGCCCTCTTCTGCTATATCTAAAAAACATCCACAGTGTACTTACATATAATAAATAAATAAATAAACCTTAAAAAAAAAACTTTAGGAGGATATAACACTGACTTATTAAGGATTCAGCACATAAAACCCTTACTGTTTAGCAGTCTTCTGTGAATAAATGGAACTGAACTTGCTTTATTTGCTTTGATTGTTTAAAATTATTAATATTACCAAAGAAAGAAACTTCTCACACATTCATCATGTAGGACAAGGTATATATGTGGTTCATGTTTGCTAATGGCTGAAACCTTATAAAAATTCAAAATATGTCATTATTTTTAACTTGTGGTACAGAGGTTTGTAAATATCCTATGCTTTATAACAATGAGTCTTTCAGTTTTTGAGACAGGGTCTCACCGTGTATCTATCTCTGACTGGCTTTAACTCACAGTGGACTTTATGTTGGCTCTGAACTCTTGACTCTCCTGCCTCTGCCTCCCTGTGCTCGGATGCCGTGCTCGGATGTCACCATACCCAGACAGATGAGTTTGTCTACTAGGACTGCACTGAGATCTGGTTTCAGCATTTGACACTTGGATTTGCCCTGTGACTCACTCTGGTGAGTTTTGGGATTCACATAGAAGGGATCCCATGGTTTTTACTACAAGAAGGAGCTCTTTTCAAGGGACAGATGAAAACTAAAAGACCAACAGACAAAGCATCTCAGAGTTCTGAGTTCCTGGAATTTGCTCTGCACCTTATCCAAGAACACTGGTGCAGGCCACCAATGAGTGAGTGTATATTTATTTCTCTAGCTTCAAACTTCCTTCCCTGAGCTTAACTCAGAGTATTTGTACCTCACTTTACACCATTACATTTCTCAGCATCTTCTGCTAAGTTCGAAGTATCCCTTTTAGACTAAACCAACACTTGGCTGCACAAACTTTGGCCACATTCAAATTATAAATCATAGGTGCTTGTGAGATCACATAAGCAAGCGCCTGAAGACTGCCTGGAGAACACATGCACAGTAAATCAGTCTGGTTCCAGCTATGAAACAATAGCTAAACTTTAGTCTGTGTGTGAGTCCTGCTTCCTTCTGTGACACGTAAGCCTGCTCCTTCCTTTCCACAGAGCAGCAGCAGAGTGTGGCAAACACAACTGAAGTGAAAACAGAGGCTGTCACTTTGTTCAAAGGATACCTCAAACCGAGCGTGCAAGCCTTTAATCACAGCACCTGAGTTCAAGGCCAGCCTAGTCTACAAAGAGAGTTCCAAGATAACCAGGGCTACACAACTCTATTTCAAAAAGAGAGGGACAGAAACAGGGACACACAGAGTAAGACTAAACAGGCCTTTTGGGTTGAGTAGCAAACCCCTTTAATCCCAACATTTGGAAGGCAAAGGAGAGCAGACATCAATGAGTTCAAGAGCAGACTGGTCTACGTAGTGAGTTCCAGGCCACCAGCCAGAGTTATAGAGATCTCCTGTCTTGGGAAGGGGTGGGGGTGGGGAGCGAGAAGGCCTTGGAGTACATTTTGTCTCTCTAGACTCCTGTACCTCGGTGAAACAATAAACAAAAGAAGCAACCTCACCCACAACACTTCCTTCTGGGATCCTGCTTCCCAAAATACCGTCATTTGTCACTGTGTACAGATGTCCTCAGCAGTGCTATACAAAAGGGACAACGGCTGGGAGGAATCTCAGAGCAGGGCCTAAAGAGTTATCAGGGCTCAGTCACATCTGGAAAAGTGGGAAGGGTATCCAAGGTTCAAACGTTCCAGGTAAAAAGAAGCTAATGCAGATAAAGTGAGGAATTTGAAAGAGATTACAAGGTTCAATTTTTTTTTTGTTTGTTGCTTGTTGGTTTTGCATTCTTTCTGTCTGTTGAGAAAGAACAGGAAGCTCCTGCCATCAACAGGAAGGTGGACCACTCAGAGGTGAGTCAGGAAGTTGCCTGGTAGAAAATTCCTCTCAACAAATCATCTGTCGTGGCTATAATTGGTTTATGCTTTCTCTTGAGAACTGAAACTCTCTCCTTTCTCCTTAAAATAAGCAAGTATTATTTGTAAAGGGGAAAAGGGGATAATAACAGTGAGAAAGAATGGAAAAGGGGACTCCGAAAATATTGGAGGAATATAAAAAGAAAGCAGGATAGCTCTCTGCAGGAGTGGAGTGGAGACACATAGAAGGCAAAGTAAAACCACATTTGGAAGAAGCAGCTGACTGCTACCATGAGGCCTACCTGTTAAAAGTCTGGTCTCCAGATTTGTTCCGAGACAGTCTAGGGCTGACAGGTAGGTTATCACCATAGTAGGGTCCAGTGGAAGTTTCAGATAGAATATAACTTCAAAGGATCCTGAGATCCTGCTTGTTCTTCTCCTAGTCCCTTTGCATTCAAGCCCTGAGGTGAACAGCTTTCTGTCACGGTGTTCTTCACCTAGATCCTTTTGGGCAGTCAGCAGAAGGCTCCAAACCTGTGAGCTGAAATAAAGCTGTGTCCTTTTTAAGCTGCACATGCCCAGCGTTTGTTAGAGAAGCACACAGCTCCCTGTGGACAGCGACGTTCTGAAGTTCAACTACTTTTATGTATATAATACAAGGAAATAGAGTTCCTTCTCTAGAATGAGTGTTCAACCACATAGATGGGGGGCAGGCGGGTCCATTTACCTTCTCAGCAACTTAGAGGGGTGAGGTGGTTGAGCTACTAACTAGTTAAGTGATTAAACTACACACTAGTCCTTGGAATCAATTTCTTGATGCAGACATTAATATCCCATTGACTTAGAGAATGTAGGATAAAAGAAAACAAAGTTGAAGTCAGGACATATCACCCTTCAGACTGTGTGCTGTGTCTTCATTTAATGCGCTGTGGGCCTGGGCACTTGTAAAGTTCCCCCTGGGTACCTATGTGAGCTCTCCCTTTCACATCATCTGACAGCCCCTCCCCCACTTCCTCTCTTGTTCCTTTCTAGCAATACAATCTCTTGTCTCTTGGATTCATGAAATCATGTCTCCCTCAAGGCTTTTTCGCTGTTTAATTCTGACTGTGTAGACTGCACTCCCACTGGTCTATAATCTGACTGTGTGGACTGCTCTCCCACTGGTCTATAATCTGACTGTGTAGACTGCTCTCCCACTGGTCTATAATCTGACTGTGTAGACTGCTCTCCCACTGCTCCGTAATCTGACAGTGTGGACTGCTCTCCCACTGGTCTATAATCTGACTGTGTAGACTGCTCTCCCGTCGCTCTCATAATCCATCCTCTCACTTCCTCCAGCCTGGCGAGGATGGCTTGCCCATCTTTGCCTGCTGTGCATCTCACATTTGGCCTCACTGGTTCTATGGTGAAAGTATTATATATGATTTTATTCATTCCTTAGCTGAGCCTAGGATATAAGCTATTTATAGATCGGATATTGAAAAATAGTAGTAGATACTCACTAAGTTCTCCCAAAATATTTGTCAAATGAGTAGGCAAGTGCGTAAGATAAACGTAGGAGGAAGGATGTCAGTGGGGTTAATATTGCTGGAGTGGGTCAAGGTGACCAACCCTGGGCCTTACATGTTAGAGTGAGTGGCTTGCCTTCTATTCGAAATCTAACAGATCTGTCTTAGGACTCTTAGGTACTCAATATATGACCTGACTAAAAGATGGAGGTATGTGAGGCCAGAGAGCTGTGGAACTGTGGGGAACAGGCCTGGAGCAAGAGTGGGACCGAGGCGTGTCCATGCCCAGCAGTCTTCTCCTGGAGCCCTGTGCCCCCAACTTTACCAGCTGGAGGAGGTCTCTATATCCTGGTAGCCAGGTTCAACTGCTCTCCCCTTATAAGGTCGTCAGCATCTGGGACTCCTCCTTATGCAAATGAGGCATCCCCAGTGCCCTGGCTCCCATCAATGATGTACACTCAGCCCCAAGGGCTTAAATAGCTTTTGTTCACCCCACCCCACCCCATTAAAATGAACCGTCTCACTGGAGCCTGCATCCAGAGAGCCTGATCTTGTCAGAACTCACTCACCACCTGAGGTCTCCAGCCCACACCCCACAGACCCCACCTCCCTCCAGCCCCTGTCCTGTCCCCTCCCCCAATCAGGCTGTGACTGAGGGCAATCAAGCCACTACAAGGTGAGGAAACAGAGCCTGAATGACAGGTGGAGAGATGACTCGAAGGTAGAATCATTGGCTATTCTCCCAGAGTCTATTCTTAGTATCTGCACAGAAGCTAACAACTGTCTATAACTCCAGTTCTGACGCCCCCTTCTGGCCTCCATAGGCACTGCACACACATGGTGGGCAAATATACCTACAGGCAAAACATCCATACCCATAAGTTTTTCATTAAAAAATTAGCTCTTGATTTAAAATTAATTTAATTTTTTAAAAACTTAATTTTTAAAAATTTTAATTAAAAATTTTTAATTAAATAATTTAATTTAATTTTTAAAAAGCTGTATTTGGGGGTATGTGTATAAGCTCAATTGATTTCTTATAAATCAGTATAGAAATCAAATTTTGGTGTCTTGAATAGCAATTTTTGAGGCATGACAGTGATCCTTAATTTTACAATGATAAGAATACATTAAGCCTTTGAATTTCCATTTATTTTATTGGAACATATTTTTCTTTTTAAGTTGGTTTAATAGCCAAAATAATTCTATGAGCTAAGTAAACTTTAAAAGAAAGTTATTTGTTTGTTTGTGGATAGAGTCTCACTACCTAGCTCAGACTGGCCTCAAGCTCACAGAGTTCTATCTGCCTGTGCCTTCCCTTGTCCCGGGACTAAAGGCATACATCACCACACCCAAGCCAGAAATTCTTTACATGAAAGAAACACCCGTGTTTCTTACTTTCATTCAGTGTAAAATTAAGGAGATGGATGTTTTAATGAATGCTCTCTTTGAACAAACAGAAAAACTTAACTCATTTTCACATTTTTTTAAAAAAGATATTGCACCTGTAAGCAGGAGGAAATGTGTCTGTGGGAAACTTCACGTAACTGGGCCAAGAGAAGGAGTTCTAAGCCGAAAGTCGTCCTCCGAGCTGGAGTCATTTAAACTTCTTCTGCCCTTGTCAGACAATCCGATGTCCCTCTTTCCAGAGTCATAGTGAAAACATGTAACGGGTTAGTTAATCTAAAACAGACGCCAAGCTACACTGGAGAGAAATACACAACGTTACAAATCTTGCCTTGAACTGAGCATTGGGAACTGCATTTTGTGATATTTTAATATGTAATTAAAGTATTTTAAGCAACAATGGAAAAGGTCTGTGTCCCTTATATCACCTCATTTCTTACCAACAGCATCTATGAAAATATGTAGGGCCACTAGAGGTAACAACAGGGGAAACTGAGGCAAGAGTACACTTGACTATCACAGGGCATTTTAAAATCAATGACCTGAGTCTTCAGAGTCAGGAGCCTCATCTGGGCTAGTGCGGTTGACATTTCTTTTTGAAATGTTTACATGTAGAGGAAAGATTTAATTAAGATAATGGAAGAAAGCAAGTCCAGTCTCAAGAGTCCCCCCACGTGGAAATGGGAAACAGATGAGTTCATTTGTTGCAGTTGTATTTCAGGAGAAAGGATGGGTGGGTTTGAGGCAGACTTCCTAATTAAGGCTAATTAGCCCATTGCGAAGATGACACATCCCTGTATGAGAAAGAACAGAAAAAGAAAATTGAGCAAATGTGGGTGGCATCTGAGTGAAAAAAAATGACGAATTCGATGATGACAGTGTTTCTTCTCAGAGACAAATGAAGGCCTAGCAGAAAACAGGAAAGAAGAAAATCCAACTGTCATACATATTATGTATGTTTTCTCCTTAACTGAATGATAATCTTAATATCAACAGTCCCTGCAATGACAATAATCGCTTTGCAGACAGGAAAATGTCTTAGCCATTTATAAAACAAAGAAGTGTTAGCTCTGGTGAGCTGCTCAGAGGTGAAGGCTTTTGTTATCAAGCTTGAGGGATCCTGGCACTCAGATCGTGGAGAGAGAAAAATCTCTCTGAAAAGTTGTCGCCCTGCGACCTTCACGGGAGGGTTTGTACATGCATGGACACACACACACACACACACACACACACACACACAACAGCTGCATTCACGGTATTTTAATTTCTTTTCTTTAAAATGTTAAAGTTTCGAATTGCAAGAATCCAATAGTTGCAGGTCAGGTCAATAGCAGTAGTTGAAAGAGAAGCGGCAGGAAGGACGGGGACAAACCCAGGGAAGGCACACAGTGCAAACTGTCATCAGATGCCTTCTTTCTGTAAACAGTCACAAACAGATTCACAGTATTTGGGAATTTTCCTCACTTACGCACTTGGCCTTGAGTCCTAAGTCCAAATATCTCTCTCTCTCCCCTCCCCCCTCTCTAAAACTAAAACAGCTGTCCGAATCAAAGCAGAAGTTGTAAAGTACACAATTTGAAGTGCAGGTTTGCAAGTTGGCACTGGCTCAAAGTGCCCGTGGGAGCACAACATTAGAATGCAGAGGTACGGGGAACCTGTGGGTGCGCAGTCGCGGGGTTCTATGAAACTTCCCACGGTGTCTACCAGTGCGCAGGCTCGTCCCTCCTCGTCTTCCCTGCCCACCTTAGGCTGTGTCCACCACCACTGGAAGTTTTCATACCTCAAAGTATGAGTTACATAGCACTTGAAAAGTCACCAGACGGAATCGCTGATCCTTGTAAGGAAAAAGAAAACCCCTCGGCATCGGACCTGCCAGCGAGGGAGAGATCATAGCTACAGGCTTGGGCTCAGTAACCTTTTGGAAGGCGGGGTTAGGACAGCTTTCAAAAGCAGGTTATGTGCACTGTTCTGCCGGGTGCCCAATGCTGTTAGTGGTAATAGGCACCGAATGATCCACCCAGTTAAGACAAAATAACAAATCCTATCTATTGGAGCACTACCCAAGTCAGGGGAGATCACGAAGCTCTAAAAAGCACGTGTCTATCTCAGGATAGGGCCTCGCAGACGCTACAAGTCCAGGCAGGCATGGCCTAAGACAAACAGCCAGAGAACACCGAGGACGAAAGGAAGAATTGTGGGGGAGGGGGGCACATCTGAAGTGAGAGATGTGGGAAGGGGGAGCAGGAGGACATGAGCTGACTCCCTCGAGCAGGGATTTCCAGCTAGTGGTTTAGACTACACAAATCCACTTCTCTCCCATACCTTCACATCCCCAAATTCAAAACGAATGATAAAAACCAATAGCCATCTAATAGGAACAGAAGAAATCATGGCTGAGATGTGGCAGACAACATATTAGAACAACATTTTAGAAATTGGGACTTCCAAGAGCTACTTACAACTGCCAACGGACATGGTAAACTCCTGTAATACATGTCTGTTCAACCACTCAATGAAATTGTTTCTAAAAAAAAAAAAAATGTGTTTTCTGAAGTACCTGCAAGACCAATTGTACTGGAATCAACTCATGTACGGTTGAGACATGTGCTTGTGTAATACGGATATACATTGTGCAATAAACTTTTTATAGCCTCAGTGAATGAAAATGAGGACATGAACCTTCCAAGGTACGGAGGACAAGAAGGTTGTTATTGTAGATATGAGAGAGAGAGAGAGAGAGAGAGAGAGAGAACACACAGCCAGCGGCATCTGGAAGAGTCCAGAGCAGAGAGAGAGAAGTACTCTGCACATGAGCAGCAGACAACCAGGCCAGGAGAGGAGAGAGACAGGAAGAACAAGAGGGAGAGAGGGACAAGAGATCAACAGCCAAGAGACCAGGAGGGAGTGAACCAAGAGGCCGAGAGAGCAAAGAGAACCCAGGAAAGATCAGAGAGAGATCGTTGGGGCGGGGGGCGGGGGGACCAAGACAGTGCAAGGCCCAAGTGGCTGGGTTATATGAGTCAGAAGCTGAGGAGAAGGAAATGAAGTCCCTGATGGAGACATTTAGGGGAGGGTGCTCTGCTTGGACAAACTGCCTCTGAGCTCCATGAACTGAACTGACTTCATGAACAAAACGGAACTGAATCGAACCCAAGAACTCAACTGAACTCAACTGAACAGCACCAAACTCAAATGAACCCAACTGGACCGCACCAAACTCATCTGAACTCAACTTAACTGCACCAAACTCAACTGAACTCAACTGAACTCAACTGAACCGCACCAAACTCATCTGAACTCAACTGAACTCCACTTCTCTTGCTGCACTACTTTTAAGTAGCCTCTCTTTCTTGTTTGTTCTCATGAGAGTTGGTGTATTCCTATCTCTGACTCATTGTGTCAAATCTTTCTCCAGTTGGCTATGTTGTCTGCCCCTCAATAGATATCGGTTTTTGGTATTAATGGTGTGTCACTCCAGCTGCATCACACAGACCTAGAAGGTGTTTGGATGTGATCCCTTGCCACAGCTGCCATGTTGTTGGATTAAAATTCCTCTACATAGTGCTGTAGCAAGATATCCCAAACTAACAACGTCTAAGAGGAAAGGTCCACTTTGCTCCTTGTTGTGGAAGTTCCGACCCCTCACCCAGTGGCTCCATCGCTTTGAACTTCTGATGAGATAGCACATCAAGATGGGAACATGTGGAAGCAAAGCGGGAAGCAACAGAACTGAGAGCAGTGCCCCACAGTCCCAGTTAAGGCCCCACTCCACAGACCAGGCAACTTCTCAGCGGGCTTTGCCTCTGATGGTTCCAAGTACTCCCAACTATTACCATCCCAGGGAACAAACAACTAACACACCCAATTCAAATAATAGCACTTTGTTTACATGATCTTTTATTGGGGGAGTAATACCAGTCTGGCATGAGGGCTGGGTAGAATGTTTAAGACCAGGTTAAAAAAAAAATCAGTCATTTTCTTGAAGACATCAACCAATACATTGACTCTTCACAATACTATTTACAAGTATGAGGCGCTAAGTCTCTGGGAGCTTGAGAATGGTTAGTTTTTTTTTTTTCCCAAGCAGACATGAAGCAATGATTTGAAAGCTGTGACTAAACAGGGCCAGGAGTCCATCCCCAGCTCCACATAACACTGGACAATGAGATAGCAATGCTCTATCAGTGAACTGACTGGGAGGTGAAAATCCTCGCTTGGTGACCAAGAATCTTGGTGAGAACGTGTGTGCTCTGCAGGTGAGCTAACTGTAAGATCAAGGTCTCCAGTGAGATGTGAAGCCATGTGATGGAGAGAGCCAAACTCTCCATACCAGGAGAATCCAGACTTTCTATCAACACCTCTGTGCCGAAAGAGGTCGAAAGCTGTTCGACTTCACATGAGAGTGGGTCAACAGGCAAGATGTTCATTCCCTCGATAGTTATAACCTTAGTTATAACTGGATTATCTCACAGAAGGCTAATTCTGTTGTCTGTTGACTTTAAATATTTGAAGCTCAATCTTAATAACTCTCAGATTATATTCAAAACACCTATCTCTGTGGTTGCAGAACATACTGGGCCTTCAAAATGGAAGCTATGGAAGAAAAGAATGAATCTTCAGAAAATAGGCTAAAGAGGCTAACCTAGCTGTGGGTTCAGTCTCATTGGAATGGCCAACAGCCTTAATCACAGTGTCTGAAAGCAAGAAATGCTTTTGACTCAGGCTGCTTGAGCTGATCAGAGGGCAGAGCAGGTAGTTTTGCCTGAGAGCAATTAGAAACATAGTTATTCAGGCAATAATATAAGCTAAGAGATCTGAGCCATTCAGATTCCATTTTAGCAGGACCATGACTTGGGAGTTTTAGGGAAGAGGAAAATCATTCATTGAAACAGGGTTTTAGAAGGTATTAAAGACTGGTAAAGATCAAACTCTAGTCTTACAGATTTGGTTGAGGCATTATTTCCAGAAAGGCATAGGAAAACAAACCTGACTCAGAGCACATCAAATCCTAGAGTTGCTTCAGAAACCAACCAGCTGTTAAGGTGTGGATAAGGCTGAATTGCTCAAGGTTGTCTACAGAACCAGACATCACAGACCTAACCACTGAAACTCCGTAGTTCTTCACATTGAATAAGCTTAGAGGTGGTATCTTGAAGGGCCATACTTCAGAATGGTTAAGACTGGCTTTTGTAGAAAGTACCCTTTTGAGTTCATTCTTCTCTCTCTCTTTCTACTTTTGGTTCACCCTTTTGCCAAATCATCAATTTGATACAGAAAATATTGATAAGTGACATAAGAGTTTAGGTAATGCCATACAGAGCATTAATTTAAAAGCTGACTTAACAATCCCTGAGATGAAAGACTGGGGTTCTACCTCTTTCTGCTGATGGTGATTAAATACCACTTTGTGCTTAAGGTCAAAGCTTTTGCTTCAGATTTTACATTGTCTACTTCTGCTTTGTGGTTCCAGTGAAGAGACAGCTAACTTTTTGTTGTAAAGTGCCACAAGCCAATATTTAAGTTTTAAAAATATTTTTATTTTTTATAATATAATTACAGGTTCTGTCCCTTCCCTTCCCATGCCTTCAAATCCTCCCATGAACACCCTCCTTGCTCTTTCAAACTCTCATTCTTTAACTGTGGCACGTGTGCATGTATGTGTGTATGTAATACTAATAAGCAATGCAACCTGCTCTGCTGTTGCGGGAAATATTAAAAAAGAGAGCACCTGCTCCTCGGGTTCAGACCACGCTCTGTGATCTTGCCAGCCCATCAACCGCCCGGCGATCTGTAGAGCTCACGCCTGGCCTCAGGGCTCCTGCCTGGTACAGTCTTACTAGCCGGTCCCTCTGTCTGCCATCTCTCTGGCGGGGGCCCCGAGTTCCTCTCCCTTCCACGCATCGCCCACGCACCCATGATCTGCCACCTCACCACCCAATAACCAATTTGGTTTATGTATCAATGAAATCACAGTTTACAAGATGCCAATAAATAATTTCAGAGCCAACTGATAATGATAAAGTTTTAGCCCAGTTATTCTAACCTTTTGACAACATCACGTTGGCCTCCATTTCCCCCCTCTCCTCCTGCTACCTCTCTAGTCTCTTTCTCTCCCCTAGCTCTGCCTCCCCTCTCCTGTCCAATCACAGGTCCCCCCACTGCCATGTTACTTGTATGTATGTTTTCAGGGCTGACCATTTGGTGCTGGATAACCCATGGGTATGCTCCTCCCTGGAGAAGACTATTTCTTTCACTCTCAGAATTTCTTGGTTGCTTATAGTTCTTTGTGTGTGGGCTAGCCCCATGAGCTCTCCGTCTTCCACACAAGTGTAGACATTTTCGGAGATAGACGTGGCGTTATTCTTGCAATCGTCGACTCTGCTGTCGACTGCAAGTAAACAAACAAACGCATCGCTTATGGTTTGCCAGTAGTTCCCACATCACAACTTTCTATCTATAGTGAGCAACAACAACAAAGATGAACTGGTGGATTTCAATGTCGCTACATCCTTTGCATTTTTCATGATGAGATTTGATTTCTAAGCTTACCATAGAACGCTCGACTCCCTAACCACCCACCACTCACCCATCCCAAAAAGCTCTGATGTCTGCATTAAATGTACAGGGAGTTTTCTTACCGTTTGGAAGCAAGTGATAGGTAGCAGAAACTAAGATAATGAGAAACAGGCCTCCAAAAATTAAGAGAAATGCTCAGTGTGCATTGTGCCCCTGGCCCCCACTGTACCAGCTAACCGGCTGTCAATCATCAACCGTGGCAGGACAGCACGAAACACACATGCTTGACTTGTTTTGCCTACAGAAGATGACAACATCGAATCTGTGACTTCAGATAAAAAAAGAATGTGAGACCAATTTCCGGTTCTCTGTATCATACTGACATAATTTTCACTGCTCAGAAAATAGCAAAATTTACGCATCGAAACAATGAAACCTTCAGAAATATGGCGGGTACCTAGAGAAAATATGCTAAAGCTTCCTCAGAAGTACTAAATACAAATTCCCCTCGGCAACATTCACAGTGTTCTCACGCTCCGTGTTTGCCAATCCAGTAACGAGCCAGACGCAATCCGCTGAGCCAAATGCAACCTGACTAAACCTATCTACACAGGACTCCTCAGGTCACATCTCCTAGAACAAAGCCCTTCCAGTTCCACATTGAAAGGGACAAGACTGCAGAGATTAGCAGTGGCCCTCGAAATGTGACCCGAATGGGAATCTCAGGACCCCGGTGAAGCTGTACGCGGGGTCCTGGGAACGCACTTTGAGTCACTCAGAAGAACAAGTGAGGGTCTTGTTATGGATGCCTCTTGTCTGCCTGCTTGTTTCTGGTACTGGGCTGGAGGCACTAGCCTAGGACACAAAGATCACAGACTCTTTTTTTTTTTTTCCTTTAAGAGCCCCCAGTGTGTAACAAAATAGAAACCTCTTGGTACCCAAACGCACATGTTTCTTCTTGCAGCCTCTCCCTCCGGTGACGTCATACAAGGGTTACATTTAAAAGGTCTAGCAACAGATGAGCCTGGTCCACAGCCATTCTTTTTTTTTTTTGGTTTTTCGAGACAGGGTTTCTCTGTGTAGCCCTGGCTGTCCTGGAACTCACTTTGTAGACCAGGCTGGCCTCGAACTCAGAAATCCTCCTGCCTCTGCCTCCCAAGTGCTGGGATTAAAGGCGTGCGCCACCACCGCCCGGCTCCACAGCCATTCTTATTTGAGGCATAATTTTATCTTTCGAAAAAAAAAAAAAGACAACGATGCAATCATCTGTCTACTGTAAAAATATAATGCATTTAACAGTTTACTATATGAGCTTCAGAATTTTATTTTTTTCAAATGATGCTTTTATTATAACTACAATGTAGTTATAATTAACTACCTTATGTATTAACTCTCCTCTTGCCTGGATGGTCATTCTCCTGATTTTGAGCTTTATTCTTCTTGGAGATATTTGTAAGTTTCATTATAGTTTTACATGACTGTATGTAAGACTTAACCAACACCTGTCACTTGGAGAATACATTTGGCCATGAGCTTTCCTCATTTAGCGCCATGTTTTCAAAGTTTTTTCATTTTGTCCTTCATAATTTTATCACATGATGGCTTCTTTATCCATATTTCTATTTGTGGCTCAATAATATAACTTTCTATTTTTTATGATAATAAAGGGAGAGATCCTAGGGATAAAATACATATACATATACATACATACACAATATATGGTATATTATAATATATAAGTATACTTATATATACATAAGTATATAAAATATATAAGCATATATGGTATATAATTATATAATAAGCTTATATAATAAATAAGTATACTTATTATTTATATAATACTCATATAATAAATATACTTATATACAATATACTTAAATATACTTATACATACACACACATATAAGACAGTTGGGAATGATGATATATACTAGTTGTCTCAGCATTTGACACCTTGGGGCAGGAGGATTACACGTTCAAGGCCATCTTAGACTACCTAGCAAGTTCTTGTCTCAAAAGATTAAGAATAACACATTCAAACAAAAATCTTCTCATCATGTATTCCTGTACTTTCTTTTCATCATTAATAATATACTTGGTTTTTAGATATTTATCACGGTCTTCCTTTTAGAAATGGTAGAACTGGCCATGGCTCTCACCTGGGCAGCCTGGGAGAACTTGTCATCCATTCCCATGTGGTAGCATGGATGAGGGAGAGCTACCCTCTCCCACCCCATTCATCACCTAGGGTGGGCAGGAGACCTGGTCCTGAGGTCAAGGGAGCAAGAGAGCTGGCCCTGTCTCTCACTCCTGCTCTAGCACTCAGGCCCTGCCCCTCAGGGCAGCACAGGATAGGCCGCCCTGGATGTGGGGGTTGCGGGTGAGCCAGCCCTGAGGGTGTGAGAGAGGAGGAGCCAGTGGACTGACCCGCTCAGGTCCAGATCCAGGGCTTTGAATTGGCCTAACTCAGCATGCACTCCAGCAAGAACTGCTGGAGAACATGAAGGGGGCTGTGCTTACACACCCAGAGCTGCAGGATCTCCATGACACAGGGCGACAACAGGATATCCGAGAGAAGTCCCAGTGAGCGCGACCAGTATTGATAGAGTAGCAGGAACCAGAGGCCTCGAACCAGACTCACAAGCCATGAGATCAACACTTACAAGCAAAGAAGTGTGGTCCAAAGGGTGTACCGTGGGAAACACTGTGATACACTACACTTCCTCAAAGAGATTGTTCCTGTCGTATGGAGGTTGCAAGGGTGGAGGGCAGGTGCGAGCGGAGGGGTGTAGGAAAGGGGTGCATGATGGGAAATTTACAAAGAATCAATAATAAGGGGGGTTTTTTTTGTAAAGGAATGGTAATAAAAACAAAATTAAAAAGTGGAATCAAGAGATGTTCAAGCCACTTCTCTTTCTAATGTGTTTGTGTGTCAGCGGTGAACACCACCTGTGTTGTCCTAAGTTGGAGAAGCAATAAGGGTGTGTCTGCCAATCACAGTATCTGCTTCGACACCAGCGCAAGCCCAACATTCACAGGCTCATTTCCCAAGGATTCTGGTTTCCTAAGGATTTGTCATCTCATGATACACCAAACCCACTAGTCAAGTTCTAGAACATGGCTTCTTCCCGAGCCTTACAAACGCACTTTTTCCCATGGGATCTTTACACTGTGTGTCTTCAAACAGTTGCAGCTGCAACCTGCAAGACCGAACCTTGTGTCATACTCTCTGGCCCCAGCCTGGGAGATGCTTCCCTCCAAATATACAACCATTTCCTGTACAGGCACCAAAATAACAGTGCGGTCCCAGGGGATGATCCGACACTGCGCCACAGCAACCCCAGTGGCCCCGGTCACTTCTGGGAAAGGCGATGACAGTGAGTCCCGCAGGGTTGTTCCGGTCACTGAGCAGCTGGGAGCGGTCACTGCCTGGATGCGACCTGGAAGCCCGTGCACTGGAAGAGGGATGGAATAACCTTTTAAAACAAGATATTGAATTCTTACAATTTGGGGGGGGGGGTACGCAGAGAAGCCGCCTGTAATCCGAAGCAAGTCCTGCGGCTCTAAGATGTCATTCGAGGTTTGCCACATGAGGGCGCTGCTCTCATTCTCCTCCAGAGCTTGAGACTATTCCCTTTCACATACCCCTCAAGGGCTGGCCCTGCTGCGACCCACAGCCGACCCCCCCTCCTCCACCCTTGTGAGTTTACACCTTCTTCTACAAAGCAGCCTGCAGGCAGACTGGACCTGTCTTCGAGTTCTGGCATCCAGAAAAAAAAAAAAAAGATGCCAGGCTGAAAGCCTGTCCCCAACCCTTCCCTCAGGCAAAGTATTCAGCTGTGCCTCCAGAGATCTAATTCTATAAGTATCTATCATCACCCGAGAACTCCTTTCGTACGTTCCTTAACCCCCACCTCACCCTATTGGGCACGCATCAGTCCAAACTTATATATCCAACCCTTCTTTGTCCTAAAGACCCTGTGTCCAACAGTACGTCCAACAAGTACCGTTTCTGTCAGCTCGAGATCATTAACTGCATCACCAGCTACCGGTGGTTTAGTTCATTCAGAAAGTGTCGCGTGTGTCTCTTGCACTCAGGCAGCATGACAGGGCTTAGGAGAACACGGGCCTCAGCACAGAGCTTAGCACAGGCTTCCACACGCTGAGGTGACGAACAACACTTTACAACAGTGTAGACAGGCCAAGCTTCCCAAGCAGGTCTCAGAGACTACCAGAGCACAGAAGGGAGGTTCAGAGAGAGTTGTGGGAGCAGTTGCTCAAAGCAAGGGATACACAGAGGATAGAGAACAAGGGGAGGCTGGAAAGGCTGTCTAGCATACTGATCAAAAGAAACACCAACCAACCAGACCCCCCAAGCTCCCAAGGACTAAACCACCAACCAGAGAGTACACATGGGGGACCCATGGCTCCAGCCGCATGTGTAGCAGAGGATGGCCTTGTCGGACATTGCTGGGAGGGGAGGCCCCTGGTCCTGTGTAGGCTCCATGACCCAGGGTAGGGGAATGCTAGGGTGATAAGGCAGGAGTGGGAGGGTGGGTGGGGGAGCAGGGGGAGGGGGAGGGAATATGGAGTTTGTGGAGGGGAAACCAGGAAAGGGGTAACATTTGAAATATCAGTAAATAAAATAACCAATAAAAAATGAAAAAAATTAAAAAAAGAAAAAAAGAAAGGAAATAACATAATATTCTCATAAATAATAGACTAAATACAGTTTGGATCTTCAAAATTGTAGGGACATGATCTTATTAAACCAACATCACCCAAAAAAGAATTCCTCGTAACAAATATACACTTAGGACCAACGCTACAACCTGTGACAATAGACACCCCAATAAAACAAAGGGCAGGAAATTTGTTCCAAATCTGACAAGACCAAGTGGACCTGTTGCCTATTTCCTGTGGAGTGAGTCACAGGGCAATGTTAACTCAGCCTGTGATTTTTAAGGTGAGACAATGCTGTGTCTACAATCAAAGGAAAGAAAGGAAGTCAAAATAGTGTTTTTCACTCCTACAGCCATCATAGATTTAGGCTGAAGTGGCCGAACAGAGTAAGGACATCCTACTAGGTGAGGTAGAGCTTCTCCAAGCTCTAAGGGCAAAGTCTTCAGCTTACAGCTCCTCCCAGGGCAGCACTTCCCCATCAACATTGGCCACAAGATTCATCCTGCTCATGGAACAGAGGCCGCCCAGCACAAAGCCCCATCAGCAGCCAGGGCAGTTGGGCTCAGGGAGCCAGCGTCGGCACAGACGTGCGCAGTGTGTGCGATGACGGTGAGTCAGGGCAGTGTGTTCGTGACTGCCGTGGCCTCAGGACTCAAGTTTATCAAGGCCTGCCTGGATTCCCCACACAAGAACAGGCAGAGAGGACCGATGTAAAAGGGCAGAAAGGAGCTAGGTACAAAGGATGTACTTGACGGCATATCTTGGATTAAACAAAAATATCAGAGTTTAAGACTGGTTCTTGACTGCCAAGCATAAGCTACTTTTTGCTTCTCCTAGGACGCTATAGAGTAATTAATTTACTTACCAGAATTTCGGCTCAGAAAAGAATGACTTAAGCCTCACTATACCTTGGGTAGATGCTGCCCTCCTGTGGACAGCACTGGTATTGTGGTAAGTAAACGTCTGCATATTGCACTGCTCCTTATCCATGTGTACCTACAATTAAATCCCTACTAATCCATCCAGAAACAATCGTTTTCACATAAACATAATTTTATGATTGCTTAGGAATAAATGTATCCAGATTACTCATTAATAAAATAATTGTCCCCTGAAACTATTTTCCGAACATAGGTCATGAAATCTACACAGTAATTGTCTGCTTTTAACAGAAATGATACAAAATAGAAAATATTAAGCAAAAAAAAATATTAAACGGGGTTATCAGGATCCTTTGAAGATTCCAGCAAATAAAAAAAATGATCATTGTAAACTACAGATGGTGTAAGACTGGATAATCTGAGTCGTTTAATCGGGAAATGTCAGTTGATCTTTCTGTTAATTTGACCATTAGCAAATAAAATGTTGTAGGGGAACTTTAAGGTTGTGTGACGCAATTACTGCCTCCTGGTGTGCACTTGGTGTAATTTCGATAAACTGTGTATCTAATAGAATTCACGACTCCTGGGTTCAGGCTACTTATCTGATTTGATTTATATTTTAAAGATACTTGGATCTCTCCAGAAAGACACTTGAAGCCACAGGACAAGATACTACTAGCCCCAACCCTTCCCGCCTAAACAGAACTAGCGAAATAAGTGTCTGGTTCCCACAGTTCTGTGCTTGGATCTTAAAAGACCTTGATTATTAAGAGGAAAAGGTAAGGCAGCCACCCAGATACCCTAATGTTGACTTTGTAACAGGCTAATTCAGTTCAGTCTGTCTGGCTGTTGGTGGATTAAGATGTTGTGAACCATTCCACACATGTGCTGGGACAAAACTCCAATCCTCAGCAGAATTTGAAACCCCTGAACCATCTTTCCAAAATGGTCTGATTAGGCTGGGTGTCATTTAAAAAGTAAGCTACTTTAACTCTTTATTGGCTATTGCACATCTCCACAAAATGCTCATTAAAATGAGATTAAGAGATTGCCTGAATTTTGACTTGGGGCGGGGGTCTCTTATAGAACCACGTAGAATGATAAATAAGTGATGGCCTTTAAGAATTTGTTTCAGTTAACTTACATGCTATATATTCTAGTGTAGGGAAATAAATCTCATTAATGAATGACCCCGACTATACTAGGGAATGGAGGAAGTGCGGCAGTATAAAGGATGTGAACATAAGGATTCCGGCTTTCTTTCCTCCCCGGACATAGAGTGCTGTCAGCTGCTCCTTTTACTGGGGAGGGAAGCCCTGTAACAGGTGGGGCTTCCCTGATAAAGCCCCACGAAGTTAGCGCCCTGAACTTAATTTTCTCTTCTGTCTTGAACTCTGACGCCCCCTATTGGTTTTAGAAAGTAATGCAGGGCCACACTTTATCAAGTACAAGTGAGAGGACAAGAGGTTGTTTTGAACCAGAGACTTGGGATTGTGATAGAAATCATTTAAATCAGAGATTTAAATGTCACATTAGTGATTATTTCATGCTTTGGAAGCCGCATAGTTTTCACACCTATAAAAAAGAACAAAACTAAAAATCAATGTAAAAGAAGGCTGGACGCAGGATTAAATCTATGGGCCATAGTTCGACAGCCCTGATTTATCGCACAGTGGATGGCTCTTCCAATGACTGACTGCTCCCTCCAGAGCTGGAGAAGATGCTCTGCACTCTAACATGAGCCTGCCGGAGGGTCCTGTTAACACTCCAAGAAGCACACTTTGACTGCTGACTGTTGAGATGCTGTGCCAGTTGGTTTCCTGCTGCTATGATAAACACCAGGGCCAAAGCCACTTGAGAAGGACAGGGTTTATTGGCTTGCATGTCCCCATCAGTCTATCACTGAGCATCACTGAGAGAAACCAGGGCAAGACCTCAAGGCAGGACCCTGGAGGCAGTCAGCAGAACTATGATGAAATCCTGCTCGCTGGCTTGGCGTTCAAGTCTCACAGTCAGAGACTTCTCTTACCCCTTTCAGGAGCCACAGTAAGCTGATGTTGGGAGCATGAATGAAGTTTCCTGTGCCCCTAGACTTCCAGAATAACCAAGAATGCTGAGCACACAGGAATGTTCTCTAAAGGGGTGGACACAAAACCTGTTCTTCCACCCCACGAACTGGGAATTAGAATGATTATTATATTATATTATATTTATATATTATATTATAATATTATTATCATTATTATATAATGATAAAATGATTAGCCTGGTGATCTGTGTCATCTGTTGGGCAGGCCGTATCAAGCTCCTACAAACAAAACTGGGGATGGTAAGTAACCCTTAGGCCCTTAGCCATCACAGGTATCCTATCTCCAGAACCCATCTTCATGGAAGAACGGACGTGTATCCTGAGTTCAGTGTCCTTGTGAAGAGTTCTGATGCTTCCTTGTACATCAGGGATTCCCTTACACCAAGAAACCTTTTCCAAATTATACTGTTTAAATTTGTTAGGGAGGAGGAGGAGGAGGAAGAAGTAGTAGAAGGACACATTTATCAGGATATTCAAGGATGATCCTTCCAGTTTGGGGTCTCTGTGTTTCTTTTTCCTGGACTGTTAAAGCTGAGGGCTTTCACTCCTCAGAATGACAAGTGAAAGGTTTTGTGAAGTTGGCAAAGTTTGTATCCACCTCAGTTGTTAATGAAAGGCAGTAATGGGATCAGATCATAGTTTAGTTTCTGTTCACTTTGATACTTCCTATTTTCTGTCTTCTTTTGGAGGGAGATGTTTTGTTTTGTTTTTTTTCCATTTTGCCTCCTGAGAAATGGATGTCATCACACCCAGCTTTAATTTTTCAGGTCCATATACTTCTTAATTGTATACTTTATATCACTCCCTTATATTTTGTTTTAGACTTCCTTTTGACAGCTCACTAATGAAGGTTAGACTTTAGCAGTCTTTTAAGTCTTTCCTGCACAAATAAAATCACACACAGGCTCCCATACCCTCATTTGCACAGAATAGTTATAATTTGGTCAACTCTGTATCTAGTGTTCATACTGGTAATAATCTTATACATGCTGTTATTGGCAGAGACATGCTGTCCACTAGGATTGTTTTTACTTTATCAACTCCTCATTTTTCTGGTTAATACTGATCTCATCTTTTTGTCTAGATTTCTATAATTTTCTACAAAGTACTACAATCCAGTTTTTAAAGAATAATAATAATAATTCATGCCAAGCATGACAGCACATGTTGCATGCAAGGGTTAACAGTTGAGCATAGGTTAGAGATTTAGACATGCCTATGTGCCCATTCTTGGCTAAGTACATCCTTTTCACTGCAAACAAATTGTAGCACTCTATAACCTGTAACTTACCATAATTAATATGCTTGCATTTCACCTCAGGGACTGTTCTCAAGGAACAGTCATTTTCTTGCTCTATATTGAGGGGAAGGCCCAATATTCTTTTGCTCTCATATTATTTCCTATATGTATTATCACTTTGACATGATGGTGGCAAACTGATCTTTAACTTTAGAGTCATTGTCATGCTTGTTCAACAGTAGGTTTTCAATAAGTGGATGACTTGGGCAGATCATTGACAACTGATCAAATAAATGAATTAATGGTTCAGTCTAAAATGGCAATTATTAAAAAAAAAAGGGGAATAAACTGCTTGACATCAGACGCCCCAAAGTTTTTGTCAAACTTTTTATCAAATCAAAGTTTGAGGTCGATGACGTCAATCTGAACCAGATTTTCATTCTTGCCTCTCCACAGTTTGCTCCCTCACCCCCACCTGCCATGACTACCTGCAGGGCGGGTCCCCCTCAAGCTGGGCCTTCCCATATCAGTCATTAATCAAGCAGCTCCCCCTACAGACTGTCTATAGGCTAATCTTATGGATGCATTTTCTCAATTGAGGTTCACTTCCCCGTGAACCTAGCTAGTGTCAAAAAACAAACATACAAAACTAGCCAACAGATATGTTATAAAAACAGCTCAGCTCTTGAGATGAACAGGCCTGGTATGTTTATAATATTCTTACCTTAATCAGTCCTTTATTATCTTGGTTCTTTCTTATCTGCAGTATTCCCTGCACCTCCCAACGAAACTATTTACCCTGTTTCGGAATCTGCTTTGGTTCTGACATGGTACTGGTCTTTAATAACAAGAACTAGTTCAGGGAGCAGGGTGCTTCAGCTAATGCTTAAGACAGGCTACCAATTTAGCAGTCAAGCAGTGAGATTAGGAAAATGCCCGGGAGACTTTTCAGAGCTAGAAAAATGTTGACCGCAGTGTGCTGTGCTAAGATATGTGTTAAAGCTGTTGCCTGATAACATCTGCAAGAGTTTGGGATGACAGACGACTGTTCTTACTTACCTCTGACACTTGAAGAGAAACTGTCAAACACAATTTCCCTTATTGACTTGGCTCTGTTGGAACCAATTCTTCCGCCAAATCTGTCTACCTTATCATCCTGGCAGATATCCTGGCAGGCTGGGTCTATTCTCCATGGACAGTCACCCTCAGAGGCACACCTAACCTGACTCATGATCTGTCCAGTGATCTGGAGGCACTAAATACCTCTTATCAAACTCTGCTTTGTTTCACTTAATGGAGTTTCTGTCGAGTTAAACCAGATTGTCACAAACTTTCTTTTGCTAAATCTGAATAGGACCCCATCATATGTATGTATATGTATATGTATACACACATATGTAAATACTAAGGCTGTCTCTCATTTAGGATGTTTCTTTATCTTGTTCGCTGCAAATCATGCTGCAGTGACCATGAAGGGCAGGCATCTTTTGGGTATACTTATTTCAGTTTCTTAGGCATGTGCTGGCATTGAAATTGCTGGTACAGAGACAAATGGCATACAATCTCATTTACACACAGAAGAAAAACAGTAAACTCATATATGTTGACAGCAAGAACAGTTACTGAAGGTGGAACATGGAAGAAATTGGAGATGCCCGGTGACAGACAGGCAGGTAGGTTCTGGAGTCAGATTGCATGGTATATTCCAGTGACTAACCATATATATTTAGAGTAGTTAAGAGAGCCTGTCTTAAATGTCTAGCCAGACATAATAATAATAGTTGATCTGATTGGGGAAACTGCTTTAAAGCCCAGTGCTGCCCAGCTCTCCATCCTTATCCTGCATGGGCACAACTCTCCACCCTTACTCTGTGTTAGTACCGAGACATCATACAGGACAGCGTGGCAAATAGGCCTGTCGCCAAGGCAACGGACACTATATACCCAGAATTTACCAGGCCTACTTTACCTGTGGTTACATCATCGTTCGTATATATTTGGGTAGCGCCTCCCTCTCTCTCTCTTCTTTTTCCCTCTTTCTTCCCGCCTTCCCGCCGGCATCCTTGTCCATCCCCTCCCCCACTAATAAAACCCCACATGGAACGGTTTGACCAGGTGTGGTCTCTTATGCTCCTGCTGCCCCGTGCCGTCGCAGTCGCTTGTGCTGAACACAACACCCTGCATGGGCACAACTCTCCACCCTTACCCTGCAAGGGCAGTCCTCCCACATTTACCTCCTGCCCATCCCGTCAGCTTATCTTTATAGTACTTTTCCCACCCTACAATGTAAGTAAGTAATTAAACTCATTCCAAGTTGAATTTGTATTCTTTGCAGACATTTCTTTTATATACACGAATCCCTCAACAGTGCACACCCGTGAATATGTTGTCCCCACTTCCACTCTGATCTCTCTTCAACCCAGGATCACAGAAGGGCAAAGTGGGTTGACGAATTCATATTTGCTCAAATCAGTCCTCTCTCTCGTCAAAAAAGCCTGACTTTGAATTCAGCCCCCACCACTAAACAACTCTGCTACCTGGGACAAGCAGTTAAACCTTTCTCTCCCTGGTTTCCTCGTTTTACAAACAGGGTACCGGTATTTCACTAAGGCTGTGTGCGGATTGCATCAGTGATGTTCCTGAAGATCTAAGCAGCAGCCTGTGCATGTGCTTGCATAATACACGCTTCCCATCTCCCGTCGAATAAAACAGGAAGTCCTGAACACAGACCTGAGGTTTGAAGGCACCTTCCCTGCCTCTTCCTCAAACCCAGTTCTTACCACTTTTCTACTGCTTGGAGCTCACTCTATGGACACACACACAGGAGACTAGGAGCTCACTCTATGGACACACACACAGGAGACTAGGAGCTCACTCTATGGACACACACACAGGAGACTAGGAGCTCACTCTATGGACACACACACAGGAGACTAGGAGCTCACTCTATGGACACACACACAGGAGACTAGGAGCTCACTCTATGGACACACACACAGGAGACTAGGAGCTCACTCCATGGACACACAGAGAAAAGGATCCTGTGCCTGCTTTGATGCTTTTCTTTCTCCACTTTGAAATTCCGAATGTTTTCAATGTAGGACTGCACTTCATCTTGAACTAGCCCCACAAACCACACAGCCAGTCTTACACAAGGACCCATGTCCTTATAGGGTATACCTATTGTCTTTTGGCCCATCTAACACCTCAAATTATTCCTCAACTCTCCTGGATAATCGCTCCCTTCTCATAACCACCCTCCTTGCCCCATACATGCTTAGATTCCTCTTTGCAGCCAAGTCTGTTATATCCTTAGTACTTAGCCTCTCAACAAATATGTGTTCAGTGAATGGACTGAGGACCTCACTTACAGTAAAGTAATTGTGCTACAAGTGATGGTGCATGCCTGTAATCCCAGGTACTGGGGAAACTCAGGCAGGACAAGTCACCATAGACTCCATATAGAATGACAGAAGTTAAGCCATTACACCGAAGCAGCCTGAGAATCTTGCTGAGCCCACTGGAAGCTGTTTCTTCCCCTGGCCCCATCACAACACTGTGGACCTCTCTTAAATCTTAAATGTTGAATCATTTCAGTTTTCTCTGAGTTTCCCTGATACCTACGATCTACAAATGATTGCTTTCCCATTTTCTACCTGAAATTTGACTTGCATGCACAAAGATTAGATGGAAAAGACCAGGGAATCTCATAATTGCATAAAAGGATGATAAAGATGAGTGACGTTTAATGGTATTGTTTGGTACATCGTGATGGCTATTCCTGGTTGTCAATTTGATTGCATCTGGAATGAACTACAATCCAGAAATGGAGGGCACGCCTGTGATCCAGATCTTGAGGCTGAAAGACAGGTTTCTGACCTGGATCTTGACATGGAGATCTTGAAGCATAGTGGGCCATGAAAATCTTAGGCTCAGGCAAGGTATTACATGCTTTTAATTCCAGGAGACCGAGGCAAACAGATCTCTGAGTTCAAGGTCAGTCAGGGACAAAGCAAGTTCCAGATCCAGATGAGGTGGTACGCCTTAATCGGAGTCACGCCTTCTGCTGGAGGCCTCCATAAAGACATTGGAAGAAGGAAGACTCTCTTCTTTGACCACGTGTACTTACTTGTCCACATGTGTTGGAACTTAGTTCTACAGAAGACCAGCTTAAACAACTAGCCTCGGGGGACTGAGCACTACTAGATCCTTGGACTTCCCATTCACAGCTGCCCAATGCTGGGTTAGTTGGACTGCAGACTGTAAGTCAATACAATAAATTCCCTTAATATATAGGCATTCCATACATTATGTGACTCTAGAGAATCCTAAGACATACATTGAAGTTTATCTTGAGTGACTAATAGAATGATAATAAATGAGAATTAAAATATAGCCTCTAGATAATAGAGAAGAAAAATCAAAAGAATGAATAACCCATGAGAGGATAAAATGGAGACAAGGGGGAGCAAATCAAACAGGAAGCTAAGGTAGGGTTAGTAATGATCTCATGAAGCAATGGCTTACAGACTCACATTTATGGCAATGATTTTCATAGACTGAACCATGTTTAGACATAGCAACACTAATGGTTTGATCTGTTATGGTCGCTCATGCCTGAAACCCAGGACCCAAGGGAGGCTAAGGCACTAGAATCATAAATTTGAGGCCATTCTGGGAGATCAGGAGATCTTGTCTCAAAAAAGAACAATAAAAACAAACAAACAACCAAACCCACACACACAAATATTTTAAAAACAGTCAAACATTTGAAAGTAAAAGGTTTTAAAATATCCACTCTACAGAAGCTAAGAAATACAAGGTAGCTACCTAATACTAGAAATGTAGATTTAAAAATATTAGACACCAAGAAGTTCATTCTATCAGGGAAATAAGACCTATTGTATATAAGTAGTCACTAAAGTCACATACATTCAAAACATATAGAGCAAGCATTGACACAACTATACATATAAACAGAAATATTCATCATTAGAGGCCTTATCACACTGCTCTTAGATGCAGAATAAATACTTACCACAGGTTGGAATTTGAACGGTACTATAAGCCTGGTAGTTGCAATATCAAGACTTATCAAACATTTTTTTTAAAAAACCTAAAATAGAAGACAATTTCTCTCCAATAGTGTTAATCTCAAAAGTTAGACTACTTTCTTCTTACACAGATCTGCGTGGTACCATGATTCGATTAAACTGGACAAAATTTAAAGTAAACTATCAGTAAATCACGACCATCTAGTTTTTGAGCACTTGCTGTGTGTCCACGTGTGGTGCATGCATGTGTTCCGGCAGGCACATGCGTGTGTTTGGAGGACAGTGGTGGGTGTCTTTTCTTTTTCTCAAACCAGGGTCTCTCACTGACCCTGGAGCTGACAGGCTTGGCTAGCCAGCCAATGAGTTTCAGAGGTGCACTTGATGTCTCCCTTCGCACCAGCACCAGCCAACAGCCATAAGCAGCCACACCCAGCTTTCAAAGTGCATGCCGGGAATCCAAACTCAGGTCGTCAGCTGCAGTGAGAGCTCCACTTGACTTTCCATAGCACATTAAAGTTTTTGTTACAGTTACAGTAGCGGCGTAAACGAGGCTTGTGTCCCATAGCCTCATGTCTTTGAACACCGGTCTCCCAGTAGGTGGTGCTGTTTAGGGAGGTTGCAGAACCTTTACATGAGTTCCTGTCAACCCACTTCCGGTTCCCCTTCTCTGTTTTGTTTGCCATTAGAGATGTGACCTCTAAGCTTCCTGTTCTGGCCTTCTGTGGCCTTGCTTCTCCTGCAGTTATGGACTCTCCCACTGAACTGTAAGGCTAATAAACCCTCCCTTAAGTTGCTTTTGGTCATGGTGGTTTTTTTTAAAGCAGCAGAAAGGTAATTGATACACACAGCATAATAATAAAATGATTTTTATCTCAATTTCTCAAAGATTCAACATGAGAAAGGTCTGTCAGCAAATAAAGGCTAACTACAATAATCCTGGCATTTGCAAAAAATGTTTGTTAATATTCACACCCTTTTCTTAAAAAGATAGTATTAGCCAACTTAAAAAAAAACATATCATTCATTTAAGGATCAGGGAACACTGCAGAAGAGGGAGAAGAGAGAATGTAAGAGCAAGAAGACAGGGAGAAAGTACTAAATAACATCTTCAAACATGCCGTAGCCATAACAACCATGGACTTGAAGCTGCACTTACTGGCACTGGACCATGCAAGTCAGGCCCTCTTAAGAGTCACTTAAGAGTCACCCACAGATGGGGAAGGGACCCAAGGGGCCCGCCCTGCTGATGAACTAACAACTAACAGATTCTAGGAGAAAGAAAGGCATGGTAGCCACTTACACAGCCACTAGTGAGCACAGCAGGCTTTAATGGATAGCTCCAAACCCAGAGTCACATAGCTTAACTAAACCCTGTAGGACACAAACCACAGTGACTTTTAGGACAAGATTTGTAAGAAAGGAAAATGGGGAGGTGCTGGGGAGGTGCTGGGAAGGGTGGGAGGGAAGTAAGAGATGGTGAGAAAGTAAACAGAATATATTACATATATAGGAGAAATTTTCAAAGGACAAATTTTTATTAAAATTCCTTAAAGTTAGCAATAAAAAGATGCCTCTAATTATCATTTATACTTAATATTATATGAAGGCCATTGGCAAAAATAAAAAAAACAGATAGTAAAAAATAAATCAATTTAACAGAAAGACATTTTGCTGTACATAAAGTCTACAAAGATAAATATATTGATAGTATATATTTAAGATTACTGAATGAAATGTTCAAAAGAAGCCTCAGGGAAAATTTTAAAATATCAATTACAAAGTAGCATAAAGGCTAAATTCTTATAATCTCCCAAAACATGAAAAAGTACTCCAGGAGGATTTTGTTCAATTTTAATAAGAGATTAAAGAACACTTGAATAAGAAAGAAGTTAATCCATCTTCATGGAGTTTAAGACTTAAAACTGTAAAGATTAAATTTCTCTTAAATTGAATGCACGCCCAATAAAAACTAACAAGATGCCAGCAAGAACTTGACCAGTTTGTTCACACACAGACACATAAACACACACACACACACACACAGAGAGAGAGAGAGAGAGAGACAGAGAGAGAGAGAGAGAGAGAGAGAGACAGAGACAGAGACAGAGACAGACAGAGACAGACAGAGACAGAGAGACAGACAGAGAGAGAGACAGAGAGAAACAGACAGACAGAGAGAGCGAGACAGAGACAGAGAGACAGAGATAGAGACACATACAGAGAATGAGACAGACAGACAGACAGACACACACACACAAAGCATTTATATATAAAGGAGATTAGCCATGACACCTGTACTGGTTGGTTTTGTGTTTCAATTTGACACAGGCTGGAGTTATCACAGAGAAAGGAGCTTCAGTTGGGGAAGTGCCTCCATGAGATCCAACTGTGGGGCATTTTCTCAATTAGTGATCAAGGAGGGAGGGCCCCTTGTGGGTGGTGCCATCCCTGGGTTGGTAGTCTTGGGTTCTATAAGAGAGCAGGCTGAGCAAGCCAGGGAAGCAAGCCAGTAAGAAACATCCCTCCATGGCCTCTGCATCAGCTCCTGCTTCCTGACCTGCTTGAGTTCCAGTCCTGACTTCCTTTGGTGGTGAACAGCAATGTGGAAATGTAAGCTGAATAAACCCTTTCCTCCCCAACTTGCTTCTTGGTCATGATGTTTGTGCAGGAATAGAAACCCTGACTAAGACAACACCTAAAACAAAACAAGGTAGCAAGATTGTTCTGCTATTTAAAACATATAAAGCTATAGTGATTACAACTATAGGGTTCTAATGAGAGCATAGGCAGGCCTAGAGAGACACATAAGAGCATCTGATGTACAGTAAAGAGAAGTGTTAATAAGACCAGATATTTACATGGAAGATATAAAACATAGCTTCATTTCATATAGCACATAAAAACCAAGGCTGACTGTAAACCTTTGCATGAAAGTAAAGTAATAGAACTTCTAGAATATAGGCAAACAGCATGTAATGGTCACAAGACAAAGACATCTTCTTTCCAAAGACACCAGGACTAACCTTTAAAAAACAACACGGCAGGGCTAGAGAGATGGCTCAAAGGTGAAGAGCATTAACTACTCTTCCAGAGGTCCTGAGTTCAATTCCCAGCAACCACATGATGGCTCAGAACCATCTGTAATGGGATCTGATGCCCTCTTCTGGTGTGTCTGAAGACAGTGACAATGTATTCATGTATATAAAAAGAAATAAATCTTTAAAAAAAAGCCTTAAAAAAAGAGAACATGGCAGGACTGGGAGATAGCTCAATATTTATGTACCAGTGCCCAGTCTGGGTTCCCAGCATCCACGTCAACCTGCAGACAGCTTACAACTGCTCATAAAGGTACTCTAATACCTCCAGACTCCTCTGGAACCCGCTTGATTCCCTCCCTCCCTCCCCCCCACCCCATATCTCTCTCCCTCTCCCTCTCTCTCTCTCTCTCTCTCTCTCTCTCTCACACACACACACACACACACACACACACACACACACACACACACTTAAGAAAAACAGATAAATCTTTTTTTAAAAAATTTGTAAAACTCAAGTAAACAAAAATCCCAATGGCCTGGCATACTGTAGTAAATTAAAATAAATAATTTTACTCATTAAAACATCTAAGAGAACATAAAAGAAAACACACATAAATAAAAAGGGCTTTTAGAAAAAAAATCGATAACATTACAAACCAATAAAAAAAACTCACAGAAAAGTGAGTCTGAACAAGGATCTATAAATAGATATCTATGAGCACTCAATAAATGAATGAAAACGGAAGGATATTTAATCTCACTAGCACCCCAGAAGATGTGACTGGAAACCAGAGAGACACTAACACACCTACAATTAAAATGTAAAGACTGGCCATGCCAACACAGTTTCACAATTCTTATCTGTACATACTTACCTTCTGGTTTAACTTCTTCCTCTTGAAGACTGGACCTAGCGACAAGCTTTTGATGAACGGACCGCAAAAGTGCTAGCAGGCCACTCTGCAGACGAGCGTTGAAGGACCTCTACTTTCTTTCACCTTGCTGGTCTTCACAGTTGGCTCTTCCCGACCATTCTCCACCAATGCCAGTCATGGTACATCAAGTCAGAGACTGCTTCTCAAAACCAGGAGCCAGCTTTCTTCAGAGTAAAGTCCAAGTCCTCACTGTGGCCTATTGTGTCCTACCTGGGCTTGGCTGTCACCTTTCTGATTTCATCCCCATGACTTACACCCATCCTCCAAATCCCCCAAAGACACTTCAGCTGCTAGTGTGGGAGCCACAATATGATGGCCACCACTTATCCACTGCACGTTATGTTTTAAATTGTTTCCAATGCTTCTATTACTTGTATCCTACAATGAATTATGAGGACATCCATGATTTTGTGTTGCATAGAATTTCCAGGCTAAAATCCTGGAACTGAGACGCCTGTCTTTGCCAGTGCAGCTCGTTGCCGACACCTACCAGCCCCTGGTTTGCCCAGATGATTTTTATGATGTCCAGTGTTCTCTCCACTTTCCTTACCTGAGCCCCTACTACCCCACGGCTCTCAGGATGGAGCACAGTGTGGTTGACTAGTTTGAGGTTTTACACACTCTCTTAGAATAAAAATATGAACTCCAAGACGAAGATGCCTTCACTTCTAACTTCCAAAGGAAACTACAACTTCAAAAATCTAGGTAGTCAAACTGAAAATCAATTAAATCCTTTAATCTCTTCAGAATAAAATATACCAATTGATATATATCATGTGTATGATATATGCTAACTCAGCTACACATGTTCACAGGAAAGAACAAGACTTCTGAGTCAGAAGGACAAAAAGTAGCTTCATAGATTCGCAGCCAAGGCTCTCCAAAGCTGACACTGCCCGAGACTCGGAGTCTTCATCTTTAAAGGGAGAACAGTGCGACTGATAGAAACGTCGATTAATGTAGATAAAATGCTTAGCATGGATGTTATCACTAAAGACGTGTTTGGTAATTATTCTTTCCTCGTTCACATCCGTTTCCATGCACCTGCATTTCATTTTCAGTAACTGTTATTTCTACAAGTCATTTCAGCTCTCTATAGAACTATGTACAAAAAAAGTTAAAAGTTAATAAATAACTATAGACATCCTTTAACGCTTTGATGAAACTATGTCATCTTCAGAGGAGCTTATACATAGAAGAGTGGCAGTCTTACCGACACTGAGAACGTTTTCCAATTCAACATCCAAAGGCTACTCGGGGCCCCAATGATACTGTGCTCATTCATAACTGTCCTGAACAGAATGTGTCCTAGTGGCCTGAGACCAAATCTTGTCACAAAAACTAAAACCTCGTATTTCTTATCAAACTGATTTTAGGGGAAAGAAAACGTAATCTTTCTAATCAGGTTTTCTAAGTGTGGCTGCAGTACCCTTGTCCACGAACGTCACCCCCGAGATCACTTTCACAGCTGTAATGAAACACGGGTGTGGGGTCTCTTCTGATGCTGAACATTCATGCGTGACCTGATATTGCTGAAATAGAGTCTTTATTTCCGAACATTCCAAAACAGCAGTGTACACAGTAACAAACAGTAAGTCATAGACCATAAGAAAGCATTCATTAGTGCAAATGGGTTTTGTAAAAGGTCTATCAAAAAGATTTATTTGCTTTAAAATGCATTCGTTTCCAGAAGCATTGTTAATAAAACATTACAGTTTCATCCTTTGTAATAAAGTATTGAAAATCAGTTGTGGTTGACTAGCAAACATTGCGGGTCTTAAGTGCAATGAGCTTGTGATACTGTCATAAATATGAAACTCATGTAAGACAATAAATTAACAATGAAAAAGACAAGACTGTTTAACTCTGCCATCTGGCTGTCTCCTTGCAATGCTTTAGGTTAAATTGTGCTCATTCAACGTAAAATTATGTCTCAAATCATATGGTGTGTTTTTGCTGATATATCCCTAGAGCTAAAAAAATAGTACCTTACCACAAAAATATTTTTATGGCACAAAATTTAAGTTGTTCCATAGTGGTTCACATAGGCATAAAAAGAAATAGGCACAAAAAATAAAATTCCTGTAAACTATAAAAAATTAAAATTCAAACCATATTATAGAACCTAGCTGTAAATATGCAATGTATTAAAATGCAGAACATGTAATGGAAAGGTGTTTAGAACATGTAGGTAAAATGAACAAGGTACTTTAAAAACCCCATATGGCAAAGCATTATTGATACGCCTCAATCTCTCTCAAAAAGTATTCAGGTACAGAGCAGTTCTACAAAAACTTCCTAGATCTAAGGTAACAATACCACGGCCGTGGGTTTAGGAATGCCGCAGTATCTCAGGCAGAGAGTAAGTGAGATCGTTAGTCTCTGGTGATTGGTCCACTGAAAACGATGCTGTGTGTGTGTGTGTGTGTGTGTGTGTGTGTGTGTGTGTGTGTGTGTGTGTGTGTGTGCGTGTGTGTGTGTGTGTGTGTGTGAAGGGGAGAGCATCCCAGCATCCACAGTTACCCAGCCAGCTAGGTAACACACCCTCATTTTCGCTTCTTCCCATTCTTCAAGGGTCCATAAAACTGCTTCAGTAGCAACCATCTCTCCAATTTCCATCCCTCAGCGTGCTGAGTGAGGACAGAGGCTTGGGGGGTTGCAGGAAACTATGAAGAGAGGAAGAAGACAGATGGGCTGTTAGTCCCGCCAGTCACATGACTCACTCTGGTTCCCTCTCCCCTGGTGTTCCTTCATCCCATAATGACAAGCTGTTGGCACTGTCACAAATGTATATCAAATTACATCCTTCAGGCTTCCCATAGTGTCTGCCCGTCTGCTGGAACTGAGGTCAGAGCACGGAGCCACATGTGTGCATGTGTACAAGGTAATTTTCAATAGACCAAAAAAAAAGTAAAAGGTAAGATCCTTGAGCTAAAAACATAAAGTAACTTTTTTGAACACATGCACAAATTCTTAGCATTTTAAATAAAGATTTTTTTTCTATCATAGTAGCAAAGAACTGAAAAGTAATTTTGAAATATTTCAATATTTCAAAAAAATAGTTTTGAAAAAAATCAATGTTTTCTCATATTTGAAGAAAACAGATCCTCTTCATATTCTCTGACGATAGAAATCTTCCTCCTTCAAGATATATATTCAAGAAAAAAAAAAATGAAGGGTCCCCAATAATGGGTGTGTATGTGTGTGTGTGTGTGTGTGATAGAGAGAGAGAGAGAGAGAGAGAGAGAGAGAGAGAGAGAGAATTCTGCTCAGTCATAAGCATGCCATGTCTCTGCATTTACCAAGGAAAATAAGCCAGGATTTCTGTCACTACCTTTGTCTAAAATGTACCCTATAAACAACTTGGTATTTTAAGGACAAGAAAAAAAGCTTGCCTGGGCCATCTGGATCTTACCAATACAAACTGGTTCCTGATGAGTAAAACTAAGATGTTTCAAACCTTGAGCAGAGGTATCACTGTGAGTAGACCTGAAGGAGGGAGGAAACTTGCCACACAAGTAGCTTGGGGCAGGATGGAATGAGAGCTCTATAGATGGGTCAAGGAATAAGAATCAAGTGAGAGAATGCGGAATCTGACTACACGGAGACATCCATCACCTGCTGAGAAAGAGGGACCCTGGATGCACCTTAGGACAATGGCCTACAGTTGACCTGAGACAGAGAAAAGTGAGGGTGAGCTGGGGAAGTTTTGAATTTCCAAGCACAGATACAGCCATGTGAACGAAGTTCTCACCTTCTGACAGGCTGTGCAATCTTGCTTCGAGGCAGGTTACTTCCATTTATTGCCAATGAAGGTCTCGGAAGGGCGCTGCGGCCCATCATCCCAGAGGCCGCAGCTTTGTTTGGTGTAGGAATGCCCGTGTTGGAATATAACTGCGTGCCATTGGATAAAGGCATGTTGCTGCTACTGCTGCTGCTGCTGCTGCTACTGCTGCCTTGAACAGTTGGGCTCACGTAGGCTGTGGCCTTCAGGGGCTGCCGGATGGGCACTGGGAAGTGCCCCACGCTGTGAACTCTGTGCTGATTCTGTCCTGGTGACGGGACTGTAGGAGAAAATAATGTTGGTGTGAGGAACTCACCACTGCTTTCTAATTAGAAGTATTACATTCAGAGGAGCCTACGTTTCCTGAAAGTAAGAGGTAAGTGATGTGCAGGGGCTAAGCACCCTTCAGTAGGAGAACCCCTGGCAGGACTCTCCCATTCTGTCTGTCTGTCTGCAATACTATGCTTGAATACAGTTAACTATGAAAAACATGAAGGTCAAAAATCAGATTATAATTCATGGCTTCCCCCAAACTTAAGTCAGTACCCTCCTTGACCCAAAACCTTATCAATTAATATTGTCTTATTACACTTAAAATAATCAGGGTTTACACAGTGTCTTTATTTGTGTTTACATTTCTCTGGTATATGAATGGGGTCATGGATGGTCTATAAGTGAGAATAAATGATAAAATTTGTAAAAATGCATGATATTAAATAATAAAAATAGAATACCAAGCATCTTTATGTATTACACATTCTTTTTCTCAACTTCCTTGAAATTTCTAAGTTGTAAGATTTAGCTACAAGTTTTTCTAAAAAAAATTTTTTTCCAAGTCTCAAGAAAAAACACCCTGAGGCATAAGGGACCTGATCAGATCACATCGGCGCTGCTCAAAGGCCTCTGAGTACTCAGAAGAGGACTCTAAAATTTGAGAATCTCTGAACTGTTCCAAGACAATTTTGTTTTTCCTTAAAAAAAAATATTAGAATTTCTTTTAAGATTCATTTTCATTTATTTATTTTACTTATGTATGTTTGTGCACATGCGTGCGTGCATGCATGCAGTGTGTGTGTGTGTGTGTGTGTGTGTGTGTGTGTGTGTGTGTGTATGTCTGTCTGTGTCAGATGGTTGCAAGCCACCTGATGTGGATGCTGGGAACTGAATTCAACTCTTGCAGAAGAGCAGCAGGTGCTCTCAAAAACTGGATCGTCTCCCCAGCCCGCATTAGAACTTCTGGATATATTTCTAATGATGGCCTCATGGAAACAAACATGGGGATGGATGATTTGATAGCTGTAATCACAGAAAGGAAGATGGGAATGACATCTGTAGGCACAAACATATTCTTTACGCAGCATTCACTGTGACACTATCTCAGGGTTTGTTTGAAAAGCCAATTAATTTACTTAAAGCCCTAGTGCCTGAACCCTCAGCAACCGCTCAATTAAGAAAGCACTATTCTGACCTTTGTAACAGTGGTGAGATCTATAAAAGGAAGGGAGCAATCCGAGTAAGAATCCTTAAAATTTTACCAGCATTGAACATCATTTTATAGTCTGCAGCAATAAACAGGCAGAAATATTTATATTTAAGTTTGCACATTAACAGCAATGATGGCACGGTTTTGCCTTGATGCAAAAGTTTTTTTTAAGTCATTGTTTTTAAATTAAAACACAGCGCGTATGTGAATCTGGCTCAACTTTTTCGGAAGCATTATATATAATCAGTTGAAGTACGTATGCTGGTGACTTTCTTCAGTGGACATGGTCATGAACTCCCTCCCCATCTCAAGATGGACAGCATCACCAGCTCCCCAGAGACTCCCATACTCCACCCCCAGGGAGAACATCTCCCAGGAGAACATGTCTCCTCTTGTCACTGCTCGCTGGCCGTCCTTACCCTGGAAAGTCACATTCCATGTTCCTTTCTGTGTAGAGCTTCTTTTACCCAATATTATGTGTATGGGAGCCCTACGTGCTATGGTGTTACTATGCAGAATTCCAGCACATGGTGATTTGTTCTCCTGACAATGGAAGACTGCATTTTTTTCAGCTGCAATTTTAGGATCTTTCTTCAACATGCTTTGTTGATAATGTGAACCTACCAGGTCAGGTACATACAGAGCTCCTCAACTATTAGGATAAGTGAATTCAGCAAAGTCCCTGGGTAGAAAAGCAAAACGTGAAGAACAATTATATCCTAACTAGCATCTGTGACTGTGACTCTTCACTGTCAACTTGACCAGACTAGAATCACCATGGAAACACAGGTCCTGGTCAAAGAAGGTTTTCAGGGAGAAGTTTAACTGAGGAGGAAAGACCGATCCTGAATGTGGGTAGCACCGCGCTATTGGCTGGGTTCTAGACTGCAGAGAAAGAGACCAGCTGACTGAGCACCTGTACTGCCTCTCGGTGCAGATGTAAGGTGACCAGCCACCTACTCCATGCCTTCCTGCCGTGAGGGATTGCAATATCTTCTGAGATGGATTGTGAGCCAAGATAAACTCTTCCTTCCTTAATTGCTTTTGTAAGGTGTTTTATTAAAAAAAGAAAATTAATATACCACAAAACTAGCGGAACCTACATTTGAAAAAAAAACTATTTATAAAAAAATATTTTGAAATAAGCCAAATTTTAGGGACATAAAACCTCTCAACAACACTATAAAACATTACTGAGACATTAATTAAGACCTAAAGCAACAAAACTACACATTAATATAGAACACTAAAACTGCTGATTGACCCAAAAGCGACCGGCAGACTCAATGAAAATCCGATTTCGTTTGAAATGATTCTGTGGAGCAATTGTACTGTGGAGCAATTCTACTGGTAGGGAGGCTCCTACTGGTGAGCCGTGTCCCTTACAGTCAACATATGTAAGGGACCCACGTTAAAAAGAAATAATACTAGCAGAAGAAACTAGCAAAAATAGATATCATTCCAGTTTTATTAGAAATAAAAAACAAAAAAATCAGGAAGACTATGGTGCCTGCCTTTCATGACTGGAAACCCAAGGTCCAGTCTGATGACATTGTCCTCTGTCAGTGCAGTTTTCTCCCCCCGCATCTGCAGAATCCTAAGCCCTAAACCTGAAATATAAACATCTGAGTCACTGTTCCATTGCTGTGAGGAGACGCCATGACCACAGCACTCTCAAAAGAGAAAGCATTTAACTGGGAGCTTGCTTATAGTTTGAGAAGCTTAGTTCGCGATCATCATGACAGGAGCATGGTGGCATACAGGCAGGCACTGGAGCTGGGAACCACATCCACACACACAGAGGGAGTCAGACTCATCTGGTGTGGACTTTTGAAACCTCAAAGCGCCCCCCCCCCAGTGATGTGCTTCCTCTAATAAAGCCCACCCACCACCAGTGACACACTTCCTCCAACAAGGTGGGGACCCCGTACTCCTTCTAATGCTATCGAACAGTCCTGCTCCCTGGTAACCAAGCATCCAAATGTAGACCTGATGGGGGCCATTCTCATCCAAGCCACCAGAGTGACTGACCTAATGCGCAGCAATGGCTCTTGCTTGCTATTCTGCTCTCCTGCTACTGACTTTTCTGTCTTCAATTCTTCACAGAGCCTAAAGAGAATCCCACCTATAAAAAAGCCCCCATTCATCCCTTGTTTTTCGCTTCATTAGGCACGGACCCAGAGATATTTATATGGCACTATCAATTATAATTCTATTATTATTATTGTTATTGTAGTTGGTATTATTATTACTATTATTATTATTACTATTATTATTATTATTATTATTATTATTATTATTTTGTGGTTCAAATGGTCTCAGTTCTGGCCACAGGCCATTTCCTTCCAACATGTTCACATCAGTTTTTTAGCTAGAAATCCTACATCATGAACACTCCATCCTATTTTGTGTTGTGTTAATTTTTACGGCACTCAAAGATGTTATTGTCCACACTGAATTAACAATCAACAAATTCCTAGTCAGTCCCATATTTGTTAACATTTTTCTATTACTCCACACTCACACTGTTGATCTTCATTAACTCAGACCTAGAATTTGTATTTGTTTCCTCAGCTAAATTTCTTCATGATATAATTAGCCTGTTGTCTAAAAATAGATGACTTGAGTTAGTAAACAGTCCTCTGTTTCACATCATTAGTAAATTCATGAATTGGCTCTGCCTTCATTAGACACCTCACTGATTTAACTATTTAATGGATATGTATTCATTCATGAACTCATGTTTATTTCATTCACTCACTCACAATGAGTTCATTGTGCTCAGGCAACAGGTCAGGTCCTGGGAACAGAAAATCAAATAAACCAAGGTCCGAGTCCAGAGGAGCTCACAACCTGGTAAAATACATCAACAGTAAACCATGACACAGGCTGAGCACTCTATCTAAAATGCTGGGAAACAGGCCTTAGGTTAGGATTTGGAATGTCTTCAAACTTAAGAAATTATTTATCTATTGTCTACCATCTACCATCTATCTATCCATCTATCTGTCCATCTATCTGTCCATCTATCCGTCCATCTATCTATCTATCTATCCATCCATCCATCCATCCATCCATCCACCTACCTACCTACCTACCTACCTATTTTCTATCACCTATCATCAATCAATCAATTACGTGGTTGTTTTGACTGAATGTATGCCTGTATATACCTAATGTCCAGAGTACAAAAGACAGCATCAGATCCTCTACAACTAGAGTTACAGAAGGCTGTGTGTGACCTGTGATGTGGTCTCTGGGAATCAAATCGGGGTCTTCTGAAAGAGCAGCCAGTTCCTCACTAAGCCATCTCTCCAGTCCCTCATGTTGAGAACATTTGCATATACATAGACATATCTTTTGTTAGTGGTTTGGCCATAAAATGTCACCTACACGCAGGTTCCTGTGTTAAAGCCTTAGCTCCTAGCTGGTGGCCTTTTTCTGAGAGGTATTAGAAACAGTAGGAGATGGGGCCCACCTGGATAAAACAGGTCATTGGTCATATCCCGGGAAGACATACCTTATCCCTGAGTCCCTCCTGTTTCTCTTTAGCTACTGGGCAGTCAGCAACTCCCCCATCTACCTGTTCCCACAGGATGGCATTTGCTGTGCCTCAGACCCAGAGCAATCCAGTCAGTCGTGGGCTGACACCTGCGTCACTGAACCAAAATGAACTTTTCTTCCCCTTGGATGGCTTCTCTTGATTATGTGTCATAGGGATCGAAAACCTAACAAAATATCCAAAGCTGGGCAGCTGCTCTGACCCTACAACATTGTGATTCCTACGTCTCTGCTACTGTTTTGCACGGGGAGTTTGTGAATTTGGAAGATGTTTATAGAAGCAAGCAAACTAAACAAAATAACAACAACAACAACAAAAAAACGTTGTATTTAATGACTCTCATAGCAGTAGAAGACCAGAGCACCAGTTAGACATGACAGCACAAAAGACTGGATTCTTTGTACAGATGGGAATGAGGACTCTACTGGGACTCAGACCCCTGCTGCCCGGGTCCAAAAGAACTCAGGTAGAAGTCTCTGAAGTCACTCATGTGATGCTGGTTCTGCAGATACGCAGGCAGAATGTATGAGCGACCCGTGCACAGGCTCAGCCTAAGCACTCAAAGGACAGTGAAGGAGACGGATTGGGCAGCGTGGGGGAGGGCCAGACGCTTTGGAGTGAGACTTCAGGAATTACAGATCTAATAAGCATAGGACATTTGCCAAGGAAATGAACAAAGCTACAGGGAATGAGAGGAGTCAGCCCAGCGAGAAGCCCTATGGTCTGCACACAGGAGAACCATTAGGTGCAGGGCTAAATAAAAACCTTTGCGCCTGCGCATCACGTGTCAGACCGCTTGATCCTGTGACCTCGGTGACTTACTTTGCTGGGATTGGGCCTTGCCTTTCTATCCCCTGTTCTTTCTTCCCTGGTGTGATGGAAATGTTCACTCTGCATAGTTTCACGCTGGAAGTACATAACGTTTTCTTGATTTGATAGTAGTTTACTGTTGAGACTCGGCTGAGGTCTTAGGGGAACTTTGAATGAGGGCATTTTGAGAACTTCAGTAACTGTTAAGACCATGGGAATTCCTGGACCTAGATTAAATACCTTTGGGATCGTCAGATGCTCATTATGAAAGGTCACCCTCAGGTATAGGGGATTGAAGCCTTGGTCACTATTTTGAAGGGGGCAGAAAGTTTAGGGCTCAAGGCAGGGAGAAGCAGAACATGAGGTAGATCACTGAAGGAGTGTGTCTGATAGGCTTTGTCCTGGCCTCTTCCGTGTTCATCTTCTGTGTCCTTGCCACCACGTGGCCAGCCTACTCCTCCACACGCTCCAGGATTTTCCCCTCATCTCAAGCAATAGAGCTAGCCTTGGGCCAAAAAGCTACTTTGAAAATATAAACCATTGCATGCAGGGAAAGCCTCTGGGTGTATGACCAGGAGTGGTGTAGCCGGATCCTCTGGGTATATGCCCAGGAGTGGTATAGCAGGGTCCTCTGGGTATATGCCCAGGAGTGGTATAGCCGGATCCTCCGGGAGTGTCATGCCCAGTTTTCTGAGGAACCGCCAGACTGCTTTCCAGAGTGGTTGTACCAGCTTGCAATTCCACCAGCAGTGGAGGAGTGTTCCTCTTTCTCCACATCCTCGCCAACAACTGCTGTCTCCTGTGTTTTTGATCTTAGCCATTCTGACTGGTGTGAGATGGAATCTCAGGGTTGTTTTGATTTGCACATGCTCCACTATGTTCATAGCAGCCTTATTTATAATAGCCAGAAGCTGGAAAGAACCCAGATGTCCCTCAGTGGAGGAATGGATTCAGAAGATGTGGTATATTTACACAATGGAATACTACTCTGCAATTAAAAACAATGAATTCACGAAATTCCTAGGCAAATGGTCAGAACTGGAAAATATCATCCTTAGTGAGGTAACCCAATCACAAAAGAACACACATGGTATGCAGTCACTGATAAGGGGATATTAACCCAGAAGCTCGGAATACCCAAGACACGATTCACGTATCAATAGATTTCCAAGAAGATGGAAGGAGAGATCCCTGGTCCTGGAGAGACTGGATGTAGGAGAATGCCAGGACAGAGAAGCGAGAGGGGGTTGAATGGGGAACAGAGGGAGGGAAGGGGGCTTATGGGACTTTCGGGGAGGGAGGAAACGGGAAAGGGGAAATCATTTGGAATATAAATAAAAAAACTTAGAAAATAAAATAAAAGAAAATATAAACCAGATACATCTTTCTTCTTTTTTAAGTCATCTCCCTTGGGAACAGCAAGAGATAGTCCCATACACTGTGGTTGAACCAAAGTTCAAGTAAGTTCACTTATATGCACATAACTTAATGGTAAATTTATACAACATTGTAAATATTTTTAATATGAAAACAAGTTTCACAGAATAGTGAAACTTAAGTGTATTTCCCACATAAGGGAAGTTTCACATCGTGAAACATTTTTTATTTTTGATTTCTAGGTTGCAGAAGCTCAATCTGTATAGCAGAGAACATAAGCCCAAGCCGGAGACAGACCTCGTTTAACTCTGCACTTCTGACCTGCCCACCCTTAGCTAAATTGTTACTTTACCCATTTGAAACTTTCTCATCAGCAACATGATGATAAAAACTATGTCACAGAGTTGTTGGTAGAGGACATAAGATAACGCTAAAACCAGCTCCTTATACAGAATAAATGCAGTCATTTTGTTGTTAGGAACCAGGACATAAAGAAATAAAAGACAACTGCATGTTAGGAAACAAATTGATATCCAAACCTAGGTTTGAGGAAGGCAAATTTAAAAACCACTAGAGATGCAAACTCTTAGGCAGTCTTCTGCATTCTCTGTGGACCTCTTATAGTATGTGGATATTGGCCCGGGGTCTGTGTAAGACTCAACCCCAGCAGACCTCATACGCAGTGATGGGATGAGAAGCTGGAACCATCGTATCCCTACAGGCACTGTGAATGAATCCTTACAGTAGACCAGACCCTACAGGTGCTGTGAATGAATCCTTACAGTAGACCGGAATGGAGGATATAAAATTACCTTATACAATGCTATCTTCATCTTTGGAGGAAAATGCTTTGGAATAGTAGAAAAAATGACCACAGAACAGCTGGACCAAACTGGTGTGCCTCTCTCGGGTGAAAATGGCAGACTCGCACAAGGAAAGATAAGAATCTATATGGGAAAGGGTATGTACATGGGTATGCTGGTGATGATTCAGTGTGTCTGCGATCCTCCTATAATTTATTAGTTGTAGCAGTTGGAAACATGGGCACTGGGGGACATACTGCTTGATCATAGTGAAAACTAAGTTACAGAAATGTACAGAAGTGAGAAAGAAGTATTGGAAAAAGTTCCTCCTGGTGTTCCGACTAACTCGGATGTTTAGAGCCACCGCTCTGTCATACTTACTGCAGGACGGGACCCGAGAAACCCCGCTTCCAGTTCCATGCAGGCTTGAGTCAAAACTCTGACTGCTCCTCACTGTCATGGGAGAGCTGAGGTTGCTACTCACTGCAGCGGTGCTGGGCATCCGGGCCAGATTAGGCATGCTTCTCCGTAGCTTATCTAAACGAAGAAGGGAGCTTCCCAAATTAGAAACCGCAAATAAACTGCATTCCAATAGAAACGTTTGCTTTCGAAGTAAATAAGTAAAAATGCCATTTTGATCAAGGACGCAGAAAAAAACAGCGTGTCCATTACAAATAGACTAAAGGAGAACCAGTCTCTTATATGGGCAATGGACACTCTAGAATAATCTAACTGATACATTGTTGACAAGAGAAAACATATAACAAAGGAAAAAAGCAATTCTACTTTTTTGTTACTGCTCAGTAAGTGGATCAGTGCTCCATCAAATAAGGTTAGAAAATAACCCTGCAACTGTTTAGAAATAAAAACACTAAAAATAAAGGTATTGCATATTTAACACACACACACAAACACACACACACAAACACACACACTCAAAACCAAAGCTTACTAAATCTTTTGGTAATGGGTCAAAATGGAATAAAAAAAATTCCAATTTGAACTCTCTTAGGATAACTGCCCGTCACTATCATTAACTTCTTCAAAGTGTTAACCCTCCCCATATGTAAGCTGTTTGCACACTCAAAAGAGACCAAAAGACTGAATGACCTGATTATTTTTGTTTCTCTCCTGCTAGGCGCACTTTCTGCCACCAGGAGGTAGCAGAGAGTTACAAACAGCCTGGCTCAGATTTGAAAGCTTCAAGAACCAATTCAAGGTAACTGGGTCTTTGTAACAGGCCCTCTCCTCCATTATCACACAGGTCAGTTCACTCCAATGCAGGATACAGAGGTCAAGCCTGAACTGGAGCAAGCATAAACTGGACTTCGTTCCTTTCTCCTTTTAGGTCTACATCATGTAGAGCCACACACTTGCCCAAATACAGTCAGTTCTAACACATTTGGGAAGCCCCAGCTTGGCTCTGTCAGCTCCAATCCTCACCGCAACCCCAAAGACCCAAACTCTGAACAAAGGTCAGATTAAGCCTCCAGGCTACAGGCTCAACACACACCACCAGGCCTATCTCCTGAAGCCCCATTCCTGCCATTCACCTGTTCCCAATGACAGGGGACCACTCCCTTAACTGGACACAACAGTTCCTCCATTGAACACATGCCTTCATTCATGGAATGAAGAGATACCTGGTGCACATGTTAAATGCCGAGCTCTCTGTTTATGTTGGGGATGCCACAGTGTATGAGAACACCACAGTTTCCAATTCTCCTTGAGTTTATGGTTTAAAACAGAATTTCCTATCTTTAGTTCCATTATCAACCCCAGAGGAAAAACTAAGATATATTCAGTTTCTCCAAGATGAAAGAAATTAAATATCAAAGAATAACATTTTAAAAAGTCAGGATGAATTTTCCAAAGACCACGAACACGGTAATGTCTAAATTTGTTTTTATTGTGTTTAATGTTTTCCTTTGCTTGAATCTATTAACAATTATCTTATTATATACCCCAATACACTGGAGTGTGTGTATCAGGGCATACAGCTGGGTGGTCATATGTTTTTGCAAACTAAGTCAGAAATCAGTGATGTGCTTGCTTGACTCCTCATGATGCAAATCAAGCCTGATCCCTCTCTCTTCCTCCCTTACACACCGCATCACCCTCACTACTCATGTTCTCCAACTATACTTCTGTCTATCCATCTAGCAGCTTTATGCCCTCTGGTGTAGTCTAGGAAATAGACAAAACAACAACAATGAATATAATAAGCATATTACACAATAAGTATAATGAAGTACAATAAGAAATTTTAGAAAGTGCAATGATAGAAGGCCAGTGTGTTTACCCAAAACCTACAAATTCTTGCTGATACATTACGAGTATACATAGCTCCTCCTTCTATACACATGCTCCCATGTTCCCTGTCTGTGCAGTTCTATAGTACCCTGCTACAGATTCTTCTATTTCATGGTTATTTTCTTTATTACAGTTATTTCCCCTTACTCTCAGGGATTCCTTCCAAAATCTCAAAGGTCTAAAATCACACCCAGTACCAAAATGTACATACACTGTTTTTCTTGAACATTCATACCTATGATAAAGGAAGGACTAATAAAAGCTTATGAGCAAGTCAATAATAAAAGTTACTTCAAATCTATTGTTTATATCTTAGGGTTAGTGTTGCTGTGATGAAACACCATGGCCAAAAGCCAGCTTTGGGGGAAGAGGCTGATTTTTGGCTCACACTTTCATATCACTATTCATTATAGAAGGAAGTCAAGACAGGAACTCAAACAGGGCAGGAACTTGGAGGCAGGAGCTGATGCAGACAGAGGTCATGGAGGGATGAATGCTACTTACTGGCTTGCTCCCTGTGGCTTGCTCAGCCTGCTTTCTTACAGAACTGCACAGAGCGTGCCTAAGGATACCCGCAGTGGGCTGGACCCTCCCTCATCAATCGCTAATTAAGACAATGCCCTCCATGCTTTCCTGTAGCTCAATCTATGGAGGCACTTCCTCAACCAAGGCTCCCTCTTTACCAGTTACACTACCTCGTGTCAAGTTGACAGAAAACTAGCCAGCACAGTTGATTTCTAATATTTTCCATTTAATATCATTTGACCTCAGGAAACAGGGTAACAAAGCCCAGAAAATAGAACAGACTTGTTCTGTTCCCAATGAAGGGAAGACTGTCTCCTTGGACTCCCAACACTCGAGAGTAAGCCCAGTTTCACAAGTGATACGAGCACTCAGCTAATGCACTTCTTCCCCAGCCCTACTCGAGGGGCTTTTAATAGTGCATCTCCCAATTTCTAAAGTCCCTAGCCCCTTACAGCAGGCAATGTAATATATTCAACAGTGTAGAGTGTGTGTGTGTGTGTGTGTGTGTGTGTGTGTGTGTAGGCACTCTTATCTGTGTAATATAAGCCAGAACTTAAAAGAAGGTATAAACTCTCAGAACACACAGCAAGGTCTCTTGACATCACAAACCTGGTGTGGTGAAGAAGAATCTAGGTCTATAAGCTACTGAATAGGTGAAGCTATTTTCACCATGTATACTTTAGATGGCACAGAAATAGAGGGAAAGAATGACTTTCTAATAATTAGAAAACTGAACTTCTGTAGTTTGAAATTTTAATTCCAGTGGTTCAACGGTAGAACAGTTTGCCTAGCACAGATTAGTCCCTGGGTTAGTCTCCCATAGTATAAATTAATACACATTAAAATGCACTTATTTTCAAAAATCTACCATACATGTTTTTAATATAGCAAAATTAAAAACTGCACCATGAGCACATGTGTTTTCCCCCCAGAGCTACGAGCTGCTTCATCCTCCAGTTAGTTCATCTGAACACAGGCATTTGTGTGTTTCCAACAGTATAAAACCTTCAGACAGTCTGGATACTTTAACCCCAAATGCATATGGATCTCCTAAGATGAAGAGATGTGTATAAAATCACAATACTTTTATCACATTTAAGCATCGCACCATAACTCACAAACAAAATTTTCCAAACATCCCAAGAGTATCATTTGTTACATTTCCTGCTCCAACCATGATCTAGGTAAAGCACACACACCTCTGTCTCCATTAATCAAGGCACACTGGTCTTTAAAGGTGTCTTCACATGAACTTGGGTACCAAGTCAATTTACTAACACCATAATCCTGGAACATGCCCTCAGTAATAAGCTGTCCAAGTATAAATACTCGGACACTTCCAAGTGAGCTGTGGTCTCTGGTTGGTCAGACCATCTGGACATGTGGCTCACCTCCCTGGCAAAAAATCTGGAATACATTCATAGCACTACACACTTTAAAGTCCAAGGACTGAAAAGCAATGTCCTAATTCCATCTTCTTAGGAATTCAGCAATTTCAACTTCAAGGACCAATATACAACAGAAAGGTGGAAGGGAGCACGAGAAGAGTTCGGGAGGGGGGGCAGCAGAACTCAGTCTTCTGTGGAACAAAGACAACTCAGAGACCAAGGAGAAACTAGTTTCATCTGCCAGTCAATCTACCCCATAGAAGGGGTCTGTGCAGCACACCACCAAACCCTAAAGAATACAGGAATGGTAGAAAAGATCTGCAAAACTTAGCTACTTTTGTTATTTGCTGTCTGACAAAATTATTCCCAATTCAAAGATTCCCAAAACATGTCAAGAACTTTCACAAGCAGTCTCTTTTGAAACTAGACAGTATAGGAGCTAATAATAATAATAATAATAATAACAATAATAATTTAAAATATCTATTTCTACCTAACAATCTGTTGCTGTTTTATTTCGCTTGTGGTTTTGGTTGCTTGAGCAGAGTCTTGCTATGTAGGCTTGGATGGTCTAGACTTACCACGTAGACAAAGCACATCTTGAACTTAGACATCTACCTGCCTCTGCCTCCCCAGTGCTGGGATTAAAAGTGTGTGCCACAATGCCAGTTTGGTTTATTGTCCCAGTAATTATATAAAATTCAGTATATTTTAAAAATATTTTATTTTTCATATACATAAACAATGTTTATCATATCTATACCTCCCTTCCAGGCCCTGATTCACCCCAGGATCCTCTAAGATAACCCCCTTGCAACATTATGCGCCCTCTTAAATTTCTCATCATCATTTTAAAAAATAGATTGAAGAGCTAATAATCTACTCCCATCTATATTGTTTTAGTAACTGAGAAAAACATTGGGTATTCTCAAAGTTACAATTTTCTTCCATAAGTTGGTTCAAATAACATTGAAAGCTCAGATATCTGAGCCATATGTTTAAAAATGTTCAAAAAGTGTAGGTGGAGTGGGAGAGAAATGGCATTCAGCACCTCTCAAGGCAATGCAGTATTCATTATTTAATTCATTCCTTATAACATATTTAAATTGGAAAAAATGCACCAGATGGTTTGATGTGAAATCACAGTGACGTTTTCTGAAAGTTAGATATTATCTTTTCTTCATTTTACAGCTATGAGCGCCAAAGCTATTGGGACCTGAGGAACTTCAGCTTGAAAGGGCTGAGTGGGAGGGCAGGACCGGAACTCAGGAGAGCAGGACCGGAACTCAAGAGAGCAGGACCGGAACTCATGAGGGCAGGACCGGAACTCAGGAGAGCAGGACCGGAACTCATGAGGGCAGGACCGGAACTCAGGAGGGCAGGAGCAGAACTCAGGAGGGCAGGACCGGAACTCAGGAGGGCAGGACCGGAACTCAGGAGGGCAGGACAGGAACTCAGGAGGGCAGGGCCGGAACTCAGGTGGGCAGGGCCGGAACTCAGGAGGGCAGGACCGGAACTCAGGGCCTGCTGACCTCATAGCCTGTGCTTGCAGCTGCGAAGCTGATTACTCAGAAGCACAGCCAGGAAATCACCTTTGTGTTCCATGTCCCTTCACGTGAAGAAACACGTAGGAAAAATAAAACTTCCACAGCCAGATCCTGAACTGCAGTGTGCGTCCAGGATCCTGTGAGCAGTATCAGAGTGTGGGCTTCAGGGAAACCTCGTCCTTTCCAAATGGCGTCTGACGAAAGTGTTATTATCACTTTTCCAAGGCAGAGACAGTGGCACAGAAGAGCATAATCCACTGAAAATGCCAACCAAGATGTAGAGTCAGGGCTTGCAAGACAAACTCAACTGTGGCGCTTAAAAACACCTTCAGGTAACAAGCCCAGGTGGCCATCTTCCAGCTGTGACATGGTGTCACGACATCCAGTATGCATGGAGAATGTATCGCCATCTGCCTGGCAGTAGGAGCTTTAAGATATTAGCTACTAAGACTTTCTTTAGCCAACGCTCTCAAATTTAAAATATGAGCATATTAACAGGAATATTGGACTTTCAAATGAACTTCTAGTTTGCAGTGATAATTCAAGTATGGAGGAAGGAATGGTGAAAACTAAAAGTGTTTGACCACTAATATCTAATTTTTATTCACCCTACCTACACATTAAAGGACCATTTACCTACTTACAGACTTTGAGAAATGGCTTGATTTAATAACTAAGGGCTTTAACTATATAAGTACGAAATAACCAAGTAGTTTCTTTCAGTTTTCTAGGTTCTGCATGGAGGTTCTGTCTGATCAACACAAACACACACCGGCCTTAGGGTGCTACATAACTGTTCTCTCAGTCGTTCCTGGTAGTCGGTCTAAGTTCTTGGAATATGAGGAAGAGGACAGTGAATAATGTGAAAGAGAATTATAACCCACTACACTGACATGATAGATCAATTTCTCGTTAAAACACAGAGCAGCTGCCTCCCTCATCCCTCGTCCTACTGCTTTGTGGCTACTGATTTGAAGAATTAGAAACATGCTTCCCCCAAACCCCCTAAATCTGAGGGTGCAAGAGCAGCAGGCTCCCAAATCCTCACTGTGGATGCTCTAAGCCCAAATCCCAAAGTAACAGGCTACTGATGCTGTGAACGCAGGGGGTTGGGGGCGGGGGCTTTAACCACATGGAGCTCAGCCATGAAGCCTTCAGCCTGCCCAAGACTGCCGCTTCACAGTGGACAAACAGCAACTAAAGATCTCCACCCTAGGGGGCGGAGAGGTGGCTCAGTCAGTACAACACATGCAGCACAGGTGTAAAGCGCGAGATCAGATGTCCCCGCGCCCACATTAAGAAAGAAAAATACTCCTGTAATCTCTGCTCTGGGAAAGCAGACAGAATGAACCCCGAGGCTTGCTGATCAGCCTGTATAAGCCTTAGCAGCAAGCTCCTGATTCAGTAGGGTATCTGGTCTCATGAGATACGGTGGAGAATAATTAAGGATGCCAGTATCCACTGACCTCTAACCTCTGCCTCTGTGTACGTGTGTGTGTGTGTGTGTGTGTGTGTGTGTGTGTGCGCTATGCACACACAAATACACAAAAGATCATTCTGAGCCCAGGTCATGATAGTTTTCCTGAAATCAGAAATGTATAAAGTGTGTGTGTGTGTGTGTGCTATGCACACACAAATATACAAAAGATCATTCTGAGACAGGATCATCATGATGGTTTTCCTGAAATCAGAAATGTATAAAGTGTGTGTGTGTGTGTGTGTGTGCTATGCACACACAAATATACAAAAGATCATTCTGAGACAGGATCATCATGATGGTTTTCCTGAAGCCAGAAATCTATAAAGCTGAGACACAGCTAGGAGATAATCAATTTTAAATGTAAGTTTAGACCAAACTGATAAGGGCATGAGGATAAACTTAGACCTGAGAAACACCCGCCAAAGGGTTTATTGGCTGGAAGCATAACCTACCTCCGTTGGTCCTATTTGGCTGCTGGTCTGGAGTTTGGGCTTGAGGTGAGTAATACTGTGGCTGCTGGAAGTTATTTGAAGGGAAATACTGGGAACTGGGGCTCCTCCTGCAATCCCGAATGCTGGAGAAAGTCTGTGAGTGGGGAATCCCTCTTTGGAAAGGTGAACACCTCGGAAGACGAGGCTGAGGTGGCGGCAAGTGGTCAAATTCTTCCTCGTCCTCCAGGCTGTAGCGATCGTATTCTTGATCACTGCATGTCCCCTTTCTCCCTGAACTCAGGGAGATACTGGAACTGTTTCTGGACACAGACGCTGAAGTAGAAGCGTAGTCTTGCCTGAGACCTGGTGAAACAGACAGCACTTTATATTTTTATTTTAAAATGGCAGTAAGTTACTCAAACAAGGACACAATATTTTGTTTAAGGTCATTAAATATCCCCCAACTCAATCAAAACGACATACATTTATCTACCAATCACATATCTAACATTAGGTTAGTCAATGTTGAAAAAGCTATATCCCCATGGCTGTGACGATCAGACAGACCTACCTGCTATGGCTCCAGAAACCATTCCCTATAAAAATGTCCAAATTATTCTTTTTCAAGTTTGAATACAGTGAGGATGACAGAGTTTAGGAAGAAATAATCATTATAACTACAAATTCCTGTGACCTAGAAGAATTATAAAAACCAAATCCCTAATGCAGTTTGCTCTCTCCCAATGTGCAGGGCTAAGAAGAAAGTTTAAAACCTGAGGAGCAAATATGTTCTAACAAGGTTTATCTCTCACCTTCTTTTATGTTACCTGCTATAATTTCTTCAGAGCATGACCGTGTTTCAACGCTTGAGTAGTTTTAGGCCATCCTAGACAGCAACCAACCCCAAAATAGCCACACTGTCTTTGTTTTTTCATTATTATGAAGTTATTATAATACAGTTTTTCATTACTAACATTGCCCGTAGCCAATTTTTAAAGTAGTCTCTTCATGGCTACTTAATATCTAACAATGACATCCAATCTTTCCCCACAGTTTAGACTGAGCACTGCAATTCACCATTAGTGATACAAAGTAACCACCTTGCTCTTCGCCATGCATCTTATTAAATCCTCCATAAGTATCATCATGTGTTTCATTCACAGTGCTCTTGAGTGATTGTGAAATGAGGAGATTGGTGTGTTTAACAGTTTCCACTGAGCTGGCTTGAAGAGATAAACCCCAAACGAGCTTTCCCCAGTTGCGCCTTGCACAGCTTACTGTGCCCCCGATACCAATTCCTCTGAAGCACCTCACACCAAGATTACTGCTCCAGTTCCAGTAGTCTTCCACAGTCACTTAGCCTGGGGCATATTAGTACATTTCAACTGATTTTTTAGAAGATTACTATGGGCCCCACAAAGCCCTAGGAAGTAATTCTAGCTCTTCACCCAGTTTCCAACAGTTTTGCAATTTTTTTATTAGAATAATACTTAGGATATTGACAGTGATATAATCCACCCATTTTATCTGGATTTTTTTCATTTACTTATGTATGTGTAGGTCAGTATTAACTTCCTTATAACTGTACTAGCCACATGCCTTTATGCCATTCACAACGCCAAGCCATGAAATCCTTTGTGGCCCCTGTTCAAAGCACATCTGCCGCCATCTTCTTTCCAGGACCTTCAACCCCACCCCTACCCACCGATCTGCCCCACACTTTGCAAGTTCTATCATTTCAAAATGTTACATAGTTACACTGCACACAATCTCTTGTGATTCCCTGGAACCCACCCAAGATGACCTATAATAGCTTGTTCCTGTTTACTGATGAGTAATACTCTATGATATGGACATTCCACATTTACTTAAGCATCCATTACCACAGGGCATCTAAACACATCCCAGCCAGAAACTGATGGTCTAAATGAGAAATACCCCCCACTGGCTCAGGCATTTGAGCACTTGGTCTCCAGTTGAGGGCTCTGTTTGGAGACATTTGGGAGCCAGGAGCCCTGCTGAAGGAAGCACATAGCATTAGCTACAGGACTTGAGAGTTCATAGCCTGACCCTACTTCCAGTTTGCTATTAAAGATGTGATCTCTCAGCTTCCTTCTCCTGACACTATGCCTGCTGCTTACTGCTGGACCTCCACCATGCCATAGTGGACTCTCACCCCTCTGGAACCATAAGCAAAATAAACTCTTTCTTCCTTAAGCTGCCTGTGTTTATGGTGTTTAACCACCACAACAGAAAAGCAACCGATACAAGCTATTGCAGATAAAGATGCTGAGAACCTTTGTATATCGATTTTTACTATTGCTATGAGAGGAATGTTCAGGAATGCCTACACTCTCCATAGATCAATGATGCTGAGAGTTGGCCTAAGGCCTACAATGTTCTTCAGCACTTAAGAAACATGTAACTCTTCCAACTACAAAGGAAGCTGATACAAAACAAAGAATCCACTTGTCTGCCCACTCCCTGGGAAAAGTGCATGATTCTCCACCACTTGTCCACGTGGGGACCTTGGGTCCCTCAATTAAAAAGAACATACTCTCTTCTTGCAGGCGAGCCATGATCTGAACATCAGTAAGGTCCTGTAATTTATATCCCATGGATATAGAATCATCCTCCAACTCCGAGGTACTCAGCTCACTGTCGATAGATGACTGGGGACTAAGTGGAGAGCCCCTGGAGGTATAACCTAAAACACAGAGGAAATACACTATTATTTATGGAAATCATAAGTATACATGTGTTATAACTTATATACAAGAGGCATTTTTCTTGTTTACATGTCACAAAAAGACTAACATGTCACCATTTGATAAGTAATATATCTCTACATGTTTATAAATTATAAGTATTAAAAACTTATTTACTGTTTTCATTTTTTTTTAAACCTAACTTCTAGAATGAAAGCAAAATCATTCTATGCTGTCTACTAAAAAATTAGTGCCAAAATCTAAGGGAGTGGTGTTTGAGGATACACATACACATATGCTAAGAAAAATGTGCATACATAAATATATACATATATAAATGCATATATGTATATATAATATATGCATATATATGTATACTTTTAACTGATAATCAGGTGACTGTTCTGGCAATAACTGATTATATATTTCATAATTAAATTTAACCTAGTCCATTTTTAGTGGGCAGACACAGTAGTGCCATAAATAGAAAAGGCCATGCATAAAAGAAACATTTATATAAAATCATATACAACTTCATAATTTAGACCAGTGAGCAATGACAGGAGACTTGTTGATACCCAGGGAAAAATAATCAGTGGACTAATATAAATGAGCCAAAGAAGGAAGGAGCCAAATGAAAGAGTGGTTATTGCGATGGATTCACACCAAAACTGAGACAAAAAAAGGCAATCTCAAAAAACCCAACATTCCTTCTGCTGAGGGCTGGATTCAAAACCCTAACAAAAAACACAAACTCTTTGGAAAATGACATAAAGTCATGTAATCTTGAAATCGGTAAAGAAGTACCTAAACTCATATCCCATCCACGTCAAGCATTTGGAAACATGTACGTACATGTATGTTTTCGTTAGAGAGGGCAAACTACCAAACACAACCTACCCAAGCAGTAAACAAGCACGCAGACGCATGCGCTTTCCGTACCCAGAGGAAGTGTGCGCATAACCTCGGAGATACGAGGTCACCCTTGGGCTTTCTCGTGGCAGATGGACACGTGTGTCGTGTTTCATGGCTAAGTAGCAAAGCAAGCAGCTGGTCAGGAACTGAAATATTACCTGTTCTTTCAGGTGTTAGTATTGCTTTGTTGGAGGTTTTAGAGGAGCTGGGAGTACTAATGCCATTGCTATAAGGGCTGAGTCTTGCAACAGGGCTATAAGGGAAAGCCAGGGAGGCAGGTGAAGAGAAGAGACTCCGCCATCGGCTCGCTGTCACGGAAGCAAAAACAGCAGCAGTTAGCGCTACACAGGCAGATGCTGGTTCATCAGAGGGAGAAAGGAGATTTCTTTTTTAAAAGAAGGAAACCAAAGCAACTTTTCATACGTTAACTGACTTTAGTTAATCTAAGGAAAATATGTAAAAACAAACCATTTATGAGTTACGCCCCATTCACACACCTACTGAGAAATAGCAAATCTTGCCTCATTCAGATTCAATGCAATATAAAAAAGAAAATTCAAGCTTCTACATCAGAAGTATTTTCTAAGTCTGAATAAAAATTGTTTTGTGATCACATAAAACAATATCAAAGGGGGAAAAAAACAAGAAAACTTGAAATTTCTAAAAGTTTGAGGACATGTTCTTAACGTTAAGCATTCAGAGCCCTAAATATTATTTGGTCTACTTTCAAAGCAGTTAATTTCAGAACATACTGAGCAAAAACTTTTATATAGATAAATCTTAAGAGATGGAAGCAGCTGGGAGCGCTTGCTGCCCTTGCGGAGACCCCGTGCTTCCGCAGGGTGGCTCACAACCATTCCTGACTCCAGTTCTTCCAGAAGAGGTTCCGAGCGCAGTGAGCACCAGGCATGCGTGCAGAACACATTCACACACACGCAGGAAAAACACTCACACGAATTAAACAATCCATTCTGAAAAAACAGACCAACCCTGAAATGCATCCAGGGCCTTTCTACAGTGCCTGCTAAGGAGCATTCGCCCACCACTGAGAAGTGCTTGAAGTGGTCCCTGGGATGGGAAAATGGAGGAAGCGGACAGTCAGGCAAACAGCCGTAAAAGTGCGATGCTGGAGATCCTCGAAAATCCCACTAAGGTTATTTAAAAGGGCAGAACGTTTCCACCTCAGTCCAGAGTCTTTAAGAGATGAGTTCTATTTCAGTTAGGTAAATATGATTTTATTTCCTATATGAGGAAAGCCAGCAAAGCAACTATATGCAGAATCCTCAGGTCACCTGACACAGGTCCTGTGAGTCCCTTGTTCAACTTGTCTGTGCTTCAGCAGTTCTTACTGAGTCGGAGGGGACCCTCAGAACTTGACCCCCACCCAATATACCACAAAATCGCAGGTGGCACACACTAGGTGGCTGTTCCTATCATCTTCAATCGCAATTGCAGCGAATCTGCCATTACAAATTCTGTGTATGAAAAACAAAGTCAATAGTTCTTTGTGACTGCTAACGTGGTGGGCAGACAATGATATTTTATATGAGTTTGATCGTGAGCCAGGCAAATTACAATGACTTCGTGTTCTCATCCACAGATGCAGGGGGACAACACATCACAAGTAAACAGCATTCATTATTCTGCACAATAACTACAGTGGCCCAGCCTTCCTGCACAATGGCACAGTCATTGCGGCTGTGACAGCAAGATCACAACTAGGAACAGATAGCATCTATTGCAAGAAAGAACATTCTATATTGTCCTTCAGAAAGGAGCTAAGCATTGAGGGAGAGGGAGGAGAATTATTATAGAGTCCATCTCACAAAACAATGTTGCTCTATTAGTGCCCACAGCTATGATGTGGAGGAGAAGGAAGAGAGCAGGAGGCGGAAGGGACGTTTCCTCTTCGTTCCTTTCTGCGGAGCTAACGATCTGCAGCAGAAACAATTTTCTAAATAACAAACCACACGGGACAGTTAAAGGGGAAGTCTAATTTGACTGATTTGTTTACTTTGGGATTTGTTTTGTTTGTTCTTTTGTGACAGGGTCTTTCTCGGAGCACATGCTGGCCTCAGACTTACTATGTGACTGAGGCTGGCCTTGAACTCCTGGCCCTACTTCTATGGTCCAGGTGCTGGAATTACAAATGTAAGCTATCACACCCAGCCAGCAGAGTGGACTTTCTTAATACAAAGATGGTAACTTGTCTGATACTCAAAGATGCCCAAAATGACCCTAAGAGGAGGAAGACAATGTTCTCAAGGCAGAAAAACAGGCGATTGGCTCCTCTACAGTGTTTTTCCTTCACCCCTATTCTACAAGAAGGGTTAGCTGTAGGAAATACTGGATATGACATGAAGTGTGCTTTTTACTGAATTCCAACCCTTCTGGGAGAAAAAGTGAAATGTGCCTAGTCATCTGCTCGCTTATTTTCTGTGCATCTTCAGGTTTTCAAATTTAAAATAAATATTAATGAAATTATTTTTATACCTTCTTGTCCATAAGTCTTCCAGTGATTACACTGAGGCAATCATGGGAAGATATGAGACAGTTACTGCTTTCAGAAAGAACTTACAGGTTCTACTTCCCACTGCCAAAATTATTGTGTGGATGGATGACAGAGAAATGCCCAGAAAAACTGACAGTCCATCAATCAGCTTTGCCTAGATTCACCAAAAAAAAAAAAAAGGGAAAATTCAGATTTTACTGAGTATATGTATGTCTCTGCACGTTATCAAAACCAAACTGAAGAATCAATATGATCTAATTCACATGAAAGAAAAGCCTGATCTGTTAAAATCTCAGCGATCATCCACAGATTTCTAAACCCGAGAAACGTGGGGCTCGAGAGGTGGTGCAGGACTGAGCTCTGCTCGCAGCCCCCACACCCAGTGGCTCACAACCAGCAACTCAACTCCAGAGGATCTGATGCTCTCTTCAGACTCCCAGACTCACACACATGGTACACAATCCCAGACACCCACACATCACATAAACAACAAGGAAAACAACTAATGTTGTCAAGTATCTATAAACTCCAATTTTCATACTGTGTACTCATGTGGAGATAATCTCCTTCCTAGATGCTTCTAAGCCATTTGGGATCCGAGCTGAAGGCAGTACACACAATGTTAAACATGTTAGACTAATGCCTACTTACTTTAAAACCAGCCTACCATTCCTAGTTTGACAGCTACACTATTTTATCAAATACCTTAAACTTAAAATAACAGTGTGCAGCATAATGTCTTTGAAGACAAAGGTGAATATAATTAGACATTTCAAGCCAGTAATAGATTCAGTGAAAGAAACATGCCTGTAGAAACATGTGAAACACACTGTAGAAACAGTGAAAGAAACACGTCCCCATACTCATAAGTAATGACTAACTCACTGAACTCCCTCAGTATTAGTCTTGTGATCCCTCCCCCCCAGCTAAGAATTTTTATATTAACTGTTGGTGAAGATCTGTGACTGGGAAAACCAACCTGTAAAAATTAGCTAAAGGGGAGTCACTGCCTATCGTAAGTATGAAGAATTCTGGGGTGCACAATTAAAATGAAAACATCCGCCAACTGGCAGCAAACCACACAAACACTCAAGTAGTCATCCTCGGTCTTGAAAAGCAAACATCTTCTAAACTCTCCAAACGAGCCCAGACCTTCGATCCTTATAGGCTGTGTGGGTCACACAGCACCGGTGCTGTTGAATCAGGTGGAGTGGCCGAGAGGACAGAGCTTTGATCTTTCCAGGAACATCTACCTCACGGTATTGCTTCCCATTTCTAACCTCCACTTTAGCCTTTCCCCCTCCTTACCACACTCACACGTGCAAGGCAAAGCTGCAGAACGTACACAGTATGTCAGCTCTTACCCACCAGTCTCCCTACCACCCTCACAGAAATCAGGTGACCTAGAGTCAGTGTCACCCCAGAAGGGCAGGATGATCCTGCTCAAACAGGCTTTCTAAAGGAGCCCAGCACGGACTCCTCCAAATGAGTCACGACCCTCTGACTCTGCTCATGGCCTCTCTTCTTGACTAGCTAAAATGGATTCTCCCTCGTTTCCTATAGCTTAGCCTTGTGGGACTAGCCAACTGTCATTTCAATATTTGTATGGAAAGTCCTGTGCAACTCTGGCGGGGGGTGGGGAAGAAGAAGGGGAAGGGAGAAGGGAGAGAGAGACAGAGATAGAAACTGAGAGAGACAGAGAGACAGACAATGGGTGGGGGGAGGAAGGAAAAGAATGACTCAGACCATCACTATTTACAAAACACATGCAGAGCCACGCAGTATTTGCTGAGATACAGAAAGCATCGGAGGTGAGTCTCCAGTGGCGACTGAATCCTCCTCAGAAGCACACAGGGGCGTCTCCTGCCCCCTCGCAGGCCGAGAAGCTCGCCGGCCCGCACGCTTCCACCAGCCTTTGAAAACTCATCCTTCCTTTCACTCGAGCAAGCACCCACTATCACACTGTCAAGTACCAGATGCCACAGACACCGAGATGAATAAAATATGGGAAACGCTCTCCCTCCTTCCCACTCCAACTTCTAAATAGCAGCTAGTGCAGAAGAGAAGCAGGTAGGCAGGGAGATAAGGCCTTGCAGGAAGCCCAGTGAGAAGTGCACTCAGAAAGGAGTTCACAGGGAGGAGAGTTTCCAAAGGGCAGCGGGGAGCCTTTGTGTACCCTCCCGGGATGGAGAGCACCAGCAGAGGTATAGAGACATGAGAGAGAGGACTCCAGCCTTGAGTGACAAGCGCTCATTTAGGCCATGGCTGAGGGCATGTGAGACGAGCTAGCCCCAGACACACTGGGAGGACTGGGGAATCTCATACACTCTGTGTACGTACACGGTTGGATTCTGACTTTGACAGGTAGAGAGGTACAATTAGATCTGCATCTTACGACGACAGCCACGCGGATGAACTAAAGACACATATACCGGAGGCCAGGAGGACAGCTAAGGAGGTTTCCCAGCAGATTTAGGGAGATGCGGTCCTCACTAAAGCATGCTCAGAACACCTGGTCGGATGGGCACAATAAGCTACCCTCTGGGCTGAGGTGGTGACATCTATTCCCCAGGGAACAAGGGAGTGGAGAAAGGACGCAGTCACACCATTCACTGAAGCTAAGCACAGGAGGCGTACACACCGAGACCAAAGCTCATCTCAGCTGAGGCGGGACAGGCCCATGCGACCGGCGCCCAGTACAGACTTAGCATTCAGGAGTGGACGGCAGACAGATGCAGAAAAGTACAATAGGCAGGTGCTGAATGAAGGGGGGAAAACATAGACAAAAAGACAACGGACTTAAGGGAAGACTAAGAATGGATATTTGCGGGGGGGGGGGGTGTCAGTGAGCCTTTCTTTTTTTTCAAAGAAAGGACTAACTAATAAATACTTCAGTTTTGCTGGCCCTGAGGTTGGAGTCATAGCTACTTCTGGGATTACGAGAACAGCCCAGTTAATATATACACAAACAAGGCTATGTGAAAGAGAAACTTCCCACGCACACAGTGAAAATGGAATTTAGTAGCATATTGATGGGCTATGACGTATTCTTTTGATTTTCTTCAACCATTTAAAAATGTGAAAGGCGTCCTTGGTTCACGGCCATATTCGCCAAAGCCAACCACACCCAGTTCTACCGACACCACAGCTAGCACACTAACAGCTTCACAATATCCATTTTCAAAGCCACGCACGGGGAGAGACCACATTTCGGGCTGGCTCCGACCAGGAAAGCGGGTTGGCTAACTGCAGATCCAATCCCCCAGTCCCACCGTGGCTCTGCAGCAGAACACCTTCTAGCCTAGCCCGGAGCCCCTTCCTCCTTGCCCCCATTTCCAGTGGACCACACAGTTCTTACCCCCTAACCTCCCCTGCACTTGTTGCTTCCGCTCCCTGGGAACCCAGGCCAACTGTAGGCCGAGGACAGACCATCTTCATCCCTCCGCCACTTCTCCAAGAACAATCTGCAGTGCATCCTCAGAGTCCTTCCACTGGGCCCTCTCCTCACCCCCTGACCCTGTTCCCAGGGGAGTAACTACCAGATCCTGCTGGAACAGCCTGCTTCCCTTAATCTTGTGTAGACCCCCCACAGCTCCCAGTCCATTCAGGCCTAAGTCTCAGGTCCTCAAAACACATTTTACTGAACCGCAGTACCCAGACCTATCAGGACCCCAGGAATTTTTGCTATAGGCGATATAAAGCCACACCACTCTCCTAAAAACCAGAGAGGAAACAGAAACCAACAAACAAAACCCCCACCTAACAAAGGCAAGACTAGATATCAGTACCTTGAATCCCAATCTTTCCAATCCCAGACGCCTAGATGTCATTGTGAAAACATAATAAACAGCCAGGACACCAGAGCCCAGCAATTCTACCACAGCAGGCTCTGAATAATAAAGACCTTAAAAAAACACCCTTTATGAATATGATAGATGTGTTTAAAGAGGAAATGAATAAAGTGTTCAAGGCCTGAAAGTGGAAATAGAATCAACAAAGAAATCCCAAGCTGAGGGAAATCTGGAAATAAAAGAATTAAGAGATCAAACAGGAGCCACAGAAGCAAGCGCCCCTGACAGAAAAGAAGGGATGGAAGAGAGAACCTCAGACATTTTAACACATAATAGAAGAAGTGGACTTAATGTTTTTGTTTTGTTTTTTTAAGTTGAATTTTAAAAACTCCAGGCAATCATCCAGAAAATCTGGGACTATGAGAAGACCAGATCTAAAAATATTAGGGGTAGAGAAAGGAGAAGCCCAGCTCAAAGGTCCAGAAAATATTTTTAACAAATTATAGGAGATTTCACTAACCCAAAGAAGTAGATCCCTATCAAATTATAAGAAGTATACAGAACACCAAACAGACTGGAGCAGAAAAGAAAGCCGCTTTCTTTTCAGTACACAATCACAACACTAAATGTACAGAACAAAGAAAGAATATTAAAGCTGAAGTAATATATAAAGGCAGACATACTAGAATTATATCTGACTTCTCAAGGGAGAATCTAAAAGCCAAAAGGGCCTGAACCAATGTGTGGAAGATTCTGAGAGAGCAGCTACAAATGGCAGCCCAGACTACTATAACCATAAACATTTTCACTTATGCTAGATGGGGAATATCAGACATTTCTTAATAAGACCAAAATTAAGCAAAACCTATTTACAAATCCAGCCTTACAGAAGGTGCTAAAAGGTAAAGTCCAACCTACAGAAGTTAACTACAACCCAGGAAAAATTGAGGATAATCCCAGAGTAGCATCACAAGAAGGAAAGCACATATACACATATAAATTCTCTCTCTCTCTCTCTCTCTCTCTCTCTCTCTCTCTCTCTCTCACACACACACACACACACACACACACACACACACACTCTCAAACAACAACAAAATGACAGGAATCAGTCATCAGTCATAGAAAACTCTCAATATCAGTGGTCTCAATTTCCCAATAAAAAGACATAGACTGACAGAATGGATTCAAAAACAGGATCCATCCTGCTGCTGAATCCAAGAAACATAACACAATAGGCATCACTTGAGGGTATAGGGTTGGAAAAAGATATTCCAAACAAATGGACGTAAGAAGCAGGCTTGTGTAGCCGTTTTAATAGCTGACAAAATATATTTCTAACCAAAGTTAATCAGAAAAGGTACTGAAGAATACTACATACTTACTCATCAAAGGAAAAGTCCACCAAGATGGTATTTCAATTCTTAACAATCCAGAGCCCAAACACAGGGAGGGCACCCAAGTTTGTAAAACAAAAACCACTATTACCACTTAAATCACACTTAACCCTCCTCACACACTGACTGTAGGAGACATCAATACTCCAGTCTCATCGACAGGCAGGTCATCCAGACAAAACTAAACCGAGAAAGGCTGGGGCAGTTAACAGACTGTGAACCAGAAGGACCTAGCAGGCATTACAGACACTGTGAACCAGAAGGACCTAGCAGGCATTACAGACACTGTGAACCAGATGGACCTAGCAGGCATTACAGACACTGTGAACCAGAAGGACCTAGCAGGCATTACAGACACTGTGAACCAGAAGGACCTAGCAGGCATTACAGACACTGTGAACCAGAAGGACCTAGCAGGCATTACAGACACTGTAAACCAGAAGGACCTAGCAGGCATTTACAGACACTGTAAACCAGAAGGACCTAGCAGGCATTTACAGACACTGTGAACCAGAAGGACCTAGCAGGCATTACAGACACTGTGAACCAGAAGGACCTAGCAGGCATTACAGACACTGTGAACCAGAAGGACCTAGCAGGCATTACAGACACTGTGAACCAGATGGACCTAGCAGGCATTACAGACACTGTAAACCAGAAGAACCTAGCAGGCATTACAGACACTGTGAACCAGAAGGACCTAGCAGGCATTACAGACACTGTGAACCAGAAGGACCTAGCAGGCATTTACAGACACTGTAAACCAGAAGGACCTAGCAGGCATTACAGACACTGTAAACCAGAAGGACCTAGCAGGCATTTACAGACACTGTAAACCAGAAGGACCTAGCAGGCATTACAGACACTGTAAACCAGAAGGACCTAGCAGGCATTACAGACACTGTAAACCAGAAGGACCTAGCCGGCATTACAGACTGTAAACCAGAAGGACCTAGCAGGCATTACAGACACTGTAAACCAGAAGGACCTAGCAGGCATTTACAGACACTGTAAACCAGAAGGACCTAGCAGGCATTACAGACACTGTGAACCAGAAGGACCTAGCAGGCATTACAGACACTGTAAACCAGAAGGACCTAGCAGGCATTACAGACACTGTGAACCAGAAGGACCTAGCAGGCATTTACAGACACTGTAAACCAGAAGGACCTAGCAGGCATTACAGACACTGTGAACCAGAAGGACCTAGCAGGCATTACAGACACTGTAAACCAGAAGGACCTAGCAGGCATTTACAGACACTGTAAACCAGAAGGACCTAGCAGGCATTTACAGACACTGTAAACCAGAAGGACCTAGCAGGCATTTACAGAGCATTTCACCCAAACACAGAAGAATATACCTTCTTCTTTGCACTTTCTCCAAAACTGGAAACATACTTGGATACAATGCAAAGTCTCACCAGATACAAGAACACTGAAATAACTCCCTACATCCCATTAAACCACCATAGGTTAAAGCTGATATGAACAAATAAACAATAGAGAGCTTACAAACCCATGGAATCCGAACTGCTCTCTACTGAGCAAAAAATGGGCCAAGACAGAAATTAAGAAATTATAAACTTTCTAGAGTTGAAAAATTATTTTCATAAAACAAAATTTAATAATTTTATTATTTTAACAAAATTTAATAATTCTTAAATTAACTAAACTAATTAACTAGTTTCTTGAAACAATATGCCCAAACTTATGGGACACTATGAAAGCAGTTCTAAGAGTCAAGTTCATAGCACCAAGTGCCTACATGAAAAGCTGGAGAAACCTCACACTAGCAACTTAACAGCATACCTGAAAACTCTAGAACAAAAGAAACGCCCAGAAGGAATAGACAGCTAGAAATAATCAAACTCAGATGAAATCAATAATATAGAAACAAAGAAAACATGCAGAGAATCAACAAGAGTTCTTTGAGAAAATAAAGATAGACAAACTCTTATCCAAATTAACTAAAAGGCAGAGAAAGAATCTCCAAATTAACGAAACCAAAAATGAAAAGGGGGACTTAACAACAGACACCAAGGAAATCAGAGAATCATAAGAACATACTTTAAAAATCAGTACTCCATAAAATTGGAAAATCTAAAAGAAATGGGTAATTCTCTCAATAGATACCACTTACCAAACTTAAAACAAGATCAGATAAGCAATTTCAAATGAACTGTAACCCTTAGTATAATAGAATCTGTCATTAAAAATCTCCCATCCAAAAAGAGTCCAGGCCAGGTAGTTTTAGCACAGAATTCTACCAGACATTCAAAGAAAAGTTAATGCCAATACTCCTCAAATTATTCCACAAAATAGAAACAGAAAGAACATTTCCTAATTCATTTTATGAGGTCACAGTTTCTTTGATACCCAAGTCACACAAAGACCCAACAAAGAGAGTTACAGACTAATTTCCCTTATGAGCAAAGATGCAGAAATACTCAATAAAACACTTGGAAATCAAACCTAAAAACACATCAAGAAGATCTTCCACCATTTTCAAGTAGGATTCAACCTAGAGATGCAAGGATAGTTCAACATGTATACTGATAAATGTAACTCACTAAAAAGAACCCTGAAAGACAATGAACATATGATGATCTTTTTAGGTGCAGAAAAGGCCTTATCTTACAGATATTAGGGATAGATATGAGGGACATACCTCACTCAATATAACAAAGGCAGTTTACAGCAAGCTCATAGCCAACATCAACTTAAATGGAGCGAAACTCAAAGCAATTCCACTAAAATCAGGAACAAGACAAGGTTGTCCATTCCTCCATACTCATTTTGTATAGCAAAAATCGGAAAGAAACCAAAATGTCATAATTTGCAGATGACATGAGAGAATGTGACCCTAAGAATTCCATCAGGAAACACCTCAAGCTGATAAACATCTTCAGCAAAGTAGCTGGGTACAAAATTACCTCACAAAAATTAGTAGCTTTCCTATATACAAGACATATAGTCTAAGATAGAAACTGGGGAGCAGGGGGACATCCTTTACAATAGCTTCAAATAATGTAAAATATCTGGTGTAACCCTAACCATGCAAGTGAAAGATTTGTGTGATGAAAACTTCAAGACATTAAAGAAAGAAATAAAAGAAGATATCAGAAGATGGAAAGATCTCTGTGCTTATAGGTTGGTGGGATTAACATAGTAAAAATGGCCATCTTGCCGAAAGTAATCTACAGATTTAATGCAATCCCCATAAAAATTACAATACAATTCTTCACAGATCTTGAAAGGACAATTCTCAGCTTCATGTAGAAACATGCAGAAACCAGAATATCTAAAAAAGAAAAATAAAATCCTGAAAAATAAACAAACTTCTTGAAGTATCACATCAAGTTGTATGACAGAGCTCTAGTAACAAACCGACATGGCGCTAGAGCATAAAAGACCCAGACGTAAGCCCACACACCAGGGACACCTGATTTTTTTATAATGAGGCCAGAAATACACAGTGAAAAAAAGACAATATCTTCAACAAATGGTGTGGGTCAAATTGAATGGCTGCTTGTAGCCCAATGGTTCTCAACCTTCCTAATGCTATGACCCTTAAATACGGCTCCCAGCCATAAAAGTATTTTTGTTGCTACTTCATAACAAATTTGCTGTTATGGATTGTAATACAATTTTGGAGATAGAGGTTTGCCAAAGGGGTCATGACCCATAGGTTGAGAAAACTAGATCCATACTTATCACGTTGCACAAAACACCACTCCGAATGGATCAAAGATGTCAACAAAAGCCAGACACACTGAACTTGATAGAAGCTCAAGAGGGGAACAGCCTTGAACTCACTGGCACAGGAAAGGTTTTCTGAACAGAAGAGTGTTAACACAGGCACTAAGATCAACAATTAATTAATAGGGACCTTGTGAAACTGAAATGCTTCTATAAGGCAAAGGACACCATCATTCAGGCAAAGTAGCAGCCTATGGAATGGAAAAGGATTCTCACCAACTACATAAGTGAGAGGGGGTTAACATCCAAAATATATTTTAAAAACCTCAGGAAACTAGATATTAAGAAAGCACATGACCCAATTATGGTCACTATGGAAATCAGCATGGCAGTTCCTCAGGAAGATGGAACTCAATCTATCTCAAGATCCAGCTATACCACTCTTGGGCACATACCCAAAGAGAAACTTGCTCAACCATGTTCATTGCTGCTCTATTAATATTACCCACAAATTAGAAAAAACCTAGATGTCCCAAACAGAAGAATGAAGGAAGAAAATGTTGTACAACAGAATATTACTCAGCCATAAAAAAAAAAAGATACCACAAAAATTTCAGGCCAATGGATGGAAATAGAAAAACCATCCCGAGTGAAGTAGCCCAGATGCAGAAAGATAGATATGGTATGTGTTTACTTGTATGCGGATGTTAGCTGTGAAACCGATGGTAACCAAGCTACAATTTATGAACTACGAGGAAAGAGATAGAGTAAAGGACTCGAGGGAACAGATAGGTCTTGCTAGGACAGGGAAATAGAATAGATAGATATGGATGGGGGGACAGCATGATCACCTGGGCAGTGGGAGGACAGAGGGGCTATGGAAGGGAATACAGGGAAAGACAGCTAACATTAAGACGCACCTGAGGGGTAGCATGGAATCCTAATACAGGAGAAAGTTTCCTGCTGGCTACTGTTCTATCAACCTGACACAAGCTTCTAAGTAAAGGGATTGAGCCTCAATTGAGAAAACACCTCAATATTTAGCTGCAGGCCAGCCTGTAGGGCATTTTCTTAATTAGTGATTCACAGCGAGAGCCCAGTCTATCGTGGGTGGGGCCACCTCTGGGCTGGTGGTCCTGGAAAGACTGGATGTAGGGGAACGCCAGGACAGAGTAATGAGAGGGGGTTGAACGGAGAAAAGAGGGAGGGAAGTGGGCTTATGGGACTTTCGGGGAGGGAGGAAACGGGAAAGGGGAAGTGATTTGGAATGTAAATTAAAAAAATAAAATAAAATTAAATTAAAAAAAAAAAAAAAAAAGGAATGTTGTGAGAAGCAAGTTGATAAGCAGCACCCTCCCTGGCCTCTGCATCAGTTCCTGCCTCCAGGTTCCTGTCCAGTTTTGAGTTCCTTTTCTGTTTTCCTTCAATGGTGGTCTACAATGTGGCAGTGTAAGCCAAATAAACCCTTTTCTCTCCAACTTGCTTTTGTTTTACCATGGCAATAGAAACCCAAACTAAGGCACATCCATAAATATATACAAATACAAAGGCATATCTGAGTAAAATCATAAAATAATGGGCAAGACAGAGTTCCAACTGGCCAAATCTTGTCATAAAATGAAGCTTCTAGTACCAGGATTGCATTACATTTAATTGACTTGTTGGTCAAATGGGGCTCCACAGGAATCTCCAAACAACCTGGGCCATTGATAAGACTATACAGATGTAAGAATATACATCTCTTACCTGACAGCCAGGATCCATTGCTGAAGGCAACATCTACACAACCCACTGAACAGGGTGATGTGTGGAACTGAAATCTACACAGTACCTTCGCCTCTACATTCCAGCATCTTTGGGACAAGAAGGTACTCTGCAAGCTATCAAATCACCAAGCCAGCCACAAACCATCTACAATGGCATACTGCCTGCAAGATATGCTAGGGAAATGCTGGCACAAAGCTTGTGGGAATAACCAACCCATAAATGAATTGACTCAGCACCTACTCCCCAGGATGGACACTGCTTGGGTGACCAAAACCCAGAGACGAGATAGTGCAGGGACCCAGGGTGAAACTAAACAATACTGGTTCAAAACCAAGGAAACTGGAGTGATGAAATGACTTCTGGTGACACTGTGCTACACTCAGATCAGGGCCGTGCTCAGCCAGCATCAGACAGGCTCCCCTTGCCACGGACGGGAACAAATACAGAGACCTACAAGCAGACATTACACAGAGAGTGAGAGACCTTGGGACACTCCGCCCTAAATGGGAGGTCTCCATCAAATCCTTCCCGGTGGCAATCGGGAAACCCCATGAAAGAGGAGGCCGAAAGAGTGTAAGGGCCAGAGGACATAAAGGACATCAGGAGAACGAGGCCCTCTGGATCAACTGAGCGAAGCTCCTGTGAACTCACAGAGACTGAGGCGGCGTGCCCAGGGCCTCATGGCTCTGCACCAGGCCCTCCTATAATATGCGCTTATAATATGGCTTCCAGTTTAGTGAATACGCACATGAGTGGGTCTCTGATTCTTGTGCCTTCTCTTGGGCTCTTTTCTTTCTGTTGTTTTGTCTTGTCCAACTTCAATGTGATAGGTTTTTTTTTTTATTTTTAAAAATGAATGAAGGGATGGATGGATGGATGAATGGATAGAATGAATGAATGAATGAATACCTAGCCACTAGAGTAAAAGTTAACAATTGAACTGTTGCTTAAACCTACTGGGAGAGGGAAAATGCATTTTCTCCAGTACAAAGGCACTGGGTATACAATCATTCCAGGGCAGGCTTCACATTCATGGCAGTTGACCAACATTTAATAGACTCTACGGTTTTCTGTGGCTTTTATTTGGTTTCAGTTTGGTAGGTTCTTATTTCTTTGAGGGTAGCATTTTGTTTTCATGGTTGTGGGGGAATTTTGTTGTTGTATTGGGCTTTTTTTTTTTTAAGGAACTTAAAGTTGGGTGGGTAGGGAGGGGAAGAGGGTCTGAAAAGACTGGGGAATTGGAAGAATATGATCAAAATATATTTAAATTTAAAATTTATTTTAAACAAAAGATAATAAAAACAGAAAAGAAAGTAGCCAATGAGGGCTAATGAAAAGAAAAAAAAAAAGAAAAGAAAACAAAAACCTTGTGTTCTGATTCGGGGGCTCCCTATATAACCTAGGCTCCTCTCAAACTCAGTATGCAGGACAAGCTAGCCTCGAACTCAAAATTCTCCCACTCCAGCCTGTGTGCTCAGATCATACATATACAGCACCACACCCAGAGCATGCGTCTTTACAACAATCTTCCACAACACGTCGTGATAAAGGTCAATGACAGACTGAGAGGATGCAGGAACGAGAAGCAGACAGCTGGGTTCCAGTTCCTTCCTACCACAGGCTAGTTTCTAGGCTTGAGCAAATGACACGATACCCTCAAGCTAGTGGGTTCTTGTTTGTAAAAAAAAAAAAAAGCAAGTCTGTGGGAAGGTGATAAGACCATACAGTATGAAAGTATACCATGCATATGATTATCTCACTATAATACATTTCATAAATGGAAAATTCCTGAGGGTTGTAACACACGCAGTCTCCATCCTGAGGAAAAGGCTCTAAACGCTAGGTAAAGCAAAGAGTATCTCTAGGAATTATCCTCTTTCTCTGCTTCTTAGTGAGTTAAAAATAGAGCCTTCTTAAAATGATAGGCATACCATTATTTTTATCCCCACAATTTCATGGATGTGTCTGTTTCCTCAGATGTTCATACCTTGGAAACAAGCACTGAATTATGTGTGAGCCTCTGGCAGTTTCTGTATTGGCTCAAAGTCCACCTCAGGGAAATTGAGATTGTTTGAGTAAGAATGGCCACTATAGGCTCCTGTATTTGAATGCTTACTCATCAGGGAATGGCACTACTTGAGAAGGATTGGGGGTGTGGCCTTGCTGGAGTGCGTGTGGCCTTGTTGAAGGAAGTGTGTGACTGGGAATGGGCTTTGAGGTTTCTGAAGCTCCAGTCAGTCTCAGTGCCTCTCTCTTCCTGCTGTCTGCTGATCCAAGTGTAGAGCTCTCGACTACTTCTCTAGCATCATGTCTACCTTTGTGCTGCCATGCTGCCCACCACAGTGACAATGAAATAAGCCAAACTGTAAGCCATCCCCAATTAAATGCTGTCTTTTATAAGAGCTGCCATGATCATGGTGTCTCTTTACAACAATAGAACAATGACTAAGATAGAAACCAATGCTCTAAATGCCATATTTTAAAGAAAGACGGTTTCCTCAAAACCAAAGTGTCCCGAGGTGACTCAAACAACATTGTTCATTGTCACAGTCTGGAAGGAAAAGAAAAGTAAGGCCAAGACAGTATACTTTCAGCTCTTCTGTTTTATTCTTTCTGCAGTGAGAAGTTGGGCCTCTACTTACGCCACACAGAAGGGACCAACTACAAGGCCTTTGAGCAGCGAATACCTAGTCTGAGAACAGTGAAGGCACAAGAGGCATTACCATTAGCTCCTAATGCTTTTAGATATTATAATCTTTTAAAAAACACTTTTTATTATGCCACAAATTACTAGAACATTTATCTAGGTCATAGCATTTTGATCTAGACCCATAAATCACTGGGACAGCAAGTCTTTCATCTCTGTCTACAATCCCCTCCAGTACAAAGGTCCTTAGTGATCATATTATTTCTTTACAAGTCTTCACAAATGCTCACAGACATACTCAAATATCTGGACAACAAAAGAGTTTTAAACCAAGGTGAAGGCTGTCTTTTCTTGTTTCACCCTTGTAAACTGACCACACTGAAGGAAACACGGCTTCAATATGTTGGCTCTGTTGAGCTGGTTACTAGCTAAGAAGCCCCCTGAAGAGGCAGCATCTGGTCTGTGGCTTATCTGATCCACTCTTCTCCCTAGGGAAACCTAAGCAGCCTTAGTCTCTTCTTTACAGCACCCCATGACCTGATAAACAAGCAGGGACCAGGGAGGTATAGAAAGTCCTACTACTACTTTGAGGGAGATGTGCTCGATGCACTTTCCTTTATATACACAAGATGAAAGAGGACCCAAGTATAACATGCCTGTCAATCCTGTGTGGGGAGGCAACCCAAATAACTAGTAAAAGGGTAGAGTTGTCTTAGCTTTATGTAAATAGAGCTGTCGATCATTCAACCCAGGCTTCTCAAAGGATCACTAGAAATACAAAGAGTTAACTTCTTATTCATTTGAAGCATGACACATCTAATCATCTAAAAATCACTATGATATGTATGCAGGAAGATTTATGAGCCCAAGACATTATAACAACTCTATATGCATATTGTGACATTCTATAAAAATGTGATTTACATACCACCTTTAAAAAAGTCTAATAAAAGTTCATTTGCCTATACAACTAATATCTAGAGTTATTCAAAGAAAGTTGCTTGTGATACGAAGACTAAGCTGTATACATACTTGGAATGAAAGTAACAATGAGCTCATAAAATATTTATTTAATGTGAGCTACAAAATTCCATCAAGTTTAATAAACTTCAGGTATATTATTTAATAGCAAAACAACATTTCACAGATACCTTAAGATTTTTATAGTTTTTCTTAACAGGAAATTTAGCAGATCAAACGTTTCCTAGGTCCTAATGGTTAATGCAGCTGAGCGGTTGACGTTTCCAGTTATCACAGTTAAAATGCTAGATCTTTTCAATTTCTCAGGTCCTAAGCATCCTCAAGGCCATGTGAGATCACTGTGTCCTTCTGGATAACTTCACCACACAGAGCTATCATTTCAAAATAAAGACAGTGGGAAGGGCCATAGAACGCATGAAGGTCTCTGAAAGTAACAATTCAATCCAAAGCCAATGAGGAAGAAGGATCTAATCTTGTCGCGGATCTGATGTGGTCACTCAGGTAACAGACAGCTGCTTTCTGTTTAGCTACAGCCACAAGGTAAGCCATACAGCCAGCTGGATAACAGCAATACTAGACAAATGAAGACTCCACACCACTGACAGCTCAAGGAGAAATGGACCAATAATCTCACCATTGAAAAACATTCCTTCCATTCGCAGAGGAAGGCTAGCTCAGACCACTTGTAAAGCATCTCTCACAAAATGAATGATCCATGGTGCAGTAAGAAAGTCATAAAAAAAAACCATGGGAAAGGCCCCTAGCCAAAAAACCAGGAGTTTCACAGTCCTTCATTCCCAGCATCTCCTGGGCTAATGTGTTCTTCTTCCACCGGGGATACAATATACATGTGTTCTATTCCAGTGGCCTGTGAACCACACATCCTAGAGATGACAGAAAGTGAATATGTAAATTTGGAGTTTCCATCAAGGGAAAACATTTGGCAGGAGTGTCTAAACTAACCTACTCATGGATTATTACCATATCTGCATGCAAAATAGTAAACTACACTGGAAGAGTCAGAATATGAGTCATTCTCTTTGCTTTTCTCGCCTACAAGCACTTCCTATGCATTCTGATTAGAGACCATGATAGAATTATCATATAAATATTAAGCTGAAATGATAAGCACAGGACTTAACGACCAGATGAAGAACATTGCCAGACCAGCAGCCCCTCAATCAATGTCTTGTTTGATTTTATTTTACCTTAAAAAAAAGAAAAGAAAGAAAGAAAGAAAGAAAGAAAGAAAAACTGTGTCTGACTTCTGACTTCTAATGACTTCTAACCCAATTCAGACAACATCCTGCAGCTTTCCCAGACAGGTATGCCCTGCCTTTGTTTTGAACTCCCAAGGGCTTCCCAACCATCTTAGGAGCCCTTAGTGGGTCTGAAAGCCCTGCATGAATCACCAATTTGTTAAGAGCCACTCAGTTCAGGACTTCTCCCTCTTGTTTCCTACCAGCACACTAACCACAACCACTGTGCCCAGCCAATTAAGCTCACACTGCCCATGTGGGCCCCACTGCTAGGCCTTTCTCTGTGCTGTTCAGACACCTGGGGCAGCCCTCCACCCTGACCTGGGCCCCTAAAGTCAGCTGCTGAAGGCCCCACTGATTCTCACATCTCTTCTGACAAGTCACACCCTCAGGAAAGCAGTCTCTGGCAATCCCCCAGGTTCAGGTTTTCTGTTAACATTGTAGTGTTTGTCACGTGATTGACCTGGGTCTGTGAGAAGGGCACAGGACACAGTGCACATGTTGAGGTCAGAAGAAAACACGCAGGAACTGGGTCTCTCCACCACCTGAGTCTGGGACTGAACTGAACTCATCCTTCATCTTTAATGCCCGCATCATCTCTGTGGTCCCATTTATGCTTAAAAATAGAGAGAGATGTTACCTCCATCATCTGTTTCATGAATGAGTTTGGCAAATGCAAAGCAAACGCCAGGCACAGATTTCCTCTGGCTACCAGCATTCAATACCATGTCTACAGCTAGTACCCTCACCATCTCCAGTCAAGCCCTGTCACCTACTAAAGAGAAGAAACTAGAAATTCTTAAGTGTAACTGTACATCTCAGAAGCCCCAAGAATTGGGCGAGACTATCTATGACAACTAATTTTATTGTTCTATAATCAAAGCTAACCAGCCATCATAGTATGAAAGCAGTAAAAACAATTGAGGGACCTGGAGCTAGAAACCATTACTGCAGCACAAGCCTTGGTTTAATGCCCACTGCATGCACACACATGCACATGTACACATGCACATACACATACACACACATACACCCACAAATGTGCACAACTCTCATACACATACATGTACATACACATATACACACACAGACATACCATACATACATACATATACACATATATACATACACACTTGCACATAACAATACACCACAGATGCACACACATGTACACACAGAGACTCACCATACACACACACACACACACACACATACACACACACACAGACTGCTTCAGAGTAACTATTTTTTTCTTTATGAGTAATAAACTAGAAAATCAATAATAAATCACTGTAACAACTACTTAGCACTGCCATGACTTTCTGATTATTTTAACATATATCTTTCTAACCTTTGTGGAAATGCAAAACAAAATGACCACCATATAAACACACATACAATTGGTTGAATGAGGAGGAGAAAGAGGGAGGGAGGGAGGAAGGGAGGGAGAGAGGAAGGGAGAGAGAGAGGGAGGGAGGGAGGGAGGAAGGAAGGGAGGAAGGAAGGAAGGAAGGAAGGAAGGAAGGAAGGAAGGAAGGAAGGAAGGAAGGGCTATCGAATGACATTGAGCAAACATGTCCAGGTTGCTGGATATAATGGATTGAAATGGCAAACTGAACAGAGACCCAGTCCTTAGGCATTTGCAACTCACTAAATCAACACCCAAACTGTCACATAAGCATGGAGGCTATTTTGAACTGAACAGCAAAGCGAGCACGTGATGGAACCCCACAGCTGTGGCAATGTGTCTTCAATTTCTAACACTCAGAAATATGCACATACCAGGAGACCCTTCTCTGCACACACACACACACACACACACACACACACACACACACACACACAAATTAGCATGATTCTAAATTATTTTTTTTCCAACAAGAAAGAGCATCTTTCGGGGAATCTTACCTAAAATGAACTCTCCTTGCAAAGTTTTAAATTGGCGCTCCAAATGTAGCAGAGCACCTCAAGAGTGGAAACATGAGCTGGCAGGGATAGCATCTTGGGCCACGCAAGGAGACACTGGACAGGCTCCAGGAGACAGACGCTTGATAAGCTCCTAATGGCTCGACTCAATCTGTGAGGTTTTTACAAATGAAAAGGCCACCTTTCCGATCACTGGGTCACATCAACTGCTCTTGTCTGACTAAACTTGGAAAAACAGAGGCAAGCATCACTCAAAGACACTAAAAACAAATCAACAGAGGCCAGTGTCTGTTCAAGCTCCTCAGCATATGACCCTAGTGGCCACAGCAAGACGTGACTGTGGACGGAATCTGTGAGGGCTGCACTGTCTGTGTAAAAGACGTTCATACTCCCGAAATGTGACTGTCCTGATTCAGCTGGACATCTGAGCACCTTAAGTTAGATAAGCTTTTATTAACTGGACCCAAATTAAGTGAGCCACATATCGGGCACTTCAAATTACTTAGATAAGCTTTCTGATCATTATTTGGTCAACATCCCAGCCTCATGACACAGGCTGACTTCTACGTTATCATGAGCCCAATTCAGGCTATCAAGGAGTTGATCCTACCTAGCAAAGTTCAATGTGGTTTTGTGATTTGCATTTCAAAAGGGCAGAAGAATGGAGATGAGTCTTTGAGAAATTGGTAGGCTAGTCCTTATCTGAAAGGCTTAGGACCTGGATTTTTTTTTTAATTCGTGAAAGATCTCAGAGACAAGAAGGATCCAAGTCTAAACACAAAATTCATTTGTTCACATATACTTTGTACAGAACAGACTAAAGGTCATATACAATATTTTGCAGAATTTTGTGTATGAAATAAAAGTTATAACATGAAACTTTCCACTTGTAATATTTTGTCAGCTTTCAAAAGTCTCCCCCAAATTTTGGAGCATCTTATAAACACATTTTCAGTTTAGGGATACTAAGCTTGTGCCTCCAGCTCTAATTAGAATCAGGAGAGAAAGAAGAGAAAGGGTTTGGATCTTCTATTTTTATATATAACCACCCTCCTAAAATATTTTAGATTATGATCTCTAACTCAAACAAGCATCTTCATCCATGTGTGGAATAAACAGATCCTTCCCAAAAAAGAAAATGGCACCTATCTTCTCTGAGAATAAGTAGCCACACAAAGAGGAATCCTCTGTGTTAGGTTTAAGTCCTGAAAAATGAAGACCCACACAGAAGAAATGTCTGTGTTTACATCATGTCATAGTTTTCAAAGTTAACTTTCAAGTTCACTTGAAAGTTAACTTTTCAAAGTTCACTTTCAGTATTGCTGGCTCTCTCTACTAGCCTAGTGATGTCTTTCTTTTTTTCTTTTTCTTTTTCTTTTTTTTTTTGACAATAATTTCCATTTACATTTCAAATGCTAAAACCTTTCCCAGTTTCCCCCCTCCCCGAAAACCCCCAACACTTCCTCCCACCCTCTGCACCAAGTATAGGCCCCTCCACCTGACCCACTCCCACCTCCCCCCCCCCCGCCAATTTCCCTTTGTTGGGGCATCTATTGAGCCTTCACAGGACCAAGGACCTCTCCTCCCATTGATGCCTGACAAGGCATTCCTCTGCCACACTTTTGGCTGGAATCATGTGCACCTCTTGGTTGATGGTTTAGTCCCTGGGAGTCCTGGGGCATCTGGGTTACCAACATCAACATCCTTGATCTTTCCATAGGGCTGTAAACCCCTTCAGCTCCTCCAGTCCACCCTCTAACTCCTCCATTGGGGACCCCACGCTCAGTTCAATGGTTGGCTGCTAGCATCTGCTTCTGTATGTGTAAGGCTCTGGCAGGGCCCCTCCAGAGACAACCATAACAGGCTCTTTGGGTATGCACTTAATAGTGTTGGGGTTTGATGACTGTTTATAGGATGAATCCCCAGGTACTGCAGTCTCTGGGTGACCTTTCCTTCAGTCTCTGCTCCACACTTTGTCTCCATTATTGCACCTGTGAGTATTTTGTTCCCTTTCTCAGATTGGAAAGGAATTAGTCAAAATATCACTATTTGCAGATGATATAATCATATACTTAAGCAACCCCAAAACTTCCACCAGAGAACTCCTAAAGCTGATAAACAACTTCAGCAAAGTGGTTGGATATAAAATTAATTCAAACAAATCAGTAGCCTTCCTATACTCAAAGGATAAACAGGCTGAGAAAGAAATTAGGGAAATGATACCCTTCACAATAGTCACAATTAATATTACATACCTTGGTGTGACTCTAACCAAGCAAGTGAAAGATCTGTATGATAAGAACTTCAAGCCTTTCTTTCTGAAGAAAGAAGTCAAAGAAGATCTCAGAAGATGGAAAGATCTCCCACGCCATCTTGCCGAAAGCAATCTACAGATTCAATGCAATCTCCATCAAAATTCCAATCAATTCTTCATAGATCTAGAAAGAGCAATTCTCAAATTCATCTGGAATAACAAAAAACCCAGGATAGCAGAAACTATTCTCCACAACAAAAGATCTCCTTGGGGAATCACCATCCCTGAACTCAAGCTCTACTACAGAGCAATAGTAATAAAAACTGTTTGGTATTGGTACAAAGACAGGCAGGAAGATCAATGAAATAGAACTGAAGACCCAGAAAAGAACCCACACATCTATGGTCACTTGATATTTGACAAAGGAGCTAAAACCATCCAGTGGGGAAAAAAAGACAGCATTTTTACAAATGGTGCTGCATCAACTGGAGGTCAGCATGCAGAAAAATGCAAATCGACCCATTCTTATCTCCTTGTACAAAGCTCAAATCCAAGTGGATCAAGGACCTCCACATAAAACCAGATATACTAAACCTTATTGAGGAGAAAGTGGGGAAGAACCTTGAACACATGGGCACTGGGGAAATTTTCCTGAATAGAACACCAATGGCTTATGCTCTAAGAACAAGAATTGACAAATGGGATCTCATAAAACTGAAAACTTCTGTAAGGCAAAGGACACAGTCAATAGGAAAAAATGGCAACCAACAAATTGGGAAAAGATCTTTACCAATCCTACATCCGATAGAGGGCTAATATCCAATGTATACAAAGAACTCAAAAAAGTTAGACTCCAGAGAGTCAAATAACCCTATTAAAACATGGGTTAAAGAGCTAAACAGGGAATTCTCAACTGCAGAAACTCGAATGACTCTGAAGCACCTAAAGAAATGTTCAGCATCTTTAGTTATCAGGGAAATGCAAATCAAAACAACACTGAGATTCCATCTCACACCGGTCAGAATGACTAAGATGAAAAACTCAGGGGACAGCAGATGCTGGAGAGGATGTGGGGAAAGAGGAACACTTCTCCATTGTTGGTGGGATTGCAAGCTAGTAAAACCACTCTGGAAATCAGTTTGGCAGTTCCTCAGAAAATTAGACATAGTACTTAATACCTGAGGATCCACCTATACCACTCCTGGGCATATACCCAGAAGATGCTCCTACATGTGATAAGGACACATGCTCCACTATGTTCATAGCACCCTTGTTTATAATAGCCAGAAACTGGAAACAACCCAGATGTCCTTCCACAGAGGAATGGATACAGAAATTGTGGTATATATACACAATGGAGTACTATTCAGCTATTAAAAACAATGATTTCATGCAATTCTTAGGCAAATAGATGGAACTAGAAAGTGTCATCCTGAGTGAGGTAACCCAATCACAACAGAACACACATGGTATGCACTCACTGATAAGTGGACATTAGCCCAAAAGCTCAAAATAAACAGTGACATCTTTCAAAGTGCTCCTTCCCACCATGTGACACACTAGAAACTCACACAGAGTAAGACGGAATCACTGAGCCTAGTCACTGGTTAAAAAAATTGCTTGCCCCACACTCATCCATTCAGTAATTAGCATCCAACGCCCATGGTGCCATGGCAACTACTCTCTTAGGGAGGGGCTACAGCAGTGAACAGAACTGATTCAAGCACCATCCACATCCATTGGGGCTTGCATTTAATGAGCACCGCCACATGATTTGTGGGCTTTTGGCTTGATTAGCAGGATGTCACTGACAATACCAACTGTTCGATGAAAACTTGTATGTGAGTACAACTAAAAAAAACCAGATGTATCAGTCAACTGTAAAACCAAACGGTCAATAGTTAAAGCATGCCAAAAGTTGTATTTGGCATTGGTAATTCAAGATAACATTGGGGTACAGATCCTTTATCTACCCAGGAAAGTCATAAATTTAAGAGTGAACAAAACAGGTTTCCTCTCAATAGAGAACAAACATTCTCCATCCAGTCTTCAAACCAGGGAATCAAGTACAGAATTCTCTCTAAGACTGTACAGTGAGATCAGCGATCCGAAAAATAAAAATCACTCCAGGCTTTACTAACTAATTTTATACCAACAGATGTGGGATTTACGGATACTAGAAAAAGAGAGCAATTATTTTACTTTCAACATTACTTCAATGGAATATTTAAGACAGCGACAGTGTGATTGCTGTCTCCTTAAAAACATTTATCTCACTGTACTGGCTAGTTTTGTGTGTCAACTTGACACAGGCTGGAGTCATCACAGAGAAAGGAGCTTCAGTTGGGGAAGTGCCTCCATGAGATCCAGCTGTGGGACATTTTCTCAATTAGTGATCAAGGGTGGGAGGGCCCCTTGTGGGTGGTACCATCCCTGAGCTGGTAGTCTTGGGTACTATAAGAAAGCAAGCTGAGCAAGCCAGGGGAAGCAAGTCAGTAAGGAACATCCCTCCATGACCTCTGCATCAGCTCCTGTTTCCTGACCTGCTTGAGTTCCAGTCCTGACTTGCTTTGGTGACCAACAGCAGTGTGGAAGTGTAAGCTGAATAAACCCTTTCCTCCCCAACTTGCTTCTTGGTCATGATGTTTGTGCAGGAATAGAAACCCTGACTAAGACACTCACAAAACACTCTTCCCCTCTCTCGTTCTCTTCAAACGGGCTACATTGTTAGTTTACCCTCACAACTTCAAGCCCCAGCTTGGAAACTTTCTGTAAAGCTCACACCATTTCCCAGGTTTTGTGACCTTGAGTCACAAAGTCAAGGGTGTGCTGTAGGCAGATGCTTAACCACCCTTTAGGAAGGTAGGATTTGAACGGGCCCTGTAAGAGTAAACCTGAAGGGGATCCTGAAGAAAGGCAGAGGGATGCACCTCAGACGCTAAGCAGGAACCAGGTGTGCAGCTCAGGCCTGCAGTCTCAGCATGGCTGGCTGGCACAGGAGGCCAGGTCAAGGACAGCTTGGCTATGTGGGTATGTAGTGAATTCCAGGCCAACCTGGGCCACACAAAAGAGCATGTCTGAAGAAGGAAAAAAATGCCAAGAGCAGGGAGATGGAGATGGACCATGACAAAGCCTTCTGGAGACGCCTCCCCACAGTGGCTCATATTCTTAACAGGATAGCTACCTGGTCACCAACACTGATCTTAAGGGACCAGGGACTTAGGGCAAAGGAAGAAGTGGGGAGGAAAAGAGAAAGGCAAGAGAGGCCTACACACCAGATACACTCAGGCCACAGGCCCTCACACGTTCTGACAGAAAAGTCTAAGTTTTAAGCACTTTTCTTTTCAAAAACTATCAAGGTCAAGAACTAGGAACCAACTACCTGAAACATCTGCTCTCTGATGAGCAGGCCCTTTGTGTCCAAAAAAACAGGAAAAGAAGTAAATACAAGCTTTTGCCTGGTGTTTTGTGATGGACATGATACAACTGCCTTTGCGAAGCACACTAGTCTCTATGAAAGTGCTCAGTGAAACCTGTCTTTGGAAATGGTTTGTCTGCCCAAGCGAGAAAAATGACATCCACACAAAAAGATGCTGCATTAGAGCTGAGCTATTGAAACTTCTAAAACACAGAGAGCTCACATGGTTCTAGGGTTTGCACTGAGAAACTTAGCAGCTAAAATGTAACTCTCATCTCTACTGTCACTGATCAAAAACAAACAAACAAACAAAAAAGACAAGTCCTTTATTTAGAAGTCAGTAAGTTTTCAAGAGGAAAGACTAGGTAGAAATCCCTTTGTTCTACAAAACCACATTTGGGCAAAAGGTAAAGCTGTAGACCCACAGGAAGACAGAGAGTAAAGCCATCTGACTACAGCAAGGGGTTCTCAACCTGTGGGTGGTGACCCCTTGGGGTGGGAGTCAAATGACCCCTTCACAGGGATTGTCTAAGACCACTGGAAAACAGATACTGACATTGTGATTCATAACAGTCACAAAATTACACTTATGAAGTAGCTTCATATGAAATAGTTAGGGGTCACCACGACAAGAGGAACTGTATTAAAGGGCCGCACGCAGAACTAGGAAGGCTGAGAATCACTGGACTAGAGAGTCACGGCATCTTAGAGAGCAGGTAACGATTTGGTGACAGATTTGGATTTCTGTTTAATGAGCCCACAACAAGGGAAATGGGTAAGATTCCAGAAGGGTCTGGAGTTGCTGCTGCAAGGCCCACAGTGGGAAGGAAGTTCTATGGAGGACCGTGCAGGAAAACACCGGATCCTTCAGCCGCCAGCTGCCACTCAGATTTTAACAAAGACAAACTTAATATCTGAATAGTCAAACAGACTCATTACATACCAAACACACACAATGACACCTTAGAGAAAGGTTCCAGGTTAGAAGTGACTCTGAATGAGGAATTAAAGAATAAATTCATAATGTCCCAAATACAGGACAATATTCTAAAGCAGTAGGTATGTAAGAAAAATGTAAGAAAGAAGACCAGCATTACAGTGACCCAAAGGTGACAGACACACAATAGATACGCCTTCCACATCTGCTGGGAAACACTAAGCGATGAACTCCACGTGTCCCCAACCGCTAAAGATACACAGACGATGACACTCTCAGAGTTCAGCTCCATGTACTTTCCTGCCTATTCTCATCCCAAGCATCAAGTAAAGAAGGTATTCCAATAAAAGAGGGGAGCCTGAAGAAAGGGCTGGCATCTGAGGAGCCACTGAGGAGAGGCCAGGAGGGTGCTCCCAATGGGGCAGAGGAGACCCTGCCATGACAGCTGTGGAAGGTGACAGACATCTGGTGCTAAAAAGAAAGGAAGAGAAAACACAGGCAGGACCAGGGCAGGACACCATGCCCTTACACTCAGAGATGACCCAGAGAGTCTGGACTGAACTAATGACCAGGACTGAGAAAAAAAATCACCTTCGTGTATCAAACTAAAAACTAAGTGGGATGCAAAATATAATAAGATATTGCAATGCCTGCATATAAGTACTATCATAAAATATTCATGCATCCTATAATTCATAAAAAGCCATTACAAAACTGTGCTAAGAGAATATATAAGGAACGGGAATCAAAGATTAAGCCTCACTGTTCAATATCACAAGCCCCTGTGCACACACACACACATACACCTTCCCCAAATACATAAGCTAGATTTCTGTTACTTCCATGCCAATATAACAGGCAGTGGAGAATCTGTGTACTGTTAAGTATAGGATCCCTGATGTCAGGGAGACCCCAACTCTGACCCCATCACCTGAGTATCCTCATGCTTAGCAAACCTCTCATCACTTAACTTTACCCTTCTCACCTCTACAGATGAATGAAAGACCTGCCTCAGGTCAACATGAAGTACTGACTTAAGAGGCCAAGAAACTCCACCTACGCTTGTCTTCCAATTAAGTGCCTTGTAACCATCCATTATCCTTGGAGAGCCTGAGAAGCAGAGTCTAACCTTCAGTGTGCCTGCACAGTGCTCCTGACTCACCAGAGCAGATGCCCTCCGCCCATCCTCACAGACACACACACACACACAAACTCTTTACCCTGGGGAGGGCGGGACCTGTGCTTTCAAGTACAAAGAGGAATTAAGATGCAGTAGGACATGGGCAGAAAGAGTGTTCCTGGAAAGTGAAGGGACACTGAGAGGTTAAAGAACAAGGTGAAAGGTCAAACTATTACAGCCTCCAATTACTGAATGCAGAGGAAAAGGAAGGAGTTATGGACCACCCATTCCTTTAGCTGCTTCTCCCACAATTCTGTCTCTTGTCTCTGTCTCTCTCTTTATCTACCTACCTATCTGTGTCTCTGTCTCTGCCTGTCTCTCTACATATCCCTCTGTCAATCTGTCTATCTCTGTATGTTTCTGTCTGTCTGTCTCTATCTGTCTCTGCCCATATGTCTCTTTCTCTCTGTCTCTGTCTCTCTCTCTCTGTCTCTCTCTCTGTGGGGGGGGGAGTGGGTGGGTGGTGTGACTTCTGCTGGTCTCTATCAGTTAACTAATGGGATATACAGTACTAGGATTAGTTTCTGGTATATGGAGGTTAGAACTTCCAGTCATACATCCAACTAAACAGGGACGGGACACAACAAAGCAGACCTCAAGAGACTCCCAGTTTGACTTAGCATTGAGCCACAAACCCTAATTACCAATTTAGAAAAATGAAGACAGGTTAATTTCACTTACACACTTTTGAAACAGGAAAAAAAAAACCGATATGCTCCATATTATCAGCTAAAACTCTAGCTAAAGGTAGTCCCCTGAGGCCAGTGAGCAGAGCCCTCACTGAGGAACTATGTATTCCTCAGGACAAAGGGATTACATGCAACAAGAACCTGTACCTCATTTTAAGAGCTTATTAGCTGAAGTCTATTCCCACACCAGAAACAGAAGCCAAGAGGGCAGTCGGAGGGTGATGAGCATGCACGCACTCACGGTACCTTGCTCCAGTCTGAAACGCAGGGAGCGTCGGGCTGCTTCCATCTCAGGAGTTGGGTTATCTAGGACATGTCTACACCACTGCAAAGGACTCAGGGACTTCTCTGGTGAGGTGAATGTCTTTGAAGAGCCAACGTATAACCTTAAAAAAGAAAGAAATCTACATTATAGGTATGATATAGATTACAGAAAGTGCCTCTCTTCCGGAGGAAAACAGCATGCACTGAACGTTCCCATAGCAACAGAGCCACATTTGATCGCTTCAAAAGTGCCGAGAATCATTTTAACAGGCAAATATCCCCAAATAGAATAGGTTACTTTCCAAAGCCTGCTGAGAACTACTTCAAAAACTCATCTAAAAATCCCCCCTCAGCTCTGAGAGAAGCTTCTGCTAACTGAACTGTTATCTTAAGACATCACTCGGCAGGTCTAGAAATTAATGCCTTGTTTGCAACAGTATCCTTCTAAGTTACTGTGATTCTAATGAGCGGCCATTCTTGAAACATCAGACTTCATTATTTATGCTCTCACTATCAGGCAAGACTGCCACCTGTGAGCGTGAGACCAGCAGCCCACGGAGGTTGAGGATGTGTTCTACCTTGGCAACTCTCTTGAATACCTTAGAGGCTGGCAACAATGTCTATGTAGGACTAGCTAGTTATGATCCTTGGCTTTGAACCATCATTACTGCTATGACTACTCAACTCTACTCTTGCAGCCCATGAGCACCACCATCAGAATTTAACTAAAAATGCATAACATCATTGCTGCAAACTTTAGTCCCAGCATGGGAAGCAGAGGAAAGCAGATAGATCTGTGTGTTTATGGCCAATCTGATCTTTATCTCCAGCTGCCAGGGCTACCTAGTGAAACCTGGTCTCAAAAGATTATACACAATAATTTTTACGTTCTTTAGACTGATGATATTGCATCATTTAAAAGTGTAAAACCTATCTTTCCAGCCATACAAAGCAGGCAGCACAGCTGACTTTCTCTTTTGCTGACTCCTGTTACAGATGAGGAATCTAAAATATCTCTTTAATTCATTTCATGGTAGCTGCGATACATCATCGCTTTCTTGGAAGGTGGCCCACAGTCCTGTATCCACTAAATACCCATTAATTCACTATTTCCTATCCCCTAATGCTGCCCTAGCCTATGACACAGGTGGGTAAGACTCCCCTCCACCATCCCTTGCCTACAGTCTCCTGCTGTGTCCAGTGCCTGCTACTTCTTTCTACTGCAAGTAAAGTTTAGCCTGGCTACCTATTCTTATCTTCAGTGCTTCAAACACAAATTCCTTGAGCATACAGCAGCTCTGATTCAATAGGTTCAGGGTAAGTTCAAAGAATCTAAATGCCTAACAAGTTCCCAGGTAATGATGGCACCTCTGGTGTCAAGAACACACTTGTGATACTCTGGGTTAAACCAATCAGGGAAATTCCACTGTCCCACTTTGCTGAGAGCCTGATTCAGATCCAAGCCTCAGAAACAATCCATGCCAACCTAAGCCAATCCAGGAATACAAAAATATAAATGGCATCTAGGTGATGTTCATAGAAAATAACTTAAATGGAGATGTAGAGAAAAATTTAAAAAGTAAAAATTTTAAAAAAGAAAAACTTACATACAAAGAAAAATCCAAACTAGAAAGGTTGATTATTGAATTTTACCAAACATCTAAACAAATGACCAACTCTTTAACTGTGCCACAGAGAAGGGACAACATCCTAACATATTTCATGAGGGCAGTGTTCTGCTGACTCTATAGCCAGACACAAACATTACGGGGAGGGGCGGGGCTCTCTAATGACCTCCATCGCTCAGGAACAGATGTAGAGTCTAAATATTTTAGAAATTGAGCCTCACACACAGACTCTTCATCATCACCACATGGAGTTTACTCCAAAAATGAGAGCCTGGCTTAATATAGTTACTATATTAACTAAAATGGAGAGGAAAAAAATCACACGACAATCTCAATAGACAAAGAAAAAAAGCATTTGACAGCCAAAAATAAAAAAATAAAAACTCCCAGTATAACTGAAAGGAGAGAAAACTTCCTCAACCTCACTGCAAAGCTATTTGAAGACATTGTAACATTCTGATGGTAAGAGACTAACACTTCCCATAGAGCTAAGCCAGGACACGGGGCTCACAGTTTCTCATCAGTCCTAGATAGAGGTTTTCCCACTGGCATCAGGCCGAACAGACTAAGAACATTTGGACCAAAAAGTAGTAAACCTGTCTTTATCTATATGTTACAGATATGTAGATTTCACAAAGGACATAATCTATTTAAAACTAGTAAGTGTAGTAGCAATGTTTTGTAGGATGCTAGTTAGTATACTTAGTGCTGCTTCTATACATACTGGCAACAAAATACCCACACTTTCACATCTGCCCTTTTCCATTTGCAAGAGCATTTTCAAAACTGCCAAACCCGTGCATAAATCTAACAAAAATCTCTACGAGATTTATACAAGAGAAACTACAAAATCATTCTGAGAGAAATTAAAGACATAATTAATGGAGAGATATACCAGGTTTATGGTTCAAAGACTGTTTAAAAAAATTTTTTTAAAAATATTCCAATAAAAATCCTAGCAACGTGTGGGGGGAAGAAGGGGGGGGTGAGTTTGTGTGCTGACGTAGAAACTGATCCTAAAATTCACATGGAGATGGGAAGAACCTTCAAGAGCCAAACAATGACAAAGCTGGAGTTCTCGCTGACTGGTGAGTGTCATGATGAAGACAGCTTAGGGCGGCGTGCAGGCTAATACTGCAATGGAAAAATTAGAGACCCCGAATGGAACCAAGCACAGAACACTGAATATCTGCAGTGCAGAAGTCAGGAAGGGCCATCATCTGAGCAGATGGAGGAGGTGTTAAGGGTAGTCGGGCACAACACTCTCGACTTCACACAGTATCTAAAACTAACTCTAAAAAAAAACTGAAAATGAAAATGAAAACGAATTCTTTTTGTTAGAAACCATAGGGGAAAGTCTGCACCCCAAGATTGGCAAATGCCCCTTCACTATAATCTCTAAGACTGAAATCATGCATGATCCAGAAGAATGAGAGGTGTCATTGAGCCTTACCAAACATAAAACCTTCTCCTCGGGAAACACTGCTAAAAGATTCGTGTTTGGAGACGATGTTTGCAAACCCTGCACTGACAAGGCGCTTTAATGTAGACTGTATATCTACCTACTCCAGCTGTTCCTTACAGCACAGAAGAAATGATTGAGGCATGCTGCAAACATACCATGGGAGCCTAAGGAAAGGCACACTGCCGGGGCACTCCAGGCTGGGGACATGAAGACTCTATAGCCATGCTGATACTTAGAGTGCTCTGGAAACATTAGCAGGTGCTTTTAGATTTTTAAGGTAAATCTTGCTAGCTGCTTTTTCATCAGAAAATATGTGAAACGTTTTCATACAAAAATAATGTCTAAAATGTTTTAAAATTTCTGTAAATGAGGTGACCTCAAAATCATTCAGTGCATCCGACTAAGATCCGACCCCCTCTCTGTTTTTCCACCTGGGATCTCCTCCATGTTTAAAGAAGAGATTCTATGAATAGTGTGCTGTATGTGCCCAGAAACTCTTTTAAAGCAATAAAGGGTCGATTCTTATTATTGACCAGCATATTTGATGAATAAAGACAATCTTTCTTCAATTCAGATTTGCTTCAAACCACATTAAAGACTAATATGCTGATCCTACTAAATAGCACTTTTTAAGACTTATTTCAATGCTCTTTTTGATATTTTAAATATAAAAGCTACACAACAATATAATTGAATAGTTGGAAAACTGTGTGTGATAAACCATATTTGGCATATATGTACTATTATTAACTGGATAAACAGCAATGCCATAATAAATCTGAGAGTCCATCATGGTAGCACATGGCTGAAGTCCCAACACTCAGAAAACTAAGCAGTAAGACATGGAGTTCAGGGCCAGCCTGGGCTACAGTGTGAGGCCTTCTCTCAGAAAGACAAAATAATTATAATGATAACAACAACAACAACAATGAATAATAATAGTAGATTTTTAAAGCATGCCATATTTTAAAGGGATTGCTCCTTTGCATTTCTATCAGGATTATAAACCGATTTCTTCCACTGTTTATATAAATCATCATTTAAAAAATCAAAAACTCAATTGACTTGAAATTGGCATAAGGGTTGACAGGCATTAGTGAAACATAAAAGCCTCTACAAGACCATTTTCCAATACTATACTCAGGCTGAACTATATTCAGGCTGTATCCCCACCCCAAAGTGTGGTTTAGAAACAATGGCTTAAAATTCCAGGAAGTGTTGAGCCATTAGATTTGCACACCATAAGATACCTGCACAGTCCCTAAAATCAAAGCTGAAGGCAGATGACAGATGTGCCCACAGAAGGTCTATTATAGATTTATGTTAATTCTCAAAATCAAATCAACTGGCAATTAAAGTTTACAGGTAGTTTCCATGTAGGGCATCAATGAAAACGGAAGACTGTAGTTCCCAATAGCAAACCAGTAAGATTCTCCACTTCCCATTTCCGTTCTATACAATCAGTGAAAAATGAAAAAAAAATATGATTTTCTTAAATAAATAAAAGCACAAAGACAAAAGGATGCACCTCTTCATCCTGCTACTGTTACCCTGATGTGAACACCGCTCAGCTTCCCAGCATGAATCCACACTCCATTTTATCCAACCACTCCTGGGGTATGCCTGCGCCCCTAGTTTATGACTACCGACCAAGCAAGCAAACCCCGGCAGAAGATACTCCGAGGACAAGCCTTCTGCGAGCAAGCAGCAGGGACCTAGGCACCTGTCTCCTCCAAAAAGTACTCATGATTCACGACCAGAAACACACAGCTAGCCAGATTCCCACTGAATAGATGTTTCCGGTCTCCACCATCCTCACAATCAATCCTAAAAGTTTCTAAAACTAGATAATAAAGTTTCTCTAACAGCGCTGCCTTAGGGTTAAAATTGCTGTGATTAAACACCAGGACCCACAAACAGCAACTTGGAGGTCGGGAGGAGGCCGGAGGTGGGGGGAAGGACAGGGGAGGATTTATTTAGCTTACACTTCCACATCACAGTTCATCATTAAAGGAATTCAGGACAGGAACCCAAACAGGGCAGGAACTCATGCAAGGCAAGAACTCAAACAAGGCAGGAACAAGGTGCTAAATGAGAGACCACCACAGAGGGGTGCTAGTTACTGGCTTGCTCCCCATGACTCGCTCAGCCTGCTTCCTTATTTAACCTCAGGACCACCAGCTTAGGGATGGCAACACCTACAATGGGCTGGGCCCTCCAAAATCAACCATTAAGAATGTTCTACAGGCTTACCTACAGCCTGATCCTATTGAGGCATTATTGAGGTTCCTGCCTCTCTGATGACTCTAGCCTGTGTCAACTCAGCATAAAACTACCTACTTTTCTTCAATGTGGTTTCATTTTTAAATTAATGAAAATTCCTCCTAAGTTCAATCCTTTTGTTTAAAAAAAAAAAAAGTAGTACCTCCATCTGCTCCCTCCTTAACGAGCCTTCACTTTTGACATACTAGGATAGCACATCTTTAACAATCAAATCAGTATTTGAAAGGTTATCTATGAAAATCCAGAGAGGTGGCATAGAGAACTACACAACTCAGCCACAAGAGCAGATGTCTGAGAAGAGGCCCATCACTAGGCGGCTTCAGACGCTACTATAGCGACTGCACACCAACCCTGTGCAACGTTCGTTTGTAAGGAAAGAACAGTAAGAGGGCAGAAGGCAAGCATCGTCACCAGACACACACACACACACACACACACACACACACACACACACACACACGAGGGGGGGGCAGGGCTGAGTGACAAGATGACATGAGTTGTGCATTTAAGACTAACGAGGCGCTTGGGACCCCGTAATCAGCAAAGAGCAAAGCGCAAGGCAGATGGCAGGGATCAGTTCCTCCCCAGTCCCCAGTCGGACCAATAGGCACGATGATAAAACAGGTTTCTGCCTTCATGCAAAGCTTCTGCTCAGGGCTGGGCACCTGCTAGGCCTCTGGGTCCCCGGCCTCCCCCGCCCCGTCCCCGCGTGCTGGGCCTCCGAACTCCGGGGGGAAGGGGGCGGCGGAGCTCGTCAATACCAGGTGTCGTCGTCCTCCTCGCTCCAGGCGGCCAAGCTCTCCAGGTCCAGCGGCTCCACCTCGTCCAGCAGCGTTGGAGGCGGCAACGGCGGCGTGGCGGCTTCCCCCGGCGGGGTCCCCGCGGTCCCCGGTTCCGGGCTGCCACCTCCGCCGAAGAAGCCCGCCGCCGGCTTGGAGTAGACGAAGGGCGCGTCGGCGGGCTGCAGGCTGCAGAGCAGGGAGGGCGCGGGGCTGGGCAAGCAGTAGGTGCCCGGGAACGCGGGGCCCAGCGCCCCCGGGCCCGGGGAGGTCGTGCCGGCCGGGGCCCTGTGCGTGGCGAGCGGGCTGCAGGCCCCGGCTGGCGGCGGTGCGGAGGGCGGCGGCGGCTGCAGCAGCAGCAGGTGCGGGGCGGCGGCCGCAGTGGCCGCCCGGCTGCGCAGCTGCTCGTTCTGCTTCTCCAGCTTGCGCACCAGCTCCTGCAGCTTCTTCACCTCCAGCTCGGCGTTCACCACCGGCCCCGGGCCCGCGCCGGAGCCCGCCACCGGCGAGGCGCATTTCACCTGCTCCGCCATCATCGCGGGAGCCCCGGGCGCCGCGGCGAGGAGGCTACGCGGGCCCAGCTCGCGCAACCTACCAGCATCAGCACCAGGGCCCAGCCTCCGGCCGAGGAAGCGCTAGCCGAGCAGCTCTGCACCGAGCTCGACTCGAGCGGCTCCGGGTTTTAGCCGCGGCCCCGGGACGGGGCGGGGCGCGAGGGGCGGAGCCTCTGCGAGGCTGTGTCGAGGGGGCGGGGCCTGCGGCGGGGACCCGCCCTGGGCACCCGCCTGCCCGCACTGCCACCTAACCCCAAGGTGCCTGATTGGACCTGGCCTGAACTTCCCGCCGCTCGCACTTCCTCCGCTTTGGGCGAGGGAAACCCACTTCTAGGACCGCAGCCAGAGGCGGGGTCTAAAGAAGTAGCAGGTGTCTGTGGCAGGAGAAATAAACGTACCCAGGGCCGATGGCTAGCCCTCTTACAAGAGCACTTTTAGACTCCCCGTATTGCCACTTGCTAATGAAACCTCGTGAAAATAGGTCTGGGGAGCATGGTACTGAGACCCCAAAAAAACAGATGCTTTGGGTCTGCTTGAAAAGATGCGGCTAAGGGCAGTATTAGAACAGACACAAAATGGAGGGATGGGGGAGGATGAGGAGGGAAAGAGAAATCGCTGTCTCTATGAGGGAGACTGGCCAGCTGCTGAAGAGCGTTCGCTTCAGTCTATCTAAAAGAGCCATATATGAACTCTCCCCACCAGTCTTTCACCATTAAACGAGAGTTGGGTTTTCATGCTCTTTTATATCAGACAAAAGATCTTTGAGCATCCCCTGCATGCTCCACTGTGCCCTAAAAGCTGGCTTTTTGAGCAAGTGAACAACAGACAACAGTGATTGCAAATACAAGCAAAACTGTGCTCCATCTGTTAAATAATTTGCACTATTAAAGTCACACATGCCTGGGCAAAAAGAGGAAGGGTTTAATATTCCCTGTTATTTTGTTGTTTGTTAGGTTTTTTTTTTGGGGGGGGGGTGACTTCTTGGAAACCATGCTTTTGATTTTTCAACAAAAATGCTTTTAAGCAGATAAACCGATCGTTTTGTTCAGTTAATGCTGACTTAGCATTTTGTGTATTTAACACAAAGGAAAGCCTGACCTTATGCTGCGAGAACAATCCACACGGCTGGTTCTCATCCTCAGATGGCATCCTGTCTTGTGAAGGGCCTCGCTCAGGCACTGCACACATAGCGTCAATGAAAACATACCGCACATCTCTGTGGCACGGCTAGAATGTTGCCTCTAATCTTTTAAAATTTGATCCTGTGCCTTACTGCTCAGAAACACTTGCGTCTCCTCACTTGACAAGCTACAGCTCTAAACTTGGGTGTATGTGCAAGGTGGGTGTCCTGAGTTTAACTTGGCTGGAGAGAGCTTCTGTGAGTTAGTGTAGGATAACCTCCCTGAAGTTACCTCCCCCCCCCCAAAAAAAAAAGCCCTGCTGGCCCTCAGACCCAGAACCACCTGTATCTCCCACCACCTTTCCAAGTTTCCATCTTTTTTGGGTCTGTTGGTTATTACTAAAACCTGGAGAAGTGGAGTGCTACTACTGAAACTCCTAAGTGAAGAAGCTATTGAAAGATTTTCCCGCATGCTCAGTGGCGGATGCGGGCAGCAGTATCCCTGAAACACAAAGAAAGGGACAGCCACAATGGGAACAAAGAGCTGCTGAGTTCCACATCCGTGAAAGAAATTAGGAATCAGCACATAATAGTTAAAACAACAAGAGTTAACAAGTAAAGAGAAGCAGTCACTACTACAACATGCATACACTCTAAAGAAGCAGAGAAAATAACAGCCTTCTGGTCTACAGAACACATCCCAGAGAACAGAGGTCAGGCTGTACAACTATTTTATTAAGTAACAATTATTGTAAAAATTGGTTTGAGGTGGCAGCAGGCATGGTCTCTCCTCGCTTTTAAAAAGCAAAATAATTTCTGCTCAAGAGAAATGTTAGTTTTTTTTCCTAATAAAGCTCTTTTCTTCCCTTCGGAGAACTGTGCAGGTGTACGTGCTAATGGCACTCAAAATGCATACTGATTTTAAGTTGGTATCCCCAGGGTGCCCATCTCCTTAACACATAATTGAAGAGGTTGGTGGTGTCAAGGTTTTAATTAAGCAGTCTTAATTTTTTTTGTTTTGATGCAAATTTCAAGCTGTGTCCTTTGAAAGAAAGTGCATACGTAGCTTCACAATTTATTTAGTGTTTAAAACTTAGTACTTTAAATGAAACGAAGGGGTGATGTCAGAATGTACGAAGAAGTATATTGACATAAAAATGCATGTCTCACTAAAACCTCTGCGGGAAACATCCATACGCCACACACTCAAAACTGGATCAAGAAATTCATATTTTCCAATAGTCCTTTTCCCTCACACTTTGAAATTACACACTGTTGCTGAAGTCACTTTTTAAAAATCTAAAACTAATTTAGTCACCTGTTTCTCTAATGGTACACATAGGCGTGGATTGTCGGTCCAATCACTTGTCTGGCAACAAAGTTGCACAAACAGCATGTGCTGGCTAGTTATGTCAATTTAACACAAACTAGAGTCATGTGGGGGGGGGGGATGGGAAACTTAAAAGAGAAAATGTCAGCATATGACTGGGCTGCAGGGAAGTCTGTAGAGTATCTTCTTAGAAATTGATGTGGAAGGGCCCAGCCCTGGTGGTCCAGGTTTCTATAAGAAAGCAGGCTGAGCAAATCAGAGGAAGCAAAGCGAGCAAGCAGCACCCCTCCATGGCCTCTGCAGCAGCTCCTGCCTCCAGCTTCCTGCCCTACTCGAGATCCTGTCCTGACTTCCTTTGATGATGAGCAGTGACCTGTCAGTGCTAAATAAACCCTTCCTCCCCAAGTTGCTTTGGTCATGGTTTTCACCACATCAGTAGAAACTCTAGCGGAAACATACCATAATATCCTCTTGAGCATATGAATAGAAAGAAGTCTTTTAAGAAATCTAGAGGTACCCTGCTTGTTGTTATCCTAGTTTTACAGAAGAGTCAGGCTAGTCAGAAAAACAACAGCAGCTCTCAACAGCTTCCACTGGCCTCCACTCTCCTCTTTCTTTGTTTCCTTCTTTTTTCTTTTTTTAAGATTTGTTTTATTTATATGAGTATACTGTAGCTGTCTTCAGACACACCAGAAGATCCCATTACAGATGGTTGTGAGCCACCATGTACTTGCTAGGAATTGAACTCAGGACCTTTGGAAGGGCAGTCAGTGCTCTTAATTGCTGAGCCATCTCTCCAGCCCCCGACTCTCCCCTTTCTACTGCAGAAATTCACAACGGTGGCTCCAATTACCCCTCCCCCAAAATGAAAATTCACCTAATATGTAAAACCAAGATCAAGGATCTTCACCTGTATTTTCAACGTGATTCAGAAGCCAGTGCTTCAGAGAGCCCGCTTCTTACTGGAAATGCCTGCTCCTCACACAGGAGAGAGTGGAACACGCTCATGTACCCTCTCAGTGCCTCAAGGGGTAGAAAGCACATGACAGAGAAACATTGAAATACTTTTTTTTTTTTACAAAAAGATGAATAAGTAAATTCCCATGTTGTATCTGGAACTAAGATCAGAACCTAATTAGATATTTGCATACGCTTCATTTATCTTGTAGGAGCAACAAGGGAAGATAAGAAGGCTTTTTGCAGACCCACAATAATCGATTATTTCACATATGACCCAAACAGAACTAGAACAACTCTTACTACATTGAATGTGTGGTGTTTTAATGTAAGGGGGTAGTACAGAGAGAAATGAGCACATCAATAATATTCTGTGTGTAGGTTGCACATCCTAGCCTCACTCAGAACTCCTACTTAGACTCATGTCAAACACCCATGTAATTATACCCTATAAAGTCATACCATGGTGCTTACAGGAAGAGTAATAGTGATAATAATTATCTGTTTGTTTAGCAAGGTATACTTTCAAAACAAAGCCCTTTCAATAAATACTTATTATATGTCTATTATGCATAAGTCATAGCACTGTATAATTTTTAAAAGATGAGTAAGACACTGTCTCATCTGAGACTTTATCTAGTGAGGAAAGCACATAGACCACTAACTATGGCTCAAGACAAGTGTGGAGGTGAAAACCCAAGTGAGGATCATAGGAGGTGGTCAGGCTCAAGCACTGTAGCTCTAAGGTCAGGTAGGGCTACAGTGGCAAGAGAAGATGTCATCTGGTTCCTTTCACCCAACTGAAAAGCATTGAGACAAGTATGACATCCATTAGCCAGGACATGAATGTGCCCATTCAACAAAATAATGAGGAAAAAGCTCCCAGATCCCAATACACTATTCTTGGTATTGTTTCCTCTGAGGTCAGTTTGCTTTAAAAAACAAAACAATTACAACAAAAACCTCAGCTAGCATGACTTGCCACAAGAAAGGAATTTTACGTAGTTTTTCTTAAGAGTAGGTATTTATTAGTGCCCAGAACGTGCATATATATGAACTCATCTGATCTCAAACACCTCTTAGAGTGGCTATTATTCTATTCCTAAATGATGAAACTGAGGCACAGAGAGGCAAAACTGCACAGTGTTTATTCGGGCAGACAGTGGGAATCATAGAGAGGCAGCCTTACCTAGCTTGTACATAATTGTCCAAGTTCTTAGCCATTATATCTTGTCTTAGGTCTTAGGAATCCCCAGCAGAGTTTCCCGATTTGGTCTCTGTTTTAGTTTGGGTTACTATTGCTATGGTAAAACACCATGAAAAAGTGCAAGTTGGGGAGAAAAGGGATTATTTGGCTCATGCTTCTCCACATCCATACACCATCGCTGAAGGAAGTTGTTAGGACAAGATCTCAAACCTAAAGACAGAAGCTGATGCAGAAGCCATTGAGGGGTGCTGCTCACTGACTTGCTCCCCTTGGATCGCTCAGCCACCCCCCCTTTATTTTTTGCATTAATTAATTTATGTATTCCGTTTACATCCTGCTCACAGCCCACCCCCACAAATCCCTCCTCCCATTACTCTTTCCCCTTCTTCTGAAAGAAGGGGAAGACCACACCCCCCTTGGGTACCACCCTGCTGTTGGACATCAAGTCACAGCAGGACTAAGTACCTCCTCTCCCACTGAGGTCCCACCAAGCAGTGGGAAGAGATCTATTGGCAGGTAACAGAGTCAGACACAGCCCCTACTCCAATTGTTAGGAGACCCACATGAAGACCAAGCTGCATATCTACTGGAAATGTGGAGGGGGCCTAGGTGCAGCCCAGGCATGCTGTTTGGTTGGTGGTCCAGTCTCTGTAAACCCCCATGGATCCAGGTTGGTTGACTCATTAGGTCTTCTTGTACTGTCTTTGACACTTCCAGTTTGTTCAATTCTATCTCCCACTCTTCCACAAGACTCCCTGAGCCCCATCTTATGTTTGGCCATAGGTCTCTGCATCTGTTTCATCCACCTGTTGGGTGGAACCTCTCAGGAGACAAATGCTAGGCTCCTGTCTGCAAACATAGCAGAGTATCATTAACAGTGTCGGGTGATGGCTCTCTCCCATGGTCTCAAGATGGGCCAGTCATTGGTTGGCTATTCCCTCAGTCTCTGGTCTATCTTTATCCCTGTCCATCATGTAGGCAGGGCAGATTTTGGGTTGAAGGCTTTGTGTGTGGGTTGGTGTTCCCCTTCCTCCACTGCAAGTTCCTCCTGGCTACAGGAGGTGGCCACTTCAGTCTCCATATCCCCAGCTCCTAGGGGTCTCAGCTAGGGCCACCCCCATAGACTTCAAGGAGCCTCCCCTGTCTCAGGTCTCCTGAATCCCAGAGATGACACCAACAATTCCAGCTCCCTCTCCCAACCCTCTCCCTCCCCACTTCCCCACACCCAGACACCACAACAGGAGAACACCATCCCTGTTGTTCTCCTCAGCTCCTCCCATACCCAGTTCCCTCCTTCCATCTGCCTCTGAAGTCTAGTTCATTTCCTTTTCTGGGTGAGATGCAGGCATCCTCTCTTGGTCCCCCCCTTGTTACTTCATTTCTTTGGCTCCGGGGATTGTAGCATGTTTATTCTGTACTTTCTCAGCCCCCTTTCTTATAGAACCCAGGACCACCAGCTCAGGGACAGCCCTACCCACAATGGGCTGGACCCTCCCACCGCCATTACTAAATAAGAAAATGATCTACAGGTTTGCCTACAACCTAGTCTTAAAGGAGACAGTTTCTCAATAGAGGTTCCCTCCTCTAAGATGACTCTAGTCTGTGTCATGTTGACATAAAATTAGCCAGCACAGTTTCCATCAACTGTAAAGGAAACCTATCAACCAATAAAATCTCAGTAGCTGGGATGCCTTGAACAAAGGAACAAAGAAACATTCCTGGAACTTTGAAGGTCACCAAGAACAGATAAGAAAATCGTCAACTTCCAAGATCAACAAAGTTGCCAGTGGAGCCCCAACACTGAGGCAGGACAATGGCTCCTCCCTTGCCACTAAATGCTTCTTTCTGAGCAGATGACAAGCAGAGCAGAAATCATCTCAGCACTATTTCTCCTGTCTGGACATTAAGATTCATTACATGTCAATACCACTCTTAAACATGCTCTAAAGAAACAATGTTACAACTTTTGATCAGCCCAAACATGTGTCGTGCTGTTGTCACGTTGGTTTTGGGAAATGTTTTTAAGTTTAAAGCTACAAAAGCATATCAGCTTTTTTTGTTTCCAAATCAGAAATATTAGAATAGCAGCATACTTAAAGCATCTTTTAAATCTATGTATACCCAAATAACACATGCATTTTCTCATATGCACAATAAATTGGAATAGATGGGGGGAGGGAGGAAGGAAGGAAGGAAGGAAGGAAGGAAGGAAGGAAGGAAGGAAGGAGGGAGGGAGGAAGGGAGGAAGGGAGGGAGGGATGCAGGAATGCAGGGATGCAGGGATCCAGGGAGACAGAAATGAAAGCAGAAAAGGGACTGTGAGAGGGGAGAAGGATATGTGAAAGGAGAATAAAGGGAAGGGAAAGTAGCTCATGTAGTGTGGAAGCCACAGGGAAGACTATTTGGTGGTGAGAGGGTAAAATGAGACATGGTGTGTATAAAAATGCCACACTAAAATGCACCACTCTCTACTAACTTCAAACCCTAATTGAAAATAAATAAAGCAACATTGTTCACAAAACTTAGGATACCCAATCAACCACAGTGGTTGTCAGCAGGAGGATGGTTAAAGAAAATATGGTCCCTGTATACAATGGGATATTGCTCATCCACAAAGAATAATGTCTCACATTTTGAAGGGAAAATGATAGACGTGTCCACTACAGTGTTCAGCAAAGTAAGATAGATGCAGAAGGACAAGTGTCAGGTAACTTTTCTGTTGTCTGTAAGAACTAAATGGCATGGGAATAAAGGAGGGGTTCTTAGGAACCAGCAGAAGAGAGAGAAGAGAGTACGGAGGGGAAGCAGAGAACAGGGACAAGGTAGAAGAGATGAGTGGAGGCACGCTCTGTGACCAGTTGAAGATGGATGCCACAGAGAAATTCAGTAATTTGGTAGGGTTTGGGGGTTGTTTTGGTTTAGGTGTGGGAGGATGTTTCGTTTTGGGTTTGGGAGTGGTTTTGTTGTTTGCTTTTTTTGTTGGGGGGGGGGGTGCGCGCGCCACATGTATGCAGGTACCCTTGGTGCCAGAAGAGAGCCTTGGATTTCCTGTACCTGTAGTTACTAGTAGTTGAGAACTGCCTGATAGTAGGTGCTGAGAACTGAACTTGGGTTCTCTGCAGAAGCACCAAGTGTTCCTAACCAGTCTCCAAATGTGTACATCTATATGAGCTAGTAAATGAATAAAAATTCAATTTTTTTCAAAGTTTAAAAATATAGGACAAGATGACTGGTATAATTTGAATCTTGTTGAAGAAAAATGCCATTTATACATTTATAAAACCAGCACAGTGGACAGTTCTAAGATTTTAAAAATGTTACTTTTAAACCGATCTTATTTTCATGTCTTCCTCAAGTGTTCCTCTCATCCTAAAAGACAATGCAGTGGAATTTTCATTCATTCGGAGAGTTCGCTTTGTATCCTAAGGAAAAATGATTTGGTAGAGTATTTAATAAACAGAGTGTCCCCTGGTCACCAAGGCTCGCTTGTGTACTGAGAGAGGAGAGTGATTAAAGAGTATTTGGCATCATCAAGGAAAAGGTTTTCTTTGATAATTTACAGAGTTTCTATAAGAGTCCTCTGTACAACTTATCACAGTAACAAATGTTACAAAGTCAAGCCAAGCTCATTTAAAGTCCCTGCGATGTGGGGCGGGAGACACTCTTGTGACTATGATTCCTGTCTTTCTTTACTGAGAGATTGGCACAGCTGCCAGGGCATCACTCTGGGAACCTAAAAAAATTTCAGTGGAGAACAGCAGAGAGACAAGGCAGCCCTAGGCCTGTCAAATCATTGGATACCAAGAATCAGCTTCCAAACATTGCACCGTGTTTGTTCAAAGGCGTGTACACACTCTGTGAACATAACTATTTTTCAGAAAACAGTAATAATAAGGTTATAAAGAGATAATCTTCATTGACGCTATAATCTAGGAGCCACTTTGGTCTCCACAGGGAAGCTGATGAGAATCTTGTTATAGAGATTTTGCGTCATTATGCCTACAGATACGTGGTAGTTTGAATAGGAATGGCCCCTACAGGCTCAGAGGTTTGTGTGCTTTGTCCCCGGTAGGTGGCGCTGTTTGGATAGGTTTAGAAGGTGTGGTCTTGCTGGAGGAAGCATGTCACTGTGAGTGAGTTCTGAGATTCCAAAGCCCCTTTGTATGCTGCTTGTGATTCAGGATGTGAGCCTTGATCTTTCCTTGATCTTTCTTCTGTGGTCATAGTGTTTTATCGCAGCAATGGAAAAAGAACTAACACACAGAGTTGACCACTACCAATGACGCTTCATTCAACAGTCAACTGAATTTCTATAGTGGCCCCATAAGATCGTGTCGTCAGGTGACGTTGCCGTTTTCATTTGTGTAAGTGCTTCTGTAGTGCTCTCTTAATGATGAAATCATCTCTCAAACACATCCCCATTATGAAGCAACGTATGTTCTTGGCTTTTATTTTCAGAAATACCTTATTATCAGACAGAGTAATATGTATCGATTACTATTGGATGCTTTATGAAAAATATGTTGCCTTATCAAACCGGAATCCAAGCTCGTATGTTCTTGGCTTTTATCTTCAGAAATACCTTGTTATCAGACAGAATAATATGTATCGATTACTATTGGATGCCTTATGAAAAATATGGTTGCCTTATCAAACCGGAATCCAAGCTCGAAGATGATTGGCTCTGGGAAATAGTGAATAGCCAATCAGATAGCGGGAGAGTTTCACAGCTTCATGACAGACCAGCATTAAGCTTCTGGCTTTAGACTCAGAATGTAATTTGATGATATTTAGAAGCAATTTTTACTAGCACATGGAAAAAATATCTGAAAGTTCCCAGATGCTTCTAGAAAACAATACAGAGGCAGAAAAAAAAATTACATACCTGTCTTAATTGGGATTTCTATGGCTGCCACAGAATACCATGACCAGAAAGTAACTGGGGAGGAAAGGGTTTATTTCGTTTATACTTCGAGATTGTAGTCCATCACTGAAGGAAGCCAGGACAGAAACTCAAGCAGGGAAGGAACCTGGAGGTAATAGCTGATGCAGAGGCCATGGAGAGGTGATGCTTACTGGCTTGTTTCCCCTGGCTTGCTCAGCTTGCTCTCTTGTAGAACCTAGGACCACCAGCCCAGGGTTGACCCCACCCACAGTGGTCTGTGCCCCTCCCCCATGAATCACTAATTAAGAAAACGCCCTATATTCAGATCCTATGGAGACATTTTCTTGACCAAGGCTTTCTCCTTTCCAATGACTCTAGCTAGTGTCAAGTTGACAGAAAACTAGCCGGTATAATACTTTTAAATTTTTTATTAAGGGAGCTGGAGATATAGATCAGCAGTTACGAGTACTGAATGTTCTTCAAGAGAGTCTGATGGCTCACAATCATCTGTAACTCTTGTCCCGGGAATCTAATGCCCACTTTTAACACTCCTGACCACTGTATGCATGACGTATATAGACATACATATACTTATACATGCATACAGAAACAATTCCTTCATTTCAAGAGTGGTGGGGCATTCTTTTAATTCCAGAACTTGGGAGGCACACATAAACAGGAGGATCTCTGGGAATTCAAGGCCATCCTGGTAGATACAGAGTCTGAGACAAGCCAGAGATTTGCAGAGAGACCTTTTCTAAAAGAAAGAAAAGAAAAGTAAACAAGCAAACAAGAAAAACTTAACTCTTTCACTGATTTTTTTCCCCCAGGAGGTAGCAAATGTAGTATGAAAAAAAAAAGGTTGAAAATTACTCAGCAGAAACGTAGGCAATGAAGCCTAACTGGGTAATGAGATGGTAGTGATAAGATTTTGCATTTTATTTTGTTTTGATCTTTAGATTTATTTATTTCTATATTACATGTAAGAGTGTTCTTCTATCTGTGCATAAAGTACCTGCCTCTTGCCCATGAAACCAGAAGAGAACATCAGATCACCTGGAACTGGAATTTCTGATAGTTGTGAGCCACCATGTGGTGCTGGGAATCGAACCCAGGTCTTCTGTAAGAACAGCCAACACTCTTGATTACTGAGCCATCTTTCTAGCCTATGTTAAGTTTGTTGATGCTATAGCACAAGAGGAGCAACAGGAGAGAAGTCAGAGGTTGACAGCAATCCAGTACATTTCAGGCTGTTATCCTTGATCAGGGATGCTGGCCAAGGGAGATTAGCTCTGCTAAGACCAAAAATTGCCAGGGTAAGGAGAGAGGACCTGGACAACTATGTGCTTGCTCCAAAACTCATTCTATATGAAGTCCATTGATTCAAACAAGTCATACCATCACAACTGCACACTACGTCAAGGAAACAGGAACTATGTACCTCCATTCTGTGTGATAAGAGGGTTGGAAATATTTGGAGTAGAATCTTGCCTATGATAAATATCTTATATGTAAATGCCTTATATGTAAATGTCACTTGTTACTGAGTAAACTTATATATAAAATTTACCTTAAATAATTTGACTGCTTCCCATACATTTTGGAATTTTCTGTTTTTATAATTGTTGCTTTAAATGCATTATAACTGTGTCTTGACTCATGTGCAATTTCAGAATATAATTCTTATTTATATACAGCTGTATATTTTTTATTAGTCAATATTATTAATTGTTTAACTTGTATTGTGGTAAGTAAGCATAATCTATGTAATCTGATTCAGTGGAATTTGATAGGATTTCTTATATGGTCTAGCACATGATCAATAATACATGTCTACTTAGATATGATGTAAATACTATATCAAGTACATTGTACTGTACACATAAACAGTTTATAATCATATATCATTTACCTAAACTTTTAGTATATGTATATATATACATATATGTATGCAACTTACATATATTTGTTTGAAATTAAATCCTATATATGCTACTTAAACTATCTTAGCAATTACTAAAACCTAAATCTTTTATTACAATAGTATATATGTGTGTTTTATGTAGTTTACACTTAAATTTTAAGATTTACATTTTATTTGTGGAGTATATAGGCATTCATTCACTTATATATATCTCCATATTATTCCGTTTTCTTATCTCTTAACTGATCTTCCCAAAGTTTTTCTTTGTATTTGTTGGGTTAATTTTGAGTAAATTCATTAGTATTGACTCTTCTCCTATTCATACTACTTTAATTATAGCTAAATTTTAACTAGTCTACTGAATTACAAAAACTTTCTATCAAATTTCCTATTTCTTTGGAATGATGCTAATACTATGTATAGTGTATAAATACATTTATATCATTTATATATGTGTGTGTTTGATATCTCTAGCCTATTCTTAAGTATTCTAAAATAGCACTTAAATTTTATCTAATATTTATTTTCCAATACAATAACTTTATTAGTACAGAATACTGTTCCAATGACCTATGTCTGGTGGGTTTGAACCCCACTTCTGGTACCACAATCTATATTAGTCAAGATGGATTCTCTAGAGGAACGTCTGCTGCTTTTGTTTCAAGACAAGTCACCCTGGGACCTCCAGCCCAAGAATCCCTACACACGTTCCTGACCCATAAAGATCATCCTAGTGATTTTATTTCTTTGTTCTACGGTTTTGTGCTTGGGCATAGGGTCTGTGAGTGCTTCGCAGCATAAACTTTGAATGTCATGTTGATAAGTCTGTGTTCTTTTATCATTTACTTTAGAAGAATACTTAGTGTACCATAATCCCCCACCACAGTCAACACCTGTGATTGAAAACAAGCTCCAGTGCGCCGCCTAGTGGATGCTGCTTCGCCGCCAAGCCCACTCCTACCCAGAGGAAAGAAAGCGATCAAAGCTTTGTGATTCTCCCCTTTAAATAAAAACAAAAGAAATAAAGGCCATGTCATGTTTTTCTCCTAAAAACAAATTCCACCTATGTTGATGTGATGATATATACATGTGATAGATTTAAGTGGGCAGGGGTTATGGCTTGTTTCTTTGCTCCTGCTTCCTAAAAGTCCTAGATTTGTGACTCTTGTCTCTATATTGTGGGCATCAGCTAGGAACAGAAGGTTTTGGTCTTTTTTTTTTTTAATGAAGGGTCGGTGTTTTAAAAAACTGTTTAATATAAGTTGTAGTGGATTTTAAAACTGAGGATAAATGATATTTTTAAAATAAGCAGCTCAGGATCCTACTTGTGATGTTTTCTCTCTTTTTTGGCACAGAAAGGAATGGAGACGATGAGGGAGGTTTACATTTGGACTTGTTTTAAATTTTTAAAAGCTGTTCTTTTAAATTTGCCATCTGTTACTTCAGTACTTCAAAGTGGCTATGGTAACTGTCGGGGGATACCAGGCAGAGCCATGGCATAATCGGGTAAGGCTTGGCCCCAGCTGTGCCTCTCATGGAGGGACACCAACTCGTTGTCAGTCTTGCCCCATTAAGAGAGTGTGTCTCTGCAAATATGGTATCAAATAACAGCTAGTGTACAGCAGAGATAAGAACTGGCTGTAGATGTCCTTGTCAGTCAACTTGAATGAAAAGGTGCTAATTCAGAAAAGAACCCCCCCCCCAATCCTCCTCTTGAGCTGGACTTCAAACATAAAACACAGCATTCCAACAGATTTATGCAGAACTTAAAATAACACAAAGGAAAGATGTATAAACTGTGCAAATTATCTTTGCTTAAGAAAGGATCACCAACCCTAAGATGTGTTAGCATAGACTGTAATCTCACTACTTGGGAGGTAGAGGCTGGAGGGCTAGGACTTCAAGGCTGACCCTTAGCTACATAGTGAGTTTGAAGCTAGCCTGGGCTACATGAGATTCTGTGTGGAAAGCAAATAAGACAGAACAAAAACCAACAAATCAGAACCAAGAAAAGACAGACAGACAGACAGACAGACAGGCAGGCAGGCAGGCAGGCAGACAGACAGACAGGCCATAGCTATATTTCAGCCTCCATCACTTCTCTATAGCTACCTGTGAGTTAAAGAAAACACACTATGGATGTTGGTGTTGGTTTGGTTAAAGTTGTGACCTCTACACACGACAGAGTAAAGCACATGGAAAAAGCACTTGCATCATTGAGAGCTGCCGGACTAGCACAGGAGATTGGTAACCACTGAGATACTTGGTTTTAACTTGGATTCCTCAACGACATGAATTACAATATCAGGATAAACTTGTTCCACCTTATTATCAAAGAAATCATATCTTTAGCACTATCACTGAAACAGGCTAGGGATGTAAGCCAAATAGGTAGCAGTGAGTAACTCTATAGGCTTGTTGAGGTCTTTAAATACCACTTACACCAAGAGGTCTAAGTGATGCACCACTGGAAATTCTTACCAAAATGTACTTGAGCTGTGGAGAAAAAACCCACTAGGAAGATAATTCTATGAGCTTAAACCACCCAAAGACAAAAAAATATTTCAGTATGAACCAAAATACTAACAGCCCATGGCTAAAGTACATCAAAACTGTTTACATTTTTAGGTAAACATGGCCCTTTGTCATGTAGATTCTCTAGGGGAGAGGCATATTAGATTTGACTTATGATTCAGAAAACTAATAAAGTATAAAACATTCACTCTATACTTTCTACTCAAATTTATAGTGATGATATAAAGGGTCTTTTCACTGGAATCTACTGGTTAGTAAGTGAAAGGAGGGGGCACCACATTCTGAAGTTTCTAGTAAGTTCTTAACCTTATAAAACGAGAGGTGTGGCAGTTTGTGTCTCTGATGGAAGAACTTAATGCCACTCACTAAAAAGATTGTGGGTTTGGGAAGAGCTGGCAGCAAATGCTTGCTTTGCAAGCGTGGGGACCTGAGTCCAATCCCTAGAACCCACAATGAGGGGGGAGGGAGGGGGAGGGAGAGGGGGAGGGGAGGAAGAGGGGAAAGGGAGGGGGAGGGGAAAGGAGAGGGGGAGGGAGAGGGAAGGAGGAAGGAGAAGGAGAGGGGAAAGGGGAGGGAGAGGGAAGGAGGAAGGAGAAGGAGAGGGGAAAGGGGAGGGGGAGGGAGAGGGGGAGGGGAGGAAGAGGGGAAAGGGAGGGGGAAGGAGAGGGGAAGGGAGAGGGAAGGAGGAAGGAGAGGGGAAAGGGGAGGGGGGAGGGAGAGGGAAGGAGGAAGGAGAAGGAGAGGGGAAAGGGGAGGGGGGAGGGAGGGGGAGGGGAAAGGGAGGGGGAAGGAGAGGGGAAGGGAGAGGGAAGGAGGAAGGAGAAGGAGAGGGGAAGGGAGAGGGAAGGAGGAAGGAGAAGGAGAGGGGAAAGGGGAGGGGGAGGGAGAGGGAAGGAGGAAGGAGAAGGAGAGGGGAAAGGGGAGGGGGAGGGAGAGGGGGAGGGAGGGGGGAGGGCAAAGGGAGGGGGAAGGAGAGGGGAAGGGAGAGGGAAGGAGGAAGGAGAAGGAGAGGGAAAAGGGGAGGGGGAGGGAGAGGGAAGGAGGAGGGAGAAGGAGAGGGGAAAGGGGAGGGGGAGGGAGAGGGAAGGAGGAGGGAGAAGGAGAGGGGAAAATGGAGGGGGAGGGAGCAGGAGACATGGTGAAATGCGTTTGTAATTCCAGGGATGGGAAGCAGACAGGCGGATCCCTGGAGATGGCTGTCCTGACAGCTTGGGCTACTTGTTGAGTTCTTATACCAAACATTGTTCTCTGACCACACATATGCATGTGTACAGATATGTGCATGGGGGTGTGGGGAGAGAGAGAGAGAGAGAGAGAGAGAGAGAGAGACAGAGACAGAGACAGAGAGCTGACTTTCACACATTTCACTACCACTGTTACCACCATCAATATCACAGAGGTGGAAAATGTGTATAAATCAAAAGTACAGAAGTCAGCAAGACAGCTGAGTGTGTAAGAGTGCTTGTCACCAATCCTGACAACCTGAATCTGATTCCATGCTCCCACACACTAGAAAGAGAGAAGAGGCTTTTGTAGATTGTCCTGTGTAAGCCCCTCTGAAAGCAAAATTGTGAAATGTTGGGCAGGGAAAGACCCAGCTGTTGGTCTTCTCCAACAACAAAATTGCTAAGGGAGATAGAGGAGAAGTGAGGGAAGAGCCTGTCTGCATCCCATCATTACAACACTTGCCTGAGACAGCCAGCCTAGAAGACAGTAGACTGATTTGGCTTTAGTTTATGGTTTAGAAGGTCCAGTCCATGCACAGTATATCCCTTTGTCTTTGTATCTGTGTTTCTCATCATGGTGGGAACAAATGGCAGAGGAAAACCCCTCATGCCATGAGTTGGAAGAGAAAAAGATGTCAAGAAAAGGGCTAAAATCCTACTGTCCCCTTCATGGGCATACCTTGCAGTGAGCAGGAGACTCCCATTAACCCCACCTCTCAACGTTCCACTAAGTCCCAAAAGCCCAAAATGGGACACCAAACTCTCTACAAATGCTCCTTGGGACACATTCTAGATCCAAACCTTGCTGCTATGTATCCAAAGAGACAAGACCATATTAATAAAAGGCAGCATCTAGAGATTACACTTCATAATTCAAACAGAAGTAGAAAGAGGTTTATAGAATATTTTGGGAACTGTGAACACTATACAGATATTTAAGGAGACTGGGAAATTATAGCTACTGATATATTTAGATGCCTTATATTAAAATCTAAACATAGTAATTGTAATATTGTAAAGGTATCATTAACTATCACTCCATTAGTCTTCTGATATTGAAATGAAATGGAAAAGCATAAGGCTGAAGTAGGGATAGAATAAAAAGGAAATAGATGGATCCCTAGATGGGACAGTCTCTGGATGGTCTTTCCTTCAGTCTCTGCTCCACACTTCATCTCTGTATCTCCTCCCATGGGTATTTTGTTCCCCCTTCTAATCCACATTTTGGTCTACCTTCTTCTTGAGCTTCATGTGGTCTGTGAATTGTATCTTGGGAATTCCAAACTTTTGGGCTAATAACCACTTATCAGTGAGTGCATACCACGTGTGTTCTTTTGTGATTGGTTACCTCACTCAGGATGACACTTTCTAGTTCCATCCATTAGCCTAAGAATTTCATGAATTCATTGTTTTTAATAGCTGAGTAGTATTCCACTGCGTAAATATACCACATTTTCTGTATCCATTCCTCTCTTGAGGGACATCTGGATTCTTTCCAGCTTCTGACTATTATAAATAAGACTGCTATGAACATAGTAGAGCCTGCTATAGGTGTCTCCTGAGAGGCCCTGCCAGTGCCTGACAATACAGAGGTGGATGCTCACAACCAACCATTGGACTGAGCACAGGGTCCCCAATGGAGGAGTTAGAGAAAGGACCCAAGGAGCTGAAGGGGTTTGTAGCCCCATAGGAAGAACAATATGAACCAACCCAGAGTCTCCCAGAGACTCAATCACCAACCAAAGAGTACACATGGAGGGACCAACCCATGGCTCCAGCTGCATATGTAGTAGAGACTGGCCTTGTGGACATCAATGAGAGGAGAGGCCCTTGTTCTTGTGAAGGCTCGATGTCCCAGTGTAGGGGAACACTAGGTCAGGGAAGCGGGAGTGGATGTGTTGATGAGTAAGGGAGGAGGGATGGGATAGGGGGTTTTCAGAGGGGAAACGAGGTTATGTAAATAAAGAAAATATCTAATAATAAATAAAAAGGAAATGGTTCCTTTGATTTCTTTTTCCTGAAGAATAAGCTCTAAAGTGTTTCCTGAGTTGGTTACGATTTCCCCAGAAGTGTGTGTCTGAAAAGTTTATCTACTTGAAGAGCTGCCAGTTCGTGAATGGAGAGGAATCCTTGTCTCTACGTCATTTCTCTTTACTAAATATCGACATTTCACAATGGATTCCGTCTCCACACACATGAGTGTTGATCGAAGTCATTGACACTGTTGCCTTGCTTTTTGAGATAGAGTCTGGGTAAGCAGCCTGGTATTTGTGATTTTCCTGTCTCTCCTTTATGAGTCTCGTTATTTTTACCCTACACCTCCATGGGCACCCTCATCTCTTGAAGAGTTAAATATAAATACATGTGTACATTTTTATTTGTCCAAGTGTGGTAGAATCTTTAGGCAGTTTCCCTTTTTCCTATGGATTAATCATTCAGTGCTGAGTTTTAACTCACAGGACAGAAAGAAGTGGTAGTGGAGCAGGAGGAGGAGCAGGAGAAGGAATAGAAGGAGGAGCAACAGGAGGAGGAGTGGAAAGTAGAGGAGCAGAGGGAGAAGGGAGATGGGAAGAAGAGTTGTTGGAGGAGGGGGAGTTGGAGCAAAAGGTGGAGGAATTGGAGAAGTTGTTGGGGAGAGAAACAGGAAAAAGCCATTTGAGATTGGATGTTTTTATGTTTGTGTGCTTTCATCTTGCTATGTGAAAGTATGCAATTAAACCCATTAGTAGTATTTGCCTGTGGTGATTCTGGAATGATATTCCCTCAGTTCAATGTCTGCAAGCTTCCCAGATTAATGGTATCTCTGAAAAGGTAAAATAACAGATCCTCAAACACACTTCTATAAAGGCCTGGAACACAGCTATTGTCCAGTGAGGGAAGTTATTACTGTGCCAAAATATTATATGGAAATAACTTTTGACTTTCCCTGTTATTTCTGTTAGAAAAAGCATGCATCCCCAATTTCCACCTCTCGCCTCCTAAAGGACAAGGGCAATGCTCTGCTGAAGTCCACCTTTAGTGGGTACACTGAGTGCTGTGGTTAGAAGGGGAAGAGAAGGGAGTAACATTAGGAACGCCGGGACTTTAAGACGGGTTTGTGCTGGGGACAAAAAGAAGAAGAGAGGAAAGGGCTAGCAACTAGAAGTGGATTGCAGTACATATCTGAGCCCCTTGACAAACCTCTGAGAGGCCCTAGGCAAAGATGGAATCCAGCTTAACTAAGTGTCACAGGCTGAGTTCCCCCATCTTAGCGAGGCTCAGCTATGGGACCAAAAGCACATCTGGATTTACAAGGCTTCCTGGTTGGCATCAGGGCTGTGTAGAAAAGGATTAAACTCTCCCAGAGAGAGGCTTGAGCGGTTTTTAACATAGGCTCCAGGGTGGTGACTTTGAATTATCCACTTTCTGAATGTGTCTAGGTTTCCCTGGAACCACAAGTTACACTAGACATGATACAATAGCCAAGTGATTTAAGGGGGAATTTTGGACAACTCCAAATCTCTCTACATTCAGTTGGGCTGGAAACTGACCTCAGGCATGCCGGAGGTCAGCACACTGCTGTGACTAAATGAAAATCCTAGACACCGAAGCTAAGGGGAGCTATTCTCAATGTCCTTACTCAGTATGCATGTTTGTGAATCACTGCGGGGGAGGGGGGGGCGGATCGGCACAGAGTGCAGCGGCCCTGAGGGGGATGGCTGAAATCAACATGGGCATCACTCAGCACTGTCCTGTACTCCTATCCCCTTGGTTTCTGCCCACTGCATCCTCTCGCTGTAATTATGAATATCACAGTCTCCCCAGGGGTTCTGAATTTCTTTAATCGGTTATCAGAATTAACAGTGGTTTGGTGCCATCGTTACCTGCGTGGTCTTCCTACAAGACAGCAATGCCCTGGGTCAGTAAAGAGCACTGAGATAAACCACTCTGGAGACAGTTTCAGGAACCTATGTCTGCTCTATTGTATGTGAGCAACCACTGATGTAGAGGAAGCCCATCGACTGTGATTGGCTAGCACATTACCTCGGATTAAACAGTAAGCACTCAGACCACTAGGGTCTCTATGAGGAAGAAGCATACGGAAGGAGACACAAAGTGCAGACTCTTCTGCAGGCCATCCACAGGCTACTCATGCTACTTCAGAATGCAGTGTTGTGCCTTCCGAGGCATGCGGTGCCATGTTTCTTATTCAGAAGTGCGGTATGCCGGGTAGGCTACATTTTCTCCGACAAGTTGGGCGATCTCTCTGAGTTGTAGTTCCGTCAGAAGTGAATGGCAGATTTAAGCACTCCAAAGCAGTGTGGATCTATTAAAAGTGAATATGGCTTTAAAGACCCACAGACTTCGCCGAAATGCATTGTGGACTGTCTTTTACAGGCAATTTCAGGGTGAAAACTCACAAGCGAAAAGGGAATCTATACTTAGAACAGTTGAGTATAGTGGCTAAAGTCTGTAAGACAGCTATTTGAAGGCCAGAGGCGACAGAACCACAAGATCAAAGCCAGCCTGGGCTCCACAAAATTGCAGACCAATAAATAATACTTCCACAGGAAATAGTAGGATAAAAGTAACCAACTCAAGTCAGTTTTACTAGAGCAAATCTAACAATGTAGGTCTAACAGAAATCATAAGTAGTGGTTTGGAGGCCTGGAATGTACATCATCCATATTAACTTCAGTTCCAGGGCTTGACGCTATAAGGCATTTTTTTTGGAAATGGCTCAGAATTTAACTAACTCAGCACTGAAGCCTGCGGGGTACAAAAAGAAGCTCAGAAAGAAGAAATCTACACAAATGCAGGATACACTAGAACTTATTTTTGCAAATATATGATAAAAAAAATCTAGATGAATGAGAACCACACGTGTTTTTTTTTCAATTTTCTTTTTTTTTTAATATTTTTTATTGAATATATTCATTTACATTTCAAATGTTATACCCTTTCCCGGTCCCCACCTCCCAGAAAACCCCCAACCCATCCTCTCACCCCCCTGCCTCCAAGAAGATGCCTCTCCACCCAACCTACTCTCACCTAACCCCCTCAATTTCCCCACGCTGGGGCATCTATCAAGCCTTCATAGGACCAAGGACCTCTCCTCCCACTGATGCCCGACAAGGCATTCCTCTGCCACACTTGAGACTGGAACCATGTGTACCCCTTGGTTGATGGCTTAGTCCCTGGGAGCCCTGGGGCGTCTGGTTGGCCAACATCGTCATTCTTCCCATGGGGCTGTAAACCCCTTTAGCTCCTCCAGTCCTCCCTCCAACTCCTCCATTGGGGACCCCACGCCCATTCCAATGGAGAACCACACATTAAGTGGGAGTCAACAGTGAGTCTCTATATATCTAAAAGTTAATAAAACACTGCAGTATCCAAATTTTAAAAATAGCATGAAAGATTTCATCTGTTATGCTATTCTGTTCTGATGAGGTAATTTTTAGGTTGATATAGTCATTTAAGAGCACCATATATAGCAAAGGAGATGTTAACATATTGAGTGTCAATCTTGTTTTACCAATGAAAAAACTGAGGCCCGTCATGTATTTGTCATGGTTGGAGATTCCCCATCTCTCTTCATCTTTAAATCTGGCAAAAATGGAAGGCATCAGGTCAAAATCATTAACAACCACATGCATTTTACACACATTCTTTACGACTGAAAAAATATGTTCTAAGTGATTTGGGGAACTCTAGCCACAGTATCTTGTGTATAAGGAACATGTGCAGTTAGACTATGAGCTAGCAGCCACTGGTGAGTTGTCACAGAACAGGCCCATGGCACTTTCTTATAAGGATCCGTGGCTGACAGAATCACGTCCCCACTTTCTTTTAATAGTGAAAGACTCAACACATTTGTGGTGTTTTGAGTGAAAATGTCCTCATAGACTAATCTATTTGAATGTCTGTTGGTGGAACTGTTTAGGAATGCGTGACCTCGTTTGAGGAAGGGTGTCACTGGGGGTGGATTGCTTCAAAGGCACATACCAGTACCAGTCTCTCTCTCTCTCTCCATCCATCTCTCTCTCCCTCCTCTGTCCCCTCCTCCTCCCTCTCACTCTTCCCCTCCCCCTCCCTCTCCCTCTCCTCCTCCCCTCCCCCTCCCCCCCTCTTGTCTGTCTCTGTACTGCCTTTCTCTCTTTCTGTCTCCCCTTCTCTCTCTCTCTCTCTCTCTCTCTCTCTCTCTTTCTGTGTGTGTGTGTGTGTGTGTGTGTGTGTGTGTGTGTGTGTGTGGTGTGTCACTCAGTCTGGGCCTCTCTTTGTCTTCCCTTCTCTCTTTCTCTCTCTGTCTTGTATTATCTCCATGTGCCTATCTCTATCTGTCTGTCTCTGTCTCTCCCCCGTGTGTGTGTGTGTGTGTGTGTGTGTGTGTGTGTGTATGTGTGTTTACAACTTACAGACTGGATGTGAACTCTTGGATACTGCTCCAGTGCCAGGCCCACCTGCCTGCTGCTGTGTTCCACTCCGTGATATTCATAGACTCACCCTCTGAAACAGTTAGCAAGCGCCCAGTTAAATGTTTTCTCTTGAATGCTGCCATGGTTGTGGTGTCTCCTCACAGCAACAGTACAGTCGCAGGAGAATGCACCAGAAACCCTTCTCACAGCCTCCCTTGTAGTTAGGTGTGGTCAGCAGTGAGTGACAGCTTGCTGTGGATAAGGAGATAACTTTTCCTTTCTCTCCCTCAGTCTTGGGCCAGCGTGAAGCTGCTGGTCACAGAGCATGAGAACCTGACAGAGCAACAATAGGCTCTGAACAGCTTTGTGTACAAATCAATGAGAAAAAAAAACCTCCCTGCTTGACATAGTGAACTTAGTGATCTTTGTTATAGACACTTAGTAAAGCCATCATTTATATAAAAACTGATGCCTGAAGTCAGATAATTTCAAACAAACTCACAAAAGATAGTCTTGGCTAACTGGTTATACAATAGAGAATGAGGAAATATAAATTATGGGCTGGAAATCTAAAGAACCAGTAAACAAACATTTAAAGAGGTAAGGTCTGGTTTTCTCCTTTGGAATGTGGTAAACTGTTACATGAGCCTGAAGTATCTTACGGAACCATGAAATAGAGACATATCAAACTCATGGGGTGTGTGCAGAGACATCAAACTCATGGGGTGTGTGCAGAGACATATCAAACACATGGGGTGTGTGCAGAGATGATGCTGTGCACAGAGTATACAATGTCAGTCCATGGGCCCTATGTGGCATAGGAAGAATACAAAGTCCTTCAAGTTGTCTTCTGACTTCCATGTGTGTACCATGGCACATGCACATGTGTACACATGTACATACAGGTACTCTTACACATGAATAGAAATGTGATAAAATATAAAAATAAAAAATAAAATAAAAATGAGTTTTGTAGGGAAAGAGAGAAAAATAAAAAGTACTCTTGACAAGAGATGGAACCTAACAAAAGCTACCTTAGCCAGAGAATTAAAGTCAATACAATATCACTCACTTACTCCCAGTATGATAGTCTCATAGTGGGACTAAGTTATCTTCCCCTCAGTACCCACAACCACAAGATAAAAACATTGGGGAAAAAGAAATATCTGAGTACCAGGGTCATGAGAACCAGCGCAGCCTAAGAAACCATCCCAAGGAAGAACTGAAGGAGGCCCAGGAAAGGTGGTGGCGTCCAGGGCTGGGCTGCTGTGGCAGAAAGAAGATACAAGAAGATCCGAAACCACCATGCAGACACGGGTTCATGACAGGCTCCTTAGTTACGGCAAGTGCACCGTGCTGACGGCTGATGACAGCTTGTGTGTTTTAGCCCCGTGGGCTGGCAGGTGTGGAGCCCACTCTCGACACGTGACATGCACCTCCCTAACGACAAACCTTGCCAAGCACCCTTCACAGGCCCTTGGCCATTTATGTATCTTCTGTGACGTGCCCCTGTTGACCCTTTGTCCATGTCTAGTGGAGACGGTTTTCATTTGATTGTTGTGTTTTAAGAATTACTTGAGCATATTGAGGACAAGTTCCTTAACAGCAAGTGTTTTGAAAATATTTTCTCACTGTCTTGTCTTTTCATTCTTTTAACCATTTCCAAACACACAGCAGAAGTTTTTTGCTTTTTTTTTTTAATTTTAATTGTTTCCAGGTCATTCATTTTTGTTCTGTAAATAATGGTTCCTGGCAATCTTTTTACTGTGGAATTACACCAAAGGTTGCTCTGGATGTGTTTTCTCAGGTACTTTATAATGGGGAATTCTTCATCTGGTTTGTCAGTGAGGGCAAGAAAGACCCTGACAGGAGAGAGTTTCCCCTTTTTTCTCAGGGGGAAAAATAATAAATCATGATCGTCAAAAGAGGTATACCAAATTCTAGATGTTTCTTTGACAAGATTTGATTTCACATTGCAACAAGAGAAAGGGACAAGGGCTGTTGATACAATTCCAGGGGCGTCTATCTCTCCTTGCTTAGAAATAAGGCTGCTTTTCTGTTTAATGTCTTGGACGTTCTGTGCCTCACGTGAGTTGCAGCACCTCATCGTTCTTTGTTTCCATTCCATGTGGAATACAAGTCCTACTAGCCAACCGCACTTGCTGTGGGCTCCTCACACTTGCCAATCCACACTTGTCCAGATCACACTTGCCAATCAGCCGTCAGTCCCTCCCACTTGCTTTGTGGGCTCCTCTGCCTACCGAGAACTTTCATCCTTAGTTTAGTGCGCTTAGCAGAAAACAGAAAGCTGAGCTGAGTCATATCTGTATATTGTTTTATACAGGGACTAATGGAAACTTCAGACTCTTTCGACTTCCCTGTCTCAGCATTTGAATTTCTCTCTCATGGTGTTGAAAATGAGCAAAGTTAGACTTACTTAGAAGGTGATCTGTTTATTGCCAAATCCAAGATACTGCATCACCCAACCTTTTTCCTATGTGGGTTACTGCCAATAAGGTCTTATTTGAAGTTGTACCTCCTCCTCTTGATTTATTATGTCCAAGACCAGTCCATTCACACAGGCAGCAAGCCTCTCTCTCTCTCTCTCTCTCTCTCTCTCTCTCTCTCTCTCTCTCTCTCTCTCTCTCATTGCGTCTCTACTTCCTTTCCCCCTGTAGAACTAAAGTTCCCTTCAGTGAGGCCAGGGACAGAGGTGGCTGTTTTGTTCAGTACGGAGGCCATTGCGTAGCTATTTCCTCCGAACAGAACTGAGACAGTCAGGGAAGCTCAGAAAGTTACAAGAGTCACCAGAGGCCTCTCTAAGGTTCTACAAACAATAAACGATGGCAGGGCAGAGGCTCTCCAGTCAGCCCAGCGCCCACAAGTCCTTCAGGGAACCCCAGGGGATGGATCGACCACACGGGCAGGCTTCTCAGTGACACACCCGCCATTGCTCATACTCCTTAAAGTATCTGAAATTCCCGTTGGTTCACCAAGCTTGAGTTGCGTGGGACTAGCAGTGCCTGGGTTGTAAACTTCCAGGCAGGAACCAAGGGATTCTAAAGAGAGACACCTATGTCCCTCCATTTGCCTTTCGGACTATTGAAACAATGGTCCCTAGGAAATTTCGAATCGCTAAAAAACGCTAAAGCCTGTTATCAAACAGAAGCATAATTTGCCTTTTAGGAAGAGCTTTCTCACAGTGCTTACACTGTCTGAGCTCCTTGTTAGGACAGACACAATCCTAGCTGCTGCCCAATTTTTGCATTGTGAATACTTCAAATAAAATTCTAAGTACAAAATTAAACATTCAGTTGACCAGGGTGTGTCACAAAACAGATCATATGCAAATAAGGTGAGCAGGAAAAACAAACTCATAATCTCTGCAATGCTTGAGCTCCTAGTACGTTGGAGAGCCAATATTCTAAATCTGCATGTCAAACAAGAAGGAAGCAAGACAGGGAGAAACCCAATTTAAGGATATTTATGGGTCCCTCTAAGGAAACTGACTGACTCCTGTGAAATAGGTTAAAACTCTAGAAATGTACAAATATTTACATTGTACCAAAATAATTCCATCGGCAACTACAAGTCAGTCTCATTGGTAGCTTGACCTGATGTAGATTATTCACTTATTTTGACGGAGCTCTGAATCCAGCTGAACGGGACGTTGTTCCAAGTGTTCACAACTTTCCAGTCAGCCAATCAGTGAGTCCCCAGCAGTGGGAGCTGGGCCACTTTGTCACCCAGATCCAATGAGCAACTGCAGTCAAATAGCTAAGGTCCATCCCTATTGGATCAATTCTTCTTTCTTGACCTGTCTTTAAACGTGCATGCTCTGTTAACAAATTCTGTTTCTAAAGTAATGGTCTTTCTTTTACTTTGCTTTGCTATTGTAGGTTTGAGGGAATGGCTTTGTCAGGTAGGTGTTTAATGGCAGAATGAGTGGATGATGGAGGTGTTCAACACAAAGGAATGAGAATCCAAGTCTGGTGCCTAGCACTTCATACGAAATTAAGGCATGGTGGTTTATGCCTGTAAGGCCTGTGCTGGGGTCACAGACATGGGGACACCCCTGAAAGCGGCTGGATAGCTAAGAACCAGTGAGCTCCTGGCTCAATTAAAGATCATGACTCAAAGAGAAGGACGGTCAACCATCTCTGACTCCACACACGTGTACACACGTATGTAGCTGCGCACACATCATGCATGTACACACAAAGAAAGCTGCCTTGATAGAACTATTATATCTCTTATGAGTTTTTAAAAATTTACATCAGAATTCAGGACCTGGTATTGGTGATTTGGTAATGTTCAGGAGCAGTATACCAGTCATATCATGATTAATTGATGATAAAAATATAGAAATCTTCCAAATTGTTAAGAAAAAAAAAAGAATCTGTCATTTAGACAGTGAGAAAATCCTCAGACATAATGGAGTAGTCTCAGTGAATCAGAAACCTTTGTCTCTCTGATAATGTGTATACTTTGTTTCTCCAACAGCTTTTGGCTTGGTTTAATACATTATTGTGCAAGAAAGTGTCCATAAAACTGCTATGGAAAAATGAGAAATGTGTTCTCTTCAGATTTTTACATTTTTAAATGATATTCAGATGATTTTTAATTGCTACCAAGGCATTGAAATGTTAATGTATTTTATAAGACAGACGAGGGCGATTTAAGCTTTGCTTTTCTGCAGTCAATTTCAATTCTAAGAAAATGATTTCTTTTGATCCACTCTGATAGCATGTAATAAAAGAACAATAAAACATATGGCTCAATTACCGCTGCTTCTCATCAAGCGTGAATTAATGAATATAAAATTATTATTAATTGTTTTTTCTGGCTCCCTCCCCACAGGACGATTATACACTGCTGAATTTTGATAAGTACTTTGTGTTTAACACTTTGTGGACCAGTGTCTAAGAGGAACAGATGCATAAAATTGTTACACAGGAGAATCATTATTTAAATTTATCACTTTGCTAACCATGCAGTCATATTTAATTTCCCTAGTTTGTTTGCTCACAACTGCTTACAAGTTGCCCAAGAATTCTACATCCCAGCTCAGTCCAGTCACTCTTCCTTCTAGAAATAGTTGCTATGTATGTGCCTATAACATACTTTATATGTTCAATTTTTGATATTAGCAATAATAATGATTTCTTGTATGAGTATTTAATTTCCATCTTCTTAACAAAAGAATTCTTTCAAAATAAAAGTTATATTTTAAGCAGTTAAAAAATAAATGAACTCTCATAGCACAGACTATAACTTGTGCTCAGTATAATTGACAAAAAACAATGTTAATGAATGATATGCAAACATTACAGAAATGTACAGTTCGTTTTATTGTTGTGAGCCTTCTGTAAACATAAACTGTTTATAACATGAACATACATAACATGTTTGCAATACATAGTTATTACTTCTCAGATTATTTGATCACCCAGATTTTGAAATATATGCAAAGAAAGTTTAACAAGTTACATGTTATCTGATTTTACCTATCACCCATAAAGCTATTGATTTCAGTTTTAAGAATAGTCTTCAAAAGCTATGCCTGTGATAAACTGAAGGATGACACTTAGGTGAAATTATTTGTATTTCCCGACATAGCTAACAAATATACCAACATATTTATAAACAGGAAACTCAAATCTCTTTTAGATTCAGAGGGTAGGAAAAGCAAAGAGTGAACTTAGAAGTTTTAGACTTTAGGGAACTTAGAAATCATTTTGTCTAATATCTATGGTGTCACAGATAATGTCACGGAAAGTCTGGAAACCTTAAGTGATTTTCTAAGGTCCAAACAACTTAAAACCTTGATATCTTGAACCAAAATTTTATAAGAATATTTCTATGTGAAATTTCTTTTGTAGAGAAAAGAAGGATATCTTTCTTCCAGCAGCCTGTTTGTCAGGGTATCCATAATGCAAATTATTAGGGGGATGGAGGTGAGAAGATGAGAAACTCGGTTATAATGGAAACCAAGATGGACAGTCAAATACGGAGCAGGGGTGGCCTGCTCAGGGTTGAGAAAGCTCACTGCCGATGACTTTGGTAACTAGAACTATGTAGATTTTTTTTTTAATCACTAAACCTTGCCAGATAACAGATGACTCTTTTCACATATGTGCCATTCTTCAAATTAATTAGATTATTAGTTCAACAACAAAACTGTTATTTGGATACAAGAGATGATGCTCCATGCAGATCTTTTCTAGATTACATATTGTTAAAATGCAGCTTTAAATTTCTCAAAGAAGGTGTTCATCTTCATTGCTACGTGTTGGAATTATTGAATCCATTTTGCTGAAAATTCAAAAACAAAGTTAGTCGCATAAATCAATATGAAAATAAACCCACAATTAAAATTAGAAAAACCACAATCATTCTCCCCCGGGGGATAGTCCTGGATTAGCATCTCATAGTTCCTTCTAGTCCTGAATTCTTAACTCTGGCTTCGGTCAAACATGAAGTGCCACACACTGGGTGTGCATAGCTAAGAAAGAAGTTAGAGTCACAGTCTGTGAATGTGATTTTTAAAAAGTATTACTACGGAGTGTACAAAGGCAGAGGGGAAGACATGCAGACTTGGGAGTCTTTGCGAAGCATGCCCCACACTTCATGTCAGGGACCCTCAGGAGTAAAACTTTGAAAGTACCCCATGCACACTCAGAATTGGTTAGAATATCGAATTGGTTAGAACTGCAAAATCAACTTGAAAAGTAGATGTGAGAAGCAATCTGGGGAAAGCAGAGGGGGAGGTGAGGCACAAATATAATTAAGCTCATTCTTCTAATTGATTCTGAAGCCTGACAGAATGTGGGTTTCTGGATATTTTTCCAGATGTAGTCTCCCAGTAGCTCGTTAAGCTCATGAGTTTGTCATTAACTTCTGTGCTTTTGATCCTATGGAGGAACCCCAAATAATTTCATTCACTACACCAATGTCATCAGGAATAAAGGACGAATAAATCCTCTAAACATTGAGGATGGACTGTCCCTTCAATAGTGACTTGTGTTTCTTGTTCTGCTTACTGTTGAATCTAAAAATAAATTGAATGTACTCTCTTGTAACAATCAATTGAATTTTATAGGATCTTATTTTCCAAACATATTCTGCATGTGTTTTAGATCAGCACTTAAATTTCTCATGCTTAGTTAAAAATGCAAACCCATAACATCTTGTTTTCTCCTTACTGATGCTTAATTGAGAGTCTAAGTTATAGTAACATTTGGTTGTGTAATGTTTAAAAAGTGCTATATTTAACACAAAAATTAACTATTTCAGGTAAAAATACCATTAAAAGGCAAGGAGTGTAATTATGACTATATTTAATTGTATTTTCAAGTGAAAATACAAAAGGGCATCCATAGATATGATTCAACTTAAATAATCACTTAATCAGAAAAATATTCTGTGCCACAAACTGGAAAATTACGTAAAATATATGGTTCTTTTGTTTACACTGCTTTCTGACTGATACAAAAATAGTATAAATATTGATGAATTTATATCATTAAACAAAATATTGCCACAGTTTAACTATCTGCTGGTCTTACTTTTTCATTGACTATAATTAATAAAGTATTGAATTCTATTGAAATACTTCCTATTTAGCAATGCTACGTACTTGCCAGTGTTAGTAAGAATGCTGCTACTCAGAGCACAACACTTACCCATCACTTTAGAGTAGCAGGGTTCACAGTGTATTGTCTGTCTATAAATCCAAATACTGTCTCCTGCCTGTAGATTTTCCAAAGGCTGCTTGCATATTTCACACTAAGGAAAACGACACAAGTTTATATTACAGACTGAGAGTGTATCCTCAAGGGAGTAGGGACAGAAAACCTTTCAGTTCTGAGACCACCCTCCTTAGAACTTTCCACGCTTCCTGCTACGTGCAGGCCCAGTGCAGGGAGTCTTCACCAGTGAAGCTTTCTGCGCACCTCACAACGGAGCAGACAGAATGTTCCACAGGCTGGCTATGCCAAGGACAGGATAACCACCCAATGTCTCAAACAATAAAACAGATTTGCACTTATCCTTTGTATCCACAAAGGAGAGCTGTGAGACTCAGGCACAGCCTGCGGAACCAAGCAAATGGCTGATGATACAGGACTGGGGGAGGGCTGGGGGAGGGCTGGGGGGAGGGCTGTTATGAGTTGTACCAGTTACGGAAGTGGGAAAAGGTTGGCCTCCATTTGTCTTAAACGTGGCTGCTGATTGGCCAGATTTTTAAAAAAAAAATACTGGTTGGTTTTCAAGATGAATCGCTAAAGCAAGTTATCTTTGATTCTTTTATTAAACATTTAAACTAGTTTAAGCGGTTCTCTGTTACGCTGGCTGTAGAACAATTTGTCTTTTTCTCTGAGCATGAGGAATATTTTTGTCTCTCATAGTCTCTAATATGTCATATGGAAATGAGTCACATAAAATACAATACATGAAAGTTATTCCTATTTACCAAAAGCAACAACCAGAAGAATTTCTATTTTAGAAAATTTTATGCGTACCAATTTAAAAATTTAAAGGCATATACTTTTATTCAACAGACTATATCTTGCAACTAGAAGCACTTTCATCTTATAATCAAACAATTGCTTCATTTTCAGATTATGCCTTTATAATCCTATATTGTGCTGTGGTTTCATTTGCCTATTTATTTATTTATTTATTGGAATCACATGTGCCATGAGACTCAAGAGACAGTCAATAAACAACTTGTGGGACTTCGCTTTTCCCTTCCAGAACGTGACTTCTGAGGATCACACTTAGGTCATCAGGTTGGCTGTGGGTGACACACACGCCAACCCATCCTGCTAGCCCAGATATTTGATTTTATATTAAAAACAATATGCCATGTTTTTGATTGCTAGGTAATTGGTGGACAAGCCACAAATGGATACAGTCATACATCTGTTTGGCTAAAATAAATAATATGCATCGACCATAGAATGTCATGACGGCAAGAGCTTTTCGCATCGGATGCATATAAGATAAATCTAAGGAGCGTCTAGAACAACCAGTGTCCAAAAATAATCTCTGAAATTTTAAATTTCCTGTCCGAGTATTCTAAGGCTTTTTGCCTCTTAATCAGTCTTTATGATTATAACTTGCAACCAGTGTTGAGAACCATATCCTAGTCAATGATCTATTTTCTAGCTAAGGAAGAGAAACCAAGGCCACTGTCATTTGATTGTCGAAACCCACCAGCCACCATACTGAAGGGCAGAGGCAGAGCTGAGATCTTCAGACACCCAGAGCAGAGCTCAGGCAGTCGCACTTAGACAAGTGTGAACAGACACAAAACACAACCCAAGGTGAGAAGGCGCAGAGCAAAACAAAACTTGGAAGTGTTTGCTGTGGAACATCTCTGCCGCTTGGTCAGCCACAAGGGACCATGGGCTCAACTGCAGTCCTGTTTACATCACTGTGAAGTCCTGACCTCACGACGGGAGAGCTGCTAGCTTTGTGTTCAACAGCCTACTGTCCATGCGTGATTTCATTACATACATGACGCAATGCATTGTTTATTAAAATGTTACAGAAGCGTATGACAAATGTTTATCTTTTCCACAGACCCGCGTCTCCTAAGAGATGTGTGAGGAACAAATTCTAAGCCCAAAGCCAAGAGAGTAATTCTAGACCTTTGAGAAGGCAGCCGCAGAACAGCCAGGACCACTTGAGTAGCGTGTTCTTAATGTGGATTACAGAGCATTTAAAGCTTTGGCTTCGTTCTAAGCATTTCAGTAGGAGCATTTTTCTTGTTGGGCCACCTTCCTCACACCCAGTAACATGAAATGAGCACGTGCTTACCTTAAAGCAAGTGGAATGGCAGCAGATCTGTAGCTCATCTAAAATCATCTTGGTTTCTACCCCCAAGGGCTTGCGGCAGTAAGTGCACATATCTCTTTCAATGACAGACCTGTAGTGACAACAGAATTAAAAACCGTTGAAAATTTGTCATCAGGTAGGGACAGGTGTGTTTCCTCTAAAGTCACATGAGAACATGTTGACCCTGACGGAGCTTTAGGAAGCATCCTAACGCCACCAAGCACACTTTTGACTTACCCTCATAATGGGAGCAATTCTGTAACACGTCAAGGAGGCAACACACAGGAAAAGCCTCTCGAGATTAATCAAGAGCAAGGGCAGAGAAAGACGCCCAGTCTCCCAGTTAAACTAGATCAGAAGCATTCCTTGAAGCTAGAAGAGCATTTGGACGAATTTACATATATCTCTCTATATACTGCATAGGGAAACTGGGCAGCAGATTAACGCAAACTTTCATTTCTGAGAACATTCAATAGGCCCCAAATAGAACTCCACTTTGGGGTGTGTTTATAAACTCACAAATGGAAAATTAAAGAGTAAAATAGTAGACATAAAAAACTTTGCTAAATTAATTGAAAAAGGAAGTAGAAACATTTTATGATAGAATTGAAGATTTACACAGGAAATATTTCTAATAAAATTGTAGAAAAATATAAAATAACATTAAAATTGAAGATTATCATGGAAAATTACAGATAAAATGGTAAGCATATGAATTTTCCATGAAAATTGTCAATCTTAATGTGTTTTTCTATATGCTTCTTCAATTTTGTCAGAAACATTTTCCATGTAAATCTTTAATTTTATCATAAAATGTTTTTACTTCATTTTTCAATTAAAAAAAGAAAAAAAGGAAAGTAAGTAAATAGACAATATTGAGTGTTGCCATATACTCAAAAATAAAATTTCCTCTCAACAAAAAAAATAATAAACTCACAAATGATGACTCTGTACAGACAGTGTCCTACTAACTCTGGTCATGGTACCTTGGCAGAAGTAGGATATGAGGATGTGGATCATTAGGGGGATGCGAATCATAACAAAGTTAATGTATCCTCTAAAGGAAGAAAGGACCCTGCCAGAAATGTGATGAGGGAATAGATACAGAAAATGTGGTACATTTACACAATGGAATACTACTCAACTATTAAAAACAATGAATTTATGAAACAAATAAAAAAAAGAAACTTAATCTTCAACAACAAATAAACTATAGATATGATCCACAGAGTCAAAAATCTTATATCATGCCAGAACCGTAGGTAAAGACCCCTTTCCTTTTCGAAAGGTCTTAGAATTATCTTAAACAGCAGCTCCCGGTAGATTTTTCTGGGTTTTGTGGCATTATTAGCATGCAGGGTCAAACTTTCCAAAGTAGCACGCATGAAAAGGTCATGAAATGAAAATAGGTAGTACTTATATAGTACATGCATCCATTAACTATGCTGTGGTCTGCATCCCTGTGTTCCCTTATGCTACCGAGAGAACTGTTTGGATGACTCTGTACATGTAAACAATACATGTGTAGAACAATACTCATATAGCATATGATGTGTCCATGTGCCTTGCTATAAAAACTCAGTTCATCCTGAGAGGCCAGGATTTTTATTTGTGTGTCACTATAGAAAAGGAAACGGGGACACGGAACAGCAAATGAGCTACTGCTGGCACGCGTCCGGCGAGTAGATCTGACTGGCGTGATGCAGAGGGGCTGTTCCAGGGCTGAAGAGGGCTAGGCTTGCCCAGGCACTGCTCCTCTGCCGTGCAGTCAGAGTGCAAGCAGAGTAAAGGGAGCACGGGAAGAGAGAGTAGAGTGGAAAGGCATGAAGAGTAGATAAAGCTTGTCTGCTTTGAAGCTTTCAGTTATTCTAATTACATTATCTTAACCACTACATCCACACATATAGGTATATAAACATTCATATGTATATAAATTACACATATAAGTTATATATTCATAGATATATGCAAATTATATAGTGGGGTTGTTTATATATATTTATAAATATTTGCTACTTTTAATTTATCCCACAGCTACTTTCACATACATGACTGGATATTTCCCTACAAATTTTCCATATGTTGTGTATGTGTGCATGTGCATATGTGTATGTGCATATGTATATAACAAAACCCCTCATTTAAGAGCAAAAGCACACATCGCTTCTCGGCCTTTTGGCTAAGATCAAGTGAAGAGCAAAAGCACAGAGAATAGCATTTCTATATCGTTATTTTATTCCGCAAGCACTAATAAAGGGACAGAAATACAAAGAAGGAAGAAATGGCCTCTTCCCATGAGATGCTCTTTGTACTGGAGAAGCCATGGACATGGAATGCTATCAGAGAAATGATGGCTCTAACTGTATTTCTCTTAGCAAGTAGGATGTGAGTTCATAATTTCAAGATTCACTTGCTGTGTGCCTGTTAGGTGTATTAGGAGCTGACGCTACAGCTAAAAATGAGGTATGTCCTGACTCTAGACAGTCATGTTTGCAGCCCCTGCTAGCAAAACCCTAACAGTGGAAGAACATGTTCTTGTGTAACAGCTGTTTCTAGAAGTTGGATTGAAATCCCAATGATTTTCACTTACTTCTCTGGAGATCTGCAATCCCTCCCTCCTGAGGATTACCTGGGGGACCCATGAATTTGAAACAATGAGGAGAGTTGCTAGAAGAAAAGGCCTGGGATGGGACCAGTTCTCCACATTAACTGTATACTCATCCTAATTCTTCTAGGAACTGAGTTGAGTCCAGTAAATCCATGCACCTACCTTTGGAAAACCGCAAGAGGAAAGGGATCTGGGTAGTCTAGTGAAGCAGCAAAGCGTAGGTATTTATAACGTTGCAGGCTAGGGACTCCAGGGAATCACCAGCAGAAAAAGGGCTAGCCAGGGAAACAGCTTGGAAGGCATGGAAAGGTCTTCTATCATACATAAAAACCAGACAGCAGCTAGGAAGCAGGCTTCTGAATGCAGAACTGTATGGTGGTCTCTTTGTGTCTATTCCAAACAGTTTCCTGCCTGGCTACCAATCAAAACCATCACCAAAAAACAAGGGAAATGAAAAATATGCATATATGTTTAAGCACATTAAAGTGTGTTTACGTTTGTGTGTATATATGTGTATATACATGTCTTTATGTCTAAATTGGAACTACAAGCATACTCACCTATCTGAAGTTGAATAAACAGTTTGTATATATTTTCCTGAGATATTTTCCTGATATCCATCCTTTGGCGATTTACTAAAAGTGCACATATAGGGACATGTGAGAATCAGAACATTTTTTTTCTAGTATTGAAGTAATTGCCTCCACACAGGTAAGAAAACACACATTCCCTAACACAATGTTACTATATTATTTGTAATATTGCAAGCACAGATGGTATCCTTACACCTTGAATTTTTAAATCTGTAGAAGTAATGACACAAAAGCCCCAGCAAGTCAAGAACAAGCTGAGACAGTCTGAGTAAAAGCTATAAAGACATCTCCATTTTTCACATGATAATCTGTACTGTACTCTCTTATTTGCCAAAATAAAGCCTGCTAGTCTAGAGGCAAGGCCTGCATTCCCACCTGCTTTGGAGGATGAGTCAGGAAAGTCATAAGTTCAAGGTCTGCCTAGTCTACAGTATGCTCAAAGCCAACCTGGACAAACTAGCAAGATACCGTCTCAAAATGAAATTAAACAGGAGGGCTGGAGAGACAGTTCAGTGGAAAAGAGTTTGCTTTATATGTGCAAAGCCATAAGTTCAATTCTCAGCACTACAGAAATTAACCAGTAAAGGAATTTAAGTAAGCAAAATAGTCTAACATAAATAAAAAACCAGCGCACCCGCACGCATGCATGTGCACACACACTTGCGTCTCTCCCCAAGGCTGTCAGGCGAGTAAAAAACAAACAATAACTCAATCCTGAACCTAACTCCAGAGACTTCACACTGTAACCATGCTGTCTGTGTATATTTTAAGAAAGCTGGAGATATTTGAGGGCCAACACTGTCACGTGAGGTTAACTAACAATTGCAAAACTATCTTTTCAGAATATTTTACCCTACAGATTATTGGTCTGACGTGATACAATATTACCTTTTATAATTACAGCTTTCAAACATACATTTGCATCAAAAACATGTTGAGTGTGTTAAAACACAGATAGCCTGGACCCCAATGGCAGAGTTTCTGATTCTTTAGCTCTAAGGTGGGGCCAAGTAAGTTTCACTTGTGACAGGTCTGAAGTGATACTGTTGAAGCCATATGTGAGAAATGCTGCCTGTATACAAATACACAAATATTCTAATAACATATATGCAGTAGTTTATAAAAGTAAACCGTAGTCAACATGGTTAAATTATTCAAATATGGTTTACTTTCTATACTTGCATAAATAAAGTCAGTGATTTTAAATCAATTATTTAATAACTAAAAAATCTGGAAATAGTGTTTAGTAGACTACACTTAATTCTAGAAATTTACTGTTTCTTAAAAGTTGGTAGCATGGTCGATGGCCTTTGTTTGAATGAGACACTTCTTTAGAAAGAAAATGTATTGAAAATGTGGTTAGTAACTATGGGGTTACCCACATGTGGAAACAGATTACTATAGAAGTAGAAAATAAACACTATTCCTTTTATGCCGCTTGCCAAGATCTCATTTCTTGCTTTTACTGTCTAGCATTCCCGTGCTATTTATCTGTGTCAGTTTCTTTCAGATCCAACAACTCCTTATTGCTTTAATTTTTCTCTTAATTTTTTTTATCTTTTAGTTTAATTAAAATACGGTAGGGATTACTATCATGGAACCGCTATAGAGTGATATTGAAATTGGGAGTTGCATGTGTAAGTTAGACATGATTTAGCCAAAGAGGCATTGAGTTGCCTATGGGAACCGCCATGCATACAGAAGATTTCCCTGAACTGTTGTCCTAGGTTCTGTTAATGTGGACGCACGCATGTCATGCATGCCTATGTCACGTATGTCTACATTTGTGTGCTTTGCCTATCACCCTATAATTAGGCCAGTTCTCATTTTTAGACTCCTTGACATATACAAATACATATGTCAAGATATATTTTAGACTCCTTGATATATACAAATGTGTGGTGAATCCATGATCTTTGTGGACACTTTTGTCAATATCGATCATTCTAAGAAGACAGTTTCATGGGACATCGATACTCTATAATTTAGGTCATGGTATGTCAATCTTTCTTTGTATGTAATACTTTCTGCTTTAGATTGGAAGTAAATCGTAGATAAAGCCTCTGAATTAAGGTAACTCAAATTAAAAAATTGTTATACCAAATAGTCATACACTTTATGTGTAGACATTTGGTTAGTAATCCTACTACTTACTCATTAGTTATCTGAAATACTTTTGAGTCCTTACAATAACCATGAGTCATTCATTACCTAATTATTGGGAACAACATAAAATATTATATGTTTAGAACTTACAATAGTCTTACAATAGTCTATCTTCTCTATGGAAAAAGCACACCATGAAAGGTAGCCCCTTTTGTGTGGCCCAGACCATTTCACAGCTATAAAAGGAAGTGAACTTTCTTAAGCGCTTTCCTGTTACCTGTTCTCCACATATGTCCTTGTATAAACAACAGTGTCCTTGGGACCAGCATTCCTGGTGCCAGAATTGGAGCTGAAATAAAACCATTTAGCTTCATGTTGAAATTTTACTTGTGAGGATTATAAAAACAAAACTATTTTACAATTCAATAGATATATTGTAGTATATATACAATATATATATTTGCAAAAAGCAATATATATATATATATTCCTTCTAAACTGTCAAATGAAAATGTTTAAGTGCCATTAACCAATTCCTGCAGAATTTGCCACTTCTCCCATTTAATTATAAACATCCACTATCTTGTCCTACTTTGGGATTATTGTGAAGACTAATGACTCAGTAAATTAATCTTAGAACATGAAGCTCATTTGAACTCTCCATGTGCTGTATTTCAGTGTCGGTTTCCCTGATGCCCCATTCATTTCTAAGCCTTATATTCCTTCATAAACCTTAAGTTAAAAGTGGACGTTGACTATTTAAACCTCAGATTTGATGCTACATTCAGACAGATCTAGTGTAAGAATGTGAACACCATCAAGTCAGAGAAATAGTTCAATAGGTAAGACACTTCTTCTTGTAAAAGACCAGGTTCAATTCCCAGCACCCACATTGGGTGGTTCCCAATCACCTGTAATCTCAGTTCCAGGGGATCTGATAATTTGTAGACTCTGTAGACACCAGTACATATGTGATACACCTACACAGACTCAGGTACATACATATACATACAAAATAAAATAATGTCTAAAAGAAGTTATCGCCATCAGTGTCACAATGATGTTCTGTGTAATTGTAGACTTTAAAGCAGCAGTTATATTTTACATTCTTCTACATATGTCCCAGCAATCATTGAGTTGTTGACTCAACACTCCGATGTAAGGGTAATTACATATAGAAAGTCCCAGGCTTCAAAGACGTGGTTATCTTACTTATAAATAAACAGAGGGATAGTGTGGTCATTGGTTTTTTAAATGTCTATAGTACCTGAGGCTGTTTCTGGCTTCATAAGAATAGACTGAGGTTCTTGTCGACTCCTTGAGTAGACTGTTAGTGAATCCATTGGCTTGGCCATCTATCCTGGAAGAGTAAACGTGTGTTTGGCATTCAAAATCAATGTTGCTTTCAGTGTTTTTGCTCTATTAAAATGTTACTTGGTGGACAGGATTTCTTCACCTCTACCTGGTTTCTGCACAGATATGTGCAGAATGCATAGTGTGCTTTACCGACTCCTCTGGCTCTACAGAAATCACTGTCTTACTTTCAAGAATAATCCACAGACACAAGCCATAGTATCCAATGCCATGACAGAATGTACTTTCATCAAGGAGAAAATCCATTGAAAATTGGTACCTCGATCGTTTTCACAACAGCGGTGCCGTTTAGAAAACTTCCCTTGTACCACATATCTAAGGATCCATCACCTTAATGAACGACCCAGGGGTTGCTTTGAGACACTTCGGTTCCCATTTTGCTTTAATGAAATGTAATACTTTGAAGACTGCAGAAGTTTGACCTAGATTTCTGCTGATCTAAAAATGTCATCATGTTTAACAGAGCATAAACACATTCAATTTCTTCTGTGGAATGGAGGAAATTCTCGATTAAAAAAAATAGTGAAAATTGTAGCATTTTTTTCCTCTTCTGTGTTGGTAAGTTTCAAGAGTAAAGACATGGAAACCTACAGCATAGTTCAGATGTTCACTAAGCCTTACTTTCAGACACAGTGTCTGTGGGTCGGTTTGTGCATTTGTGTACTTGTACCCATAGAAGCCAGAGACGGCAAGCCCTCTGGAGTTGGGATACTAGACAGTTATGAGCTATCCAGTGTGGGTGCTGAGACTTGAACTCTGGTCCTGTGCAAGAACAGTACATGCAATTTACTACTAAGCTATCTCTACCACCTTGTTCCATATAACTTTTAAAGAGGAAAATGTATTACTAGCTCATTGCTGACACACACAAACACAAAATAAAGCTAATAAAATAAATAAAAAATATTAAAGGAAGGCACCTGAAATTATCTTAGATTTTAAATTATTAAAAATTATCCTTGGCTAAATATATACTAAACTTTACAAGTGTGAAGCTATGAATGTTAGCATGACCTTTCTCTCCATTTTGTTCAAAACTTTACAAAGGTATATGATGTGTTTATTTTAAGTGCATCAGGCTGTAACACCATACATTTAAAGCTATTACTTGTGATTCTAAATGTGTGTACACATTTCTATGTCAATAAAAGTTTGTGAGGAATTGTGCTTGTAATGAACATATTGGGTATTCATCTAGAATAAATTACTTTACATTTATTTATCTTTAAGTGTCTTGCTTTAAGGGAGATGTTTGGTGAGTAAATTTTCAAGTTATAGTGCAGAGTGAAAGGGTGGGATCAATACTATCATAGGTTTTCTTGTGTGATTATTCAGCTATGTCATCCCAAGAATAATAAACTTAGCTTAGAACTGTTGAAGAATATTCAAATTTGGTGCTTTCTTAGAATTCATAAGACTCGGGTTTCAAATTCTGGCACCCGTAAGTAAATATTAATTCTACCCAAATGGCATGATACACACTGTAGAGTTCAACTTAAGAAAGGCATGGCTTCAAAGAGGAAGACTATGAGTGACATTCCACTCGAGTACATCCTCTTTGTCTTTAGCTGTGCAAACTTAAAACATCACCAGTTTGTAAAACGCACACACACAGGAGTGGTCAATAATCTGTAAACAGTACTGTTCTCAAATGAATTGCCTTCCCTAAAATTCACACACCGAGGCTCCAATCTCCAACCAGTCCTTCCTGCCAAACCTCGTTTCCTGGACAGAAAATAGAACAGCTCTCAAATCAACTCAAATGGAAGTTCCTTAACTGCATTTAGCCACTCAATTTCACAACATTGACCACTTCCAAATAATGTGTGAGTGCGGTTGGTCAAGTGTTAGTCCTATGCAGCTCCCAAACGTGGTTGTGTTTCTGGGAGCTGCAGATCCTACTAAACATTTCCCTCTCTCATTCAGAGACTCGGATGGGGTCACAACAAAGACACAAATGATCCTGAGCGCCAGAGCAGCATAAGCTCTGTCAGATTCAAGGGCGCATTTTTCAGACAGTTTGGGGACAGTGAGCCCGTTCATCTTTCCCTAGCCATTCCATTCTCTGCAAAAAAATACCAACAATATTATTTCCTACACAATCACAGAAGCTTTAAAAACAGGCAGAGGCACCATGGGAAGGTTAAAAAAGGGCGATGAGTATTTTTTGAATCCTTCATACATAGCTAGGATCATTGTCACACATGAAGAAGTTATCAATTCCTCCCTAGTTTAAGCTGTGTGTAATAATGAGGTAAAGGTTATAACCCAATATTCTTCTTTAATGCCTTATATTCTGTTATACAAAGAAATTTCAAAATGAGATTTTTGCTTTGTGGCAATGAGAAATTTGTGTGTGCTTTTGAACAGGTTTTATCCAAGGAAGCGAGTCCCGGGTACCTCCTTCACTAACCTGCCAAGCAACAGTGAATAAAAATAAGCCCTCACAACCCGAGTAAAGGGCTTCGAATTTTCCTGACACCTTTTATACCAAGTAACAGGACTAAGCAACAGGGATGAGAAATTCTAACACAATTAGAACATTGTTAATTTTTTCTGTGTTAGTTACTAAGCATATGGTATTGTAACTTTGCTTATTTGGACAGTGTATATATTTAAATGTCATAAAGCAATTCAACCCCCAGAAAATCTTCTAAGCAATTACTCAGGTATATATGGAATGCCTAAGAAATAACTCGAATTACAAAAAAATCTTACCTCCCATTCTTCTCTTCAGACACATGAGAATTTACTTGACTTAAGCTTTCTAGGTCCTGGTCTCTGATGAAAATAGAATAAATAAAAGGAAAAACACAGTATGTGTGTGTAGGTTGTTTACAATACAATTGTAGAAAATAAGAAAATATTACAATGAATAAAAAAAACCAGTACATCCTCTTAGACATAGTCATTTTTAGATTATAAATGTTTAGGAGGCTAGAAGTTGGACATTGAGCTATTTAATCTACACTTTTGTGGATAAATACGAATGTATGGCTGGAAGGGTAGATAGCATCTTGCTTAGCAATCCTGGGTTTGATTCTCGTATCATTTAAAGGAGTGCAGATTTTATAAGTGAGAGAGAAAAGCTTTTCATTAGGAAGCTTGGGAAATCCGGTCTTAAAAGTGTTCAGCTGCACATGTGCCCCGCCCTCGGTCCATCCCTGTATGCTCTTTGATTGGCCGTTCAGTCTCCATTGGGTCCCTCAACGACTGGAGCAGGGGATATCCCTAAAGCTGTTGCCTGACTAGGTATCTGTTCCCCTACCTGGACTGCCTAGTCTGGCCTCAGTGGGAGAGAATACACCTAGCCCTGTAGAGACTTGATGTGTCAGGGTTGGGGAATACTGAGGGGGCCTCCACCCTCTCAGAAGAGAAGGGAAGAAGGGATGGGTGGACAGACTTATAGGGTAGGGGGCAACCAGGAGGGGGTTTAGTGATCCAGATGTAAAGTGAATATTTTTGTTTTAAAAAAGCATTCAGCTCACACTGAATGAACGCTAGGTGTGCCCTGAAACACTAACCACACTTTCATGTGATCTATGTCACTCTAATCTCAGGAGATCTTGCAGGACCAGAATTTGAAGCCTGGAAAGAATGAGAGAAATCTCCCAAAGCCAGTGAACTAACTTACAGAAGAACCAAGAACTGAAATTGAACTACCTGCCTACCTAAAACCAGTGCTTGGGTGTTTTATCCAGAGACTTAACTCACACTGTTGAATTACAGAAATATAAACTCTCAGCCCAACAACCGGGTAAGAAATTTTCAAGGTGGAGGACCAGTGTAGCGATAAGATGCTTAAATTGTAGCTTGTCTCACGACATTACACCTTCTATGGTTTGCAGAGCCCTCTGGAATGTTGTGATGAATTAGTCATTTACATATTAACATGATATTAAATGATCTTGTTTGCTGCTTTCATGAATTTGAAAAAGCCTTTGTCATGAAGCCTACCGAGAAACACTGCTTCAGAATCAGAACAAGTGAAGCCCATTTCCTCTCTTACTTCTTTCAGAACATAATTACTTAGATTCATTTTGTAAATGAGGCTTCTAATATCCTACACAAGGTTTTGGTGAGGAAAACACAGGTCATGAGCCATGATTACTCCGTGAACAAAGCCAGTAAAAATGAGAATGCGGTGATGTAAGAACGAGGTATTGATTCCACAGTCTCGAGAGACTTCATCTTTATTTCAGGCCTAAAATTTCATATCTTTGGAATAATTCCAGTTCCTAAAATTCTCCCTTCTCTTGTTTCAAAATGTTGGATTCAAATACTATTACTCTTCAAAGAATGAACATGGATTTTCACTTGCAAAACTAAAGTTATTAGGATGCAAAATACAATAAAGTATCCTTCTGCTTATGGGGAGAGGGATTTAATACTTCCCATATAATATTCAAGCCATTCATAATCGATAAATTATGTAAATTAGGCAGCACACTATAGCTACTTAAACTTCACACTTAAAATACTACTGGTGTCCTCTTAAAAATCTAGAAATTTGTTTAAATATTTTAATGTGACTTGACATATTCTAATGAAACTATATAAATTATACAGTATTTCAGGAATATTAATTGATGTTTTAATCTGAATGGTAACATAATACTCATAACTGAATTCCTCCACATGATCAGTTAAAGCCGTGTGAGGCACATTACAAATGTGCACATTTATAACACACACAGAAATCTTTGAATTTGCCTAAACCCTGATGGTTTCCACTACTTATTGCAAAAGCTATCTTTTTAGTATCAGAGGCAACCATATTATCTTAACAGCCTTCACTAGCAAGTGATTCTTTCCTGGTTTAAACTATGGAATATCATGGTATTAATTAAAACTGGCAGTGGTAAATGAAGTTAGCTTACAGGATATGGGAAGGTTGAGAAAATAGAATTCTGTACCAGGCAGTTACATGTTCTCCACTAGGATAACAATGAAGTAACCAAGTGTTACATTGAAGGGAACTGTAACTTTTAATCACAGTGTGAGAGGAGGGACCAATATGGACTTGAACAAGTGTGTGTTGCATAAATATGGGAAGATAAAATCTAGTAGAAAAGTGTGGAAGAGATTTTTCCTTTCTTAGCTTAAGAGGGAACCAACCCTACCAAGATGACTTCTCACCTCCAGAACTATGAGAGAATATGTTTTATGTGTTTAAACAACATAGCATACAGGTTTTGTTGGGTATCCCTAAAAGGTCTGTACTGAGTTTCTCAGCCTAGGGGTAGACATCTTTACTTCCTCAAGAATGTTCCAGTTGTGACTGCTACAGAGGCTATGTTTCTACTCACACACTTCATTCTTGCTCTTTGGGCTATAGTTTTGGAAAGAAGGAAAAGTTATTGCTCCACCAGAGGAAGCAGAGGAAGCCAGATTCTTGCAGATTCAACAACTACAGTAGGTAGCTCAAAAGCTGAGCTTATGCATGCCTTCAAAGAAGATACTCTCAAGGAAATCATATTATTAGAGGTTTCATATATTTTTTCTTATTTTATTAGCTATCAGCACATACCAAGTTTGGTTGGGTAAGCTACAGGGTTATTTTTATTTGAATAACCTATACCAATGTGTAAAGGAAGTGATATGATGAACAGCACATGATTTGCATTTTCTTGGGATGTGCACATTGATGGGTAGCATTAGCTCGACCGGCAGATCCAGTAAAAGTTTAAACTGCCCAAGCTTAATGATGCGAAAACAAATGCTCTTTAATTAAGATCACATGGATTGCATGGTGTCTTTTACACTATGGCAGAAGATGAAAAACTGTGAGTCAAAGCGTGAGCGATAGATTTTTTTATAGACGTGCAAGTCAAATGTTACAAGGTTGAGCAAATGCTCGGCTCGAAGTCTTTCGTGTCTTTCATTTTCATTTTGGTGCTAGGAATCAAGTCTGGCCCTTGCACATTCTAGACCTGACTTCTGCTCCGCTACATCATAGGTCTCAGAATGCCTTTAAAGTGTAGTTTTCTGACCATTTAAAAATGACAGAATGTGCATTTTCTAAGGTATAAAGCCACACACATATTTTTCAGCATAATAATTTCCATGTGTGATAGTGCAATGGGTTCTCCATTATGTGGAGAAACATGGGCCTCTCTTACAGGGCCAGTGGAGGGGAAATGTGGAGATGCACACCAGTCCTAGGATGCATTCAGATGCAAGAAAATTACTAGCTCAGTTCTAACATCTCTTCCTCTCTAGTGTGCATGTAGGAGGCTTTTATTAATAGGGTACAATATGTTTCTCTTTACACTGCTAATTTAATTTGCTTTTGTAAAGTATCCAACACATTTACAAAATTAAATAGTTTTCACACAAAAAATTAACTGTTTTTTTTTTCTTTTCTGTCAGAAATTGATCTGAGGCATCCGATTTCCAGCTCAAAATGAATCTTCTGGAAAAGAATAGTGCATCTAGTGAAATAACTCACAAAATTCCTTAACTTACTGACACATACAAGTGAGATGACATTTACATACTTTTTCAATGAATATTTTATATCCTTAAAGATTTTATCTTTGAAAAATTGTAGATTTGTGTATGATTTAAATATTTTAACTATAACACATAACTAATAATTTTAGTGTTCTTGATTCCTTGAGGAATCTCTGTGATTCTTTGAGGTGGCTGTAAGCAGGAAACAGTTGTTGGCCCAAGTAAACATAACAAGTAAAAACAGCACAAAGTAGATTTCTTCTCTTTAGTTTAAGTGATAGGAGCTGAGAAAGCTGGAGAAGCAATATATTTTACCTAGGTGGACTATCATAAAGCATTGGCCTTCTGAGATTTAGCCTTTCATTCACATTAAATTTGTGAAACACTTAATATGTATCAGGTTTAGTGTCATTATGTTACTATGCTACATAAAGAAAGAAACAAGGTAATTCGATCCACACCTCTAAAGACCTTGTAGATAGAAAGAGTTTGAGTGAGAAATACTGCAATTGGTACTGTAATGAGAGGGAATAAAGAGTACAGGCCAGAAAGGATGCGTGGGAAAGGGTTTTACTTGTGAGAGAAGAGTAACAAGACTGGGGAAAGGAATCATGCAGAAACTGGATCATGATGGTCTTTGGACACAAGGCTAAGGAGCATGGCTGTGACTCAATGATAAAAGGAAGACACTGGAAGATTATACTTAGAAGAATGACATAACTAGATCCCTGTTCAGGAAGATCACTGTTCACTGCAGTCGATGGATGGGATTGCAGAAGTCATGACTGGCAGCAGTAGGGGTTAGAAGGCAGGGAAGTACCCATCACTACAGCAGTACAGCAGTGGGAAATGAAGGACCACTTCCAGAGCTTATTATGAGAAGCATCCACAGTGATGATTGCTAGATTGATTGTTTACAGGAAGTGAAGAAATGGAGTGGCATACACCGTGTTTGTCTTGAGCAGAAATATGAGAGACAGGCGGCAGGGAGATAGGAAGAAACTATCCTCATATTACAGTACTAAAACCTTGGAAGGTATATGTCAACAAACTGGGAAGATATTGACAAATGGAACTCTGACTACAAATAAAAATTACTTTTTGCTTTATGTGAATGATGCCCCTTTTTACTAGGAAGTCTTTAATAGCAATATGAGGTATTCTTCAATACATATTTGAAAGCAGAAGTTTAGAACATTAATAATTAATCTAATGTCAGTTTATCGGCTACAGAAAATGACAACTCTCTTTAGTATTGGTTCACATTACTACTAAAAGCCAGGCTATTTCTCATTGAGTAAATGGAAATTCTGTGCATATCTGCATTTGTTCTGGTGGCTGTGTTCTTGGGATCTCGGGGATGCCTATATATATATATTTCTGATGGATGAGTGAAGTCTATTCAGTCTCTAACTATGAATTAAATATACAGCCGCTGGAATATCAGCAAAGTCACACACAAGAATTGATTCTCTGTAGTTCTGCTTCTTACCAACCAGTGTCTGTGTCTCACACACTGGGTGTGTTTTAAATTCTCCTTTCTTTACCTATGTTGAAATCAAGAGGGCAGCACGGACACATGAGAGATACAGGAGACCGAATCAATCTATTAACTCACTCCATTAAAACAGATGTCTTTTCTTTTTTTCTGCTGTGTGATAATTCTTGGCTGTTTATCTTCATATCTAGTAAACTACTAAAGAAGAGTCATGCAGGTTATCTAGGCAACCAGGATGCCATCATAGATTCTATGATATTTTGATTTAAAAAAATCCTTTCAATAGAAATCATATTTGCTTAAAAAAATGTCCTCTTTCTGTGGGTTTCTGGAAAAGGAGTTGCTAAAATAAAAACTACATTTTGTAAAATTTCCCTCTTGTAGTAAAACTAGAGGCAAGACTCTTGTAAGAGTTACCATTGCCAATACAACACATTTGACAGCGATAAGGGTAAAACAGGAGTTGGAAGGCGTGTTCCTCTATCAGTTATTGTATAGCATGGCTATGAGACCAGTTACTAATGTGACTGGTGATCGCCCAGGAAGAAAAATCCATCCAAATAATTGGACTTAAAGCCCACTCAATAGGAGGGAAATTATTTCTGGAACTATAAACCTAGACATCTCCCTGGGAGCTAGTGGGATAACAGACTAGAAAATAATCTACTACCTCACTTTTCTAGACTGGCATAATTCCTTCCTACATTCTAAAGATTATCCTTATATCCATAGATAAATGTAGACCCCGCTAATCAAGGTAGCTTCTCCTTATAGCGAATGGCAACCATCACAGAAAACCACAACTAGATATAATGCAGAAATCAAAAAATTATTGGCCTCCCAGTCCTGGTGGATAGATCTGTATCACAACTCCTGCATCTATGGCTTATGAAAGGTCATGGAAGAGGTTATAGAAAGATTGTAAGAGCCAAGAAGTCTGCTGTAAAACAGTCTTTCCTAGAAATCGTTACACAAACAAGAATAGAACATTGGCAATGTTAATAGATGTGCTAGATCTAGAAGGAGAAATTTCATGGGTCACACCATTAGACCAAAACTATTAAAAACCAATTTCTGATGGGAAAGGTAGAATTAGTTTCTCCTGGGGATGAGCTACCTTATTGATTATCCAAAGTGGTCAACCTTGAACTATATACACACAAACAATGAAAGGAGACTCTTGCAGGTTGTATTTATATATGTGTACATACAAGCACATAGGTGTATGTAACAATAATAAAGACAAAGAAACTGTCAATTTCAGAGTTGCTGAGCATGAAAGGGGTTGTGCAGGAGAGGATAGAAAGAAGAAAGGAAAGAGGAAAAGTAATATAATTTTACTTTAATAAAAAATAGCACATTAGAGTATAAGCTCAAGGTTATAATGTGCTGTATACAATACCTTGTGAGACAGACAACCTGAGGATCTGGGATTTTTAAAGAACTTCATCTCCCTTTCCATGTCGCTTTAACTTCCTCAAAATACTTTTTCTTGTTAATTTTATTCATTAGTTCATTTCAGTCTTGATATTCATTTTCCTCTAAGGAATATACCTTAGATTTTATTATTTGTCTCAGTACAAATAAGCCCAGACTCACTTTGAAACCAAGACATTAATTAGTTCAAGAAGAGTAGAGTATGTCTCCTTGTTGACAAGAGAGAGACACACAAGTTATAAATGGGTTCTTTGAAAACTAAAGAAAACTAGAAGCCTTCCTCAAAAAAACAGAGAAATAAAATTCATCAAAATCAGTCAGAGAGGGTCACCTACCCATTTGCTTTTCAGAGATCAGAAGGCCTCACTTTGATAAGATTGTCTAAGCCTTGGCTGTTTAAAATAGTAAAAGGGCTATTATAAATAAGGCTGCTATGAACATAGTGGAGCATGTGTCCTTATTGCATGCAGGTAAAGCCTCTGGGTATATGCCCAGGAGTGGTATAGCCGGATCCTCCGGGAGTGTCATGCCCAGTTTTCGGAGGAACCGCCAGACTGCTTTCCAGAGTGGTTGTACCAGCTTGCAATTCCACCAGCAGTGGAGGAATGTTCCTCTTTCTCCACATCCTTGCCAACAACTGCTGTCTCCTGTGTTTTTGATCTTAGCCATTCTGACTGGTGTGAGATGGAATCTCAGGGTTGTTTTGATTTGCATTTCCTTAATGACTAAGGATGATGAACATCTCTTTAGGTGCTTCTCAGCCATTAGATAGTCTTCAGGTGAGAACTCTTTGTTTAGCTCTGTACCCCATTTTTTAATAGGGTTACTTGCCTCTCTGGAGTTTAACTTCTTGAGTTCTTTGTATATATTGGATATTAGCCCTCTGTCGGATGTAAGGTTGGTAAAGATCATTTCCCAGTTAGTTGGTTGCCGCTTTGTCTTTTTGACAGTGTCTTTTGCCTTGCAAAAACTTTGTAATTTAATGAGGTCCCATTTGTCTATTTTTGATCTTAGAGCATAAGCTATTGGAGTTCTGTTCAGGAAATTCTCCCCTGTGCCCATATGTTCAAGGTTCTTCCCTAGTTTCCCTTCTATTAGTTTCAGTGTGTCTGGTTTTATGTGGAGATCCTTGATCCACTTTGAATTGAGCTTAGTGCAAGGAGATAAGAATGGGTCAATTTGCATTCTTCTGCATGTTGACCTCCAGCTGAGCCAGCACCATTTGTTGAAAAGGCTATCTTTTTTCCACTGGATGGTTTTAGCTCCTTTGTCAAAGATCAAGTGACCATAGGAGTGTGGATTCATTTCTGGGTATCCATCAATGTAATCCACTACATAAACAATCTAGGCAAATGGTCAGATCTTGAAAATATCATCCTTAGTGAGGTAACCCAATTACAAAAGAACACACATGGTATGCAGTCACTGATAAGGGGATATTAACCCAGAATCTCGGAATACCCTAGACACAATTCACATAGCAATAGATTTCTAAGAAGATGGAAGGAGAGACCCCTGGTCCTGGAAAGACTGGATGTAGGGAAATGCCAGGACAGAGAAACGAGAGGGGGTTGAATGGAGAAAAGAAGGAGGGAAGGGGGCTTATGGGACTTTCGGGGAGGGAGGAAACGGGAAAGGGGAAATGAAATTAAAAAAAAATAGTAAAAGGGGATGGGTTAGTAATGGTAATCTGCTCATGCTAGATCAATACAGCAACAGTAAATGTTTGTTTCCTACAAGGAAATCAGCTGAAATGTGAATTAGCTGCTTTAATATTATTACCTTTGGTCACACCTGAGCACTGTAGGATTCCCTCTGATGGTGCTGTCTAGATCATGGTTTCTGTTGGTAGAATAATAGAAAGAAGAAAAAGGTTAATAATAAAGCTATTTTAGAAAGGACGGGGCTTTAACTTTACTTGAGATAATTAAACAAAATATTCTTCCCGACCAAAACTCATTAAAAAAATATTCTATTACCTTTGGTTGTTTGTAAGAACGTCAGGATGTACTTTGATGAACTTATCGAGATCTTGGTGTCTTTGAGGGGAAAAGACAGAAGCATTAAGCGTTAGAGGTAATAGAGTTTAGGGCCATCGTAAACGGCCCTTAGGGGAGGAAATGATTATAATCTGTGATTACTGTTGTGATCAAGAACAGTAATGGTGCTTCCCACCCAACCCCCGGCAGCGAGAATTGTGCTCAGAGCTTGTTCTGCGTCTGCACACTTCACTTCCAGAGCAATCTGCCGGGGCGTGCATCTTCAGCACTCCACAGAGAGTTATCTAAGAACTGACATTTTCCACATTATGGAGACACACACTGACTCTCAAGCCCTTGCCATTTTAAAGATCATATCAATATAAAAAGTAGGAGCTCCAAAGCAGCAATGTCCTAAACTTAAGTCTAGGAAACAGATGTCCGGTAAACCATCGAAACTGGTTTATGATGACTGAAGAACTGAGAGGAACTCAGTTGTTATTAGATGCACAATTTATAAAGCACCATCCTCCTGAAGATCCATTGGGTGACCTTTGCGTCAACTACGAAACAGCCTCCGCCCCATGGAAATTACATCCTCAAGCTCCTTGTCTTGAGGCCTAGGGAGTGAGCACTTAAAGTATCCCTCTAAGCCTTTTTAATGATTATTATTAGTGCACACTGTCATATAAATCAATGACAGTCCTTGTGACGTCTCCATACCTGCTTTTACCATGTTCTGATCACATCGCCCTTTCTTCTACCTGCTCTGAATCTGCTCTCTCTCTCTCTCTCTCTCTCTCTCTCTCTCTCTCTCTCTCTCTCCTTCTCAAAGCCCCCTTCCTCCCCTTTTTGCTGACAGGGCTTTTTTGTTTTGTTTTTCAGGTTTTTGTTTCCACATATGAGACAAAGTCCATGACTTGTCCTTCTTCATTTGTAATGTTTTACTTAACATGATACTTTCCAGTCCAGCCATTTTCCTGGAAGGGATATAGTTTGATCTTTCTCATGGCTGAATAAACACACACACACACACGCACACGCACACACACACATGTATACACACACACACTCATACATACATTGATACATATAGTCTATTTTCTTTATCCATTCACTTGTTGATGGGTAGCTAGGTTTATTCTGTATCTTAGCTGCTGGGAGCGTTGTCATAATGAACACGAGTATGCATGTTAGGAGCTAAGTGAGGGAAGAACCCTTCGAGACAAGTAGACAAGTATCTACATTAATATACCTTCTGTCATGGTTTGTATATACTTGGCCCAGGGAGTGGCACTATTTGGAAGTGTGGCCTGGTTGGAGTAGGTATGGGCTTTAAGACCCTCATCCTAGCTGTCTGGAAGCTAGCATTTTGCTAGCAGCCTTCAGATGAAGATGTAGAACCCTCAGCTCCTGCACCATGCCTGCCTGGATGCTGTCATGCTACCGCCATGATGATAACGGACTGAACCTCTGAACCTGTCAACCAGCCTCAATTAAATGTTGTCCTTAAAGGAGTTGCCTTGGTCATGGTGTCTGTTCATAGCAATAAAACCCTAACTAAGATGCCTTCTAAGTACTGTTTTTTTACTTTGGCTAAAACATTTGGGGAATAAGACGAGTGTGCCCAGAAGACTCTCCATCCACCATCTGTCTCTCTTAAGCTCTATGACCTGAAACCAAGATTGCTCGCCTATGCTCAGGCTGCACTGAGCGTGCTTGCCAATGTGCCTGCTATTAGCACACTCCGCCATGTTACTCTGCACACACTTTCTGAACAGCATGGTCTTTTATTTAAGGAAACTATCGCTTTGGAAATACCCCCATGTTTTCCTTACCTGGCACAAGGTATAAATCTTCCTGTTGCCTCTTTTTGTCTTACCCCCCCTTTTTTTAACTTTTTCATTCATCATAATACAAACCTCACTGCACTGAATTACTGAATTAAGTGTCTTTTTTGAAGGCTAACATTTTCCTCATATATATGTATAAGAGTGGACTAGCTAGGCTGTATGGTAGCTCTGATTTAGTTCTTTAAAGAAAGACAACAAAAATGTCTACAATGTCCGGACTAATTTCTTTCCCACAAATAGTGTATAATGGCTGCTCTCGCCCCTTACACTCACAAACTCTTATGTTTTGGTTTTTTGGGTTTCTTTTTGCTTGTTTGTTTGTTTATGATTTTGGTTTAGTGACTCTTTAAATATGTTTTACTTTTCATAATAGCCATTTTGACTACAGTAGAATCTAAAACTAGTGTTCCTGTGCATTTTACTTATAATAAACTTTGTTGTGTTATTGGGCATTCATACTTCTTTTAAGAAGTATCTATTCAGGTCATGTGCTTACTTTAATTGGATTATTTGCTCTTAACATTTTATAAATATATACTCTGAGAAACACATGTCATGTCTCGTGACAAAAGATTCCAAGAGTGACACTATCTTTTTCCAGTACAAACTGTGGCAGAAGCTTGCCTGGGTCCCCTTCCCCTCAACACTGATATTTTACTAATCAAGAAGATTTCCACAGAGCTAAACAGAGGAAGCCCCTTAGCAGTGAGAACCCCAACAAAGCCTAAGCAAAGGAAACACTCCCCTCCCCCACCTCTCCATGGAATCCTGGCTTGCACCACTTGAAGCTATCTTCTCAGAGTTGTCAGATCTCCCTGCAAGACGGGAAATCTCAGTCTGAATATCTAATGTATTGAGTTATCCTCAAGAATAATATTTTCAATTAAAAAAACTGTAAATACAAGAGAAAGAATGGTTGGCAAATGAGCACAACTAAAACCATAATTTCTCAGAGTAAATTAATTGAAAACATTGCTATGAAGATTAAATGAGAAAATAAAGGCTAGAAGTCTGTTAAAAATCTAAATGATGACAATTGCGCAAACATTTAAAATCAAGTGAACTTAGTATATTAAGAGGAGAAAGGAATAAGAAGGAATAAACCCTTGTAGAGGGAACAGTGTGTTTAAAAGTCACTGCTTGTTTACATTTAAGATCAGTCAAAATGGACTTCGGTGTGACTGCATACACTCTCCAAAAGTGTAATTTAGAATAAAGACAGGAAAGGAAAAAAAAGTCACAGCTTCTTTTTCATATTCTACTGAGCACAAAACAAGATTGTTTGTCTAAAAGTCTATAACACTAATATTCTATTTGAACCAGTATTATACAATGCCCAGTAAAACACATAGACAGACAGACAGACAGACAGACAGACAGACAGACAGACACACACACACACACACACACACACACTCAGAGAGAGAGAGAGAGAGAGAGAGAGAGAGAGAGAGAGAGAGAGAGAGAGAGAGATTGCAAGAAACAATGCTCTGACATTAGAACTTGAATATTTTCATTTTTGTGCCGTTTGCTATTCAATAAATTAGTATTAACCCTTTAATAAGGAGCATACCCAAAGTTTGAGAAACAAAAGCCCACCAGACAAAACGACTTGCTATGTGCTACCACTACTTTTTAAAAGGCAACACTGTGTGAAACCACTACCACCACTTGGATCTAAGCAATGGTGCTAGAGTCTCTCAGTGATTGGCAGAGGCAACTTAGCTAATCAAAACAGGAACTGGAAACACTGTTTCCAGGCCCCAACTCCTACAAACAAAGGAATTCAATGTTTAAGTTTTATCCTGGGAAAATGTAACATCTTTCCTACTCAAGCCCCTGATTTGATTTTGTGCTACCAAAGGATAGAGGAGAATATGTACCAGGACTTTAGGTATTATTCCTGTGGAGTGTTTTGTAGTCATCCTGTATACTTGTGATAATGTCATTCGTATATGATCCTACAAGTGACCCTATCACACCACTAAGGGACACTTCCCATTGTCCCACAACAGAAACTACGATCCTATTCTTGTACCCTCCTGGATTTCCCGAGGCATTTAGTGAACCTCACTTATCTGAAGATTAAAATCTGTGTGCTTAGGAGTAAAGCACAGACTTGAGCTAGCAACCACAGGACCTTATTTATAGAAGACAGAATGAGCTTAACCCTCAGTATTGTTATGTGTCAACAACAAGCTTGGTCCGGACACTGCCTACGGTTCTGGCCTCTCTAACACTGGCCCCAGGAATACAAATGTTACTGCGTGTAATATTATTACAACAGCATTTTCACTTCATTTTCTTTTTAAATGCAACTCACTGACAACATATTCTATATTCAGTCACCAATATGTGGGGGCTCCTAAATGTAATCTATTAAACTGACAACCTATTATTGTCTTAGAGTAACATCTCTGTGCCCCTGGTACATAATTAGCTTTAATCTATGCTAATTGCCTGCTCTTAATAAGATCAAGTATGACGACTAAATTCTCTTTTTGGTGTCCACGGTCTGTAATTATATCTAACGTGCAAGCAAATGAGACCTAGTGATAGCTGTGAACCCAGTAGGTGCTCGGTAATTATTTACTGCCTCAGAAATCATGAAAATACTATCTGTCTCCCCTTAGTTTTCTCTGCGACCCTAGCTAAATCTCTTAACCTTTTTGAGTCCTTACTCTATCTTCTACAAAGACAGTCTGCTGGAACTGTGCTCTTCAAATTGTTCCCATCAACTGGGCTAAGGTTTTCCAAGTTTCCCCCTTTCCATCTCTAAGGTTTTATGATTTTTAGAGGTGTCAACACAACCTAAAAATGGAGGTTTTGAAAATATTCCTAAGATTTTATACAAAAAGTACAAATAGAGATAATGTGAACTGTATATAGTCAGAGACAAAAAGTGAGTTTAACTAGCTTAGAGACACTACTTAAAGAATCATTAAACTCAATTCACATTCCTTCTGTAAGCATAAGCTTTCTAAAGACCAGTAAGCCACAGAAAGTCTCTACTGTCCTCCAGAAAACACTTTCCCACAAAGAAGTATGTGCACCATTTATGATGGGTCAAATAAGCCATCTAGGTATATTGCCAGATATCATTAATAAATCTTGTCATGAGGAAACAATAGCATTAATGCTTTATAAACCAAACAGTATTAGTTCCTGCCTAGCTATCCCCCCCTCCCTTCTTGGTTGTCCCCACCTATTGCTTTACCTAAGACTATGAGAAGGCCCATTATATACAGTTTTCAGCTCTCTGTGTCTTGCTATGACTAAATACTGAAATTAATGTGTATGTTTCCTGGTACATATAAAAATAATGATGGTATTTAAGAACTTCATTCAATTTTCACATAAAATGATTATTGTATTCATATTTATATTATGTTTAGTTAAGAAGAAAAAAAATAGTCTTGCTTACCCAGAAGTGGCTTTGACAGCTTTGGGGCTTGTGTTAATAAGTTCATCAAGACTGTGCTGGTTGCTAAAACAAAGCAAAAGAAAGGGTCAAAGTCAATAAGAAATCAGTGTGTGTGTGTGTGGGGGGGTGGGTGTATGTGTGTGAGTGTGTGTATATGTGTGTGAGATATGTGTATGAATGTGAGTGTCTAAGATGTGTGTGTATGTGTGTGCATATGTGTGTGAGATATGTGTATGAATGTGAGTGTCTAAGATATGTATATGTGTGTATATGTGTGTCAGTGAGATATGTATGTGAGGGTGAGTGTATATGAGTGTGTGTGTATGTATGAGTGTATGTGTGTCAATGTGTGAGATATGTGTGAGTGTGTGCATGAGTATATGTGTGTGAGTGTGTATGTGTGAGATATTTGTGTGAGTGTGTGTGTGTGTGTGTGTGTGTGTGTGTGAGAGAGAGAGAGAGAGAAAGAGAATATGATATGAAGTTTCTACCTCAGATTATCAGTTACTTTGGCTTTTGTTTTGTTTTCAGATAGGGTCTCCCTAATTCTGTTGTACAGACACAGGCAGGTCTTGAACTCTAATCTCTGCCTTAGGCTTCCATCCTGAGCGTACAGGGCTAGATAGGACCATCTTTTGTAAAGAAGAGCTTCACAAGGATTATGACACGTCTTGGGGCACATCCCCAAGAAATGTTGGAGGCAAATCAAATTTGAACACCCAACCCCCAACGAAAAGTCGCACGCATGTTCACTCCTTCCCTTGGGCATCCTTCAGGTGGGACTCAGGACAGCTGCGGGTGAGCTCTGTGCTCTTTCCCCATGTGTCCTTCCTCCCCATGTTCATCATAGCCCCTTTCATGAGCATGTTCTGTACCAACATGGTTCTCATGGGAACTTTTTGAGTGACAACTTGGGGTTTCTCCGCCACACTTTTGTTAACTATTGCTCCAACATATAAATGGCTTTAATTTCTCAAAACCAGAAGTAAATTCAATATCATGCAAAAATATTCTAAATTAAGTAAAAACCTGTTAGGTTGGCAGTTTTCTCACAAGTCATTTAAATATTAATCCTTGTGATTGTGAATCAACAGCAAACTGATATTCTTCCATTCATTTGTATACACTTATAATTTATTAACTAGAAATTTGAAGTATTAACCTACTTGTGTGATTATGGTGTCACAAGAAATCTCTCAAGTAGTAATTACTTTGCCATGGGGATTATCATCTTAAACAATATTATAGTGAAATAAATGGAAACAATAATAAGAAAAACTCTGTCTAGCAGTTTACAGATCAACAAATAATCTTCTAATTTTTATCCCTTCCTTTGAAACATCTTTAGCCAAATAATCCTACCCTTTTTGCATAAATTGGAGAATGTATCAATCAGGAATATCCCAAAACTCACCTTTTGTTTGCTGAAGCGGTCACCTTGATAAGACTGTCCGGGTCTTGGTTCCTGAAAGTGATACATTGTAATATCTAACGAGGTCAATGGAGAACAACCACATTATACTTTTCACTCTGAATATCAAATCAAACTGATATTTAGTAATTTAAAACTCCTGCATAACTAGAATCCTCTTCTTAAAAATAGACTTTATTATATAACATTTGCAAATAAAACACACACACACACACACACACACACAAAAACAAGCCAGACACAAAGTCAATACCCCACAATGAGTTTCTCTATAGTATTATAATAGTTAGAATAATCATTCTGATCAGAAGCTGTGGTGCTCTGTAGTGCACTGTATACTTCCACTGTAAGGTATTTACTTGGTCTCCAAATTCCACGTCTAACAATAAAGTTTCATCCTTAGTCAGGTTGTGAAATATCAGGACAACTTAGCACTAAAGATTCAGGATGGCAACATCTTCAGTTCAACCTCACTACGATTAAATCATTTATGAAAGGCAGGGGCAATTGGCTGTATTTGAGAAGCTGAGTCACTTTGTAATGGATTGAATCCTTTCTCCTTTCCAAATACTATCTAGACTAGATTGACAGACTAAGCCCCGCCCACTGAACTATGCCCGGTCCCGCCGGCTAAATTCCTCCTGCGTAGTAATTTTCTAATACATACTTACTGGAACACAGACACTCTCATTTATTCACAAGGTATTTTCTTTTTACTTTTTTTTTTTTAAAAAAAATTGGATATTTTATTTATTTACATTTCAAATCAAAGAAGACCTCAGAAGATGGAAAGATCTCCCATGCTAATGGATTGGCAGGATTAATATAGTAAAAATGGCCATCTTGCTGAAAGCAATCTACAGATTCAATGCAATCCCCATCAAAATTCCAATTCAATTCTTCATAGAGTCAGAAAAAGCAAGTTGCAAATTCATTTGGAATACAAAAAAAAAAAAAACCCACAAGGTATTTTCTATTTGCTTTCAGAGTAATGACAGGATTATGTGGTTAAATGTAGATTATTTTGGCTTTTCATACCTGATTTACTTGTTTTTTTAGACCTTTGAGAAAAGCTACTGGCTTCTGGTCTAGTCTATATAGTTTTTGCTGTTAGCTACACACTATAAAACAGCATCCCTCATCAGAGACACAGGAAATGGTCATGAAGAAGACAAGTATCTGTATACCATTCATAGCTAACTCAATTCAAGTTGACACAGCAATGTGTATTTATGGTCTGGTTATATTTGTTTACTTGGCATGGTATGTCACAGGTAAAGTTCTTTCTATAAGAAAGCTAAATAACATTTTCAATGAACCAAATGTGATTTTTTTAAATGGTCTCCTGGACATAGCTCAGTGGACAACACTTGGTACACAACGGTAAAGACTATGATTTGGATTCCTAGCACTCGTGTAAGGCAGATCTGGAGAGGACAGAAGATTCCCCTACAGCAAGCTGGCTAGCAGGGTAAGCTGAATTCTAGCTAGACTAGCCTAACCAAAATCTTTGGTTTCAAGTGAGAGACTTCACTTCAATAATTTAGGATGAGAGCAGTCAGGGAAGACATACTGTCAGTCTTTGACCTCTACATATAGACAATGCATGTAGGAGCCCCACACATAGATCCATATACATGAGGACAGATATACATATGTGCACACCAGACACACACACACACACACACACACACACACACACACACACGACTTCCCAGCTTCTGAATTGGTATGGTTTTAGACGAAGAGAAGATAGGGAATAAAGGGAGACAGAAGAGCATTTGTCATCTCCAGACTTTTGCATCAACTACCTGGTTTTAGAACATCTTTTTAGGATGCAGCCTTATCCCATGGGAATTTCCATTAGTGTGGAATACAGACGCCATACTGGAATGAGTCCACCACTGTATTTTGAGGAATTCCTGTCTCCACCACAGTCTATATGCAGGGAAGCTATGTGGGGGGTGGTGGGGGATGGTGTTTCAGTACCAGTCTAAGGGTTGGGTACACACCTGCTTCTCACTTTGCATGCCTCCTAGTGGGTATCTCTAGAGAAGTCTAATTTCTCTGATTTTTAAGAGTGAGACGGAAAGAAAGGAGAAATACATTTTTGTAAGCCTTACCCTTGGTTATCTCTGTCCCTTGCAGGAACCCCTTTGATGAAATTGTCAAGACTTTGGCCCCTTAAAAAGATAGAAGAAATAACCACATCAATTCCATCAAATGGTTGCATTATTTGTTAAAATTGTTATACACTTTATTATAAAATATTGACTAAAACCTTGACGCCAGCCACTTTGCTGAAATGTAGTGACAGATTGGGATTGGTGTCCTGTGAACAGGCTTCCCGGTTCTTCAGTGTGATGAAAAGCCCTAAGAAGCTGCCTAGTCTGCAGAGAGACCTAGACGCGTGTCTGTGGGCTCAAGCCTACCCTGCTTGCTCCTCGTCTGCCCCATCCTTCCACTAAGAGAAACCAACCAATAACAGTACTTTTCTACGTTTATTAAGAAACAACTTGAACATCAATGGTCAAAGGTACCTTCACTGCCCTGGAAAATAACAGACAAAGCTCTCCACTCTCTCAGACAATGGTGGTCATAATTACCACTTCACTTAGCATCGGCCAACTTAACTGATGTGTGCATTGCACTTACAAATGCTGATTAGCATGAGGGCAAACAGAAGAGCAGGTTAAATCTTACCCTTGAAGTCTTTTTCTTGCTATTGAACTCACCTTGATGAAATTACTAAAATCTGTGGAACTTTAAACAGACAGACCAACCAAAAACCCTCTCTGTAAAAATGGAATGAAATCAACTGGCCATTTTGCTTTGAGTCCTATAAATCTGCCTGTCCTCAAGATAAATTTTACTATTAAGTTTTGATAGAAATCAATACTGGTCTAAATCTTCAGCTTACAGGAGTTAAACTTTAACCTTTATACAAATCATTGGTATACTGGCTTGGCTCTCAATTTCTTCTCAAAACAAACCCTAACATTGGGCGTGGTTGAGATTTTTTTTTTTCCATTAGCTTATTTTGGAACAAGGCAATGATTTACCCAAAAACTTATCCTGACTCCAGAAGCATTCATCATTATCCTGTAGCTACAACTAAATGGTGTTTTAATAATAATTTCCATTTTTAGCACTTTTGTTTTAAGGAGACCGTATAACTATTATTCTACTTGATCCTTCTTGCTTCCTGCTGTCAAGGATGGGATAAGCACAAGACTCTCATGATTCTCATGCCGTGACCGACCAGCTGCAGCTCAGTGCCCGTGTGACTTGCTCAGAATCCCACCCAGTAAGCAACAAGCTTCAGGTTTGCTGGGTCCAAGGATCCCAGCCCTTCCTTGTGTAAGTCCTACCTGTTGATGCAGGAAAGAAGAGAGGTAAGACATAATTCTCTCACCCTTTGCTACTTCTGTTTCCTTCCGGGGTGACTTTGATAAGATTGTCAAGGCTCTGGCCCCTTTAAAACAGTGAAGAAATGAAGTGGTTAGGGGTAGAGTGTCAATAGAATGAAACTATCAATTGACGCTCAGAAACAGAATAAATACACATCGAGATCACACCAAAGAGTTAAAGGTGACTGTGTAGGAATGGAAGGATTTATATATATCAGAACTCACTGAGAGGGACTATGCAGGCATTTGCTGTCAGAAAATTTCACTAGAGCTCTCTCTATTCTGGTGCATTTAATAGTATCCTGTTAACCACTGCCAAGTATACAAAACAGTTTTTAATTAGTTCATATACTTGCCTCATAGAACATTCCAGAAAGCATTCTCTCTTGTTAGCAACCTCCAACATGTGTGAAACAAACTTTCCTAAATCCTTATTTTGTTAACATTTATTGGTGATTTTTCTATTACAAAACTACGTTAAGATAAATGTACCAATGTGTTTACAATGCACTATATACAACCTGGTGTCTATCTACCTTTGGTACTTATACCTCATTAGAATGGGACACATTGTACCTGATTGTTTTAGGAACAAACAATAAGTAAACTAAAGTCTATGGATTTCTGAAACATACCAAAATGTAAGCCATATTGGCCGGAATATGAGCTCGGAGTTTCCTGGAAACACTTGCAGACTTTGCTGTTGGCCTTGACCATATGCCTGCTTCTGATCTTAATGGGACGATGCTTCTCTTGTTGCATATGCATATACTTTTCACATAAGCCTCACCAGCAAACCCTCCTCTGATCTACAGAGAGTGCCACATGGGGAGAAGAGCCTCCTCAGGACAAAGCTTTAACCCTGTCTCCTCACTGGATGACCCCGCAAAGATGCCTCTGAGATCTCATTTACACAACATCAACGATACAGTATTCAGAAACAACCAGATGTTGACCCAAGTTGTCTGCTTGATCCAGATGTCGCAGGACATCAGATGCAAAGACAGTGTGTGCATGTTCATTATGGCAACGACTGAACAACTGACCCCACAGGAGTAGGTGCTCTACTCCAGATTAGCCCTTGTTTTTCACCTCAACGAAGCCCATGGAATTTGAATCACGGGGTCTTAGGGAAAAAAATTCCCAGGTTACAATTGCAAGATTTTAGTGTTTAAATAAGCAACAGATCAACAGAATCAGCTTTGTGAGTGTTGGTTGAGGATTTTGCTTAGGAAGACTTCAGCTTCTTTAAACATTGAATCGACCCCAAAATGTACTAGGTTATGTAAATTCTTACTGCATAAGGTCAATAAAGAAAAGGTGAACTTGGACTGGAGAGATGGGTCAGCGGTTAAGAGCACTGACTGTTCTTCCAGAGGTCCTGAGTTCAATTCCCAGCAACCACATGGTGGTTCACAACCATCTGTAACGGGATCCGATGCACTCTTCTGGTGTGTGCCTGAAGACAGCAACAGTGTACTCATATAAATAGAAAAATAAAAGAAGAAAAGTGAACTAAGTAACGTGGTGATCTAATTAATGATATGCTATTTGAAGTTTAGCTGATTGACTCATGGCCTCATAGTGTATATAGCATCGGTATTCATACATTCTTGCAGCCCACACATAGCAAAGACCAATGAAGTAGGCTCTGCCAAGGATAGGATGTGTGTGCACAAGTCAGGCACAGAAGTAGCCTACTTGGGGCTTCCATTCCAAACTGGGGAAAGGCAGACACAGACAAACATCTAAGTGAATGTTATAATTTGTCAGTTAACTAATATATGTTGAGTTTTAAAAAGAGTATTTTGTGAATACAGTCCTGAGGACAAGTGAGGGTGTGTGATTTAATCACATTCAGTAGTCAAAAAATGACCTATTCAGTGTTCCAGAAAATGGGAGCAGCAAGTGTAAATGCCTTAAGACAAGAATGACCCTGGACTGTGAAAGGTTTATTTGACAGGACTTTATTGAGAAAGTTTTAAAGGCTGTCTCTGAGCATTAAAGTTCTATTCCTCCTGAAATGGAAAAACAGTTTTTAAAAACAGCTTTTTAACGAAGAAGGAAGCTTGCTGTGTGAGTGTGTGTGTGTGTGTGTGTGTACACACCAGAGGTTGGTGTCTACAGTATTTTCATGTTGTTTTTTGAGTGCAGAGCTCACTAATTTGGTGAGACTAGACAGGGCTGCCCAGGTAGCTCCTGTCTCTAGCTTCTTAGGATTGGAATTACGGGACTGCACTGCATGCAATGCCTGACTTTTTCAACATACTGAGACTTCAACTCATGCTTGTTACTGACTGAGCCCCTAACCTTATATTTAAAATATCTACAGAGTCTCTTTATATAAAACATAAATTAAAAGTTCTATCCTTAATAGCTCATAGAAACCACATGCATACAAATATGAACACATGTATCACACATGTTAACATATGTCCATATGTCCATATGTGTGTATATATATACATGAACACCCAAATATTATTCATACATATGCAATAATTCACTTGTAAAAATACATACATGCACACATTCTTGTACATGTCTACTGGCATATATACACAGGCATATATCTCCGTGTGCACACACACACACACACATGCATATATAGGGATGCACACATGCAAATAAGTATTCAAAACATACACACATGCATATACCCAGTCCTGTACACACATACCCATTTCAATATATAAAGAATAATAGGTCACAATGTGAAATTCTCTAATAAATATTAAATAGGAACATAATTTTGGATGTCAAGATGAACTAAAATATATGTAGACTGCCTAGCCCAGTATGAGCAATAATTAATCTGAATGTTTTGCTAACTCTGACTTTGGAATCATTGTGTCTAGTATGTGCTGAGCACAAGCATACCATGATTCCTTTTTGGCAGATGAGACGAGTGTGCTAGTTAGTTTTATGTCAACTTGACACATGCTAAAGTCCTTTTGGAAGAGGAAATCTTGAGAACATGGCCCCAGCAGATTTGCCTGTGATCAAACCTTTGTTGCATTTTCTTGCCTGGTGATTAGCGTGAATACACCTACCCCAAAGCAAACAGTGCCACCTTTGGGTAGGTGCTCCTGGGGGTATAAGAGAGCAGACAGAGCAAGCCACAAGGAGCAAACCAGTAAGCAGCCCTCCATCATGGCCTTGGCACCCGTTCCTACCTCACAGTTCCTGCCCTGCTTGCTCCTGCCCAGACCTCCCTTAGAGATGGGCTGCAACATAAAATTGTGAGTCAGAATAAACCCTTTCCTCCCCAAATTGCCTTTGGTCCTGGTCTTTACCACAGCAGTAGAAACGTAGCTAAGACACTGAATAAGCAAGATCAGTGACAGTTAGCCAGAGCTGAATTTGAATCAGGGCTTCCAGATTCCCTGTTCACACGAATATCTCAGTCATCTTCCTGAACCACGTATGGAGCCAAAGAGACCAGTGCCTCCCTCTCAGCAAGTGTGCAAGACTTGCTTGTTTTGCCTTATTCACTGTGTGGTTGTGCCTCTGACTGTGCCACATGGCCAAAAGCGGAGTAGCTTGGCAGTGTGTGCAATGGCTTTTAGCCAGCCGAGCCTTTGCTCTACCAGCCTAGCCTTTGGGGCACGGCTGACACATCTCAGAACCAATAAATAGTATCACACACTGAGTTAACCGAGTGGAGAAGAGTTCATGCAATTGTTTGATACACCATCTTCAGCTACATGACAACAAGTGCAGTTTTAAAGTACAGTTCACATGCACACTGTCTAGCATACACACATATATACAACATACATATATAACCATGCATATACATATATACACATATGCTCTTATGCATGCTTCTACTAATATACCCCACACATACTTTTATGGGTATAATACTCATACATACACATATACACTAGTACAAAGAGAAATAATATAGCTGAAAATCTTAGTTAAAATTGTCTTGCAATTTCTATAAATTACCAGATAGCAAATGTCACCAAAGAATAAAATGCTAAGGACTTTGTCACTCATAACAGACTGCTTAATACAATGTGTTTGAGAGAATAAACAAGCAGTTTGGGCTTGAACATCAGTTCTCTGTCCCAAACATAAGTACTAGCTCTCAGAAGTGGCCGGCACAGGGGACTTCAGACTTCTCACCTCTTCATATGTTTATTTGTGTCAGGGTTCACTTTAATCAGTCCATCGAGGTCTTGTTTTCTTTGGAAAAGAAAACGAATTCTAATCAATGTCATGAAAAGAGAATCCCAATCAAAAGACTAACAGCTCAGAAATTACGAAGTGATAAATGTAAAAGTTTTCTACACCACTGTGAACATTTAAAGTTCTAAATGTAAACGACAGTTCTCCTATCTCAAGCCAAAGTCGTTTACGGTTGTTAACTTGCTAACAGCTCACACATGTATGTACTGTCTGGTCTGTTCTCAGAATGTAAGCACACACAAGACTTCTTTCTGAACAAAATCAGCCCTGTCTTCAGGTCCATCCAGTTAGATCACTTCTGAGGGGCCACAGCGAAGTCAGGTGAGTTAGACGAAGTTTTCCACTAGGAACGAACTGAATAGAGATTGCTACTAAACAAATTGCTACAGTGTCTTTTTTGTTTGTTTGTATTAATAAGAAAATATTGATAACAACATAATAATTTAACAATATTGTACATACTAAAAAAGAATGCCCTCATATAAACCTATTGACCATGCCCATGTCCTAACCTTTTAAATATCTTTTGCCTCAAATATTTATTTTCCTACAAGTACTGTCCCAGCCTCTCCCTGGACTGCCAGCTGAAACCACCATCCTTAGAGAAAGTAACTTAGTGAGTCCTAGTCACAGCTAGCATGGCTGTCTGTCATTCTGGAAATGTACTTCAGAAACTATGTCAAGGCTGCATTCTTTATATAAATTCTCTCTCATCATTCCTTAAAAAAAAGCCAACACCCCAAATCAAGCAGAAGAGTAACTCGGTATTAAATACCAAGACAATTATTTTAAAATAAATAATTTATGGAAGGTAATCATGAATGGCCACATCTCCCATCTTTATTGGCTAATTCCACACTTTAAAAATATGGTAGTGAAGGTAAAAAGTCAAATTATTTGCCTTCTGATATTATGCAGAAATAAGAATTAGAGACATTAATGAGACATACCCTGTGGTACTTTCAAGTCCTTTGGGGTTGACCTTCATGACACTATCAAGGTCTTTACCTCTTATGAAAAGAATATTTGGATTAGTTTCATGACATTTCCATAGAAGTTATCATCCATTCTATATTTTTAATGATTAACTCATTAAACTATTACCAAGTTCTTATTTCATTGGAGAAATTTATTCTGATATAAAATGTATTTTAGTATAAAATTGACGAAGTGATATAGTTAACTAAATCTCCAAGACTTTGCTGTGCTGTATATAAAATGCTTAGATACAATCACAATACATTTGTCAAACAGGCTACAGAGGTAAGACATGTGAAATTGAAGACAGATTCAAAGCTGGGACTCCCACCACACCACTGAAGTCACCAGTTAGCCAACAGAGGAAGCCCGAGATTCAGAGACACCTAAGCAGTTCTCACCTTCTGCTTCTCTCTGTCGTGGCATTTGTTCTGATAATTGATCTGAGATCTTGGCTTCTTTGGGAGGGAAAAAAAGTCATCAAAGCTTATGTCAGCACCAAAGAGATAGTGTCTTTCACATGGGAATACTCACACACATACAAACTCATACAAACTGTGGCCAGGTGCTCAGGGCCAAGCCAAGTGGGGTCCCAGCACCAAGGGAAAGTGGACAGCTACATCCCATCTCTAAACTCTGATCTACAACTACTTGAAAAGGGAAAACTAGTTTTCTCCAATGGAGTGTTACTGGGTATATAAACCACACTTAAGGGTAGGCTCCGTGCCCAGCAGCAAATGGCCAACACAAAATTAACTCAGTGTTTTTGTAGAATTTTTTTGTTTTTGTTTACGTCTTATATTAGGCATTTTTTTTATCTTATTGGTCTTTTGCTTGTATATTATAGTTTTTGATTTTGTGTTTTCATAGGACGTGTGTGTGTCTGACCCACCATCTCTGATGCAGCTAAAGAGTTCATCTGTGGCAGAAAATAAGAATAAAGTTCTGAGTTCTGCCAAGGCGTGAGAGGTGAGAGGAAGAACCTGACCGATGAAGATGTCTACTTACCCTCTGTCGGTGTCAGCCCTTTGGTTGATTTTCTTAAGGCTCCCAAAGGCTTGATTTCTTTACATTGGGATTGAGAGGGAAAAAAGCATTTGAGAGAAACTCAGTGGCAGGATCAGAATCTCTTAGGAGAGCTGCAGATTTCTCACAGCAGGAATGAGATGCAATCAGGGCCTAAAGCATTGGAAACTCTTCGAAACATCTAATTCAAGTGGCAACACCTTGATATCAAGGTATCAACCACGAATCAGTTACAACTCAATCAATTTAAAAGCAAATTTTCCCACCAGGCCTCAGCCTTTCCTTCTGGGAGGATTAGATGGAAGATAAGTTTAATACGACCATGAAGATTTTGCCCTATTTAAGCATAAAAACTCATTCATTCTAGGTAGAAATCAATTTTTGATCAGGACTTTAAATGGAAATATTTTGAGGACTTGGAGAAGTTGTTTCTCATAAAAGTTTCCTAAGTCTCCTTAAAAGGTCTAACGCCACTGGGAAGAGTGAAAATAACCATGCTCTGACTGTACACCAATCGCATAGAATGGTTCTTTGATGTACCAGAAACGAGAGGTTGGTGGTTGGCCATACTCGTAATCCAAGCACCTGAAAGGACGAGGCAGGAGGATTGTGTGTTTGAGACTAACCGGGGCTCCTTGACAAGCCCGTCTCTTAGAACAGTGAATTGAAAGCCAATCCCCTCACACTGCACAACCAACCAATGCTGCACCCTGGCATTTTTGTCTCTGGTTGGTTTCACTGTGATAAAAATTATTGGCAGGGCTGGAGAGATGGCTCAGCGGTTAAGAGCACTGACTACTCTTCCGAAGGTCCTGAGTTCAAATCCCAGCAACCACATGATGGCTCACAACCATCCGTAATGCCCTCTTCTGGGGTGTCTGAAGACAGCTACAGTATACTTACATATAATGAATAAATAAATCTTAAAATAAAATTATTGGCATCTTAAGCTTGTTCACTATATCAGATGGGAGAATGGAACAAGGACAAGAAATGAGGACAGTCCCTCCTGTTCCTGCAAGGTCACTTCTTCCTGTGTCACTCAGGTGTCATTGTGTGACACTACGAGTCGCAGTTCTTCCTCCTTCACCAGTCCACACCATGACCGTAAAGGCTCACCCCAATTTTCATCTTTTTTAACATTCTTTTGAACTCTCTAAGCTCCTTGTCTGGAATCTCACTTTAGACACAAATTGACGTCACAGAATGGCTGACTGTTCTGCATTTGGAGGAAGTCACCTACAGCGAACCAGCATGCCTGCTTGCCTCTCACTGAGAACGCTTCCCGACACAGACTCCCACTGTGTATTCTGGATCAGAAAGCTTGGAGTGTACCTGACAGGGTTGACTTGGAAAACTAGGGTACCATTCCACACACACACTGGCACAGACACATGGTTCTTAAAAAAAAATGTGACATTAGAAATCATTGATATCTTAGAAAAGAAAGTTTAATAAATCTAGCCACATCCAAAGTAAGTGGCCAGTCTGGGGATAAAATGATAGAAGTCTCGTAAATCCCTAACCTCTGTCATTCTTCACTGCTCAGGAATTTTACTGAATGAGACTGTTGGGAATTTGATTTCTTTCAATATTAATAAAAAATATCAGTAACGAAGAGCCAATTTTCTACTTTGTCATTATCAGTCTAAAATTCTAAGTTCGTCTCTCAAAAGCTACTAATTTAGTTATTAATCATCAGTTAACCTACTACAAAATCTCTCAGTGTCTTTCAACATTAAGATACCTATGCAAAGATCATCATATGAAACTTGACTAAGATTCCACCTAAGAAGTGCCTCTGTTATCTAAGGACGACAGAGGCCAGCAGGTCCACTCCCAGAACCAAAGTGCCTTGTGGCCAATATACTTAGTCCGTAAGCTTCCTATGGTACCAAGTTGGGTCTCTTTCATTTCTGAAAGTGTGTATGGAGGTCACCTAGGTCACGCACTTATCTCCTTATGGGATGAGGAAAGGAGTCCCTGGAAGTTAAGCCAATTGACTAGGTCACTGTCGTCATAACAGTGACAGAGCCAACACTGAAGCCCCAGTCTTCCCCGAGACTTACCCAGAGCTTGTGCTACCAGACCTCCCGACCCTGGCAGAGAAAGGGGCTTCCTGATGACAAAAGAGGGCAGTCAAATGACTCTAAGTGGCCTGACTCGACGGAATCTTACCCTTTGCCGTCTCTGTTCATCTGGGTGTTCATGTAGATCAGACTTTCAAGACTCTGGGCTCTGGAAACAAAAAAGAATTGCAATAAAAAAAAACTGTGAGACTGTGTGGTATCTGGAAAGGTCAGCTATAATAAACATTTTCTATGAATTGCTCATTTTCTCTCATTGAGTAGAAGAGCAGAGATCATTCCGGGCAATTATGTCTGAACCACATGTGCATTGCCAAGAGAGCTTGCCCATCTGCTACTGTGCTGGCTTGCCAGAGGCTACGGCTCCCTGCCCACCACCGCCACCATCTGAAGGAGCAAGGCAGACAGTCTGTGACGCAGGCTGTCCACAGCAACAGGCCTACTTACCTTTTGTCCAACTGCTGTGCCTTCAGGTTTGCTCGGAAGAGGCCATCGAGACCTTGATTTCTTTAAATATATGGATTTAAAAAAAATCTCATCAGTAATAATGACAGCTGCTTAACTATAAAAAGCATACCCCCGTTTACATGTAAAATAGAAGCTGCCTGGCAAAGATGGGCTAGAGTTCTGGAAACTCCTTTATTCCACATGGGTGTTTTCCTGAACTCCAATTTAAAGTACAGTAAGCCTGAGAGACAAGTTGGGAGTACACAGGCCGTGATAAGGCTGCCGATATGCTGACTGGATGCATGGCATGGTTCCTTTTTTATTTTATTTTGTATTCTTTTTAAACAGTTTTGATTTCGTATGTCTTTACGTGTCGGGGTGTTCTGTTTGCCAGCATGTCTGTATATCATGCGTGCCCCTTGGTTGCTGTAAAGGACAGAAGCCATGATGTGGATGCTAGGAACCAAACCCAGGTCCTTTGAAAGAAGAGCCAGGGCTCTTAACCACTGAGCCAAATCCACAGTCCCTGTCTTCTTTCTTTATTTTACTGAAAGTAAAATACAGCCACACATCATTTTCCTTTTACTCTCTGCAGTCCTTCCCATGTATGTTTCTCCCGAATCCTCTCTGGAATTCACAACCTTTTTCTCAGAATCATTTTTTCTTTTATTGCTGATTATATACATATACATACCCATACCCCTACATACCCATACCCATACATACCCATACCCATACCCATACATACCCATACCCATACAGACCCATACCCAACCCATACCCATACCCATACCCATACATACCCATACCCATACATACACATACACATACATATATTATACATACACATACATATATAATGGTTATATATGGATATATTTTATATTTATTTATTTATTTATATATAATGGTATTTATAGAGCTATCTACGATGCAAGATCATGATGTTTCAGGATCTCCTGAAAATGCCCCCAACACTGGCTTCACATCCCCGGGCATATCCTCGTTGACACTGAGATGCTCTTAATCAGACAGTTTCTGTTTTCCCCCCCGTTGCTCCTCTGCTTACGCCTTCTGTGGTCAGCCACATCCACTCACTCACACCCGCCTCTGTGACTCCTGATCTAAAACCTCCTGTCTGTAAAGATGAGGAACCGCAGAGCAGCAAACCTACGTGACTTGCTATCTTCAAAACAGCCTATGAGAACTGTATTTCAGAGCCTTGGAGCAAGGAAACCAGTGGGCACGTCTTTTTGGCTCCTTCCCTTCGGTATCTGCCGACCCTTTCTATCTCTGTCATTCATTTATCTCTCCTAGAATGTTTTGTTTTGCAATTGCAAGTGATTCAAAATTGGGGGATAATAATAACAAAGATATTAGTGGGGTTTGAAGTGGCTAAACTCAAAATATCCAGAAGTCCAGTAAAGGTGTGTGTGTGTTTGTAGATAGATGATAGATAGATAGATAGATAGATAGATAGATAGATAGATAGATAGATAGATAGATACCATAAACTGTGATTTGTTTATAAACATGCAGCTACCTTAAATTTCATAGAACATGAAAATCAAAAATATTTAGATATTAGTACTTTCAGTCTTTCATATCTATTAAATTATTTCTGCAAGCTTTTTATCCAAGATTGGTGAGATATTAATGACTAGTCATATAAGTCCATCCTCCTACTCTAAAACTAGAACGCTGTTTTTAATTCTGAACAGATGATACAAGAAGTCACAATGTTCAACTTAGTAATAAAATGAGCAGCAGATCTTTTTAAACCTCACCTGTTTAGGCTTTTGTTCATTCTGATGAGATTATCCAATTCTTCACTTTGGGAGGAGAAAAGAGAATCTAATATTAGTTAGAAAGCATTCCCAGAGTCAACACGCAGATTCACCTTTAAAATAACTGCGAGTGCTCAGAAATAGAACACATGCCCCATAATTATATGTGACACTCTACTCATCCTTCAAAGTGCTCCTGACACCAGGCTGAGAAGCCTTTCCTGGTCCATCAGCTGAAGTCTCCCCTGTGTTTGGATCTCTTGCAGTACGTGGGGTTTTCTGTCTGCTTTAAGGGACTTCACTATACTATATATTATAACAATAGCAATCGTCTTAGTGCTGAGTGTTAAGGTTCCTTCCCATACACACTACTTAAAATCCAGAACTGTATTCTATAATGCATGCTGCCCATCTTCAACACATTGCCTTTAGATAGCTGTTTAATACTCATCTTTAACTGAATCAACAAGTATAGGTCACTGACTAATTATAGATTCTATTCGCACACAGAGCAGCTGTACAGAAAGTAACTATTTCTCCAAGTCTATTGCAAGATCATAGTAGATCAAGTAAACTTGCAAGCCTGCTTCCATATTGGAGAACTGCAAAGCCCCTCTTGGCAGCCTTCTCATGAATGGCCTGTTTAAGTTAAGCTAATGGGTTTGTGAGTTTCTCTTAAACCATGGGCTCAGCTTTCCTCCCCAAGCATGGAGCCTGGCCTGCGGTGCTCCCTGAGAGCATCCTCTATTGCTTCCTCCCGTGTGTTCCTCACAGTATTCCTTCTCCCAGATTCTCTTTCCTCCTTCCTTTCCTCTCTGTCTTCCTCATTCACTGGTTCTGTTCACACATCTTGGTTCTCTCTTCTTGACGCTATAAGTCATATGTGGCTCCAGCTCTTTTAACGTTCTTCTTGAGTCATCTCTGGTGTTGATCAGGAGACCAGAATTTACATCCTCAAGCTTCTAAGGCTACAACATCTACCCTGCTATCTAAAGAACTCCACAACTCATGGGCGACCTGAGTGAGTTTCTGCAGCTCATGTTAATACAATTGCCCCATAGGTTAAAATAATAAGAATAATCGCATTCATCTTTTAAAAGAACCAATAAGCTAATATACAGTTCTGAGTATAATGCCTAAGAAGTCATAAATTCTCACCTAATTTTTGCCATTAAAGTAAATAGCACCTTGCCAATAGTTTTTCAGGGAACACATGCTTGCTATATTTACCTTTTCAACTGAACATATTAACAGCAAGGCACTGTCTCAGCTTCAGACAGATATAATGGGTGAGTCTCTTCTGGGTGGTGAAGATGCTAGGTGAACTACTATTGCCAGAACTGTTTAGGACAGCCCTCTCAGAAACCCTCAACATGTTCAGTTCATCTCCAATACATAGATGACTCATTTAAAGAAACATTATATGTTTAATGATAGAACTGAAAGTTGAGAATAAACACTGTTTTCAGAACAATTCTGGTCCTGACTGAAAAGGAAAAAGAATAAATGTTCTACCCTAATTGGGGGAAAAAAAAACCTGCCTAGCACTCAAACATTGTGTGCTCTCACTGTCTCTTGCTTAAAAATGCTACCTGATAAGCAGAGGCTAGCTGAAAAATTGTTTCCACCCCAAGGGAAAGAGCAACTGGAAGAATCTTGTATCTTCTAGTCCCAGACCTTTGTTACTGGTATGAGCCACAGTGATGAGATTTTTCAGGATTCAAGTTCCCTGTTGTTTATCACAAGAAAATTAGCATAAACCACACGAAAGACGCTCGGTGCTAAATTAAACACCAGGGAGACGGCGCTTGACTAGAGAACCTAAGCTCTCAAAATGTCTGGAAATTGATAAAAAGCTTTCGATACTAAGTTTCACCGGTGTCTCTGCGACAAATTAAATGCCCTTAATCAGAGAGCAATGGCTTTCTATTGCACAAAGAACAGCTGGGAGAGTGGGGCTCTTTCTATTCCCTTTGGACAGCCCAGAAAACATTACTCTGGTCCACGTGAAAGCAGCAACTCTCTTTCTCTGATGCACGTTTGTCTCTGCAAACTGTGTGCCTGTGACTGAAGACCAGGGGCAGGAGAGCCGGGCATCTTCTGCTCTCCCTGGGTGGAGCAACTCATACCACAATGTTATTGCTCCTCAACGTCACTTACACGGCTTGCCTTTGAGTATCCCAATTTCCAATCGAAAACTTGTTCCACTGTTATTAAAAACAAAATATTAGCCTGTGCATGGCTGAGCAAACCTGTGATCCTCAGAAAGTTAAGGCTAAAAAGGATCACAAGTTCATGACCTGCTGCTTGTGCTACAGAATGAGTTCAAGTCATGACTGGGAAACTTAAAGAGACTCTGGTTTGAAAGAAAAAAAAAGGGAAATGAAGCTGAGGAAATCTCCACGACCAATCACTTCTTGTTATGTATAAGGCCTAGGCTTAAGCCCCAGTACTAAAGAACATACTTCGAAGTAAATTCATAATATCAGAAATACAGGATCATAAATAGGAGAAAAATCAAACTTGAACATGAAACACATGATCCTCTCTGGTCTCCTTCTAATACAAAGTCCCTATTAACTCCACAGAAAGCTGGGTTGTTTTCCTGTGTGGCCAAGTCATTGTCTTCGTTGAGAGAGGGTCTCACTCTGTAGTCCAAGCTGGCCTTCTTTCTGAGCCTCCCAAGGGTTGGCATTGAAGGTGCATGCACCTTGTCCAGCCTTTTTTATTTTTCATTTGTTTTGGTTTTTAGTGAGATGCACCCTAGTAAATCCTTATCATTGCTTAATTACATTAAACAAGGAAAAACTTCTCAGGATTGGGATTAAAATGATGAAATATTTGTATCCAGGATTTTGGCATATTATTCCTTTGGAAAAGCTTTATATTAGCATGTAAATGATCTCTGGTGACTAAAACAAAACATCTTCCCAGCGGATGATGATGAAATACGTGAGGATGAGATTGGAGAGAAGGTGTCACGTTTATCCAGACAACAAAAGCAAGTGTGGTTAGGCCCTGTGCAGTAGAAATAGCTGGGTTCTAGTCACTGAGGCAGGAAGAGTGGTACAGCACTGTGTCACACAAGGAAAACTTCACAGGGCAGGGGATTGGTGGCCTGGATCTTAAAAGACAGTTGGGTTAGGATAGATGGATGTGGTGGCACCAAGACTGGTAAAGATCACGTGTGAAAGGAATGGCAGAAACAATCGTGTCTAGAAGCCATAGAATGGGTGAGGTCTATGCTGGTGTTGAATATGGGATGAATATGCGGGTGAACTCAGAAATGATTCTGGAACCAATTGTTCTTGATCTAGGTTAGCAAACAGTCATATGCAACTATAGCATGTATTTACAGGTGGGAGCCATGGCACTATGGCCACAGAAAACCATGTGGTGCTCAGTGGCATAAATGGGGCAGAAGAATGAGAGGCCAGAGGAATGTAAGTACAGGCATGCTGGTCTCTCATCCTGGACTCAGTGAGGCCATGAACCGGCATAAGCCCCGTATGTGCAAGAGACGTTGTAGACTTTTAGTTTATACACACCTATACGACATAGAGGGGGAAAGGATGGAAGAACGAAGAATGATTTTAGAAGGTCGAACCTGCGGAGGTGGAGGGACATAAGCAGAAAAAAGCACATCTGTGAAGAAAGGTGAACCTGGTCCCAGGATATTTGAAATGGAGGTACAGAGGGCCAAAATCAGTAGCTATTTGGGCTAGTAACAAAAACACAGAACTTGAGTTTGAGATCTGAGGTCACTAGGATGAGCAGACTCAGAGGAGAATGAAGATGGTCATCCCTCCATGTCAGCACCAGCCCCTCTGGTGGGTACTTACAGAGAACACTAAGGTTTTTCTTCTTAGTCATATACAACAAACAGCATTGCTTATTGGCTCATATTTACAGAAATTACAGAGGCACTGACTAGCTTTTAGACCACAAAAAGGGGGGAGGGGGAACTAGGCTGGGAGCTCTCAAACCTCACCCCTTGTCTGTTGTCTGAAGTGCAGCCGCCACCCTGATGATGTCATCAAGATCCTCCGTCCTTTAGTGAAGAAAAAGAGAAGTAGGTCAGTGGGGTGAAGCGCGACCCCCGGGCCAAACTTGTCAGAATTTCTGGTGAAGGACAGGGGAGTCCATGTTCAGGACTGACGAATTTAATAGGTTCACAAGTTGATCCCATTGTCTCCATGCATGGTACACACAGACACTAGGATCCTCCATCACCACTGAGGTCTCCATGCATGGTATACACAGGCATTAGCATCCTTCATTGCCACTGAGGTCTCCATGCATGGTGCACACAGATGCTAGCATCTTCCATCACCACTGAGTCTCCATGCATGGTACACACAGACACTAGGATCCTCCATCACCACTGAGTACCATCAGTGGCCTAGACCACTGAACTCTCACAGAAGATGCGGGGTCATCACATGCCACATACAGCACAATGTATAAGGACAGCACAACTTATAAGGACAGGGAAGTCAGACTCTCTCCACATGTAAGATATGTGTGTCATCTGTGCCTAAACCTAGGACTCTTCTGAGAGTCAAAAGGATGACATACACAAAAAATTAATTCTTGGAAATTGCTCAGTCATTTTTCACTGACAACTGACTTATTATATTGACAATATTGTAAAACTATAAAATACCAATTTTGTAATTTTTTCAGATTGTTTTTTTTTTTAAAGCAAAACAGTTTCTGGGCTGGAGAGATGGCTCCACTGTGAGACAATAATAACAACAGCAATAAAACAGTTTCTTACATTTTTTTGAGGTCATAATATAATGACATCATTTCTCTCCTCACAAACTATCCCGTATTACCCCATACATACACTCTTTTTCAGATTCATGAACTTTTTTTCATTAACTGTACATTAAGTGCAAACTACTCAGTCTTTATCATGTCACTTGCATGTAAGCTTTTAAGGCTGGCTGTTCAAATAACCAGTTAGAACACTCTTCCCAATGGAAAACTATTTCTCCTATACTCAGCATCCCCATATATAGCTGTTCTAGGACAGTCTTAGAACTCACTGTGTTTACCAGAATAGCCTCAAATGTGCAATAATCTTATTCCTGCCTTCTAAGGGCTAGGATTACAGGCATGCGCTACCAAGAATGGCTTCAAAAAGTATTTCTGAAAGCTTTTATTTTTCCTAAATAATAAAGAAGAAACACAAACAAACATATCCATAATGAATGCTAAACTAGGTAGGCTGTAGAAAACAGGTGTGAATCAGGATCATGGTGGGGAGAGCAGACTCTTGGGAAATACTTCCTTCCACAGATGAGTCAGCAGGATGTGTGAATCTGTCCTGATGCTGCAGGAGAGGGTGAGTATCTTCTACAGCGGGAACCAATGGGAAGCCTTCGTATTGCAAGTTCAACTAAGCAAAAATACTACAGTGGTAGTGTCCTATATCTTGAGGCAATTACAGGGAACACAGAGATAACCAACCTTCCTCCCTTCAAGGGTTTTATCTCATCCTGTCCTTGTGTTCAGACAATTCTGCATTGGCGATGGTAAATCTTGTGACATGTTTAAAGGACAAGAACCTACAAAAAACGTGTGTTACCTAGGCAGGCATGGGGCCTTGCTTTAATACCAGCACTCTGGAGGCGGAGGCAGGCGGATCTCTACAAAATTGATGCTGCCCTTGTGTATCTAGCAAGTTCTAGGCCAGCTAGGGCTACATAGTGAAACCTTGTCTCAAAAACAAACAAAAGCAAACAATTTACTCATTATAGCTAAAGTTGGCAAGAAAACTGATGCTATCTAATTTATTATTTTAAAGCACTCGGCCAAAGCATGTTTTTGCATTGGCACAATTATGTACATGTAGACAGGGGTTTGTACCTTATATTTCGTTCAGCATGTCTGCCAGTTTCTCCACGTTCCCCTGCTGTAGCTGCAGGTATCTGCCTAGATTTTAAAAATAATGCCTGTTAGGTAAGAAACTCCTCCATGTTAATATATATTATATTATTTGACAAAAATTTCACCTTAGTCCTTTGTATTGGCTAAAATTCAACCATCCCCCTTTTTGAAGGTCTAAAGAGTAGAAGGTGCATATTTTAGCATATCAACTTCTTTTCATATGTTTAAAATCACAAGGTACATTTAGTCATATCTGATCTAGACATTGTTCATTTTATTTCCATTCATCACAGCATGTTGTCCTTTCCGCTATCAGATAATGACGGAACATTTTAAATATCAAGAGTAATTCTTTTGTTGTTAGGCACCAATATCATGTTTTTTTCTTAGAGACTTGTTTCATGTGAATACTTCCAAGAAATGCATTTGCTCAGGTAAGACAAGAAGTTAGTCTACATTTCAAATACTTCTACCGTACCAAGAAGGGTCATGTTAGAGTGGCAGCTGCGAATCGTATGGTGCTAAGTTGTTAGAATTTATGAGACTTCTCTCTTTCCTCAGACTGTGACTGACCTACTTGTACATTCCTGCTTATTCTCACGAGCTATATTCAACCATTTTTTTGTTCTCCTGAGGACATGTGTTAATTACATAGGAAACACTTCCCTTTCATATCTGTTCATTAAAACCACCATGCTGTGATTAAAGCAATCAAGATTTTTAAAACAGGCAAGTTGCCCCAATTTTATTTTTTAGATCATTAGTGGAAGAAAGAAATGAGAATAATAAAGGTGGATTTGACCAATTCCTGTAGAATTTAGCTTTTTTCTGAACATAAACATGTGCAGCCCTCTAGTGTCCATGCTTTTAGCTTAGAATTTAGGTGGTCCAAGGGCAACCTATTTCAGTTTCTTTTTAAAAATCTATTCTAATTATGACTTAATTGCTTAATACTCTAAGACTGAGAGGACCAATCAGGTAAGGCAGGAAGCTTGAGAGGTTGCTCTTAGGAGATAATTATAATCATTGCAGAAATGAAAAGTTATAAAACTAATCCATATCATTAATTAGTTCAGTGAAAAACTATTCTCCCAACTCATTAAAGCAATATCCTAAGGACAAAATTTCAGAAACCCACGGAGATCTTAAGGGTAGAAGCCCTGGAGTTTTACCCTCTAAGGATGAACATACAGTGCCACACACCCCTGTTCTTTGGTCAGACTTTCTAGCAAGCCATCCTCTTTTTTAAAAACGCTTTTATAATTGTGACTTATGGTTAATAGTTCTGTATTTACATAATAATAATTCTGTGCCAAAAATCCCCCTCAAGAGGCAACGATACAAAAGAAGCAAGAGTAGGCATTCAAGTAGATCCCACATCGCAGTCTCCACGGAGACACTGGGATTTAATCTCTTAATACTAATGAAAAAAATTGGGATGTCCATCTTGAAAAATGATTCAAGTGACACATAGCAAAACTGTCAAGTTTCTGAATTGGCCTCTAAGTATTAATTATAAAGTTCCAGAAGTTCAAAGTAAAAAAGAAAGTGGGTTTTTCTTGACTTGGAGATAAGTTATTTGGAATAGTCTTAAAAATTTTTGATAATTTTGAAATGAATAAAAATACTTCAGTTTAAAAAAAAATCAAATAACAGCCTAAGTGTATTTCTAGCATAATTGAGGGCTTGAGTGGTGATGCAGAATAAGTATATCCTTTATTAAAATATGTAGCTCTCAATGGGAAACTTAATTACAAGGAAATAGAAAGGGAATATAATCTTACATGTACTTTAATAGACATGAAATATATATATACATATATATACACAATATATATGCATTTATATCAAGTGCTAATATATAAGAAGCCTTCATATAAACACTTACAGTTCTATTTGTCCATGACTATTTCTAAGGCATAGTCCCATAAGACAGGTAATAGCCATCACTCTTCTAAGGCAAAAGTAATGACACATATGTATTGATAGAGTTGTCGGTTCCGTGAGCCTCGCACTAGTGAACACACACAGAAAGACTAGCCGTGCTTTCTACAAAGCTGGTCACAGTTTTTTACTCTCTTTTCCCTTCAACATCCTGGGAAGACATTCGGAAGGGCAAGTTCTTACCTATTAGTCTGTCTCAGTTGTTTAGGAGAATCAATGGGAGAACAGGGCTTTGGAGGGAGTGGAGGGTGAAGAGCTGGGTCCCTTTGAAACAGAAAACAGCTCGTTAGACTGTGGAAACTGTATGCATTGGAATATCTACTAACCAGCCACAGTTAACATGGGGATATCTCTAAACTCATGACCCCATGTGTGGGGAACCTGAAAGTCAGAAGTCACAGTGCACAAACTCTAAAGAAGTCCTATTTTAAATATGGATGTTTTAAAGGTCCATTCACCTGGGCTTTGGAAACCTTTACCGTCTGTAACTACAGTTGGAACTACCACATGCCCTTTAGTAGGCTCAGCACTTTGCTCGCATGTTTAGGCAGTCGTGGCCTTTTGAGTCATCACATGAGCACCATAAATGGTTCCCTCGTATTACGTATAAGCTTCTTTAGGGATGAATCCAACTCACAGGCTGCTGTAGAAATAGCAAGAAGGTTTCTCACCTTTTAGATCTCAAAGAAAAGTTGGTTCGGAGATTTTTAACTAACTCTTGACTTCAATATTATCAGCACGTGATACCTTGGTGCTGACAAAGTATAAGACACAACATTAGCCAACTTTCAATGAGGCACCCAAGTCAGCCATGAAAGGCCACATGATTGAGTGGCAACAGAATGGGAAATGGGCAAGTATGTTTAACTGCGAATAAAGGCAGCTATGACTTCAGGAATTCCTGAAGTCATGTGACTGCCAGGCTCCCCCACCTCCCACCACTGCCACCTAAGTGTTTCTCCTCTCAGTTGTCCTGATGCTGAGTGAGCAAAAAGCTCTCCACAGTCTGATGTCCTGATCTCCTGGCCTGCTGAATAGATATGCACTCAGGATGAGGCTCCCCGTATAAGCATCTCAGCTCCAAGGCAGCCTTATCCTGCTTCTTCATCCGTAGTAAGCTCTCTAACAGGATTGGTGGGGATTTTCAGGACTGAATGAGATCATAGCTTTTGTCATCACACATCACTGGGTAGCTTTCTGTGTGTGATGCACTCTGTGAAGTGGGTAATGCTTCCTGTTTCCAAAAGGCTTTAAATATACAAAGAAGTGATGTTGTACAAAAAAAGAAAGACAGACCTAAAGGACGGAAGGAAGGAAGGAAGAATGAAAGAAGAAAGAAAGAAAAAAGAAAAGGCAGAAAGAAAGAGAGAGAGAGAGAGAGAAGGAAGGAAGGAAGGAAAGAAAGAAAGAGAGAAAGAGAGAGAGAGAGAAGGAAGGAAGGAAAGAAAGAAAGAAAGGAAGGAAGGAAGGTAGATCAGAGTAAAGATGTAGCATAAAAGGGTTAGGGACTCCATTTTATTAGCATGGCCCCAGGAAAGCCTCTTTGTAAGAGGACATTAGAACTGAGACTTGCAGGAAGTGATAAAATACCCTGAGGACAGCTGGAACACCAGCTTGAAGATGACATTTGACACTTGAAACTTTATGAGGTTACCAAAGAAATTATTGTAAAGAGAGACAAACTGGGAGTCGAGGATTCCAGCATCACATGCCGTGGTATTTAAGGGACAAACATCTGAGAAGTTAGAGTAAAGCAGCCCAAGGGAGAAGGGTGGTCAAGAAAAGGAAGGTGAAAGTGAGGAGGTGGCTTCCTGGAAACCGGCTGAGCAAAGCCTTGCCAATACTGACAGACAAACCAAGGAGGACGAGGACTGTGAAGTTAGCACGGCTTTGGCATAGTGGTCAGGGCCTTGGTAACCCTGACAGAAACAGTTCTGACAGAACACTGAGTATTTGAGGGTAGGGCTATACACACTATAGAAGATTTAGGAGAAAATGTGAAAGAAGGAAGATGAATTAAAATTGATGTTTTTGGAAGGCACAAGGACACATGTCTGTGTATGTGTGTGCATGTGTGTGTGCATGTGTGTGTGCATGTGTGTGTGCATGTGTGTATGCATGCGTGTGCATGTGTGCACATGTGTCTGTGCATATGTCTGTACATGTGTGTGTCTGCCTCTATGTGTATGGATGTGTGTACATGTGTGTGTCTGCCTCTGTGTGTAAGGATGTGTGTGTACATGTGTGTTTCTGCCTCTGTGTGTGTGCATGTGTGTGTCTGCCTCTATGTGCATGCATGTGTGTACATGTGTGCCTGCCTCTGTGTGTAAGGATGTGTGTGTACATGTGTGTTTCTGCCTCTGTGTGTGTGCATGTGTGTGTCTGCCTCTGTGTGTGTTTGGTCTTTGACGGGAGCACAGACTCACTGTATCAAAAGCAACAGAGGAGACCAGAACTGCTGAGTCACCTCAGTTGATTTGGGGCAGAGAAAATTGTCTTTTGTCTATTTCTATTATCAAAGGAAAAAAATGAACATCAAAGCCATTGATTCAAAATGAGGAAAGCAAGCAGGAGTTGGAAAGGGAGTGAGACAAGATAGCATATGTAGTCTTTCCCTAAGAGAGCAGGAGAGTGAGCATACCCAGATACCAACATGCTGTTTTGAGATTACTATATGTCAGGAACTCTTCTAAGTGCTTCCTGTTGAGTAACTCAATCAGTCCTTACTATAATCCTAGCGCCAAGTATTATTGTTTCTTCCCATTATACAGATGAAAAGACTGAGCCAGAAAGAGTGAAAATAAGTATCTCGTAGTTATACAAATTATACAGATTATGCAAATGGATGAGTGGGGAATCAGCCTGGAGCTTTGGCTCCACACCCCTCCTCCTGCTAGGCTGCCTCTCAGGACATCCTGGACACCTGCAGTGGTACAGTATGGAGTTAGAAGACGGCTTCTTCTTCTTCTTCTTTTTTTTTTCTTCAATTTGCCAAGCTGTGACTGTTTATTAATTGACCAGATTACAAAAATACCATGGGCTGTCGACACCTTAGTTCATCCGTCTAGTAAGCCTGTTTATCTGGTTTTCTCTGTTGTCAGCATCTCCACCTTCTACAAAGTGAGTTGTTTTTTTCTTCATTCCACCTCGTGGGGAAGATAATTTGAAGGGCCACAGGAAGTTATTTGCATCCTTAAGCATTTCCCAACTGTATAGATCTCATGAACTAGATCCTCCATGCAATTGAAGGCAAATGTACCAAGAGAATGAGCAATCAAGGAGTTATCTGTCAAGGCAATCCGCTTCTTACTGATTTTGCCATAGTCTGGCTTGTAGATGAGCTCATTTACTGACTTCAGGTTGGGGTAGCCCCGTGCAATGTATGTCTGGTTCCACAGTCCTCAGCGTGTTAACTGAGGCTGTATTGAGTTTAACAAAGGTGCTATTGAAGATCTGTTGAAGATGAAGCTGCAATACCTCTGTAGACCAGGCTGGCCTCGAACTCAGAAATCCGCCTGCTTCTGCCTCCCTGTGCTGGGATTAAAGGTGAGCGCCACCACCGCCTGGCGACAGGTAAGACTAGTAGGGCACAGGGCACCGGATATGCAGACAGACAGGAGAGCAGCAACCACACGGAAGGGGCGGTTATAAGGCAGAGTCAAGCTCTGCTTATACCAGAAGAAATGTGAGATTTCTTCTATCTTAGAATGACTGGGGCTTCAAAGAGTAAATACTTGTTGAGTGAGTCTGGGAGGTAGACGTTTGCAGAGAAAAAAAATAGATCTGAGATGACGGAGTCGTGATCTGAGGTGGATACCGAGTCATGAAAGCCAAGAACAATGGAGCATGCGCAGTTCATGGGTGGTAGGTTTGCACCCCGCTGGGTCAGCTGCAGGGCAATGGCCCGCGTGCTTCACTTCACCTCAGAGGAGCTTCCATTGGCATCTTTGCGTTGACAGCCCAGATGACAGAACCCAAGCCCGGGGAGAGGAGAGGATGAGGAAAGTCATTCACAGTGTGCCAGGAACATTGTGTGATCCAAGCAGGGGGATTAAAAATGACTGCCAGGCAGGAAGCTGTGGTCTGGGGTGTTGTGAAGGGAAGGAAACAAAGGACGTTTAGTGGAGTGATCTTAATTGAATTCTGCTTCCAGAAGTGATGTTTGAGCTCAGAGAGCCCCCACTCTCCCCTCTGCCCCTTCCTGGCACCCCACAAGCTTTCACAAGATCGATGCCACCACGTTAGTGACTGGAACTGTAAAGAATCGCTTCGAGGAATACAAAGGCAGTTTTCAAGAAAAACACACGAAAACTTTCAGACTGTGACAAAAAGACCAGATTGAGGTGTGTGTGTTGGGGGGGGGGGGGCGCGGGGATCCTCTTGTAGAAAGGGCTGTTTATGTTGCCTGTTTTTCAAATCGCTTCTGATCCTAGTGTCGTCCTGGTGCAATGTGCTTGGCTCCTGGACTTGAATTCCAGCCTGAGTTGGAGGTCTTTTCTCTTCCTGCAGCCCAGCCCTGGGTTCCGTCAAGGACAACCGATGCACACGGTCATGAAAGCTTTGTGAGCTTCGCTCTCAAAGTTCATCGTGCGTCTTTCTTGTTTCGCACAAATAACATTTCCACTCCAGCAATAGCAAAGGAGCTTGGAAGGACCAAGAAGTGAGCTCTCTCCTCTGTTCCTGCGGCCGCGTCTGCACCACGGGACCGTGCACCAAGGGACTCTTGCTACTCGGAAACCGTAAACTTAAATATCCTCTTGCTTCTATAAGTTGCCTAGGTCATGGTCTTTTATAACACAGATAGGAAGGTCATTAATATAGTCACCTTGTCAATTTAGGAATCTTAAGGGCGGGTGGCAAACTGCAATTCCAAATGTTGAAATCCTCAAATATCAAAACGTCTAAGGTCTACACTCCTTAAAGTCCAAAATCTAAAATATAGTTCTCAAAAAATAAAAATACTTTAGGAATGAGCGTATATCAGCGTTGGCAGGCTCTCATATGCATAATTTTATTAGTTCCATAAGCATAACATGTGAGTGCATTTTTTTCCCCACTGAGGATTAGGAAGCTGTATACGTTTCCTCACACCACATTGCTGGTGAACATCTCAGCCAAGGGTTTTGGTACAGACCTTTGATGTCAATCCCATGATTCTTTTCTCTTTACCACACTATTTCTAATCAAGTGTTTTAAATGCAAATTTATTTTTCAAAGGCTGCTAAGTCAGTCCTGGTGGTTCATCCTTATACTCCAAGCCCCCGGGAGGCTAACTCGGGAGGCTTTCAAGTTCAAAACCAGAGAAACAACCACGATCAGCTCAACAAGAACTTGTTCCCACAGCCACTGGAGTTTTAGTGTTAGGATACATACCAGTGTATGGGGCTAGAAAAAGTATAGCCCACCCTTGCAAAGAGCTTACGAGGCACAAGGTCACATTCAAAGGAAAATTACTGGAATGATGTGACTTTTTAGTGACTAGGGATCCCTTCACTAAATCCTGAGCACTGAGTCAGGATTTCAGGGTTTTGGCTCCAGACCACCTTTTGGCCTATTTTGTGTGAGCACAGAAATCATGTTCTTCTTGAATCTCTGTTTCTTTTCCTAAGAGACAGGCTGGTCTAGATGGTCACTCAGGAAGACAGAGACTGCAGAGAGTTCTCCACCCCTGGAGAGCCTGACTTTATTTTTTTTTTTATTGTCCAAGTAACTTGACATTTGAGTACTGGGCTTTTCAAACATATGTGGATACCATTGTGCCTGATAAAATTTAACTTTAGATTTGATCAGAACATAAGTCCACAATAGTCGGCTCTCTAGAATAGATGTGGTTTACTCTGTCAGAAAGATTGGCTCAGGCTATGGTAATGAGTGGTCTAGACCCTTTTGGTAATGGGGTCTAGAGTAAAAAGGCCAACAGATCATAGTGTGTGCGGCCCTTCTTGAGATCCCATAAGACTGAATTAGTAAGAAAAGAATTAGCCTAATGTCTTAATTGGCTTATTCATTTATAAGAACATAACTTCAGATTTGTTTTTGCTTTATTTAGCAACAGAAAAAAAAAAACATAAACTAATATAGGTGGTCAATAGGCCCAAAGAGACACAACGTCTAAAATATTGGTTCAGTCATACTAGTTTTTAGTGCTTAGGTAGTTTTTGCAAAGAGGTAATCATCATCATCATCATCATCATCATCCAGGAATTATCAGGTGAAGTGGAAAACACATCGGCATTAGAATTGTGTCTATTCAAATGGATCTACTCAGAATGGATCATAGACTTACATGTAAAACATGAAACTAAAAGATATTTAGAAGAAATGCTTTGTGACCATGGGTTAGACTCAATACCAAGGTATAATCCATTTAATGAAACCTGAAAACTCAGATTTCAGCATGTTTTTTTTTTTAAAAAAAAAAAAGACTTTTGCTCTAACAAATACATGGGTAAAAGATAGAAACTGTCAGCAACACATTCCAAACGTTACAAATTATATCTCTGATAAAAGACGAAGGTTTTTAAAACTCTCAAAACTCAGAAATGAGCAAATACAACGCTAAAAAGGGCAAAATATTGAACTGTATACTTCACAAGAAAAGATGTACATTTGACAGAGACAAAAGGACACACTGCCCAGCTGGTCCCGAGAATAGCAGTACCTAAACAGTACCGAGATAAAGTACAAATTAGAATAGCTAAAAAGGGCTTGTAAACTGGAAATACTAAACAACATTAAAGAAATGTAGTGAGCAGAGCTCTTATCCTTTGCCACTGTGCGAGCAAACACAACAGACATTTTGACCAAAACCAGTGAGGTCTTTACAAAGTTAAGCACGTGCTTATCACGCGACCTACCACTTGGCGTTTGCTTAAGAGATTCATTCACACAAACCACAGGGGCTGTTCGAAGCCTCGATGTTTTCTCCTTCAGTGAGTGGATAACTAAACTGTGTTGTCCCTCGGATAGAACACCACTGGACAATAAAACGGAAAGGGCACGGAGGGATGGCACATGCGCTCTATACATCCAAAGACTACATCATCCGTGAATCTGCTGGCTGATTTTTTTTTTTTATAAGAGCTGAGAGATGAGAAGACAAATAAATACACTGCCCCATTCCCCAAGTACAAAGACAGTCTTAGGAAAAATGACAGTCTTTACAAACTCCTCTACTCCCCAAGTCCTCAGAAGATACTGGATTGATACCCCAGTCGCCCACAGGGCACCACACCCAGGGTTCCCTGCCTGAGTCTTTGTTCCTAAGTTCCCTTCCCATGCTTACTCCACAAGGCAAATGTTCTTGTCTTACTATGCTCTTCTGCTGTGGTATCAGTAGGGAAGAAATCTGAGTTGAGTAACTCTCGCTACAATTTGAATGACCTAAGACAGCCCTTTAGACCTGCCAGAGCCTTTGTTTGTACTTTGGGAGAACTAAGTAGCCATCTCTGACAGAGACTGAGACAATACTGCTAAATAGCAAAGCTGTTTCTTTCTTGTCCAACCTGCCTGACTTTTATGATTGAGCCAGGGTGATGTTGTGCTAAGTGACAAGTCCTAGGTGTCCTGACTCGCCCAGCTTTTTCCTCACCTCAGCGTTGGCCCTGACACACCTCTGCATCAGCAACCTCGTTGGTCTTTGGCAGACAGAGAAACAATAGGGACCCAAGGGAGGGAGGGGGCCACAGAATCAGCATTGGGCAAAGTACTGGTTTCACTTGTCTGGATATAGGAGTTGTTTAAACCTGATGTGGGGAGGCCCTGAGGCGGTGGACTTGTCCCCAAACAATTGAAGAGAAAGCAAGTCCTTGTTCAAGGTCAAGGCCTTTTACTTTTTCTGCTAAACACTAATTCTTGTTCTTTCTAATTCTACTCAAAAGCCATTTCAATGAAAGGACAAACCTTGACCCAGGTTAATGTGTTAACTATTTGGGATGTTTAAAATATGCAGTCTGGACACTCAGGCATGATTTTTTTTTTTAAGTTATCTGTACTCCAGCATGTTGTTAAGTGCAGACAACATTAATATTTCTAAGAGATTCTAGCTAATGTAAAGATTTTTTGTTGAGATGAAAATGAAATCTGCTGCTTTGTGTGTGTGTGTGTGTGTGTGTGTGTGTGTGTGTGTGTGTGTATGAGGCATCAGACTTTGAAAAGGGTTTGGCACTGACTGAGTTAACAATGCCGCAGCGTAATTAGAAAGGTTACATTTTACCATTTATAGTTGCAGACGGAAAAATATAACTACAGTGCAAGGTTGCTATGGCAACTTGCTTCTCAATCAGGATTTTTTTTTTCTCCCCTAATTCTACCAATCCGCTAACTGGAAATCAGAACCCATGAGAGAAGAGGTTGTAACAGAATAGAGGTGATGTGCTATGGGAGTACACGGGAAATAGTGATTTTCTCCTTTGGCCAGGTATGTGTTCAGTATCTCAGTTTTATCCCACGTTTATTCCCTTCCTTGTGTTTGAAAGCGATTCCAGAAGAAAACATACTGGCTTTATTAGTACTGGAAATAAGAGACAGTGGTTTCGTCGTTCTTCCTCTCCCCGCATTCTGGCTGGCATTTATGAATATTTATACTGTCTCTTAAGCAAGCACTGTAATATGGCTTAACAAATTGCTTGCTTTGCTTTCTGACACAGCCTCACTGTGTGGCCCAGGCTGGCCTTGAACTCGTGGGCCTTCTATATCCTCCTCCCATGCTGGGATTGTGCAATAGTCTCTAGTTAGCAGGGTTCATAAGTGAATCTTAGGTCAGATCTAACCACTAGACCTCAAAGTCTCCAAAGTACATAGAAGCATTTGCATTCACCAAGATGTACTGGTTGATTCAGAAGGCAGAAAGCAGCTCCCTGACTTCTCTCCATCAGCGACACATCCACAGTCTACATTTTCTGTATGGCACCTGTTGCCTGTTCTCTCATTGGCTCCAGCCTGGCAAATGCTATCACCCTTGCAAAGGAATCACATATGACAGTAAAATGGGGTGGAGATGTTTAAAAGCCAAATAAACATATTAAGATGTGATTAGTGATAGTTGGCTCTTGTGTCTCCTGGAGTAGAGACTGAGCATGACATCAGTAATGGCAGTCTCTGGCATCTACCCAAGTACTTTCTTACACATAGACAGAGATCAACACTGTGCTTTGGAGAGAAGGGAAGTAGGCCGGGAGGAAGATACCTAGTCAGTCCTCAAAATCTAAGCACGTAGAACAAGGGCCAATTAGCTACAAAGTCACATGGCAGTAACAAGCTGAGGAAATGCACTGCTTTACACACATTAGGAATCAGAATCAAGAATGGATATGTTTAGAACAAGTAACTATAAATACATTTACTTAGTGCTGCAAAGGATTATAAGATGACTTCACGTATTTAACGAATAGGCTATAGTAGTTGTTTAAAGGTAATGCACTGTTAGTCACCCAATGAGGATTATTAATTTTTCTGAGTCCAGATTTCAGACAAAAACCCTTGGACAGCATTCCATATTCATCCCCTTTGTATTTGATATTGTCTCAACAGTAACGTCATTCTAAATATGCCACATTTAAAGTCCATCCCTAAGTCAGGGTCCCTTAGACTCTTACCTGAGTTTCTCCCTGATCCCAACCCACCTCCACGCATTATTGTTTCAGAATCAGCTCCACAAAAATATCCTTCAAGTATCCCAGAATCTACTTGCTCAGAGTCAAGTGTGTTAGCAGTGTCTTTGGTCCTACTGCGCATGCCCTGAGCAATTATTTGACACTGAGTGGTTACATCACTATACTTCTCTTCTTCCAAGATCTGTCCCCCAAGTTCACATTACAAGCTCGCCGCGCATATCAGATCTCCCACAGGATATGCTCTTTGTTGACTCCTTGTGTTGCTGGTAAACTGGTTATTTATGCCTCAGGTTGGCACCTTTAGCTATGATAAAGAACTCCAAGCTGCAGTGGCCCCCCAGAGTTCTGGTACAAGAATATGCCACCACTCTCCCAAACGGCGTCGCCTGGACACATAAGCTCCCTTTACAATCCTTCTTCTCCCAGGAATCCCCTTCCCTTTTCCCCTGTGAGTGTGGCTCACATGCAACTAGTGGCCTTTAGACAATCTCACTGCTCTGAACAGGCAAACCCGGCAAAGCACCCCCCAAACTAAGCTTAGTGTGCTACTGCCACCTAGTGGCGACTTTTCCACTGCCACCTAGTGGCGACTTTTCCACTGCCACCTAGTGGCGACTTTTCCTTGGCCCACGCTAATCTCAAACACTACCCTAAAGACACGGAGGTCCATGGTAGAACTTTTCAGTGAGGGTGGCAGTAACTGTTGGTATGTTTATGACTTGGAAGGATAGTTTTGTTGTAAAAGGTAGCACGGAACCCTCCTTTAAGAGTGGAAGTCCAGAATGCGGGTCAACGAATCCTCCCGTTGGTTAGGAGAATCAGCTCTTCCGGGATTTCCGGGCTTAGGGCATAGCAGAACTAAACTATCTAGCTTAAATAGTGTGGGAATTTTCTGAGAGGATGAAAAATGAGGTGGAGAAACAAGGAGTATGAGGATGCCGAACAGAGCATCAGTGGGGTGGCCTGTGAGAAATTCCAATCAGTGAGAAACACGGGACCGACGAACTCAGAGATTGTGATTGTTGGTACACGGCTCAGCCAGAACTTCTCCATCAAATGTCAACATCCCTCCATTTACATCTCTCGTTAAACTTTATGCAGGTAGTATATTAATAATGTCAGAAAACTCTCTTAACGAACTTGGAGCTAAGAGGACAGAATGGGTATAAATCAGAAATGAAAACCATGAAGAGAAATCAAATGAAAACACGGCACGAGAACTTTAGTGTCTCCAATAGTACTCAAGTAGGAGAAGATAGTATTCAAGATAGAAAGGCTGGGTATCCTGTGGCTTGTTAGAATGTAGAGTATGGAATTAGCAGCAGATTAAGTTGATTTATGTTGGATGGAGGGCAAGCAACTCCGAGTAGTTCTGCTAAGAGCCTGGCTCATTTTCCTAGGGTGATATAAAATCATTGTAATTGTTACTTAGGAAGGTGAGGTGGTCTGCTTCTATTGTTTCTATAAATATAACCTTGACATTTATATAGAGGAGTAAAGGGCAGAGATAAGGGTGAGAGAAAGGAGACTATAAAGAGATCTCCTACTGCCATAATCCAGGAAAGAAAGAATTCAAGGTGATATAAATGATAGGAGGCAAGAGGATCCAAAAATGCATTCAGAATGCAGGGAGCCAGGTCTGCTTATGCACCAGGTACTCATAGTTAAGTAGGAAGATGTGGGGAACCTTCAAGTGCTGTCATGGTAAGCTGAAGCTGTCACCACAAACTAGAATCCCCTGAGAAGAAAATCTCAGTGACGAATCTTCTACATTGAGTTGGCCAGTGGGCATATACCTTCTAGAAACTGTCTTAATTAAGTTAATTTATGTAGGAAGCGGCAGCCCACCGTGGGTGGCGCCATCCCCTAGATAAGGAACTCTGAGGAGAGGCCCTCGGTCCTGTGGAGGCTCGGTGCCCCAGTGTAGGGGAATGCCAGGATGGGGAGGCAGGAGAGGGTAGGTAGGTAAGTAGGGAGCACCCTCATAGAAGCAGGGGGAGGGAGGATGGGATAGGGGGTTCCAGAAGGGAAACCAGGAAAGGGGATAACATTTGAAATGTAAATAAATAAAATCCAATAAAAGAAAACTTTTTTAAAAAAAAGAAGGAAAGAAAAAGAAAATCTAGGAACATGTGTTAGGGGGTCATGTATGGTCACAAAGCAGCACTATAGCTGTGCAGTGTAAGAGGACCAGTCTGCAGGACCTGCTGGATCAGGTTATCACCAAGGCCATCAGTGACCTTAAGGGAGAGCCGTTCCCAGGAGCTGAAGGTAATGGAAACCAGTCAGATGCAGATGGGAACCATTGGCAGGATAACGAGAAAGAGTGCCAACTGAATGGATTTGGATGGGCTGCCCAGAAAATGTCAAAGACAATATTTTTAAGATGAAAGATTTGAATAAAGAGAAAACAGTAAGACTTGATCCCAGGGGTCAGAACAGACAGATGAATGCAATAAAGAAAAGCTAATAAAGCTAAATTTTTTTATTCAGTCTTGACTTAAAAAAAATGAAAGGAAAATATTTGTGTTGATGGCATCAGATAAAACTTCAGAGAATATAAACCTGTTGACATATCTTGATAATTCAAAACATTAGGCTGGTTACTTGTGTTTCAAAACAACATTTACTATCCACTGAGCAGCGCCCTGCCCAAAAGCACTCAGAAGTCAGTTGGAAAGGGGAAATGGGTTTGCTTAAGCAAAGTTTACATGCTGTATTCTACTGCCATGAATTAAATCTCTCTCTTTAATATTTATCCCAAACTAAAAGTCTTCATATTCTCAACCTTGCCCTCTATTTTGTTTAATCATTCATGCCTGAACCCTTCATTTCAAGACTAATGGATGTGGAACAGAAAATTTTCATTTTCGTAGGAAGTTTTGTGTTCTTTAGTCTTGGAAATTTTAGTGAAGAAATTACAAAACAAAGTTCTGAGCAACAACTACACGACTCAAACAATTCATTTATCACAATTTACTTTCAAGTGTGAAAGCACTTGATTTCTTTTCATTGACAAGCGTAAAGCCATACAAAATCAGATGTTTTACCAAATTCTATTCTTGAGACTTCAAAACTACTTCAAACATTTCAGGGTGGTATCTCAAAACTTAAAATCAGTCTTTGCGTCATTCACACTTTCTTCTGCTAAAGACATTTTGCTTTATTGTTTATAATTTTGTTCATTATTGGCTTACTTAGTTATGGGGACTGTTTAAGTTATATGACTGTGAAAACCTCAGAATGTGTGAGGAGTTTTGGGTTGGTTTATTGTTGTTTGTTTATGGTTTTGGTTTTGCTTTGCTTTTTTGAAATATGTAAATGTTTTATTTAGTTATATGATTTGTTGCATAGTTCAATTTTTTTGAGACAGGGACCTGCCCGGTCCTGGTTAGTCTGGAACTCTCTATGTAGACCAGGCTGGGCTTAAATTCAGAGATTCACCTGCCTCTGCCTCTTATTAAAGGTAGGCACCACTATACCTAGGCTAAATATGTTTTGTTTTGTTTTGAACCTTATTTTAAATGTCCGTTTAGACTGGTAGGTGATTATTTAAAGTATAGTTGATCTTGCTGGCTTTGTTTACTTAAATATGTAGATACAGATACAGTTGTAGATATAACAGCTAGTATGTACATACAGATAAACTGACGATCGTAGGCACAAGCATCCACGTGTAAAGAAAGATGTTAGACAGACAATAAAACTATGAAATCATGACCTTCGTTGGGAAAACAAGCCGTTGTTCCAGTTTATGCGGGCCAGCACAAATTTTTCAATCCAAACACAACTCACTTTGATTTCCAGGCTAGCACATCAAGGTAAGGAGGGAACTAACAGGAAAGAGATGATCCGCGATGTTAAAGGCTGCAGATAGAGTTCTAGGAAAAAACGTTTGGAAGAGGCTGTCTCTTGGGATGGTGGATATCTCGAGGATGTATAAGCATACAACACAGAGAGGGGTTCGACGATAAAACAGCATTTCAGGGACAGACTGCGCCGGGAAAGTGAGCCTGTGCGGGTAGAACGCGCATCGAGGCAGCCAGACAGCGCCTTGGGACAAGAGGACAGGGAAGAGAAAGCAAGAGGATCACAGTGTATCGTGAAAGATAAAGAGAAAAGACTTCAGCGTTCTGCTCGTAACTGGTGTTAAAACCACGGTCCCCCAGTTTTATCTGTCGCTGACCTACTTTCATTCACTTCAGTTCCTATGGGGACAGAGATCTGTTTTTGCAGCGTTCACTCCCTTTCGTCATTAAAAATTGCTCCTTTTCTTTTCTTGGCATCTGCTACAAAGTCTACTTATCAACCCTAGGAAGGCACTAGCAATGAAGACATTAAAGAAGATACCGTACTCAACTCCAAAGTGTTTATGCTTTTAGAGTGAAGCCCTTACGCCCAGCGTGGCTTTATCATCTCGCCTCAGTGAGAAGCCTTTCCGTTTGGGCATTATGTAAATACCGGTGATCCTGAACAGGAGCTGAGAGTTCCATTGATCAATGAAACTCACAATCTCATTTCCTTAGTCCTATGCATTCGAGCCAGATTTTTTTTTTAAAGGGAACATTGTTCTTCATTTCATCTTCCTTGTTTAAACACATCCAGCCCATGGCTGAATCACTGTGGCTGATAGCCAGGGTTGGCAGCTCCGAGTAAACCCAAACCCGCAAGCTCAACAGGCCTTGAATATATGAGATTTTGACGCATGACCAATCCTTGCACATTTTTACAATTTTACATAATCACTTGCCCATTGTGATGATAATTTACATTAATACCAGAAGCAGGAAGAATGGACCAAAATTAAAACTGATTTTGGAATTATCTAGTAAATACTTCTAGCAAAAATGCCATTTGTGGCCTATCAGAGAAAAAGTAAATGGCTGTCCTGATACTTGGAGGTGGGGGTGGGGAATACTTTAATGGACAAAGAGAAATGTGAGCAGCTATAGAGCAATTATCTGGTAATACCCTGAGGAAAAGGGAGACTTTGCACTAAAAATATAATCATACTTGGTCATTCCAACAGGAAGTCACCTGCAGATATTTATGCTTTAGAATAAAACATTTTAAGAGAAAGTGGATGTTATTCCACATTTTGATTATTTAATGTAACTTTATTGACATGTCATGTCTATATATAAATATATAGAAAGATGGGGAGAAGTAATTTAATTTCTTTGACCAACTGCAGTTGAATTTTATATTTACAGATCCAATGATGTTAAAGGACATATTCAAGGATGATATTAAAGGACATTTATCTCTACAAATTTTCATCATTTGGAAATAAAAGACACTGGAAGTGTGTGTGTGTGTCAGATGAACATTTAGAAAACATGCCAATATTATATTACCTACACATACACTTTCACACAGTTATAAGCAGGATAAAATCCCATTGAAATATGGAACTATTTTGGTGAAGATATTTTGGCTTCTGATGTGGAAAAATTTTGCATATCAGAATGCAAACCTAAAATCAAAATCAGTCAGAGGCCACACCTCCCTCCTGTGTTAGTGGTGACATACACCATAGAAATTCAACACCTGTAGAAGACACTTTTCTAAAATCCAAGACAGAGACTCTGTGTTTTGTTCACCAAGAGAGTCCAATAAATCCAGAATGGCATTTGACACAATGATTGATCTACTTACTGAATTGTTGGTGTGCCCTGCATGGCAACTATAGAGCGAGATCTATGATTTAAGTTATATTTCTTCTCAAAAGACCAAGTAAAGAGAAAACACTCACTTATTTATCATGGTGTGTTTATAAGGAATTTGTCACACATATCCCCGCTTGTCTTCTGGGCTTGAAGCAGATGGACCTACAATGGCGTCCCAGTCTGAAATTTGGCTCAGTTCTCTCCCTTTCACTATTAGGAGTTAAATTGTGTCCCCTAGATTCCCATGTGGAAGTTTTGACTTGTTCTCCCTGAGAATGTGATCGGTTTCCACCGTTTATTCCACTACATCTGAAGCACTTTGTCATGGAAAACATTGCGAACTAAAATGGGCACCTCCTCACATCTCACAGCTTGTCAGATTTCTCACCAAGGGTGCTGATAAGCCTGACCCCACCCCACTGGGCACTGTCTTCAGGGTTCACAAAACCGTCATCAATTTATTCAAAACCATCCACAATTATATGCTGTCAGTGTCTAATACACACTTCCATCGGTGACATAGCAATTACCTCTGACACCTCTTACCTTCTGATGGCTCCTGCACTCGGAGAGGCATTGTGACCAGGAGGGGGTGGTGGGAACCAGGACTGTCTGTTAAGAAATGGCATCAAGCGTAACCACAGTGTTTGAATGGCTGATCCCACCCCCATGTCTTGGGATAGGAAGACAGTTGATAGCTAAAAACGCAGAAAGCCTTGGAAATAAAATAAGCAATGTTTCATAAATAGAGCAAGAAGAAAGGACTCTATACTTCAGGATATTTTCCCCAAGTAAACTGCTTTTTCATTTCCTTTGACACCAAATGTGGACATTTCCTTAAAAGGTAAAATGCTGTGAGAATGGCAGTTATTAAGTCTGGACTGCAGGTTTGTTGTGTCACCACGTTGTTCCTCGTCTGTCTTCCTGATCCAGTTCATATGCATAAGGAAGTAACAACTTTATTCTCTAGCTAAAATCTGATTCTTAGACCGTATGCTAGAACATCCTGACGAGGATACTAAAACAGAAATGAATGCCACAGAAATGCTAACCTCAGCTTCAACATCTACTAGAAAGATGACCTCATAGTGCGAGGATATAACTTCATATAGTTCTCGCTGTGGCTGAGGACCCTACTGAGAAGGCAAGATAAGAAAGACAAACTGAAAGAAGTGAGGAGAGAGGAGACAGAGAGAGAGAGAGAGAGAGAGAGAGAGAGAGAGAGAGAGAGAGAGAGAGAGAGAGAATGGGGAGATAGGAAGCCAGGAATATTCCAGCCAACATTCCTAAAGTAAGCCGGCTTGAATGGCTTAATGCAAGCCTCTCTCGTTGACATAACTTCAATCTAGCCATAGCTTTATGGCAAAAAGAAAAGAAACCCCATCATGTTCTATGCCACCTTTTCTTCACCCATCCCTCCACCAGTAGATACCTAGAATGGTTTCCACAGCTCAGCTCTTGAGAGTGTGTGCTGGAGTGAACACTGGTGTATTTCACTGTGGGTTTTTTTTTTTGATTTTAAGAAACTAACATTAAATATGTTCACACAGGTAACTACTGACCATTGAGACTATTTCCCCCTGCCCTGTTACCCTCTCTCCATTAACCTCCTCCCCTCCCATTGTCTGTGATGCACTGACATAGAATCCTTTGGGTAAGTACTTAGGCGTATACTTCAGCACATAGATTAACTTTTAGTTTTATGAGTGACATAAGACCATATGTATATAATGAAAATAAAAAATAAAAAATTGTCTAGACTTTAGCCTCTAAAGGAACAAAGGAGACAGAACAAAGTCCCCAGAAAGTGTGTTTAGTCTGCTTTAATGTAGAATTGGTCTAACGTGCAGAGAAAAGGGGGAAGCTGTCCTGCATGGCCACCAATCACGGTTTCAGGTTAAGCCACTCCCTGTAGCCCAGCTCTACAGAAAGCTTACTTAAAGCAGCATAGCTCTGAACAACGGGTTCACTGTCAAAGTCACCTGTAGGGGCTTGGAACAAGCTCAGTTGTAGAGTGCTTTCTTAGAGTCCGCAAGCTCTGGCCTCAGCACCAGCTACCATAAAAACTCAAGGTAGCAGAGTGTAAAATCATGACCTACAGTTTCAAAGCCCTAAGGATACTGTGATAGTTGAAAACACAGTTCCGGACACAACTCCAAGCTTCGGGGTGGAGATGGGGGGAAGGCGATCTGGTAGTCAATAAGGAGAAGTCTTTTCTAGGATGTTAGCATGAGGCAGCACAGGGTGCCATCTTACCTCTTTTTCTTCACAGGAGTGGTAGCGGGGGTTGAAGCCGTGGTGGTAGTGTTTGCATTGAGGGAGCCGCCAGCTGGCCTGGTTAACGAGCAGAGCAACAGGTCATCACCACCCTCCAGCTTCTCTTCTCTCTGTCTCTGTCTCTGTCTCTGTCTCTGTCTCTGTCTCTGTCTCTCTCTCTCTCTCTCTCTCTCTCTCTCTCTCTCTCTCTCTCTCTCTCTCACACACACACACACACACACACACACACACATATATATCTTTGTCCAGGATGTATTTCTGCACACCACTTACATAGATGGTGCCAGAGGAGACCAGAAGAGGGCATCAGATATCCTAAACTGGAATTACAGAGGGTTGTGGGTTTCTATGTGGGTGCTAGCAATCAAATCTAGATCCTCTGAAAGTCAGCCAGGGCTCTTAACCACTAAGCCAGCCCTCCAGCCCTGAGTCCATTTTTAAATATACGACTAAAAACATTGATCTAGACCTTAGTGATTGGTTATAGTGATAGTAGGAAAGCTCTTAGGGTACAAGTCCAGCCAGAAAGTTCTTGATGCTTTGAAGCCTTTTTTGGTTCTTCTCCTCTGCTACAAACTCTGCCAACAGCACAGTGCTGTGGTTCTATTCCAATGACATGTTGCCCGAAGGTTGTAAGCCCCGGTTGTTTTTAAATGCATACGAGGAGACACACATCAGTCAAGAAAGTACTTACGCCTTGGTTGATTCTGGTGTTCTAAACATGGACAGCGTTCTAGAAGAAAGAAACAGTGGTGTAGTATGAGCAATGGTGAAAACCAAATCAATGCTTCCTTTATTTCTGCTTGTCCATGAATTTAAAGTTACTAAGAAAAGCTAAAGGTCACTCAAGAGGAAGAAAACCCATAACTATTTGAAGAAATTTGGTGAAATGCTTTCAAGATGCTTAAAATCTCCTGAACTAGATCTCGAGATATTTTTTTTCTTCAGAAAATTCATTATTATTTAAGTCCAATGTCTTAAGATGCTAGACTCTGTAATTTTCTTAACAATACAAATGTAAAAATCAATAACCTTAACACCGTAACAGGGACCTGGAGGAGGTGATGAGGACCCGCGGCAATGGCGCCTCCGGGCTTGTAAGCCAGGCAACGTTTCATTCCATCATGAGTAAAGAGCAAAGGTTTTCACTTGAGAACTGTTGTTCTAAAGCTGTAGGAGGTGACGTGACCTGCACACGGCTGCACCAGATCAAGCCGGCCAGTGTTCCGGAATGGAGCGAATAGGGATCCAAGCCCTCCCTCCACGCTGAAAAGGTATTTACAGTCAAGAGTTTCCAGAGAGTCAGTTTTTCTTTCAGACTGCTGTTCCTTGTAGGCTATGTTCCAATAGATGGCGCCACTATCATATCTACACAGGTCACACAAATTTGACTTGGGTTATACAAGGAACATTAAAGACACGGGGGCGGGGATTCAGCCGTTATGAGCACTGGTTGTTCTTCCTGAGGATCTAGGTTCGATTCCCAGCATCTCCATGGCAGCTCACACCCTCATCTGGCGTCCTCCAACACCAAGGCATGCACATGGTGCACAGATAAACATGTGAGCAAAACATCCAGGAGCATAAAATAAATAAATGAAAACTGAAGAAGGACATTGAGGACAAGAGATGGATCTAGGAGGAGTTGCAGGGGCCGGGGGTGGGGGTATCAGTGAATATGACCAAAACATATCATATGCATATATGAAAGAAATGTTCACAGAATTAATTGCTGATAAATATAGAAAGGGTGAGATTTACAAAACACATTAAGCATGGTGGTGAGTTGTTAAGTAAAGTAGCTAACACTTAGAAAAGATTATATCTGAGACCTTTCCTAAGTTAGTGTGCTGCTGCCTGTTAGTCGATTATCCAAGGTTTGGGCCTTGTCTGTTTTGGTGACAGTGCTTCTGACTGATTCCACTCATGCACAACACAGAAGTCTACATGAGCAACTTGTCAAACTTTTTACAGATTTTTTTCCTCATGACTGAAATTTTTTTGTATTTAATCATTTTCTTGTAGAAGAATTATTTTCCATGTGTTACATTTTATAATATTTGAAAGTAAAAAAAATAAGGCCTGTGAGGCCGCCTTGATATTGCCTTTGATTCTGAGTGTATAGTTTTGCTAATTGTTCACCCTCCTCACTCGCTGGGATTTTAACTCATTATTCATGATTATTCATATTTTATATAGTGCAGTAGTGTGTGTGTGTGTGTGTGTGTGTGTGTGTGTGTGTGTGAGAGAGAGAGAGAGAGAGACAGAGAGAGAGACAGAGAGAGATTCAGAGAGAGAGACAGACAGACAGACAGATAGAGACAGAGAGAGAGAGAGAAACAGAGAGAGAGACAGAGAGAGAGAGAGACAGAGAGACAGAGAGAGAGAGAGAGACAGACAGACAGACAGAGACAGAGAGAGAGAGACAGACAGACAGACAGACAGACAGATAGAGACAGAGAGAGAGACAGACAGACAGACAGATAGAGACAGAGACAGAGAGAGAGAGAGAGACAGACAGACAGATAGAGACAGAGAGAGAGACAGATACACACACACAGAGAGAGAGAGAGAGAGAGAGAGAGAGAGAGAGAGAGAGAGATGATTATACTTCCTACATTGGTAAAAGGTATCAATGAAATGCTTCACTAGTCTTTTTTTAAAAAAAATTCTCTTGCATAATGATCTGTGTTTGCCAAAATCATTTTCTTTTTTTCCTGAGCAGACAGAAGCCACATTTACCAACTTAAATTGGTCATCAAGTTGGGACCATTTGATTGGGTTTTGAAAAGTATGGATAGAAATGTTGCCACCACATTCTGAACCACTGTACAGCTGCCTGAATACATTCTCTGCTCCTTCCTTCTTCCTCCTCTGCTACAGTCTAGGTGGCAGGGATCAAAGGTGGCAGTGTTAATACATGGAGAGAACTTAGCTGCCTGAATCACTCAGTCCCTGGATACTAGGCTCTCATGAGTCAAGCCATTATCTATTGTATTAAAGCATTTAGTTTTGGGATAAAGGGGAGATGGATTGAAAATACCATATCTTAACAAATTAGATTACTTCAACAAATTGACTTAGGTTGGGTCCTAGAAGAGAACCCATTGTTCTGCTAGTGGCACATGTTATTAAATCTACTCCGTGTAACCATGCATTAGTGCACCTGGGAAGCTTCTTTTGCAGGAGATGATGACTAACACAGTAAACCACAACTGACAAAGGCACAGAAAACAAGAAACTGCAAAATGCTCAGCCCTAAATGGAATATATATATATATATATATATATATATATGTACATATATATAGCATACTCCCTCCTCCCAGAGCTCAGAGATCTACCTCATGGCAGAAGAGGGGGCAGGAGGAGTGTAAGAGATAAAAAGCAGTGGACAGCTACAAAGGAACGATGTGTTCTGGATACAGCAGTGCACATGTAAGCTCACAGAAGCTGTGATAGCATGCACAAATCCTGTGCAAGCCCAAGCCAGACCAGATCCCAGCATCTGAGGTTGAGAATTGGACAGAAGTCCCACTCCTCTCCATGGAGCCATTAGCTTCTTAGAGAGAGACAGTTTTCTCTAAAACTATCCCCTGATAAGTTGACCACACTCTGGTGGGGGACTCCATATTAACACGAATTAGTCTTGATAGGTTATGGGGGAAAAAAAACCAAACAGAATATCAAGTTGAGTAAATGTGGTGGTTTGAATGGGAACAGTCTCCATGGCTCATTTGTTTAAGTAAGTGGTCCCCAGTTGGTGATCTGTTGGGAAGGATTAGGAGGTAAGGCCTTGTTAAAGGAGGTGAGTCACCATGGCTCAGTACGAGCGCCACCCCTAGAGTGCTCTCCCTTCTTCTGTCTCGTGGTTGTGACCAAGATGTGAGCTCTCAGCTGCCCCTTCACTACACCATCATGGACTCGAACCCTCTGAAACCAGAAGCCAATTAAATCTTTTATAAGTTGCCTTGGTCATACCGTTTTATCAAAGTAACAAAAAAAATAACTAACAGTGCGTGTGGAAGGGATGGATCTGTGTGTAGAGTTAGAGAGAATACCATCAAGATGTATGCAACATTTTTTTAAAAAAAAAATAGTTAATTTCTTTAATGGTTCAAGGGAAAGCTTTACTTCCATAACAGAACACTAGGGGGCTCCCTAACCTAGTTTTAAAAATTAATCTCTCGTTTCAGGATCGTTATTTTTCACGCCACAGATTATTTATCTAAAATTCTTTAGCCCGATTCACGTTTCTAACAACAATGTGTATGTTTACAAATAGTTTCCCAGAAGCTGTGTTTTCCTCCAGCGTCAAAGTGGAAGAACCCTATTGGAATACGGACTGATATTCTTCAGTTTAAACTGAACTAACAGATTCCAGGAGGGGTCTGTCTATCCAACCCACACTCCATACTCAAGTCATAATCTTCTCAATTAATCTACTTTTCCCTAAAATCAAGACCTCTGGAAGATAAAACTCTAGCTAAGATTCTGTGCATTGAGGAGGCAATTCAGTCTTCAGAGGCTTCTCCTTTTTGAGATAAGATAGCACCTGTGCGAAGAACACTTCAGTAAGGACTCCCCCCCTCCCCCACCGCCTGGTAAGAATGGGACACGACACTAGCACACAGTGGTTTTAGGCACTGACGACGGGGCTCAAAAGCACCTCACCTGTCCAGCATGTCCTCAGATTTGTGCCGGCTGATTGTGGCTTTTGGCTCATCTCTCTCCATTATTTTCCTGTAGAACACATAATTACCAAGAGACAAAATTACAAAAATAGCTTCTAAAACCTATCATAAATCTGAAAAAATGTCGAACTATTTATCTAGGTAGGGAACAAGTTACCAGTGAAAGACAAAGTTGGTGTACACAAGTCTTCCAGATTTTGACTTGGGTAGAATTAATTAGGGCAAACTCAATTCTTAACTGCTAATAAATGATACTTCATTAATTCTGATGATTTTTCTGTACCTTCATAAAGCACTGAAGTGTAACATACTCACATTGAAACTAAGGATATATGAAACCAATGCCAGTAGTGGTCAGTTAGCATATGCTATTTCAGTGTCAGTTCCCACAGAATAGGAACTACCTTTATGTGTACTTCGCTGAATTTTTTTGATTTTTTTTCATTTTCTATATTTTTTTAATTTACATTCCCAATGATTTCCCCTTTCCCGTAAGCCCTCTTCTCTCCCCCTGTTCCCCATTCAACCCCCTCTCAATTCTCTGTTCTGGTATTCCCCTACATCCAATCTTTCCAGGACCAGGGTTCTCTCCTTCCATCTTCTTGGAAATCTATTGATATGCGTATTGTGTCTAGGGTATTCCGAGTTTCTGGGTTAATATCCCCTTATCAGTGACTGCATACTATGTGTGTTCTTTTGTGATTGGGTAACCTCACTAAGGATGATATTTTCCAGTTCTGACCATTTGCCTAAGAATTTCGTCTTAGCCAGACTAGCCAGAGGGCACAGAAACAGTATCCAAATTAACAAAATCAGAAACCAAAAGGGAGATATAACAACAGAAATTTAGGAAATTCAAAAAATCATCAGATCTTACTACAAAAGCCAGTATTCAACATAACCAGAAAATCTGGAGGAAATGGACAATTTCCTAGACAGATAACAAATACCAAAATTAAATCAGGATCAAATAGACCATCTAAACTGTCCTATAACCCCTGAAGAAATAGAAGTGGTCATTGGAAGTCTTCCAACCAAAAAAAGCACAGGTCCAGATGGTTTTAGTGCAGAATTCTATCAGACCTTCAAAGAAGACCTTACATCAATACTCTTCAAACTATTCCACAAAATAGAAACAGTAGGAACACTACCCAACTCGTTCTATGAAGCCACAATTACACTGATACCAAAATCACACAAAGACTCGACAAAGAAAGAGAATCTTAGACCAATTTCTCTTATGAATATCGATGCAAAAATACTCAATAAAATTCTTGCCAACCGAATCCAAGAACACATCAAAATGATCATTCACCATGATCAAGTAGACTTCATCCCAGGGATGCAGGGATGGTACAATATAAGGATGTCCATCAATGTAATCCACTACATAAACAATCTCAACGAAAAAGAGCACATGGTCATTTCATTAGATGCTGTAAAAGCATTTGACAAGATTCAGCATCCTTTCATGTTAAAGGTCTTGGAAAGATCAGGAATTTGAGGCCCATATCTAAACATAGTAAAAGCAATTTACAGCAAACTGGTAGCCAACATCAATCTAAATGGAGAGAAACTTGAAGCAATCCCACTAAAATCAGGAACTAGACAAGGCTGCCCTCTCTCTCCATTTCTTTTCAATATAGTACTTGAAGTTCTAGCTAGAGCAATTAAGACAACAAAAGGAGGTCAAAGGGATACAAATTGGAAAGGAAGAAGTCAAACTATCTCTATTTGCAGACTATATGATAGTATACTTAAGTGACCCAAAGAACTCCACCAGAGAACTCCTACAGCTGATAAACACCTTCAGCAAAGTGGACGGATATAACATCAACTCAAGCAAATCAGTAGCCTTCCTATACTCAAAGGATAAGCAGGCTGAGAAAGAAATAAGAGAAATGACACCCTTCACGATAGCCACAAACAATATAAAGTATCTTGGTATGACTCTAACCAACAAGTAAAAGATCTGTATGCCGAATTTTAATAGATGCTTTGGCAAGGGGCGAACTCCTAAAAACGCCTTCTTTAATATTCAGCACCATGGACAGGCACAAATGCCAAACACTTGGAGCAAAATGTGCAGAAAAGGAACAGAAAATCCAGAAAGAACAGAGAGAACAAAGTGGGATATGAAATGATAGACTGTAAAGGGGAGATGGGAGAGGAACAAGAAGAGAAAACAGGAGAAATGGAGGAAGAGAAGAAACCTTTACCCAACTGATCAAATAGAAGGACCCTACTTAATGCTTTCAGAGTCCTGTGACCCACAGACAGCAGGCTTTGTGGGAGATTATGGGGTGATTTATTGTATTTGCAATTCTTGGTTTATGTTTGAACTCAAAGCAGTATATTTTCAATGCAAATATTTGGAAGTAGGCAATATAGAAACATTTTGCTAGCTGAAAATGCATCTTGTTTACCCACTCAGGGCTAGAGGGAGAAATTACAGACATATATTCAAAGGTTCAAGTGTTTGATGTTATAAAAGAGGGGGGAAGTTTTCAAGAAAATTATAAGTTAAAAAACCAAGTGTTAAATGTAAGAATCAGGGGATATACTGACAAGGTGTGGTTTGACCTGGGCTCTGGAAGATAAACAGACATGAACATTTATAAATGGGCCAGTGGGATATTACAGAAAAGACAGAAAAGAAGGCAATGAAACTCCTTCGCTACATTTCTCAAGTCTTACAGAAAACTTCCAAGTGAAGTCAGAAGTTATGCCATGGTTCTGACTAGGGTATTGCGTAAATACAATGGAGTGGCTTCTGATGATTTTTGCAAGTTTCTGACCTGCAAATGGCTTGTAGCAAAGCGGATGAGTGCTGCCTACTATGTGAAAAGTACTGGATTCTGCTTTCAGCGCCTCAAAACAAACAATGAAATACATAAAACAAAAACATAAACAAATTTACAACAACAGAAAAAAAAACCCCAGCCCATCCACAAAAACTTTAGGTTTTGGTTGGATTTGCTCTTCTCTTAGCATGACGTAATGGTTCCTGAATTCCTGTGACCTGCGGAGAGCTAACTTGTGAGGACGTAGAGCAATATTTATTGTTATTTATTTTCATTCTCTCCTCCCCCTCCCTCACCTTCAACTGGAATGAAGATTCTATGGAAGCTGGAGCTGTTTCTGATTCAGTTTTCAGCTCAGTATTTGGATCTAAGGATAGTCCATAGATGATATCGACTTGATTTGACATGATTAAATGATCTGTCCAAGGAACTACACAGTGAGATTTTCTAGTTTCAGATCATATGATGCTGATCTCTAAGGTGATGAAAATATGTTAGTTCAGTCTCTGCCCCGCCAGCTCTTTCTGCACACTCTCACCTCTGTTGGAAAGCCCTCCTCTGTGCCAGCCAACCAGCCTCGCTTAAAACTTCCTCCTTATTCTCCGGCAGTGGCAGCCACCAAAGACCACTCCTTTGGTGGGGTCTCAGATTATTCATGCCAAAGCAATCTCTCCTTTTTCTCTGCTTCCAAAACACCTACATCTGTACAATAGCTACTTATGGTGAAGATTATGGTAGCTCATAATCTCCATTTGTGTAAGAGTTTCCTAATGTCCAAGGTTGTTTCATACACTACCCAACAGATGCTCCAGAGTGGCTATGTGACTGCCTAAGGAAATCCTCTGGGGCTAGGTAGGGAAGTGACAAACAGAGTCATTTGAGGCAGTTCCAGGAGAGGCTGCCATACTTCTTGAGGAGACTTATTTTGCGATATTAGTTATAGGTCATCTCTAGGGTCCACAGAATCCTGTTACTAGTGATGAAAGCTTGGTCAGCTGCTTTAACCAAAATGCCGGCCACCAAGAGGAGGAGTTCAGGAAAGCAATATGATTTCAAATATGAAGTCAGTATAGACGGCATCAAGATGCCTTTATGCTAGGGCATACTGTGGGTACAATGAGAAGATAAGACAGTTCTCACTGCCACAGTTTAAAACAAGAGTGTGTGTTCTCTAGTGATCCAGGGAAAGGCTACTTAAATGCACGGAACAATTTTCAGTGGTTGTTTGACTCAAATAATCAGTGTATCTTTACTTGGTGAAATGAGGTCCCACTGTAAAACAGGTCCCAATCTCCGACAGAATGAAAAGGGAGGCAGGGGCACTGGTGGTAAAGTCCCTAGACCCCAGAACAGCAAATTAAAACTCCTACAGAAAAATCAAACTCCATTGAAAAATCGGTTATCTTATCTTATGAATAGAATTGTTTTCAAAGTACTTTCAAAGACAGTAAATCGGGAAGTGGGGGCAAGGGACAAGATAAGACAAGATATATGGCGTATATGTATAAAGTGTCACGATGAAACTAATTTTTTTAAATATTAACTTTAAACAAGAATTCAAACCAATACTAAACCCATCGTGCTAAAAGCTGGCATTGAAGACAGAAAATTATAAGTTAGGCACGATAAGAACAGGTCAAATTTAAGAAGAGGTTTAAGATGGTTAAGAAAAAAAATCACAAGTATAAGTTTCAAAAGTAGGTACATTTCAAGGTATATATATATATGTGTGTGTGTGTGTATATATATATATATGTATAATATGTATAATATATATATTTTATATATTCACATTCCCTTACCACAGACTTCTTGCTGGCACACAAATGCAAGCCACTGCACCAGATGAAACTTGACTGTGATAAATACTTAGGTTCTTCTAACAGGTGTGGGTGTTCCTCGGCATGCAAGTACAAGCATGGACCAATGAGAGCATTATCTGTTTGATTAATCTGAGATTATTCACACTATTGTGAGTCCTCATTTTATCTTAATTTTCCTGTTTATTTGTACTTGCTGATCTACCTAATACCACAGATGTCAGTGTCTTGCCCCAAACCCACGGCCCTCATAAGAGGAGTGTGTTGTTCCGTACAGCACGTGAGCCCTACAGACGCTTCTATATTGCAGCCTTCCTTTCTCTAAGCATCAAAGATGTCTTCTCCCACCATAGACTTATGAGAGCCAGTGGACCGGGATGAGATGCTGTATGAGCCTCCTCAGAGCCACAGTTCTGAGAGCTGACGTGGGAAAGTTTTCTGGAATAAACTCCTGATAGTAGTCCAGAGTTTCTTTTGCATGTACACAAGTCAAAGAAAGCCCAAGTCTACCTACGAATACACATCTGGCTTGCACAAGTATTCTCTCTAAGCCTCCATTTTTGTGCCTTGAATTATGTAATTGTTGTAGACGCTCACCTGTCCAAGGCATCATGGGAGTTATGCCGGTTGAGCACCACCCTGCCATAATTTTTGTCTCTGCAGAGAAAGACCAAGATCAAGTTACATCGAAAGTTACCATAATGTTTGCTAATCACTAAATAAGAGAGACAGGGAGAGAGCTACAACTTCAGGCAAGGTTAATTTGTTTTACCCCATGCCTAAGAGCACAACCATAAATCTAAATTAACCAGTCCCAACTTGCAGGAGTAGAATGGAGTAAAACTAGTTTGACGGTCCAAGTCTGTTTGTCCCACGAGATCTCCACAATGAGTCAGTGCTTTGTTTAGTGTGATTTTTTTTTAAACCAGAGCATGGAAACATAAGAGCATTGACTTAGTGTGTGTTCGTTCTTTCCTACGAGAAGAAAAGACAAAAGTTTTCTACAGACATTCTTCAGTTTTAATTAAGCCTGCGATGTCTGCACATTTTGATGGATTTGACCATTTGCCTTGGCAAAATACAGGGAAACAATTGCTAATGTTTCAAATGAGGGAGATTAATCACTCGTAGGAGATTAAGTTCGTTTTTTAAAGCATCAGAGTGCATGTGCCTTCAAATACCTCTTAAATGAGGCAGGGAAGACACTGTTTATGCTAATCAATAGATGAGGTCATTCATCAAAAGTTTTATGGTTCTCTATATTAGTCAACCCTGTGATAGAATTGTATACATAAGTGGCCGAAGCTATGCCATTCTTGCCTTGTGGAGTGAGCATGGAAGGGCAGGCAACATTAGGAAGTGGCCTGGGAATTCTGCAGAGGGCAAGTACCTGAACTTCTTCCTGCCAACTCCCCAAACCTGAAACACCACATTCACTCTCGACGGGGCTCCATTAACATCACTCAACATTTTGGAACTATGTTTAACAAAGCTATAAAAGAAGCTATAGTAGATAATTAAAAAGAAAGGTGAGCAGAGAAACTGAAAACAATCTAGTGAGGCTGCACTCTCAGCAGGCCAACAAGAAAAAAGTTTCCCTCTTCCTTGGACCTTTCCTTAAAACTTAAGAGTGTACGGCAAAGGCCAGTAGGAGCTAGCAAAGCACCTGAATCAGCTTCCCCTTCCCTCAGCACCTGCCACGACCCCCAAGCCGGCCTCCCCGGGGCCTGCTTAGGGAAGCTTGCTTGGCATGCAACCAACATTCCCGCCAACCATGACTTATCATTGGTGTTTCTACCTTCACCCATTGGTATAAATATTTGAAAGCTAAAACTTATTATCTACGTTGTAGAAGTGCTCTCACTGAAGAGCTAAGTGTAGACTTGTGGGAGGGAGTGGTAGTGCTCAATCTAACCGTGACTAAGTCTCCGCACATCACTATATGTCAGTAGCTAAATAAGATACGATAACAGAAGTTAAAAGATATTCTTTTTTTTTAACCTGTTATTACCAGTTATAAGTATGCTCCTCAAATAAGCATGTCTGGATAGTGTGTAGAAGTTTAGAATAAGTACCCTTAAATGCACTTTCCCAACATGTGGCTGTTAACATTGTGGGTTTGAAAGTGTTTCGCTGTGAGGTCTGCTCTGCACATTTCAGGATGTTTATCAGTCCTTTGGACTTCTATTCACTATGGGTTAGGTATATTCCCCAATTTCATGACCAAAAATATCTCCCAACATTGCCAAATATCCCCTGGAGTGAATTGCCTTTGATTAAAAAACATAGATCTAATGGAAAGACAATGGATTGTGTTAAAATATCAGTTCAGCCACATAATAGCTATGTGGCCATTGAACAAATTACATAGCTTCTCAGAGCTATAGATTTCTCTCCTACAAAATGAGATCATAATACCTGCCCTATGTGTTTATGAGAATTAGTGATTCTTATCAACCAGATGCCCAACATCAAACTTAACACATAAAGAAATCAGAAACTGAATCCATAGCTATGCATAATTTATAATACATAACTAATTGGTAATAAAGATGGAACCAGGCTAGATGAATATCTCTCATATATCTATGTTACTAATAGGCTGGAAACCTGTGGTCATAGTTTCGGTTCTTTAGAATATATAGCTAGCAGAAGCAATGCCCAAAGCCAGTGAAATTTTGTCCTTATATAAGGCCACATTCTTCCAGTCACCTAGAGGATGATGGTCAGATGGGACTAAAATGGATGGGGGATTATTGATTTTATTCATGCATGTAGAAAGTTTTCATCATTTTATTTATAAACTTGAAAAATTATTGGTATGATCAATACATCATAGAGGGGATTAACTGCTGTCTTTCAGAAACTGGGATGGTTCCCTTGATTTTCAGTTTACAAAAGAAACTGTTGTAGGTGCCAATCAAACTCTCTTTTATATGGGAATGTGTTCCTAAAAGTGCAAACTTTCTTAAGTGTGTGGTACAGCTGAGCTATGCTTACTAAACCTTACAAAACTTAGATCATGTAGTATCGTGAATTTGGTCTAACACTTGTATTATGTTAACTGGGTCCCCAAGATTACACAAGAATCTTCACCTAAGACGCTGAGGATTCCTGCCCCGAATTGGTTTTGATTGGTAAATGAAGTTGCCAGTGGCCAATGAATGGGCAGGGAGACAGAGGTGGGATCTTTAGAATTTGCCAGCAAGGGACTGAAAGAGGAGGAAGGAGAGAGTCTCCATGCGGAGGGAGGGGGGGGATGGGGAGGGAGTAGAAACCAGGCTAGAGAGGTACAGAACAGAGAGCATAGTCAGCACGTAAGAGTCCGGAATCAGCATCGTGGCCCAGGAGGGTTGCAGGTCTGGGTTGGAGGCAGCCAAGATGGAAGATAGGTTTAAGTAAGTGATGAGTCAGGATTATCAGAAGGGAACGAGTTACCTGCGTGGAGGTTAAGAAGTAACCCAGCCATTGAGCTGTTTAAGGCATATTAAAATATAAAGCTGTATGTGTGTGTGTGTGTGTGTGTCTGTGTGCATGTCTGTGTGCATGTCTGTGTGCGTGTGTGTCTGTGTGTGCATCTGTCTGGGTGTGTGTGTCTGTGTGTGTGTGCCTGTGTGTGTGTGTCTGTGTGTGTCTGTGTGTTTGTGTCTATGTGCATGTCTGTGTGCGTGTGAGTCTGTGTGTGCATCTGTCTGGGTGTGTGTGTGTGTGTGTGTGTGTGTGTGTGTGTGTCTGTGTGTGTGTGTCTGTGTCTGTGTGTCTGTGTGTTTGTGTCTGTGTGCGTGTCTGTCTCTGTGTGTGTCTATATGTGTGCATGTGTCTGTGTGTGTTTGTGTGTCTGTGTATATCTGTGTGTGTGTGTCTTTCACTCAGGAACCCAGAACACTGGGGCAGGTAGTAACAGACACTGTTCCAGCTGCTGCAGGGTCAATTTGAGTAGAGATTAATTGGCAACTACAACAGTATAGCCAAGGACTCTAGCAGAAAAGGCCTGCATTTTAGAGGGCCGTATCTTCTAAACAGAGATGCCTCTCTTCCACCTATGGTTTCCCTACGTGCTTACTTTTCTTCCTCTGGGAGCTTCTTTATCCAGCTGTTATCCTGTAAGAAAGCCCTTCTTTTGTTCACATCATGAAAACCCTGTTGTCTCAGCGCAACTTCCCGGATGCTCTTCGGATCTGTGGAGAGAAACACAAAGAGCCTCAGACAGAAGCATGGGGCGGTAACCAGGTCTTCAGAGACACATCTTGGCCTCATCTGCACTGGCAAGTCTAGTAGCGTTTAGAAGCAGGGTGCCCCAGCAAGAAAGAACAAATCCCACACCCCATCACCAAAGATAACAACTAAAAGGGCTCGGGTGCCAACTGAAACTCCTAGCGCAGCTCACTGGGCCCCATCTGAGGCCCGGAGAAGGCAGCATCTTCAGGCTGAGACAAAGCCAGCCAGGGTTTGTGGCCAGCCATTCTGCTCAGTTGTGAATTTGCCTTAGAAAGACACAGTAAATTATGGTGGATTGTATTACTCATGACTTAATTCGTGAATCTCACAGGTACCAAGGCACAGACTGCCCTTCAACAGAAAGATTTTTTTTTAATTTATAATGACCTAAGTGGAAACTACAGCATTTAAAAAAATTATTTTAGTATTTCAAAGAATTTCACATATGTGTAGCATATTTACATCATGCCCCCTTCCCCACCCCTCATTCTTACTTAAAAAAAAAATGCCTAACTTAAGCAAAGCTGATATATGGCCATTGTTTCCAAACAACAGATATCTATAGTAAAAACTTATGATATATGAGTTATGTTGCTTATATTTTAAAGGGTGCTTTTGTCATTTTTGAGTAAACATGATCTACATTACCATTTCCAGTAGGAGACTTTTTTCTTGAGGAAAAATTCGACATGCTGGATTCTAGTGAGGATCTAAAAGAAAAACGGGGATGAGAAAAAAAGAAAATATAACGATGATATTAAGAATATTCAAGGAGCAATTTAACTGCTAAGATACATTTTTCAACGATGTTGACAGAGTCTGTAAGTATGTCACAAATGTGACATAAAGTGCCTTCCAAGAATCTGAGGGTGTATCTGTTCCCCCAGAATGCATTTTATTTATTTTATACATGGAAAAAAATGGGGCCTAGCCTGTTTAACATCCCCAGGGCTACACAATAAGCAACTAATTAAATTCAGTTTTCAATCGATTCATTTACTCAGTCAGTAAATATGCGCTGTGTCTGTGCATTGTGCCTGGCCCTGAGCTGGGAAAGGCAGCACGGCGAGTCAGACAAGTGTTCGGTCATGGTGAATGGACAGAAAGAGACATTGTGCTGGGCTCACGGCACAGGGAAACAGGGCCTTCAGATGGACTTAACCAGTTCCTTCTGGGAAATCAAAGTAAACCCAGGCAAGTGGTGTGTCACAAAAGATGAAGCAACAAGACACGCAGAAACTTCAGATCTGGCAAAACTGTGGTGATTTTAAACAACCATCCAATAGGAAAGCTCCAATGTCCTTAGCCATGACCAGCCTCCATTATTACAGTGTAGAGGGTTTAATATGACTCCAATCTCAATTCTTTCAGGACTGATGTGGTTCCCAGAAGTGTGTTATGCATCTATGGTACTCATACATACTCAAAGCCCCTTCTTACATAGACACATGCATTAAAAATTATATTTTCTGGGGACCCACATAATGGTTCAGCAGGTAAAGGCAATTGCCACCAATTCTGATGACCTGAGTCCAGTCCACATAAGCTTACAATCAGAATGGGTGGAAGGAGAGAACTGACTTCTATAACCTGTCTTCTGGCCTCCACACATATACATGTGCATGCACAGACACACATAAGAAATAAATGAATGAAAACATCCTTAATGCAGATGTTAGTGGGAATATAATTAGGGCTGCTAGGGTGTTGTCTTCATCACATTACAGTTGCATTTTTCTCCTGTTGTTTGAGAAGTTTAACTGAGAACGCTTCCATGAATCTTAGAAGCACTGCAAACCTCAGGACTGTTGACCCTAGGTTACCCTGAAAGTAGAATTTACAGCTCTAAAACCAGAAAAATACCAAGTAAATGTGAACAACCAGTCATTCTAGATGGGTAATTGTGTTCTTTGTGGTACCTATCCCACCAGATGACATTGAACTTGAAGGTCCATTCAATCCTAACTAAGAAGTAAATTCTAGGTCTAATTCAACACTTTCAAGTTCTACAATCATATCCCTTAACTTACTTCACCAGCCATGGCTAATGAGACTTGTCACCTAAAAAGGTTATCATGATAATAATGATCTAATGAATAATGTTCACACACACACACACACACACACACATACACACGCACACACACAGACACCTTGTTAAACTCTAAATGCTGCTTAGCACCATATTACTAGCTGTAGTACAATCTGGAGATTCTGAAGGTCCTCCACCTTCATCTTTTATTGCCAAAAGTACTTCCATTGGTATTGTCACAGCCACAAGGACACACCCATATAACCTGGAAATGACTGACTCAAAATAAAAATGCCAGTGTCATGTCCCAAGGCAGAGGTGATTGTGTAAGGATAACATGTACTTTGGAGTTTACTATGGTGACGTGGAAACTTCTGGATTCTTTGGAAAGTTAGTTATGTCAAATGATGCTTTGCTGGGGCACATCAGTGAAAGAATGTTGTGCTAAAGCAGACACAGGTGAAAAGATGTTTTGCTATAGCAAACACATGAAAAGATGACGGATGCAACTTTTTGCAGAAAGAATATAACCATGACCCTACAGACAGTGGGAGTTCCAGCACTGGTTTCCCATTGCTCTGCCTCGTTAGTCTTCACTGATGACATACATGTATTGGTTCGCCTTACAATGCGTTGCTGAGTCTCGCTTGTGATGACACCATAAAGAGAAACTTGCCAAAGAATGTCTCATGAGGTTCCTGTGGGCTTTCTTGCTGCTTCCGCAGACTCGGGCCAGTTGGCGAGCCTCTGAGCTTCTTCTGGATTGAACTGCCCTTGCTGATTCATGTGTGGTGCCTGCCAAATGGACTGGACTATAGCTGCTGATTCATGTTTGGTGTTTGCCAGTAGACTAGACAGAAAACAACAAAGATTGGAATCACCCTAAAGAACTATTTTTAAACAAGTCTGCTTCCCCCATATCCTAAGAACCTTTCTTTTCCAGTACCTCGGGTGGGCTGTGGGCTAGAGGGGAGGTTGAGCCCTTATTAAAGTAGGCTGTGAAAAATATAAGCCTAGACTATGGTATCTGGCTGGAGCTCAGTTATCACAGAGCACATCATTGCTCAACTTCTTCTGCCTCCCCATCTGTTACTTCCTGCTCCTGAGACTACACCTTCAATAAGTCTGATACCCAACATTCCTCTCCTGCACTGAGTCTCAGGAGAGATATGTATAAGATAAAGTCTAGCAGCAACAATCACGGTCGCTGCCTTCCTAAGCCTAAAGTTACCTTGGGTATGTTCAAAGCTCGGGTCCCTCATCTACAAATGAGGCAAAGTCAAGCTCTTGTGAGAATCAAATGAGAACCTGTGTAAAATGTCAAATCTTTGCCCAATTCCAGTAGTTACTTCATGCCTTTGTTGTATTGCCTTGAAAAACAGAGAAATGAAACAGCAAAGAGTGTGGGGTGGGGAAGGGTTGGGACAGATTTGAACTTTGGCAAATAGATATTCAGTGAGTGTGGGACAACCCCTGGCTGACTACATTTGAAGATTGACAAGCTTTGCTAGGAAAATGGAGTAAAGAGAACACTAAAAACAAGTATAGAATTGTTGAGATGGCTCAGAGGTACAGGTGCTTGTCACCACTCCTGATGATCGGAACTCAACCCTCAAGATCTACTTGGTTGAAAGAGAGAACTGACTACTAGGAATTGTCCTCTGACTTCTACATGCAGGAGGTGACATATATAGCAAGCATGTGTAACATAGACACACAAACACATACACACATTCACACACATATATACACACACATACACACACATATACACATACACACAAACACATACACACATATACACACATACACACACACACAGAGAGAGAGAGAGAGAGAGAGAGAGAACAAATAAATAAGAGATACGTATCTCAATTGTTCACTAATTTTACCTCAACTGGGTCCTACTTCTTGGGATTCCTAGTTTACCCATTTTCTGTTTCCAAATGGAATCTGATGTTTTTTCTTTTTCCTTCTTAGCTGATAAAGACAAGGAACATCTCTGCTGACTGAACTATGATTCTGAGGTAGTCATCATATTGAAAGTATATTTGATAATACATTTGCAAATATTGCAAATTCAATTGTGAGACCGGGAACAGAGTAACTAGAGAAAAATCATTGTATAATTATCTGTTGATTATGCTGTCTCCTCTAAGAAGGTGAGCTTCAGTGAGTAAGGCTTAAGCTTTCTCTTTTGTTCCCAGTGTAGGATAATGCAGATACTGCCTAGCTATTTCCTAGACTGAATCCTGGTCCCAGATTCACATGTTATACTCTGATATTAAAGTATATCAGACTATGATGATGTTTGGAGATAGTGACTTTCAGAGGGGGAAATTAAAATGAGGCCTTTGGAGTAGCAAGGACCTATAAGCCAAGGAGAAGGAACTCAGGCAAACCTGAACACAGTGACACCCCTGATCTTGGACATACAGCTTCCAGAATTGCCAGACAACACATTTCTGCTGTCTAGCTCACCACATCTCTGGGTGGTGTTTTGTTATGGCGCCCCTAGAAAACCAATCTGGTACTTATGAAAGAAATGATCAGTCTTTCACAAAGTAGTGAAGCCATTCAAAGAGCTTTGGGCCACACTCTCCTTATCTGTGCCCTTAATATCTTCAGCTGCCATATTGCACAGAGCAATTTCCACTAGCATGAGCATGTGTTAGTTGAGCCCCTACTATGAGAGTATAACGTACGTCATAGGCATTATCTCTCACCATCAAAAGAACCTGTGAGGTAGCTATTATTATTGCCAACACTCAGATTAAACATATAAAGTTCAGGGACAGTATAACTTGCTAAGGTACTAAGCCTCAAAGACAGACTTCTTAAACAAAGCCAGCTTTTTTCTGAGCATCCAGCAATCATGTTCGTCTAGTCAGTGAAAGACTAGACGGGCTCATTGGAGATAGAGTGAGAGAGTGGTCACTGGGGGCCTGCCTGACCCATGACATCTCACAAGTTCTGTAAGTTCTGCCCACAATGCACCAGGGCAACCAAGGCAGCCTTTCAAGGTATCACTGCAGCAGATAAACCATCAGAGAAGAGCCTTCTTTGTGTATTCTTGAATACCATTTTGGTTATAAAACATAGAGCCTTCTTTGTGTATTCTTGAATATTATCTAGGTTATAAAACATATCTCAACACAAATACCTACACAGGACTAGCAACAACATTATTCATAAAAAAAAAAAAAACAGAGGAACTAACCCAAACAACCACCAAACAATGAATGGATATATAGTTTGGCATATCCACACAATGGATCATTGCTCAGGAATACACAGGACTCAGGAACTCATTCACGCTAGAACATGGATGAAAAATGAAACAGGCTTAATGAACAGAGCCAGACACTGAAGATGTGTTACTCCATCTCTATGAAATATGAATATCCAGACTCTTAGATAAAGATTAACTTGTGGATTTTAGAAGCTAGCGGGAAGCAAGATGCCGCTAATGAGGCTGCCTTTGAGGTGAAAATGTCCTGGAATTGCATTGCAATGATGGGCTACAAATGTGTGAACTAAAAATCATTGAATTTTATACTTTCAACTGGATAAATGTTATGATATATGAATCAGCTTTCAACTAAAACCAAACCAAACACTGTGAGCAGATGAGGTTCGTAGGAGTGCTCAAGGGACAGCCTTATTTTGTCCCCATGATTACAACAGAATAACATGAATACATTTTTATATCACAGGATTACATCAGGTCCATTAGGATTTATATCCATCTCACACTGAAATTCTACACTGTATTGAGAACCATCCTTGCTTAAATATTTCTGGCTCCTGACCAGATCCCGATTTCTCGTTTTGGTTTGGAAACAGTCACCCTCTTTTACAAGAAAGCGTGAATGGGGGCCAAGAGGAAAACTGTCAATCCCACTCCAGATTATGTTCCATGTGAAGCAGGAAGATTGTATGACAATAAGAGAATGCAATATTCTACCATGTCGCACGAACGTGTATCTATTGAGTACTAGGTTTCCTGATATTTCAGTTGGTATGCTATCTAACACCAGATTATACATACTATTTATAGTACACATTGGATAAATAGAATATTTAGCACACATATAGTAAATATATATTATATATGACTCATATACAAAACAATTAGTGTAAATAGCTATTCTGAAGCATAGAAATTAAAATTCATTGTATAGAAGACACTTGTGTACATTTAAAACATGTGAACCTCATGTTACGTGTGCCATGTTTTATCCATACCATTTCTGCTAGCCTTCAGAACAAACAGCTTCTCATGTTGCCATTTGCGTTATCATCTACTGCAGTGTTAGTTTTGCCTATGGATCTTTGTACAGACGTCCACCCATTTTGACGTCAATGCCTTCCTCCCTCCCTGTTGAGTTCCATCTTTAGCTTCTTGTTGGGCCCCCAGAACTCTCAGTTTTTCTCAAAGTATCTCAATGCACTTGACTGTCATTGTCTTTCCATCTTTATGAGTCCTAGCTAGTTTAAAGTGAAGCCTGCCTCTGTAGCCTTACTCATAGTAAGGCTGAGTGGTGGCTTAGAGGGGGGTGATGAGCTGTGAGTTAGCAGCCGAGCAGGCCAAGTCCCAGCTGGGCACTCATTAGCCATGTGGAGCATGCCATTACTCTGTCTCTGCAAAGTGGGGATTATAGCAAGCGTCAAGGGTTATTGCAAAAACTAAGATAATGTTCTATAATTTATAAATTACTATAAATCACCTAAGCTATTATTGTTATTGTCTAAATGCTCCCCTTTCCTTGCCAGAGCCTACAAAGGTAACAACAGATGCCTGGGTTGAGAAGAATATTGATTGGGACATGGGCGTGAGACCAAGGAGAATTGAAAACACAATACCTACGTGGGTTTGGAGCAAGAGAACTGCACAGCACGGAAGACGAAACAATACAGAAACCTAGTAAGTATCCAGACAGAATAAGTCTTCCCTTAACTTACTCCTAGTCATATCCCAGAGGCTCTAGTGTGGATCCTTTAGGTGTCAAGATATCCAAGACCAGTCATTCATGGAGAGGAAGAGGTTAAGGCCTGGAAACTGAATCAGAAGACTATCTCCTTTAATCAGGCCTTTTGAAGAATGCCTAGTTTCTAATGTCCCACCTCCAGGAGGGTGTCCTGTCTGTCTTATGGGAGTTAGTCCTAGATATGCCATGAAGAGGCAAATCCTCATTTTGTTCATTGGTTTTTGTTTTGTATGTAACACTCTGTAAAAAGCTGACAATAGGACAGTTTGGGAGTCCCTCAAGATCTTACTCACCCCAGCATAGTATCTAGACCCTGGTGTGCAAACCTCTAGGTCAGTAGTTCTCAACCTGTGGGTGGTGACCCCTCTGGGGGTCAATGACCCTTTCACGTAGGTTGCCTAAGAGCATCTGAAAATGCAAATATTTACATTATAATTCACAAGAGTAGCAACATTACAGTTATTAGTAGCAATGAAAGTAATTTTATGGTTGGGGGTCACCACATCATGAGGAACTGTATTAAAGGGTAGCAGAGTTGGGAAAATTGGGAAACACTGCTCTAGATGAACAGGGTATGCAGAGTGGGGACAAGATGGAAGCTCTGAGTTCCTATAGAAACCATGCTTACAAAAGTGCCTATACTCAGTGTGCAAGCATTCTAATTAGCTGAATGCAAATGACTATATGTCCGTTTTGTCTTTTTGTCAGCTGGTAAGTTACCAAATACATCACTGGTCTCATATGTGGGACCACATAATTTTTTTAAATAAATTTTCATGACCAAACAGGTCAATGATCATCACTCTGATTTTCATATTTAGAATGCCCCAGAATTCAGGCCTGGTGGAACAGATCTATGATTGTAGCTACTGGGGACCCTGCTTGGAAGACAGAGGACATTCAAAACCAGCCTGTGAGAGTGAGTGAAACCTGGTCTCATATTTTAAGGCAAAAAACACAAAAGGAGGCCTGGGCATCCTGCTGAGTGGTAGAGTGCTCACCCAGAATGAAAAAGAAAAGAAGATCATTCTTAAGATACCACGGCTTCTTATTTTTAACTAAAAATCTACAGTGGTAGCACAAGCCTTTCATCCCAGCATTTAGGAGATAGAGGCAGGAAGATCTCTGTGAGTTCAAGACCAGCCTGATCTAAAGAGAGAATTTCAGGGTACCCAGGGCTACGCAGAAATCCTGTCTCAGAAAAAAAAATATTATTTAATACATTAAAATGGTTTTTAACTGTCTGGTTCATCTTAAATTTTAGGAACCATCAAAGGAGCCTTGTGCATAGTGGGAATGGATGACAAGGAAAGCCCAGACATGACTAATCAGGACATTTTTTAGACTTGTGACGCAGAACAGTGACCTCTCTAGTCCCCATTCTTCACCTCCTCCTCACTTATAGGGAGAACCACATGTTTCAGTCTCTGTTGAAGTCACAGGTGAACACAGTTCAGGCTATTGAGGCTGAAGAAAAAGTCCCTTTCTGCTTAGTGTTTTTGCTTCCAGCTGCCCTGCTCTGACTTAAGATTCCATGCAGAAGGTAGGAGTGGTCATCTTGTACTCAGCTAAGTCATAAAGCTGCTGTAATTATCCTGAATTATCCATCTTTAAACTTTTCCTTTTAGAAGAATAATGAAGCTCCTGTTATTAAAAGTTAAGTTGCATTGTGAATTTATTATTCAAGTCTAATGCTCTTCCTCCATGTTTAAAAGCTTTTATGGAACAAATAGGTTTAAAATCTGACCAGGGGTCAACAGCACAGTCATGGCTCTTTTATTAGTAAACAGCACAGACGACAAAAGGTCTGTGACCAAGACTTTTAGCAACAGGGGCCACTTGTTGGGTCACTACCATGTGCCAATTCTTGTGCTCAAGTATATCATCTTATTTAATCTTTTCAGTGGCTGCTATTATCTCTAATTACAGGAGCCCAAGATGTAACCTGCTCACATCACAGTAAGTGGTAGAAACAGGAGCTGTAATTAAGTGTGTATGACTATAATGTAGTAAATGGTTCTATATACAATTCCAAATGCTACATGATAAAGCCAATATAAGGCTTACAGAGAATCATTCTGCTAGACCAAAAGATGGGCAACAGTAGAAATGTGGTTGTGGGTAGCAACATTCATGAAGGCCAGAGCCAACATCTCCTGACAGCTCAGTGTGGAACTTCTCAGCTCCTAACACACTGAAGTCAAGTGTGCTGACACTAGTCCTGATGGCCCTGCTTTTCCCTGGGCCATCTTGCTCCCTGACAGCTGAACAATGCTTCCAGTTCACTTCCGGAAATCATGTTGTTCATTGATGAAACCCAAATAATAAAGGAAGATGTACTGTGTGCAATTTGGCCATAACAATTCATTAAGAATTCTTCTTTTCTTCTCTGAACTAAAAATAACTGATACTACAGGTTTGTTTGTTTGTTTTTTTAAAAAATTATTATTGGATTTAAGTGATGCCAAAATAATGGTCCCCTGATTGATGGCTCAAGGTAGGCAGGGTCTGCTCTTTGGCCTCCTCTCTGTCTCTCCCACATAACTTTCCTCAGCCAATCATCATCTCCCTTGCCTTCTTTCATCAGCCCACTTGGTGGTCCTGAGGCACTTCTTGAGCCTTCTAAAGCATCTGTGAGGCAAATACCTCATCCAATTCCAGACCTCTTCCTGCAATGGAACTCTATCTTTTCCTGCATCCAGTTCCCAGACCTTTTCCTGCAATGGAACTCTTCTAATCCACTTAGGACCGAAAGCAACATCTTTTAAATGTACAGATACTTCTTATGCAGTTATTAGAAAGGAGTCAACAACATGCGTCTTTGTGAAGAAGATCCTTGTTTAAAAAAAAAAACCTTTTTGGGGATTGAAATGTCAATCACAAGCCTCTCAAATCAAATGCTAAAGATTGAAAGCAGTGAAATCTTATTTTTATGAAATTCTTTAATGTGATTACTGTTTTAGGAACTGGAATTACCTGGATCTTAAATCTATTCAACATCCAAGCAAATGAGGCCACTTTAGCCTCTGTTCAGCTAATTGGGTTTGTTCTTAAGTGCCATCTTCCAGTCTCATTGCAGTAAAGTTTATAGCTCCTCGGGAGAAAGATGAAACCCTTCAAAAAGCTGCTGCCTGAATCTATGTGGAAGTGCAGCATACGTCAGCAACTGAGTCTCTCTGTTCTCATTTTTGTGAGACAGGGTCTTACCATGTATCCAGGGCTGGACTCCAAGAGCTGCCTCAGCTTCCTAGGATTGGGGAATCATAAAAGAGCAACTATATTTTAAATGTAGAAATTCATAGAAAACCAATGCTCCAATTCTTCTCTATTTTGTTGTGAACTACAAAAATCACCATTTTATTTTGTTTTGTTTTTGTTTTCAAAGTCCTTGCAAGAACTTTGTGATATGTCACATTATACCTATAGCTTATCATTGAGGAGACAAAATCCCAGAGAAGGGGGTTCACGGTCTTTCAGTCAACTACTGTTCTAAATCAGAAATTCACATATCAAATCTAGTGTTTTTGACACAGTGTTAGGACTGACCTGTGCCTATAACTAGCTATAGTTTAGATGACCCTATATCTAATTTTCAACATTCAAGTTTAAATATTCCTTAAGTTTCAAAGTACTAAATGTGTAAGTTAAAATTCTAATCAGGAAGCTAAAATTCTCAAGAACCGTGACATAAACAGAACCTAACAAAGTAAAAGAAAAATACAAAAACTGTCAGCCACCAGCCAGTCTTCCGTTTCTTCTTTGAGGTTCAACACCAGAAGGTGGTCCTTTGCATTCAGTGTTTGCAAGCTTTGCCCAAAGACATCTGTCCTTAGGTTTTAGGCAACACTGTTCTTAAGCTCAGAATCAAGAAATCAATCAAACGTGTTAGTTCTTAGATGCATAAGAAACCATCTGCATCTCCTACTTCTGAAATGTTCACTCTTTGTCCCTCCCTTTGTTTGTGTTGCTATTGTTTGTCTGGGAACTGAACCCCAAGCTTCATGCATGGTAGCGAGCACTCCAGCCCTGAGCTACACTCCCAGTATTTTCTGTTTTTAAGAGTGACATTTCTTGGGGTAGCTTTCATGTCTAACAGTGAACTGTTTGCTAACCCTAGCTCCCTTAGCTTTTGGAATTTCCTAGACCACCTCCCACTTCACCTACAATTTTGTTTTTCTTCGTTGGGTCTTCTCTACAAAGATAGATGTTTAAAAATCTTACCCAAGGATAAGATGCCTCTTGGCTGAGGCAATAACACCTTTAGCTCTTTCTGCTATCTTTCTCTTAAGAAGGATTGTAAGAACAGAAGATGTAAATTGAATGGGAGAGTGGCACAGAGAGGGAAAGATGGGAAAGAGAAACAGAAGAGAAAAAACTGAGCACTGAAGGTAGATCAACGAGACAGAGGATAAAGGAAGAAAATGGAAAAAGCAAGGGGATAAAAAGACTTGGGTCATAGGGTAACAAGTTCATGTTTTATGCACATCATCTCATTTAAGACTCACACAACATTTTTAGCACATTAGTTTACAATAACTGTCCTCACTCTGTAGCTACATGAAATGCTATGACCCGATAGAGCCATGGTGTGAAATGTGGTCTTTTGAATGAAATATTCCCCATCGGCTCATGTTGCTGAATACTTGGTTCCCAGTTGTGGGGCTGTTTGGGAAAGTTTAGATCATTCAGTGTTTCTGGAGGAAGTACATCCTTGGGATGAGCATGGAGATTAAAAGGCCTCACCTGCTCCCAGTTTGGTCTCCTTCATTCATGCTTATCTTTGAAGATGTGAGCACTCAGCTTCCTGCCCCTTTGCTATTCCTTCACTATGCCTCTGGAACCCTGTTAATGTAAACTCTATCTTCTCTAAGTTGTCTCGGTCATGGTGCTCTAGCACAGCAGCAAAACATAGCTAATGCAATTGCTGTGATTAAAATAACATTCCAGTCATTTTACAGAAAGCTAGGACAGGAACTTGACATAGAGGCTGGTTTATCCTGTATAGGGATCTCAGGATGATTGGTTTGCCTGGGGTTACATAACTGGTGAATTACACTGTGGAGGTTCAAACTCAGACCAACCTGATACCAAAGTTCCTGTCTTAGGACTTAGCAAGCAGGGGCAGTGGGGCAGGGCGAGCAGTGAGTGGAAAGTTACTGGACTAAAGGAAATGGGGAATGGAATAAGAATCCCTTGGCTGCAGAGCATTGTACTAGAGCAGCCAGCTGCATGACCCAGAGCAGATTTTCATAACTCATTTGACCAAAAAATTATATCGACAGAGTAGCAACTGGATAGGTTAATCACTTCAGAATCTTTTTCCAATTTATGAACCTTTAAGACATTTAAGGAAATGGCTGACTTTTTGGAAAGCAATGCAAGTACTTGCATAAGAAAATTATCTGCAGACTGGAAAGCAGGAAGAGATAAAGCAAATGTGTCTAGAAAAAAAATGGCATAAACAGAAGTGGTCTTAGGTATACATCTTGATTTATAAGGAAGTCCTGGGTATTTTGTTCCTCAGAAATCACTGTGACAAATGGAGTCCTGAAGTAGGGAGAGGACAAAGTTTGCAAAAATAATTTAAAAGAAGAATAAGAGAGATAATCTCAGACCTGTAAATAATTAGTAACCAATAATCACAGATCTGTAAAAAAAAATCTTCTAGCTGATAAATAAAACAAGTCATCAAAGAGCTATTCTCTTCCCCAAGCCATGAAATGTTAGGGAAGTAGAAAACAAATAGATATTTCTAAGTATCTTAGTTATATATTTCCATTTTGACCAGCTCCATGGATTAATTTCTAAATGGGTTTATTACAGTAAATATCTCTGTTGAGTCTCTACCCAGCGAAAGAAATCTAAACTTTTCAGGCTAGTGCAGACTTACTTAGCCTCTTAAGATGGTTCGAATTGGCCATTTGCTTTTCTATCATAGGTTAAGAGCCTAAGCTTAGCAATGGAAATCTTGCTTACCTGTGATGAAAAGAAGCCAAAATTTAACACAATGAAATCTTTCTCTATCCAGATCTCTGAACGTACCAGTTTTCAACATCCTTATAAACCAAGAACATCAAATTGACTCTCTGATAGTTCTTGGTTTTAATACATGAAACTTTCCTGATCGTTGTTGGGGGATAAACTCCACATTTTACCTTCACAATTGTCCACTTCATCCTACAGAGACACTGACTTAGTAATCAGCACCTAGTATTCAATCATAAAAAAAAATCATCAGAGTCCTATCATGGACCATTTCTAGCTCATCAATTCAAGGTCAAGCCTATGGGGAGAAAGGCCCCTTGAACTTTCTGCGTACGGCATCCCTAATGATGGACAAGAAGAGAACAGGCATGAGAGGGTCGTTTTCTGTGCACATCTTTTAACTGAAATTAGTCTTTCATGTAGAGACATGCTGTGCTTGCGATGTAATCTTCACATACTTTTTGGAAGGCTGCTACAGTCTCCCGGGACAAGCAGTTCTTTGTCTTCTAAGGGAACATCCACATAAAGGAGATTTACTAGTAACATTTTAGAGGCAAGAACCTTGGGCTTAGGGACAATTCAGGATATGTTATTTAGACTTCTAGAGTTCTTGAGTTGTTACAATTACAATGAGTAGCAGGACTATAGGTTTTCTTGTCTAGATGTAAGTCCATTGACATTTAGCATGAAGCTATAAAATTCCTGCTTCTAATTAATGGTCACAATAAGAGATCCATATCTTCAAAGAATTTGGCAACTGACATAAAACACAAGTGAAATGAAGGGAGCTGTCATCTGCAAAGCATGTTCCTGACAGAGAGAAAACCATGATAGGCACACACCAGGTAAAACGGGGAACCCTGGGCAGCTACAGGTAGCTGTGTTGAAACCAATATGTAACAACCTTTTTTTTTTCAACGTTCTTCAGATGGAAAAGCAGAAAAAGATCCACAAATAGCTGAGAAGCAGGAAGGAAGCTGTGTGGAAACAACTGAGATTTCTCCCAGACTGCCGGGCTAAGGACTCTTAGCTCTTTGCTCTTAAGGAATGCTTGGCATTCATGCATCCACCGCACCAGACGATATGTGAACTCATGCTTCCTTGAGGTGACTGTCTGGTGGACTGTACGCAGTTCATTCCACAGTATGAACTCAATCGTTTAAAGCACACTTCTGTTTGGTTTACAAAGTTCCCAGGAATGGAACTCTCTCCAGAACAGCGGTCAGAATTCTGACAGGGAAGGCAGCCCAGTTATCAGAACCTAGGGAGTGGCAGTTGAAGGGAAGACGATACTGACTGTGGGGACCCGACCACAGCCTCCACATATGTACCACACAAGTTCACACCAAGGGGCCGGAGGCTCCTACTATTCAATCCTACAAATATAGACAATAAAAAAGACCAAGTCCAAAAGCCACAAATCAAAAATGTCTTTCTATGCCAAGAGCATGCCACATACATTCTATATAATAGCACTGTCCTATATTGCTGGCGAGGACGCTCTTGCTTCTGTGTCACCCGTAGTCCTTATATAAAGAGACAATTTAGTTCACTCTGTCACTGCTTGTTATGTGAAAGGACTCTGAAAACTCATTTAGAAAATCTAACAAGACAAATGATGGAGATCTGACTTCACGTTCTGGTTCTGCCACTCTGGGCCTGGAAGGTTGCCAATCCTTATCCCTGTCTTCCTCATCTAGAAAATTCAAAGGGTAGAGTCAAGAGACCTACTTTGAAAATCAAGTAAAAAAGCCAAATGTGGTAGCACATATTCACAATCTCAGCACCCCTGAAGTAAGATGGGAGGAAGAGACTGGACAATCACCTACAAGTCAGGGGCCAGCTAGACTGGAAGACACCATACAGCAGAAACAAAAGAGAAATGCTACTTCAATATGGTGGAAGGCTCCTGAAAATTGTCCTCTGGTCTCTACATGCATGCTATGATATACATACTCTCAAACCCATTTCTCTCTCTCTCTCTCTCTCTCTCTCTCTCTCTCTCTCTCTCTCTCTCTCTCTCTCACACACACACACACACACACACACACACACACACACACACACACGAGTATCACACATATACCTCATACTCCTTTCAGTTGAAAAATTATACCAGTGAGTTGCTAAGACTTACATGCACCTAAATAAATTTCTATAAAATTCTGACCTGTTTTCATGTAGTCTCTATATATCTTGATGTTGACAGTCATCCAACTGTCTTTGTAAACTATTAACTGCTTAGTTTTATCCCCAACACTTTAAATACTAGAGCATAGCCCATATCAGAAAGACTGTATCTGTATTATCAACTACAGAAGTCAAAGCCAGTTTTCTATTTCATGAAAAATAAAACTGTGCCTCCCACATGCTGTGCTTGGGCTTAGAGTTGACTATTCATGTCGGAAAACAAAGTAATCAAGCTCTTCTGTAAAGTTTTGGGGACTGAGCACCGACACATCTCAACTACTCTGAGATTTTGGGTGGCTTAACCAGTCATAGGAAGTGAGGAAACCCCCAACTCTTCAATAGAGTCAGGTCTGCAGGAGGAAGGAGTTGCTAACAAGCCGTGTTGATTCCTGGTACTCTGTATCATAAATGGAAATGATTTAAAAAAAAAAGAGTCTGACAAGCCAGCTGACACATGGAAGTGGGTCACATGCACACAAACCCCTGTGAAGAACCACACATCTCCACGTCACCTCCTCCTTAACTCCATCCCATGAATCTCTATGTAAGCAAGGGGGGGGGTTCTTATTTGAAGATAATAAGGTTGAATAGGCTTGCAGTTTTTGTCACAGTTGAGAAAAATATATTACGCTATTTGTAAAACCAATAAAGTTTAATATTTTAACAGAAAGCTCTCTTTTTTATAAAATAGTTTTATAGTCACTGGAGAAAACAAAACCGTGAGTGCTGATTCCTTGATTTAAAAGCGTTATTATCTCTATAAGAAGTGGGATTCCAGGATGCCAGTTCCCACGGGAAATGCAAAAGGTATTTGTGATGCTGTGATGGGTACAATGGCCAGGTTAAAGACCACCATGGAAACGAAAAGTGTAGAACTATTGGCACGCAAGCTACTCATCATGGACTGTCAAATTTAGAAACAAGTCAAAGAAGATACAGGCAGCCCTGATCTGAATCATTTGGAGGGAAAACAGTAAAGTTTGCACAAACCACAAAGCCGCTGTATTTAAATCTGTAAACAGAATCCAACTCACCTTTCTTGCGCAGAAACCCGGGACTCTTGGCTAACTGGCCGGCAATGACTCCCCAAGTGGATCCGGCTGGAACAAATGGGCACCAGGAGCTTCCTGGGTGAGCTTCCCACCTCCGCTCTCGCTCTCTCTGCTGTTAATGAACAGCTTAGAGGCTTCTCTCTCAACACTGAGTCACTCAGGGAGGAGGCAGGCTGTGTGAAAGGGGGTGTCACCCTGTGCAAATACTAGCTCAACAAAAACAGTCTCATTCACGGGACTGCTGTCTCTGTGGGGAAGTTCTTCAAATAACTCGTGGCTTTGCTATGCCTCAAACTGCTCCTTATCACTCTTTCAACTGATCTCCACAAAGCACAATACTGGTAAGCTGGCAGCCTAGTCAACCACTTGTAAAGAAGCTTTTTAAAAAGCAAAACAAAACTCAAGGTAGAGGGAATCTCTCCTCCCTTCCTCCCTCTCTCCCTCCCTCTACTACTTGGGATGTGAAGTCACAGATATGTGTACCATGAGTGCACTGCTCAGTTGAGAAATGAACATTTACATGATGAGCTCTGGGACTAGAAGATGTAGACGGAATCCATTATAAAAATTCCACATTTCGAACATTTTATACAGACATCAGAGGAATATCACACCCTGAATGTAAGAATCTTGACCCTTAAATTATTTCACAATATGTAAAAAAAAATAAATAAAATACATAAAAGATGGTGAGCAGGACAGCTCCATGGGTTAAGGGTCTTGCTGCGAGGCCTGAGGATCTGACTTTAACCCTCGGGATTCACACAGTGGAGGGAGCAAACTGATTCCTGCAGGTTGTCCTCTGACCACATGCAGACCCCAACATGCATATCCGAACACATACACACAAGTAATTCAATAGAACTTTAATGAATGTTTAATGTGGTAAGAAAAGTTGAAACTTCTTTTACAGCTGATAATGGCATAGATTCCTGCATCAAAGCTACTTCGGCTGATGTGAAGAAGAAAGAACACGGAAGAGCATCCTGGGAGGGGGCTCCTCTCACAGACTCTGACGTGAACCTTTCACAACAGCAAGAAGGATTTAAAGAAGCTTAGCATTTGGGAGCTTTGCTCAAGGGAAGTGGATCATCCGTTTCCTGGGTCATCTCAATTCATCCGCACACCAACAATTAACCTCCTTAAGACTGCTCCTCAAAACTGTGTCAGGCTTGGCTGTGCCTACCACAAGAATAACAAGAAGTAGAAACATCCACGTGTGAGAGGGCCAGGCAATGGCAGGCAGGACGGATTGAAGCTGGGAGATCACTTCCTGGATGTTCCTTAAGTCTAGGCTGAGGGGTTGGAAAATCTAAAGCAAAGACTGTTTTCACAGTGAAACATATAGTTCTGACCCGTGATGTACAGAATATATTTATACATGATTGTGTGTGTGTGTCTGTTTGCACATACAGATGTACATGCATCTGTGTATTCTGACTCATTTGTCAGAAGTTAACCTCAGGTGTCTTTCTAAGTTGCTCTCTATCTGATTTTGTGACACAGGTTCCTTGTATCAGATCTCATTCTTGGTAACCAAGAGCCCCTGAGGGCCCACATGTCATTGTCTCCACTAACACAGGGCTGAAGCACAAGGCACACCCCTTTACATGGGTTCTGGGAACCCGAACTCAGGTCTTCATACTGGTACTTCAAGTACTCTATTTACTGAGACATCTCCTCAGTCCCTAAAATATCTTTAAAATAAAATTTAAATTTTTGTTGTGGTGTTAGAGTAAGGTTAGGCATTACTAATATCCACAAGAAAATTTAAAAAGATGTGACCCATCTTATATAAGATCAAGCCAATAAAAATGCATGCATATGGGGTAGATGGTCTCCAGGCCTCACCTAATACTGAGGAGTTATTGGTTATCGGAGAGTTCCTGGGGAGGGAGAATTGTTGTTTATTAATAGGGAGGCTGGTAGGTTTTCCATGCTCCAGAAGATGGTTCCACACCGATGCACATATGAACAACACTAACTGGACTTAATATATTATCAAAAGATGAAAGAGAAAATAGACAAAATTGGAAGGGGACAATGGGGATAGACATGATCATATTTCATTGGGTACAAGGTTGAGATACTCAGAAAGAAAAGCTTTTGAAAAATAAAAAAATAAATAAAGTTATAGTCAGTGTTAGAACTTGGTTAAAATTATGGGTATAAACAGTTCCAAACTCTCTTGTATGGACAAGTACCAGAATGTTTAAACATATGGCTTTATCCCTCATAAAATACAGAACCAGAAAAAAATGAGGTTTTACCTCATATTTAGTTAAAGAAAACTGTCCAAGATACATTTGAGGTATTTGAGCTTACAAATAACTATTTCTTTGTGTAATTAGCATTTCTCCTCCGCTGTGCATCAGAACACCCAGTTTACTAAGCAAAACTAGTACCTTTTCAATTCTGACTCAAAAGAGGACTCATTCTAAACACGTAAGCAAACCCCAGACTTCTTCATACCAAACAGGCATTCTTCAGTGCAACTCTCTAAAGTCTAGAATTCCAAGGAGTGTACGGAGGCCAAACACAAAGTGTGTGGGTGTGGCAGTGGCCAGGGAGGTGTGACCTTAGTTTCACTCCAGCCTGAACTGCCTAAACCCTGAGAATTCTTAGAATAACTGGGTTTGGTCAGACTCATGGCACGGTGAGTTCTCAAGGGCTTCTTAAAAGGTAGGCTCAGAAGCTGTGATGGCAAAGGTTTGGTGTCAGGTGCCTATGTCAAATGGTTGGCCGTAACTGCCTGGAAGAGTAGAATGAGGCTTATAAGGAAAATCCGGACTCAACAAGATGAACCGCAGCACTGTCCACTGTAGACCTTGGCCCCTGTCTTGGACCCTGGAGTGCTGGGTTGCTTTGTCGTTATGTTGTATCTGAGAAAACCACTAGCTCCCAATTCTACGTAATATTGGAAGGAGAAAGCCATGCATATTGTACTTCCAACTGCTCTAAGAAGCCATCACATATTATTTTAATAATTGTTATTAAATGACTGTTACCTCCTCATCTCAGGGATGCTACAAAACTGATAAAGACAAGTCATCACTGGTCTATTTCTTCTGGACTTTGAGGATTGTTTTTTTTAATAGAGGACTGCTCATCTTCCTTCCAGGTAAAAGAAATAAAAGTTATATGTCTGTTAAATAAAAGACATCATTAGGGCGGTAATTACAGAGCCAATTTCTTCTGCCTAGGAGGAGATAGATGCCATAATTAATGACTTGCTGCCAGCACCGCAGGACCTGGTGCATTGCTTAATGCATTTCGTGGCGCCATCGTGACACAGGGCAGTGGAGAACACAGCACAGACCCACGCAAGCCTGGGTTTAGTTCCCTGCGGACTCAGTATCCACCGTGAGCAAGTCATTTAGCCCTTGTGTTATGTCCTTCTTGATACGGTGAGGTTTGTAAGAACTGTCACTTTACCAACTGGACGGGTCATATCAAGATGTTGCCTTTAGCACAGTCTCTTCCTGTGTTATAGACAACATCAGAAGAAGTCAGGAGAACTCAGTCCTAAATTCTTGTTGCTTCCTGTGTCTTCTTCAAGCTCAAAATATGTAGTAGATATCTTCTCTAATAGTGAATGTAGCTGTGGTTTGGGCAATCCATGGCAGAGCTGGTCCAGTTAATGGCAGAAAGAGGAATTGGTACAACTGGATAAGGGAGCTCTGCAGCCATTCGCCCTTCCTTGGTACTGAAGTTGAAAACCCCTATTTCAAAGTTTTAATTTCCCCCTTCTATTCCTGTGTCTACTAGTAATAAACCCACATGAGAAAGATCCAGGCAACCATGTTGACTAAGCCAATTAAGAGAATATGTAAGCTTTAATTTTGGTGACCAAGAGTAGGCTCATGTCCACAAAATCTCTTGGTGCCAACCTGAGGGGTACAGCACTTTGTTGTTGTTGTTTTGTTTTTACAAAGGATGATCATTCTATTATTTGGGCATGATTCAGACTGGTCTAAGGACATAGAGCATCTGGCCGACTCATAAAAGTAGCTGAAGGGATGAGAGTTTTTGTGGTCCCAGGCATTTGCTGCCATCGCCGGCAGCATCCACGGACTGAAGCCCTGAAAGCCCAGTGAGGACGCCGCCTATTCAGGAGGCAGGGGACTCTGTAGAAAGGCGTTCCGGGGCCTGACATCACCATCCAGCTCGGCTAGAAGAATGCCATGAGAGCAGGCTGGCACTGAGCTGGAGATGGCTGTTGTCACAAGGGTACCACCTGAAGGGTGGGCAGAGGCCCTCGGGGAGCAGTCACGTACTCTTCCTCTTGGAGCAGCCGTAGCCGGATGTGTTTCTTATTCTTGGGCCAGCTGTAAACGTGAGTGCACTGAAGCCAGGTCGGCACGTGCTCCTTCTTGGCATTCGGGAAGAGCACAGGGATGAATCTGAAGTTCATGCTTCCCTGATTTATGAACTCGATCTGCATCATCCGATGAATGTACTTAGTATGTAAGCCGTGCTCGTCCTCGTCCTTGTCCAGCTGCCACTCAGTGCCTTCCACATCCTGTTTGTATTTGAGGCTGATGGCCACGATTATCATCACTGTCTTATCTCGAAGGGAGTGTTCCATCCATTTAATGATATCAAAACCCCGGAATTCTATCCTCAAATATGTCAATCGCAGTTTGGAAGCCATTCACCAGCAGAAAGTTCACAAATTTCACCACCTCCATGGCTGTGTCCGTAGAATAAGTGATACTTTCCGTAATTCCTCTGACAAATTGCTGGTTTTTAGAGTGCCTCGGGCTAAGGGGTTGTTGCTAGGGGGTCTGGGCACGGCAACTAGAGATGGAGTCTGGGGACCACGTGGTCTGAGCTCTGCAGGATGGTCCAAGGACTCCTCAGGAACTACGGCTCCATTAGTCGGCGGGTGGTAGAGCTGGTCCCTTGGGAGCCTTGGGAAAGAGAAGTCTCTCTGCGAAGGCCTCTCTTCTTGGTCCTGAGGGCTGTAGTCATTAAGGATGACCTTCTGCACAGGGCACGGGCCTCTCACCCTTACCCCGGGAAGGGCCTGCCCAGGCAGAGCAGGCTGGATGACTTGCTGGTAGGCTGCAGCTGGAGGGTAGCCATGACCATATGGCACCTGGTGGAGATAGGGTCCTCCGGGGCAATGGTCCTGATAGTTCCGTGGAGTCTGTGGAGAAGGATTGGGAGGCAGCCTCTGTGCGTTCACTGGATACCTCTGAAGTTCCAACTGAGGAAATTCCTTAGACCTCAGAGGGCCAGGGAGGTCCTGCAGGTAACATGGGGAGATGAGGGGCAATGGCCTCTCCAGCTGCCTGATGCCCAGGACATCTTGAGGCTGGGAATCATACCCAGTGTCTATCGTGGGTATATCTGGGGGCTGCCCTGGTCCTGTGGGGCCAGGGCCAGGGCCAGGGCCGGGGCATCATCTCTTGGCCACCACTGGAGGAGTCTGCCAAAGCATTAGGTAAACTTGGGTCCGATTTGTCTGAGTCGTGGCCAGTGTCGGGAGAAGCTGCTGAAAGCTGAGATCCCAGGCATCTATTGCGTTTTCCCATAAGTGTAAACCGATGCTTCGGAGGGAGGGCTCCAAGCTCAGACTCACTCAGACCCAGGCTCGCTGTCTTCAGAGGAGCGCGAGGAAACATCTTTGCCAAGATTAGGGTGCCTTCTAAAGAAACTGGCTTTACCCTCCTCCAGGGATTTAGCTCGCAGGCAGGTGACCTGTTGTGACACAGGCCGGTGATTTGCAAGTTTCAGGAGAGGGCATTGGAGTAAGGACAAGCTGCTGGCTACCATGTTCCTTGTATTTGGGGCAGGTGGTTCCAATTTCTCGTCTGGAGATTATTCTGGGATCAGTTTCAGCAACTGACTCGGGAATAGTTGTGATTCATTAACCTCCACCGGAATGTTTCGATTTGTTCTAATTTCTGAAATCGCCACCGACAGACGGGCCCAGGGGTGGTCGCTGGCTCTGCTCTCCAGGATCTACCTTGGACCCCTCAGACCTCCCTCACCCTCTCCAGGTCCAGGTAAGTGGTGGAGCAGGCTCTTGATCAGGAAGTAGATGTTGTATGCAAATCTCTTCAGAGAGGAAGCCTCTGCTCATCAGTCTCCCCGTGGGGCAATGAATCGCGGTACAGCATTTTTAAAAGCAACACCAGTTACATCAATGTTAGATGAAGAGTCACAGTAACCTGGAGGCATTTGTTTAGGCAGAACATAGTTATTTCAGACACAACCTGACACTGACTTTGACGTATACCTTCTTCAGTTCTTTTAGTTTAGGTTTGTATAAACACTAATTGTGGTTGTTAAGACATCTGGACCATGATCAGGATCATGGAAATTCCAAATGTGTTTCCAAGCAGACATGACTGTTGGGGGTGGAGTGGGAGGGAGTAGAAGGCAGAGAACTGTCTAAGCAACCACAAAATGGAGTCAGGATGATGTAACCTTAGTCACTTCACAGCAAACCCATTTGGAAGTCCCTGTCTTACTCTCGGTCTCAGAGTCTGTTCATATCTGTATCTGCCCAAGTCTCATGACCTCTGTAGACAGCCATGTGCTATCATGTAAATATGGTTCAGCCATGCTGACATCAGGTTGAGGAAAAGAACTGCATAACGATTAGAAGAAAGGACTATTTTTCTTCCACTGAAAAATGTAGGATGGCAAATTATTTGTTTAATTACAGTCTTGCCTTTAAGCTGGGGTCATTATCCAACAGAGTCAACTAACCTGGACCCTTTTCGCCTCCCAGAGTCTGAACCACCAACCAAAGAGCAAGCATCAAACCTGACGGTATGATTTTAAGCCCTTAAGAACATGTTTGAGGAAGAATTTAGAAACACTCAGAGCTTCAGACTGGAAGTGCTCTATAAGGAATTCTGTGAGCAGAACAAAATAGATGATACAGATGACATCTAGAGACATGAATGCTGACAGAGTGCAGATAATACACCAGGCACAACAGTGCAGACCCTTAATCTCAGCACTGAGGAGGCAGAGGTAGACAGATCTCGGTGAGCTTGAGGCCAACCTGAACTACATAGTGAGTTACAGGACAGCCAGGACTAGGTAAAGAGACAAAAAACAACAATGGAATGGTGAGTTTTCAAATGAGAAGAGAAACTCTACTGGAAATAGGACTAGAGGCGTTCACATTAGATTCCACTAAAATATCACATGTTATGCCTATGCCCTGATGTCTTGAATGAGACTAAATCAGTAAAAAGTGGTAGACACATTTCTATGACAGAGGAAAATTTAAGACAATATGGTAGTCGGGCTGTATGGCATGGTTATTGATGTCAGCTTTTATCAGGGTTTACTGTGATAATAAGAAGTAAAAGGAGAGGCAGGGAAACAGAAAATACATGCAGTTTTTGCAAGTAAAATATATATATATATATCACGTGGACAAATAAAATTTGCTCAAAAAGGCCAAAGTTAAAAAACAAGCCACTTGGAATGGAAAGATTGGTCAGAAGTTAAGATCACTTGATTTTTGCAGAGGACTTGGGTTCAGTTCCCAGCATGCACATGACAAATCACACTCGCCATAACTTATTACAGGACACTCTTATGACCTCCATGGGTACTAAGCATGCATATGGTGCAGAGACACACAGTGTAAAAGACATTTATACACATAAAATAAAAACAAATCAAGTTTTTAAAAGGAAGAGGAGGAGGAGGAGGTGAAGGAGGAGGAGGTAGAGGAGGAGCGGGAGAAAAAGAGGAAGAGGAGGAGGAGAAGAAGAAGGAGGAGAAGGAGAAGAGGAAGAGAAGGAGAGGAAGAAGAAGAAGAAGAAGAAGAAGAAGAAGAAGAAGAAGAAGAAGAAGAAGAAGAAGAAGAAGAAGAAGAAGAAGAAGAAGAAGAAGAAGGGCATCATGCAATTTGTACCAGGCACTTAGCATCTCATCCCTCTACTCTCTGCTTCATGATCCACCATAATGTAAGGATCCTCTGCCACATACTCCTTCCACAAATTCATCCATGTTTTCCTAGTAATCTGCTAACACTTCTGAAACTTGGTATAAAAAAAAAGATTTCCTTCTGTCAGGTATTATAATCATAGCAATGCACAAGTAACTGAAGTAGGCACCTACCCTACCTCAATAATCTGTAGCCAAAGCTACAACACAGCATGGTTCAATACAATTCCCTCACTTTCATTTGGCTAAGGAATGAGCAGTAGGGACAGCATACATTGCTAGTTCCTTACCAGGAAAAACATACTATTCCTAATATTTTACCAAAATACAAGTGGCACCATGCTACTCCTAGCTCATTATCAAAATACTCCCATTCACCCATAAAATCTAATTACTTTCAATTCATAGACAACTAAGCTAGGAATAGCACCCACTGTCATGTGGTTTTAATGCCCAGCAGCATGCACTCATGTGTGTATACACACACACACACACACACACACACACACACACACACACAATCAAATTAATTCATGCACAATTGTGGTTTACAGCAATAGCTACTAGCCCTGTTACTATTTAAACTTTAATTAATAAAATTAGCTAAACTTAAATTTTATTTTTTAAGTTGGACCAGCCACATTTCAGCCAAAAAGGCTAGGAATGTAGGAAATGCATAAAGTAGGTCTTCTGCCATTTAAAAGACCTTTCCTTCTATTATAGAACAATATTCCTATGCACCCTAAGCTCTAGCCATATCACATTCTTGCTGGTGTCCCAACACCTGTCTAGGTCTTCAATATCCTTTCTTATGGCATTCTTGTGACTGGAAATATTTGTTTATTGTGCAACTGGTGATACCTATTCTTCTTTACCAGGCAATGAGCATATAACCTGGTTCCTTTTTCCATGACAAGGAATTCTCTACATTCTTCTACGACAGCACTTAACCATCCTATATAACAAACCCAACACAGCATAAACGTTAGGAGATCTTAAAAGCTAGTTACATAGCAACAGTGTCAGTCTCAGACAATGACTTCTTGAGTTAACCTATGTAGTTGTTTAATGCCTAGTCTCTTGGTGTTCTCATCTGTGAAACAGTAATGATAAAGTACGGCTTTCCTCCTGTGAATCATTCTGGGTGTCAACCATGTTCACGTAAAAAAAACACTAAGGCTGGGCATGGTGATGCAAGCCTTGAACTCTCAGGACCCAGTCCCAACATTTGGGAAGCAGAGGCAAGCAGATCTCTGAGTTTGAAGCCAGCCTATTCCACATAGTGAGTTCCAGGCTAGCCAAAGGTACATAGTGAGACTCTATCTCAGCAAACAAACAAATAAATAAGGGGAAAGAAGTTAAAACAGGCACCATCTAAAAATTAATTCTTAGTGAACTATTAATGCATTCAATTCATATATGAAGAACATAAGAAGATCAAGAACACAAGAATTCTTACAACACTGTTGGTAAGTGAAGTAAGTCCTCTATGCTATGACTAAAATCAGATTTTCAAAGGTGCATGAACATCATCTCAAGAGTCCGTCTCTGGAGTATACTGCTGGCATTATAAAAAAAAAAACAACTAATAATGACCTTTGACTAAAAGGGAAATACAAGAAAAGAAAAGAAAGAAAAGAAAAGAAGCCCATGTGGAGTGCACCATTCACTAAAATACTGCACTATTAATTTCTCTTAGATGACGACGGGGTATCTAGAATTGTCTTCTGCCTGGTTGTCTTGGCATTCTGCTCTACTTAGAATCATCTTTTCTTTCTCCAGTGCTCCAATACCATACAGCAGTTGTATTTCCTCCTTAAATCTATTTTATCTCCTCTCTCTTAATTTACTATTGTTTTGGTTCCCCCACTGCACTCATAATGAATAACCACAAATTCATAACAATACACTTCATTCTTCTACAATTTGGTGGTCGGATGTATAAAAATTAGTTTCATGAGTTAATGTTCAGATGTTAGCTGGATTAGATTCTTCTGCAAGCACCAAGGGGGGAAGCTGCCTCTGTCTTTTCTCATTCCTTAAACTATCTACATCCCTTTGTCAATGGTCTCTTCCAGGTATCATTCTGCCCTCTATCTCTGTTATCACAGCTCTTGCTACTGATGATGGTCCTCTTGTCTCCCTCTTAGGAGGATGCTTTGGATAAAGGTGAGCAGTCCTTTTGTCTCCCTCTTAGGATGATGCTTGGGATAAAGATGGGTGGTTCTCTTGTCTCACTCTTAGGAGGATGCTTGTGTCTGATGGTGGTCCTCTTGTCTAGCTCTTAGACAGATGCTTGGGATAAAGGTAGACAGTCCTCTTGTCTCACTCTTAGGAGGATGCTTGGGATAAAAGTGGTCCATCATGACAGTCTAGAATGATCGCCTCATCTCATTCTCACTGATTCAGTCACATTCACAAAGGTCTGTTTTACCAATCAAAATAGCACATTTACAAGTTCTGGGATTTAGATGTAGACATCTTCCAGGGAGTCACTATCCTGTTTACAAAGTGTATCTTGCTTTCATGTATTTCCAAGCTCTCTAAAATTCATCAGTTTTCATAAGTTGAAGATATAAACAAGTAAGTGAAAGTACAAAATGCACATAACAATTTTAGTGAGCCAATATAAAACAGAACACAATCTTCTGGCCTTTAAGTTAAAATAGATGGTACAATAAATGATTGCTTCTAAAACTTTATACTTAGAGCCATGTAAGAGGCTGCAAGTGTAGTTTGGGAATCTGGGAGAAATATACAATCTAAGCTATGATGAAATGGATGCATTATATAAGCACATATGTATACATACTTCCATTTATATGTACAAATTCTATTTACACATTCTTAACACAGATAGTATAGAGAGGCTTCTAACAGTATCACACACACACACTCACACACACATTCACACACACACTCACTCACACACACACACTCACACACACACACTCACACACACACACACTCACACACACATTCACACACACACTCACTCACACACACACACTCACACACACACACACTCACACACACACACACTCACACACACATTCACACACACACACACACACGCACACACTCACACACACATTCACACACACACTCACACACTGTTGAGAATGTTCTTTGTACCTGTCTTTCCTATCGGAATGTAAAGCAACTTGAAGTGGTCCTGAGTTTATTTATCTTTGAGTCCTCCTTAAGCCTGACCAGTTCTCAGAGACAGTTTTTATTTTTGTTTTGTTGTTGTTAGTTTTTGAGTTGTTGATTTTTGGTTTTGTTTTGGAGGGTTTTATTTGTTTGTTTGTTTTGTTTGTTAGTTTGCTTCTTTGTAGGCATTTGGTTGTATTACCTAGGGAAAATGAGGAAAAAGCAAAGAAGCCACTAGAAAGGACACTGAAGCCAAGGACTACGTCTTCCTTAGGGTCCCAGACCTCACTGACCAGAGAAATGTGGCTCCCATAGTCCTCTTGTCTCCTGCTGTGTTTCTTTTGCAATTCTCCTTTACTTCATACACATTCTCTCAAACCACCTGAGTCATCTGTGGCTTGAGACCTGTGACCTGGCTCCCCGCCCACATGCAGTGTCTGACACCCTCCACCCACCACGCCTGCATCTCCAGCCCACTTCCTCCTTCAATCACACTCCTCCTCACAACTCATCTGCAAAGTGTCTCCAGTTCCTATGCTCTACATAATCAAATGAGAGAATCCAATTTTATTTTCCAGATATTTCTGGGCTTTTTCAAATCTCCAAGTGTTATGAAATAGTGAACCATCCTCTATAACAAAGGGATCACATTTGTGGAGGTTTCAATTCTCTGATTGTGTGATTTTTAGATGTTTTGATATTAGCACACCTATCATCCTTTATTTATTTATTTTTTTAACACCATTTCTCCCAACCAAGAGGGTAACCATTCTTAGTGGACTAGTTATATCTAAAGGTAAAGGTGGTTGGATTCAATGATTTGAGAGTTGTAGTGTGTGTGTGTGTGTGTGTGTGTGTGTGTTTGTGTGTGTGTGCGTGTGTGCACCTGAACACACCTGCCTCCATATGCCCACGGAAATCAGAAACAGGTTTTCCAGATACTTCTCACCTTCCAACTTGCTAAGGCAGAGCGATTTCTACAGCTGCAGGCTGCCGCTTGTGGTCCACACTAGCTAGCCTGCAAGTTGCTAGGCTCCTCTCCTGTCTGTGCCTCCCAACTCCCCAAGGAATGCTGGGATTATAGATGACGTCATCACATCCAGAGTTGAATATGGATTCCAGGGGCACATGTATGGCATGAATGACATGATAACAACTTGGGATTCCAAAACTCTCATATGTTTAAAACATGACAGTTATTTCTAAAAAAGAAAAAAAAATGTCTTATAGAATATTTCCTCCCCATTGTGGAAATTCCTCCCAGCAATTTAAGAAATCATCATAGCTAGCATTAGAGAGGAAAACACACCATACCTTGATTTTCTGCACAGATGAGGCACCCGTTTAATGGCCGTATCAGACAAGAAGCACGTGACGCCTCATGTGCAACTCAGCCAGAGATCTGAAATGTTTTTCTTAAAGGTTAGATAGAAAATACTTTATGTTGTGCTATGCTGGCCTTAGGCAAAGGCACCTCAACTCTGCCGCTGTTTTGTGACACGGCAGTGGACAACAGGGAACCCAGCGAGCGTGGCAGAGGTGCCCTGCTGCAGCCACAGCTACCCATACATAACCAACTCTCGGTCTGAGCCAACCAGTCCTCTTGGGAAGACCTGTCTCTTGCTTTTCTCTCCCTCCTTGCTCAAGGAGAACGTTAAAGAAGAAAAGGGGGCATAAGGATTTAGCAGATATTTTATTTTATGAGCAATAATACTGAGCTTGTGAGTGGCCCAGGAGACTTGAAAAAGATTCATTAACTTTGTGTGGAAGTGAAATTGCCGTCTATCCAAAATTATGGGATGCATCTGTACTGTGCACCATGTCAGTGAGCTTCTAGACATTTATTCCTTATCTGATTTCATCTCTCAACTTTTCTCCTCCCTCCCTTCTTCCTTTCTTTCTTCTTACTTTTCTTTCTTTCTTTCTTTGGAAGTGTCTCCCTATGTAGTCTAGGATGGCTTCAAATTTGCCATGCTCCGGCCTCATCCTCCTCTTTGGCAGGATGACAGACTCGTGCCATCTCATATTAACATTGTAAAATACTATCATCATTTTCAGTTCCCAGGAGTAAAAGAAAACCTGAGCTTTCAGAAACTCTAATAAATATAGCTAGAGTTTCAGAGCAGGCAAACATCCAAGGAAGGAGCTCTCTCTTCTCGACATTTCTACTGCTCCTCCTGCTGTTCGACTTGTTCTTCCTCCTCTCACATAGTGCTCCACAGTGCCTGTGAGAAGCCTTCCAGTCAGGCATCCATACGCTCTGTGTTGAAAAGTCAACCCTCAAGTTCCCACTAGGGCTCAGATCTCCCTCCTGCTCGGATACGGTCACATCCCCTGACTTGTCTATCCAGTCTAACTATGATGCCGCAACACAGAAACAGGGAGTGAATCTACACACACCCAAGGCCAGCCCTGTGGAGAAAGGCTGGGGAGTGTGCACGTTTGATCTCTGTTTATGCAACAACATTAATCTGAAGCACCTGGTAACCACAACCACAAGGCCTACTGAGCAAAGTCAATGGAGTCTGAACTTCTCTTCTCTGGGACTCTTGGTGAAGTTCAGTGGCTCAAACCTTTGTGCACAGCCACCGAGAGATGGGGCATGTACCCAGGGAAATAGATTGAATTCCCTTTCACTCACAGACAAATGTCTGGTGCTTATAGAAAGCACCCCAGTATTATATCACATGAGCGTCCACCCACTTCATTCCACTTGTTTTCCCAGAATTCCTGATCATCAACTAGATAAAAGTGCACACAGAGGAATAAAGTTCAATACATACTTCTTCACCCTATAAAGGTATTTCCTTATGAGCTTTTGATAAGTGTTGTAACTAGACTCCATCACTAAAAGAAAAGCCATAACAGTCTGCCTGGCAAGCAATGAACTATGGGACAAGTTCTTAAATTCATATGCTCAGGTTACAGGATCACGTACCAGGATCATACATTCTCTGGCTGAGGGTAAGCCACCACTCCTGACCCACTGACTCACAGAAATGTGTGAGATCAATGCACTCTGATTTTCATCTCAGATTCTAGAATAAGGCACATATGAAGTATGTCATCCTCAGACAGCTAATGCCTAAAAGCATGAGCTTCTTCCCTGCCTTTCCTTGTCCAAATAAAGCCCATTTTGTATCTGTTAAAGTGACTATTAAAGATTATAGAGAAAACACCTGTCTTACAGTAAAAATAATTCCCATTAGGTTCCCAAGAAGCCACTGACCTACTATAGCTCAGAAATAGCATGGAGCCTGCTGGGTGTGGCAGCTTGTAATAAATATGACAATATTTGATGGTGATGAAATAAGACTGTGGAATTTAAAGAGGAGCCTGACACATGTCTTTTTCTTCGTCCTCTCAGCTGAGCCCTGGGAAAACTGTGAGCTTTTATGGGTGTTCCTCTAGTACCCCAGAGAGCAGAAGAAGGGAGCACTATTGCACGTCACAGAACTGTGGTTGGCAACAATATTTCAGTGCCAATATTTCAAAACAGTATGATTTTTGAGTGCTCCCAACACAAGGAAATTATAAAGTATTTGAGGTTGCAAATTATACCAAGTCCCCTGATGTGATCACCACACAACGACGTGTCACTCTGTATGACTGTAAATATGTAAAATTATTATGCGAGAACTTAAAGGTATCACAGTGAAAGAACAATCAGTAAAGACATGCGACTACAAAGGGGTCATTTTCTAACCGTAAAGGAATTTATTTTAAAATAGTAATAAAACTACCATTTATATACAGAGAGAGAATGAGGGAGGGAGAGAAAAGTGTTCTGGATACCTCCAGGTAAATTCCTAACCTCAGTAAACAAATTCTCAGGTTCCACATGAGGTCCCCAAGTTCTGCCCTTTGCTTGGCAGAGCAGCTTCCTGGGTCTCCCCAGAAAGGTATGCTGTTTGCCCTGGGCAGACCCCGCCCTCCACAGCCAAATGTGACAGGGCCTAGCAAAGGCACTCTCAAAGACAAACACATTCTTTGGGGATTTGTGTAAAGGAATTTGGCAGCAGTGTCTTCCCCATGAGGTGTGACACAAAGAACAAGTTCCTCAGCCAGAGGCACAGGATTATCTCAAGTTTCTTGAAAGGAAATTACTATTAAATTGTACTTACCCAGAAATCCACAATTATATTGAAATGTTTACAGACATCCTCTCCGATACTTTTTAAGATTAAAAAGAAGAAGAAGAAGAAGAAGAAGAAGAAGAAGAAGAAGAAGAAGAAGAAGAAGAAGAAGAAGAAGAAGAAGAAGAAGAAGAAGAGGAAGAAGAAGAAGAAGAAATCATGCTGGCAAATGATTTTAGACTAACCCAGTAAAGGATGGGTGCAACACTGGGCACTTTATATGGATACCCCTGCTTTCCTCTTGGTTCACAGGCTTTTCCTCTTTGTTCTGTAGAATGCCACAGAGATGCCAGTGTCCTTCTGCAGGGCATATCAGTCATCGGAAAAAACTAGGGCTTGTGAGGAATTTAGTTCCAATGTCACCTATTCACCTCTCTTCCTACTGGACTCAAGCTGAAGTTTCTACCTGTCTGACTTGACGTGTGGTCTGCTTGTTTGACCAAGCTACCTCTCTACTGACGTCCCCACTGGCGCTGAGGAATCTCAGGCTGGGTGAGTGACTCACAGAATCGGCAGCAGAAGTGACCTGTGCTACCATCCTGGGCCTTGTTGACTCTCAAAAGGAGTCAACTCTCATGGCCTGTGACTCATTTGTGAACTATGCATGACCCTCCTGGAAGCCAGAATGGAATGGGTGGAACATCGAAAAGTATTTTTTTTTGATGGTTGTTATTTTGAGTTTGTAACAAGAGGCAAATGATATAAATGAGCCACTTTCTATAAGCCAGAGTGAGCATCTGTGAAACAAGAAAGTTGCGGGAAGAAGCAGTTACATAAAATCTTTGGGACGTTAGCACAGAGGCTGTACCACAGTTACCTGTAGACACCGTCCGTGGTCGTCTCTGATTGTGGCCTAGGGCAAAGGGTACTAGTGAATAATGGTCTATGGCCTTCCTTTCTCTCCAGCCTACTCCAAAGCAAAGCCTTTGAGGACTGGCCTTTCAGCGTCACAGTCTAATCAATACAGTCTAATGTTTCTGTTCCCCACAAGGATGCTCAGAAGACAAGGACTCATAAAGATCAGCTACACTCTGAGTTCCCTGCACAAGACAGAAGAGGAAACTGTTGTCTCTGAAAAGGTGAACCATCAGATGGTGACAGAGAGGAACGGACGAGAAAGCAGAGAGGATAACATCTGTGAGACAAACACATCACAACTGTGAGACAAACAGAAAGGAGCAACTATCCTAAACACACTTGGTCACACATTCCCACCAGCATCAAAATACTCTGATCACAGACCATCTACAGATATATTTGTGTTTACTTCTGAGAACTAGCGTTCTGTGTTAGGCAGATTATGTAAGCACTGTCCACAAATATACCAAGCAATGGTGACAGTTTAAAAGAAAATACATAAAAAAAACCTCTAAAATAACTTATATTACCCTCTATAAACTACACAGAAAATCAAATAAAGATAGTGCTTAGTGTTGTGTTTATAAAAAGATAAAGAGAGAAGGGAATATGTTCTATGGAGGTGTGGTGAGGTGTAGGGGAAGGGAGTGCCTCAGCAGGGCCATGTCAAGGCATCCCTTCCCCCTGAGGGACCAGCCACACACCGTATAGTATAGAATAGAGTTTGTTCAGGGCATGGAGAGGGGAGTTAAGAGGGTAGTAGAGACAGAGAAAGGCAGAGAGAGAGAAAGAGTAGAGGAGTAGAGGCCAGCCATGAGCATGTGGGGGGAGGGGGATGGGGAAAGAGGGAGGAAGGGAAGTAGAGAAAGAACAAGAGAGAAACAAGAGAGGAGCAAGAGAGCAAGGAGGGGGCAAGCAAACCCTTTTAGAGTGAGTCAGGCATACCTGGCTATTGCCTAGTAACTGTGGGATGGAGCCTAGACAGAATGCTAACACTTAGAATATGAAACTCCAAAAGAAAAAATATATATATCTAAGAAAAAGCATGTATGACTCCATGGGGGGAAATTAAATTTATTGAAAACTGCAAAGAAGTGCTAAATATGAAGTGAGCTATGAAATAATTTACGAGTTAGAAAAATATGATGATAATATTGAGGCAGTGGCTAATACGCTTTCATCACAATTTATTTCCCATTTCTTGTATGATAACAGAATTGTGAATGAGTCAATGGCTGTCTGGCTACGATGGGCATTTCTCACACCTATTTAGCATGGTATACTAATGTAACTGGCTTCCCTCCCACAGAAAGTAAAGTGAGACACTGCTCCCTCCCTGCATTTAACAGCCACTTTCCCTTCCCATTGGCCAAGACCAGGGTGTTGCAACAGGACCACACAGGAGGATTCTGGGGTTTTGGAGGTCTTCACTACATCGATGTGTTTTAGTGATTATAGTGTATAAGAGTGTAACTCTGCATTGAGCTATACAGTTAAAGTCTGACTAATTTACTGGGATTGCTTTTGGTTTTGGTTTTGTTTTTTCTTTACCTAAAGTTCTCCCTTTTTTTTCTTCTTCTTCTTCTTTGCTTTTTACTATCTGGTCACAGAAATCCCACTTTAGTGTGAACATTTAGGAGGGAGCTTCCACATTTTTAGGCAAGAGATTTCACTACTCTGAAGGAGAATGATGGTTGAGGAGATGAAAACTGGAAAATGCGTTGAGAATGTCAAGTAGTGAGCTGCACAGGCTGTGGCAGGGGATGCTGTGGCTGTGATTAGGAAAGAGGTCTAGTCTACTCACACAAGCTGACATGTGTGGGTGCTGGACGGGTGGGCGCGGAGCCTGAACCCTCTGATCTGGCTGGGAAGAGCTTCGCCCACAGCGCTCCACGGTGGAAAACAAGCCTGCAAGTCCTCATCCAGGATTGCTAAGCACAACACCTTTATCGACAGAGCCCGGGACACACCAAATCCCTCAAAGAATTTCTACATAGCTTCTTGGTATCGCTGCAGAAAACAGTAAATGGACAAACGTTAGCTTTGATTCTCTCCCCCAAAAAGTTGCTTGATTTTATAACTGATGATGATGTGTGATTTAATCCTGGGTTTTACTCTTTTGTGGTGGTTATTGCATATGCAGGTTTTTTTGTTTGTTTTGGTTTGGTTTGGTTTTTTTGTAGATGCATTTCAGGTCAGCAGTGACATGCAGAATACTTGCCCCCAAAATCCAGCTTCACATATTCATCCCCACGGCCCCCTTGTCTGAGCCCTAGAATCTACAGATTTATCTTACCATTCCTATAATTACTGTTCCTATAATTCTGCCTCCTCCCAAAGGTTGGAATCATTCAATATGTACCCTTTTCAGACTGTTTTTTGTTTTGTTTTGTTTTGTTTTTACACTTAAAACTGGCTGGTTTTGCTAAGTGTTAAAAGCAAGAAAAGTGTGGATAATAGTAAGTCAATTTTAAACAAATACTTTAACTTATCAATAGCTATCACACATATGTATGCATGTAGATATGCACACTCATATACACACTCTCATGGTTGCACAGATACACATATGTCAGTGACTTAAAATTTATACTCAGCAATATCAATATGCCAACATATCAAGAATCATTGAATTTTGGAGTAAAAACCATTTTTAGTAATTATCAAGCTATGTTTATACTCTTAAGCCAACAGAATAGACAGAAGTGAACACTGATGACTTTGAAGCTTACTTTGGGTTTTTTATGTTTTTTTTTTTATTTTATTTTATTTTCTAAGTTTTTTTTATTTACATCCAAAATCATTTCCCCTTTCCCATTTCCTCCCTCCCTGAAAGTCCCATAAACCCCTTCCCTCCCTCTTTTCCCCATTCAAACCCCTCTTGCTTCTCTGTCTTGGCATTCCCCTACATCCAGTCTTTTCAGGACCAGGGGTCTCTCCTTCCATCTTCTTGGAAATCTATTGATATGCGAATTGTGTCTAGGGTATTCCGAGATTCTGGGTTAATATCCCCTTATCAGTGACTGCATACCATGTGTGTTCTTTTGTGATTGGGTTACCTCATTAAGGATGATATTTTCAAGTTCTGACCATTTGCCTAGGAATTTTGTGAGTTCATTGTCTTTAATTGCAGAGTAGTATTCCATTGTGTAAATATACCACATCTTCTGAATCCATTCCTCTGTTGAGGGACATCTGGGTTCTTTCCAGCTTCTGGCTATTATAAATAAGGCTGCTATGAACATAGTGGAGTATGTGTACTTTGTGCATGCAGGTAAAGCCTCTGGGTATATGCCCAGGAGTGGTATAGCCGGATCCTCTGGGAGTATCATGCCCAGTTTTCTGAGGAACCGCCAGACTGCTTTCCAGAGTGGTTGTACCAGCCTGCAATTCCACCAGCAGTGGAGGAGTGTTCCTCTTTCTCCACATCCTCGCCAACAACTGCTGTCTCCTGTGTTTTTGATCTTAGCCATTCTGACTGGTGTGAGATGGAATCTCAGGGTTGTTTTGATTTGCATTTCCCTAATGACTAAGGATGATGAACATCTCTTTAGGTGCTTCTCAGCCATTAGATATTCTTCAGATGAGAACTCTGTACCCCATTTTTTAATAGGGTTACTTGCCTCTCTGGAGTTTAACTTCTTGAGTTCTTTGTATATATTGGATATTAGCCCTCTGTCAGATGTAAATTGGACATTTTCTTTCTTTACATTTCAAATGTTATCCCCTTTCCCGGTCCCCGCCCCCCACTTACTTTGTTCTTAAAATATTTATGGATTGTAAATAGGATGGATGTACAACTAAAAACAAATGATTTATTTTTATTGTATTTTCAAGGTTTATTTTATTATGTGTTTACACACACACACACACACACACACACACACACTCACACACACACATGTGTGTGTGTGTGTGGACAGGTGCCCATGGAGGCCAAAAGATGGAATTGGATCACTGGGAGCTGGAATTGCAGACATTTGCCAATGGTGTGACATAGATGCCTAGATCTAAACTCTGGTGTAATAAGAGCAGTAAGTGTCATCTCTCTAGCCCCAAAAATTCCTTTTAAAATAGCTTTATTTATTGTTGTGATAAGAGTGAAGTAATTCTGAAATAATTCAGATATGTTATAGAATTGAGCAGTGAATTAACAGGTGTATATTGTTGACAAACAGAACCTTGCTGTGGAAGGAGGGTTCCACAAATATAATTTAAAAAAAAATAGGAATGCATTGTTACTAGAGGGAAGGGGAGAAAAAAAGGAGGAGAAGAAAAGGGAGAGAGGGGAGGGACAGGCAAGAAGAGGAGGGAAGGGGATAAAGGGGAGGGGAGAGGAGAGAGGGAAGAGGGGAGGGAAGAGGAGAGGAGAAGAGAGGAGAGGAGGGGAGAGGAGAGGAGAGGAGAGGAGAGGACAGGAGAGGACAGGAGAGGAGAGGACAGGAGAGGAGAGGACAGGAGAGGAGAGGACAGGAGAGGAGAGAAGATAGGGAGAGGAGTAAATGTCAGGAGTGGGGAGATATAGAAAAATGGTTTTTCACCATCAAGGCATCATAAGGAAGACTGGAGCAGACAAACATTTACAGATGCTAAATCTAAAAAGAGATTTTGATGAAGACCAGAAACCTGGCATGGACTTAAAGGGTCTTACCACATATGTTGCTAATTAATTTCAAGTTAAAAACAAAGCAATTATGTAGGGTGAAAATTAAGCAACACTTTCACCATCTTATCCACATCAGCAGTAAGGAGCGGATGACCTTTGTCCAAGTCCACACGGTGTACCTTGAGAAAGGCACAGTACCAGTGGGAAGTATCTGGTCCAGTATGCTTGACCTTAGCCAAGAGGAAACAGAAGACCAACCAGGACTGTGTGAGTAAAGGGAGGGCAAGGATAGTCTTCACAATGTTACTGGAACAGAGGATAAGCAAAGGTTTAAGGGACAGGTGGCAAGGGGTAAAGGACCGTGATGTATACAGCTTCATATTCACATAATGGTTAATGCATGATCAAGAACACAAACCGTCAAGAAACAGAGTCAAATGGAGGCATTAGTTGAATTCCATGGAAGGGTAGTGATGTGTTCTTAATACTATTTGTGTTAGTTGTAAGAACAAAATTATTGTCAAGTGAAAAAACACAATAAAATACTATCCAATAAAGCAATGCACACCTTTCCATAGACTCTTTATCTCCTAAAGCTAGGACGATTCCTCCTGGGAAATCCTTTAAAGTTCTCAACTCAATGTGTGGGTCCTGACCCCTTCAGCAAACCTCTATGCCCAAAACTATTTACATTACAATTCATATAACAGTAGCACAATTACAGTTACGAAGAATCAAGAAATAATTTTATGGTTGGGGTCACCACAACATGAGGAGCTATGTTGAAGGGTTGCAACATTAGGTAGGTTGAGAACCACTGGTTTAAAATAATCTCCCCCAGCATCTTTATTTCAAAAATAGCCACACCCTCAGCATCTGAAATTTCATGATGAACAGAGAGAAAGTAACAGAGTGAAAAAAATCAAGATTGTAAGACAGAAACAGACTTCTACATCCAAGGTAAGGGAGTGTCAATAACTGTGTAATGTCTCAGTTCATATCAAGATTGTAACTATAATACACACAGTTTTGGGATCTGAAATATCTCTACTCATTTTCGAAGTTCTAATGCTGACTCAGGGCCAGCATTACTCATGAAGGTAATTACTCATGAAGGTAGAAGAAATTAGGTGACATTCATATCCATCGACAGGCAGCTACCTGACACCATCCAGGTTAACTTCCATGAGCGTTCCACACAGACACCCTTCAATAATGGAAAGCCCTTGAGAAATTGTTTCTCAAAAGTTTAATTTGATTATGAAATACAACTCTAATTTGGTGCTGATGAAATTTATTAATAGTTCCAGGTCATAGAATATGAAAGATATTAATCAACTGAAATTTTTAGCAACAACAAAGTCTAGTTCCAGACAGATGGCTCAGCAGGTAAAGGCATTTGCCACCCAAGTCTGATGACTTGAGTTCAATTGAAGTCTTCATCAAACGCCTTCCCTTAAGGCTCAGGGATCCGTCAGAAAAGAAGGTAAAAATATTGTAAGAAACAGAAATGGTGGATGATTACAAGGAAACTGTTTTCAAGACATAACTGGACTGATGATACACATATGAACACACAGAGACTGTGGTACAACACATAGGACCTTGCACAAGTTCACAAGCGTCTCAGCACTGACGAGGGAAAGCGAACAGAAAGTCCCACCCCAGCTAAGAAGTTATTTGCAATTCATTCCTGATGTCAAAGGGAAAATCACTTTTTTCCCAATGGAGTGTGACTGTATATTTCAACCATATCCCAGGGCAGGCCCCCATGTCTGCCTGAAATTACATGTAGAATAATGAATGAATACATGTAATGAATGAATTGAGTCTAGAGCGCAGAAAAAGAAATAACTGGCTCCACAAAAGTGTCTTTTGGCCCTTTGTATATGTGGCAACACGTGAGCACCTCCCTCATCACCTTCTGTTATTAATAGTATTAATAACAGTAACAATAATGAAAAAAGAATATAATGATTCTTTACCCCTTTTCAGCTCTGAATACTGAGAACTCTTTCATTGCAGTACTAAAATATATTTTTTAAAACTTCTTTTTAAAGATTTATTTATTTATCATATGTTAGTACACTGTAGCTCTCCTGAGACACTCCAGAAGAGGGTGTCAGATCTCATTACAGATGGTTGTGAGCCACCATGTGGTTGCTGGGATTTGAACTCAGGACCTCTGGAAGAGCAGTCAGTGCCCTTAACCGCTGAGCCATCTCTCCAGCCCTAAAATATTTAATATTAGATATATTTCTGGTCACATTCTTATCATTAGATAAGGAAATACTTTCATAAATAGTTTCACTGAAAATTTGTGAGCAAGGTAATGGGAGCAGGAAGCCAAGCATTGCAGAGTTCTGAAGAATGTTTCTTCTTTCATGCATGCATTAGCCTGCAGAGCCCAAATGTCCTTCAAAAGGTCACTGCCTCTTTCTGTGTGAAAACACAAGCTGTAAAAGAAAATTCATGCACAGAAAGAAAAAAACAAACAAACACTCTTTATAGTTTCATATTAATAATATGTCAAGCAATTTGAAGACATAGGTATGAGGGCATAAATCAAAGATCCCTGGTCTTATGAAGTCTTCAATTCCAGAAAGTTCTAGGTCAAAGAGACCTTCATGTAAATCTGCCCTAAAACCCACATATCTGGCCACTGTATTTGGACATTAACTATTAGTCCTACACAAAAATTTCCATCTTAAAATTTAGGTCTATAAATAAAAATACAAGGCCTTGAAGCAATACCTTTAATATTTATGATTTCTATTAGAAAATAAAGTTGCTATTAATAACTAATGAAAGTACATCACTTTCAGTAAAATAAAAATGTTCATTGACAGTTTATTTTTATGTTTTTTAAATTATTTAAAAATTTTCATACAATATATTTTCATCACATTTTTCTCTCTTGACTTGGTCCCAGGTTCTCCCCACCTCCCTACCCACACAACCTTATGATTTTTCTCTTTCTCAAAAAAATCAAAGCAAACAAAACAACCAATTAGAAAAAATAATCCTGGCAGGAGCCTACCAGCTTCCCTTCCGCGACCTCTGTTCCAGTAGACTGCACTGAAGAGACAGGTACCCAGGTTCTCCCCAATATAACATCGCTTGGGACATGGCCTGTTGGGGCTTCTGCCTTCTCCCAAGAACGGGACAGCGCTGTGGTCGTCTGGGTGCCAGATCTGCAGGCCATCGCCTCTGCAGGGTGAGCAGCGCCACGGAGAGAGTGCAGAGTGCACTCCGCCATCTTTGCTCCAGTGGCCGGGAAGTTGGGACTGCCAGGCTCTGAGACAGACAGGCATAATATCACTTGGGTCTCGGGCAGCTTGTCTGTACGAGGCTCCCAAGTGCTGGGCAGATCTGCAGTAACCAGCGCGCCAGCTCTGCTGTGGGACTTCTGCCTGGCAGAGGGACGCCCCCTCCCCCCAGCACTCTAGGAGAGATCACACACCCCTGCACAGGGCAGGAGCCTACCAGCCTCCCTTTGGCGACCTCTGCTCCAGGAATCCACTACGCTGAGCCTTTGGATGTGCAAGGACTCCCCAATATAACATCACTTGGGGCAAGGCACATCAGGGCTCCAAAGTCACTCAGGAGCAGGGCAGGCCCCAGAAATCTGTGCCAGGGGAATCCTGGTAAACCAGGGGGGGCAGAAGTAGCTTTGCAGGCTCACAGGAGGTCCAACCAACAGCCAGTGACAGCAGGACCAACTAACATCAGAGGTAACCAGATGGCAAAAGGCAAACGTAGGAACGTTACTAACAGAAATCAAAGTAATATGGCACCATCCGAACCCAACTCTCCAACAGCAGCAAGTCCTGGATAACCCCACCACACCCGAAAGACAAGATCTGGATTTAAAATCACTTCTCATGATGCTATTAAAGGATCACAAGAAGGACACAAATAAATCTCATAAAGAATTACAGGAGACCATGAATCAACGGTTAGAAGCCCTTACAAAGGAAACACAAAAATCGCTTAGAGAAATGCGGGAGAACATGGATCAAAAGATGGAGGCGCACAAGGAGACAACACAAAAATCACTTAAAGAAATGAATCAACGGGTAGATGCACTCACAAAGGAATCACAAAAATTGCATAAAGAAATGCAGAAGAACATGGGTCAACAGACGGATGCCCATAAGGAGGCAACACAAAAATTGCTTAAAGAAATGAATCAATGGTTAGATGCCCTTACAAAGGAAACATGAGAACTGCTTAAAGAAATGCAGGAGACGATGGATCAACAGATGAATTCCCATGAGGAGGAAACACAAAAATCGCTCAGAGAAATACAGAAGAACGTGGGTCAACAGGCAGAAATCCTGAAAGAGGTAATGCAAAAATACCTTAAAGAAATACAGGAAAATACAAACAAACAAGTGAAGGATCTCAGCAAATCCATCCAGGAACTAAAAAAGGAAGTAGAAACAACTAAGAAATCACAAAGGGAGACCACTTTGGAGATAGAAAACCTTGGGAAGAAATCAGAAGTCATAGATGCAAACATCAACAATAGAATACAAGAGATGGAAGAAAGAATCTCAGGTGCTGAAGATTCCATAGAAAGCATCGACTCAACAGTCAAAGAAAATGCAAAATGCAAAAAACGTGTAACCCAAAACATCCAGGAAATCCGGGACACAATGAGAAGACCAAACCTAAGGATTATAGGTATAGATGAGAGTGAAGATTTGCAACTTAAAGGGCCAGTAAACATCTTCAACAAAATTATGGAGGAAAACTTCCCTAACCTAAAGAGAGAGATGCCGATGAATGTACAAGAAGCCTACAGAACTCCAAACAGACTGGACCAGAACAGAAATACCTCCCGTCACATAATAATCAAAACACCAAATGTTCTAAACAAAGAAAGAATATTAAAAGCAGTAAGAGAAAAGGGCCAAGTAACATACAAAGGAAGACCTATCCGAATCACATCAGACTTCTCACCAGAGACTATGAAAGCCAGAAGATCCTGGGTAGATCTCATGCAGACACTAAGAGAGCACAAATGCCAGCCTAGACTACTATACCCAGCAAAACTCTCAATCACCATAGATGGAGAGACCAAGATATTCCATGATAAAACCAAATTTTCACAATATCTTTCCACAAATCCAGCCCTGCAATGGATAATAGGTGGAAACCTCCAATACAGGGAGAGAAACAACACCCTGGAAAAACTAAGATAATAACCTTCTTGAATCAAACCCAAAAGTAGATAACCACTCAAACATAAAGATAGCGTCAAGAATGGCAGATGGCAATAATCACTATGCCTTAATCTCTCTTAATATCAATGGTCTCAATTCCCCAATTAAAAGACATAGACTAGCAGACTGGATACGTAAACAGGACCCAGCATTTTGCTGCATGCAGGAAATGCACCTCAGTGTCAAAGACAAACACTACCTCAGAGTAAAAGGCTGGAAAACAATTTTACAAGCAAATGGCCCCAAGAAACAAGATGGAGTAGCCATCCTAATATCAGATAAAATTGATTTTCAACCTAAAGTTATCAAAAAAGACACAGAAGGACACTACATACTGATCAAGGGAAAAATCCACCATCAAGAACTCTCAATTCTGAATATCTATGCTCCAAATGCAAGGGCACCCTCATTCGTAAAAGAAACTTTACTAAAGCTCAAAGCACACATCGCACCGCACACAATAATAGTGGGTGACTTCAACATCCCGCTCTCTGAAATGGATCGTTCAGGAAAGCAGAAACTAAACAGGGACACAGTGAATCTAACTGAAGCCTTGGACCAAATGGAACTAACAGATATATATAGAACATTTCATCCTAGAGCTAAAGAATACACCTTCTTCTCAGCACCTCATGGTACCTTCTCCAAAATTGGCCATATAATTGGTCACAAATCAGACCTCAATAGATATAAGAAGATAGAACTAATCCCATGCCTCCTATCAGATCACTATGGAATAAAGGTGGTCTTCAATGGCAACAAAAACAAAAGAAAACCCACGTACACATGGAGGCTGAACAATGCTCTACTCAATGATAACTTGGTCAAAGTGGAAATAAAGAAAGAAATCAAAGACTTTTTGAAAGTTAATGAAAATGAAGGCACAACATACCCTAATTTATGGGACACAATGAAAGCAGTGCTAAGAGGAAAATTCATAGCCCTGAGTGCCGCCAAAAAGAAACGGGAGACAGCATACACTAACAGCTTAATGGCACACCTGAAAGCCCTGGAACAAAAAGAAGCAAATACACCAAAGAGGAGTAGAAGGCAGGAAATCATCAAACTCAGGAATGAAATCAATCAAGTAGAAACAAATAAAACCATACAAAGAATCAACAAAATGAGGAATTGGTTCTTTGAGAAAATCAACAAGATAGATAAGCCCTTAGCCAGACTAACCAGAGGGCACAGAGACAGTATCCAAATTAATAAAATCAGAAACGAAAAGAGAGAAATAACAACAGAAACTGAGGAAATTCAAAAAATCATCAGATCCTACTACAAAAATCTGTATTCAACACAACTAGAAAATCTTGAGGAAATGGACAATTTCCTTGACAGATACCAAATACCAAAATTAAATCAGGATCAAATAGACCATCTAAACCGTCCTATAACTCCTGAAGAAATAGAAGTTGTCATTGGAAGTCTTCCAACCAAAAAAAGCACAGGTCCAGATGGTTTTAGTGCAGCATTCTATCAGACCTTCAAAGAAGACCTAACACCAATACTCTTCAAACTGTTCCACAAAATAGAAACAGAAGGAACACTACCCAACTCGTTCTATGAAGCCACAATTACACTAATACCAAAAGCACACAAAGATCCGACAAAGTAAGAGAATCTCAGGCCAATCTCTCTTATGAATATCGATGCAAAAATACTCAATAAAATTCTTGCCAACCGAATCCAAGAACACATCAAAACGATCATTCACTACGATCAAGTAGGCTTCATCCCAGGGATGCAGGGATGGTTCAATATAAGGAAATCCATCAATGTAATCCACTATATAAACAATCTCAAAGAAAAAAACCACATGGTCATCTCATTAGATGCTGAGAAAGCATTTGACAAAATTCAGCATCCTTTCATGCTAAAGGTCTTGGAAAGATCAGGAATTCAAGGCCCATATCTAAACATAGTAAAAGCAATTTACAGCAAACCGGTAGCCAGCATCAATCTAAATGGAGAGAAACATGAAGCAATCCCACTAAAATCAGGGACTAGACAAGGCTGCCCTCTCTCTCCTTATCTTTTCAATATAGTACTTGAAGTTCTAGCTAGAGCAATTAGACAACAAAAAGAGGTCAAAGGGATACAAATTGGAAAGGAAGAAGTCAAACTATCACTATTTGCAGACCATATGATAGTATACTTAAGTGACCCAAAGAACTCCACCAGAGAACTCCTACAGCTGATAAACGACTTCAGCAAAGTGGCCGGATATAAAATCAACTCAAGCAAGTCAGTAGCCTTCCTATACTCAAAGGATAAGCAGGCTGAGAAAGAAGTAAGAGAAATGATACCCTTCACGATAGCCACAAACCATATAAAGTGTCTTGGCGTGACTCTAACCAAACAAGTGAAAGATCTGTATGACAAGAACTTCAAGTCTCTGAAGAAAGAAATTGAAGAAGACCTCAGAAGATGGAAAAATCTGCCATGCTCATGGATTTGGCAGGATTAATATAGTAAAAATGAGCATCTTACCAAAAGTAATATACAGATTCAATGCAATCCCCATCAAAATCCCAACTCAATTCTTCATAGAGTTAGAAAGAGCAATTCAAAAATTCATCTGGAATAACAGAAAACCCAGAATAGCTAAAACTATTCTCAAGAGTAAAAGAACCTCTGGGGGAATCAGTATCCCGGACCTCAAGCTGTACTACAGAGCAATAGTGTTAAAAACCGTATGGTATTGGTACAGTGACAGGCATGTAGATCAATGGAACAGAATTGAAGACCCAGAAATGAATCCACACTCCTATGGTCACTTGATCTTTGACAAAGGAGCTAAAACCATCCAGTGGAAAAAAGATAGCCTTTTCAACAAATGATGCTGGCTCACCTGGAGGTCAACATGCAGAAGAATGCAAATTGACCCATTCTTATCTCCTTGCACTAAGCTCAATTCCAAGTGGATCAAGGCTCTCCACATAAAACCAGACACACTGAAACTAATAGAAAGGAAACTAGGGAAGAACCTTGAACATATGGGCACAGGGGAGAATTTCCTGAATAGAACTCCAATAGCTTATGCTCTAAGATCAAGAATTGACAAATGGGACCTCATTAAATTACAAAGTTTTTGCAAGGCAAAAGACACTGTCAAAAAGACAAAGCGGCAACCAACTAACTGGGAAATGATCTTTACCAACCTTACATCCGACAGAGGGCTAATATCCAATATATACAAAGAACTCAAGAAGTTAAACTCCAGAGAGGCAAGTAACCCTATTAAAAAATGGGGTACAGAGCTAAACAAAGAGTTCTCACCTGAAGAATATCTAATGGCTGAGAAGCACCTAAAGAGATGTTCATCATCCTTAGTCATTAGGGAAATGCAAATCAAAACAACCCTGAGATTCCATCTCACACCAGTCAGGATGGCTAAGATCAAAAACACAGGAGACAGCAGTTGTTGGCGAGGATGTGGAGAAAGAGGAACACTCCTCCACTGCTGGTGGAATTGCAGGCTGGTACAACCACTCTGGAAAGCAGTCTGGCAGTTCCTCAAAATCTGGGCATGACACTCCCGGAGGATCCGGCTATACCACTCCTGGGCATATACCCAGAGACTTTACCTGCATGCAATAAGGACACATGCTCCACTATGTTCATAGCAGCCTTATTTATAATAGCCAGAAGCTGGAAAGAACCCAGATGTCCCTCAACGGAGGAATGGATTCAGAAGATGTAGTATATCTACACAATGGAATACTACTCTGCAATTAAAAACAATGAACTCACGAAATTCCTAGGCAAATGGTCAGAACTTGAAAATATCATCCTTAGTGAGGTCACCCAATCACAAAAGAACACACAAGGTATGTAGTCACTGATAAGGGGATATTAACCCAGAATCTCGGAATACCCTAGACACAATTCGCATATCAATAGATTTCTAAGAAGATGGAAGGAGAGACCCCTGGTCCTGGAAAGACTGGATGTAGGGGAATGCCAGGACAGAGAAACGAGAGGGGGTTGAATGGAGAAAAGAGGGAGGGAAGGGGGCTTATGGGACTTTCGGGGAGGGAGGAAACGGGATAGGGGAAATGATTTGGAATGTAAATTAAAAAAAAACTTAGAAAAGAAAAAAAAAGAAAAAATAATCCTAAAATGAAGTTAAAAGCCCAGAAAAAATATGGAATTTGTTTTGCGTTGGCCAACTACTCAGGACATGGTGGCCTGCCCTGGAGTATGGTTGATATATACAGTCACACTCAGTTGGGAAAAAGTGATTTTCCCTTTGCCATCAGGAATGGATTGTAAATAACTTCTTAGCTGGGGTGGAACTTTGTATTCACTTCCTCTCCTCAGTTCTGGGACTCCATCAGGCATGAACTTGTGCAAGGTCCTATGTGTGGTACCACAGTCTCTGTGAGCTCATATGTGTATTATAGGTCCAGTTGTCTTGAAGACAGTTTCCTTGTACACTCACCACTTCTGTTTCTTGCTGAATCCTGAATGGTGTTTTCAGGTGGATTGAGCCACCACTGATGGTTCCTATGAACCAAACTGCTGATATCCTGACAACACAGATTAAATTTGCTCAAAAAAAAATTCTAAACAGATCCACATCTTCTTTTGCTCTATTAACCTTGCCTTTTCACTATCTGTGGTGGGTGGTAGGCTAGAAGGGAAATTAAAGTATTAAAAACCCCTTATTAAAAGTGGATTTTTAAAAGAATCTAAGCCTACAGATACCCCACTTAGGACTGTGTAAATGCTTCTTAAAGTGGCAGTTTTTCTTTATTCCTGGCTAGCTCCCAAATGAATGAAACAGAGATTATAAGATTTATTTGATAAGCTTTATGGCTCAATCACTGGGTAGTTAATAATCTAATCTAATCCTCTAATCTGTCTACTTCAGCCAAAATCCCTGAAATACTTGCATTTTAGTATTGGTCTGGCTTTCTGAGCTTCAGGTGTTTTTTCATGATGGTTCTCTGGACCTCTTCCTCATGACAAATCCCCTCTTTCTCTCTCTTTCTCTCTCCCCTCCCCCTGGCTGGCAGAAGCCCCACCCCATTCTCTTCTACCCAGCCATTGGTTGTTGACAAGTCAGAGAAACAATGTGAGCAATGTCTATACAAACTTGAAGCAGGAGATACTTAGAATAAGCATTACAATGTTATGTCTGGATCGCAACAAGATACAGGAGCAGGGAAATGAGCGTTTGAAATAATACAAGGATAAATCGTTACACAGTGCACAAAAACTTTATGCCCACAGTACTGAGTGCCCCCAAAGTCTCTTAATTCTGCACCTCATCCAGTGGTGGCTCTTTGTGTTAGTTTCTATCTCTTGCAAAAAGAAACTTGTTTGCTGTAGCTTGAATGATGCACTGATCTATGGGCATAACAATCTGCCATTAGGAGTCAGCATATTGTTGTTTCTTTAGCAGAATAATAGTAACAGATTTTCCCCTAGGCCCATGACCTGTCTAGTATCAAATTCTTTGCCACTTTAGCAATACCAGGTATGAGTCACATCTCATGGAGTAGACCTTAAATTCCATCTGAAAGTGGTTGGTAACTGCTATGTTCGTGCCACTAGTGCACCAGTATATCCTGCTGCCAGTCACTGTTGTAGGTCACAGAGTTCAGATGGGTGACATTGATGATGACCTTTCTCCTCCAATACTGTGCAGAGTACCTTCTACTGTGAATGCTAGTTAGTAGGAATGAAGCTTCTAGTTGGACACCAGCTTGACCTTAACAAGTAGGTGTTATCCCCAGCAAAATGGCATTATCATCAAGTTATGAAGAGTAACAAATAGCTCTGGGGCTTACAGTTTTGTAATAGATTATCACAACTCTGAAGCACTCAAATTGCTAATGCTTGCCTCAGCATATCAACCAACACTGTAATGCAAGGCAATCCTTTGGATATTATCTTTCTACTTGATGAAACAACTAAACTTAACTTGTTTCTAACTTGGCCAGAGAGTTCAGTGCTGTGGGAAGCTTCAGCACAGTTGTCCAGCATATGGAAGAAAATGCCACCCCACATAAAAGGTGCGACTCCAAGACAAGTAAACAAAAGCCATGCCAAGAAAGATAAACCTGTCTCCTTTGAAGATTACTGCCAAATAGCTCTAAAACAATGCCAAAAAAAGCATCTCACCCAGGCTTGCTTCATCTCTACCTTAGCTCTTGCCTTCTTAATACCAAAGATGTCAATTGCAGCCCAGCAGTTCTCCCTGAAGTTCCAAAAGGCTATAGGGTTCTACAGGTATATAGGAAAGGTGAATATGTTCAAAGTATATTGCATACATGTATGGAATTCTCAAAGAATTAATAAAATAACATGTTATTTCTTTTTAAAAAGTTATCTTTAATTCCTAAAATTAAAAATGGAGAACTGGCGAACTAAAATCAGAGGGTTTTGTGGATTTTTTTGTTTTTGTTTTGGCTGTCACCTAGGTTACTCTGTGATGGGCAGCAGGTAATGAGATGGTATATATGGTATCTTGTGGTGCTGTTGAGAGCATGAGTGATTCAAGTCTCCAAGCACCTTCTTGTTTGAGAAAAGACAGAGGCGTCGCTTACTGACAGTCACGCCTAGATTCTTTGATTAATACATCTGTCTCTGGGGAGAGCCATCCAACTTGAAAAGTGAGACATAAAACCTTGGGAATGTGTTTCGTGATGTATTCCCTCCCTTCCAACAAAGGGGACTTTAAGCGGTTCTGAATCACAGTGCCAATGCACCAGGTCAGAGCGACCACAAAGCACAGTGAGTCTCATTTAGAGCATTAACCAAGGAGCAATACTTGCCCAGTAACAGTTCCTACTGGGAAACAGGCTTTCAACATCACTTTCTTTTTCAAGACTAAGGACAAAAACAAACAAACAAACGAAATCCAACAAGCAAATCAGAAAACAAACAAACCAACCAAGATGACAAGTTATTACCAGAAATGAGGCAAGGATGCTGTTTAAGACAAAAATGGAGTATAAAACAAATGAGATCTAAATATTAATACATTCCCTCTCCCTCTGAAACTGCTTTCTCATAAAGTCAATATTTTATTACAGCAAATTATTCACCTATAAAGTACAAGTTGAGTTTGATATCTGAATACTTTTGTGATCTCTAATATTATTAGGTTCAAACAAGGTGGGGGGAGGGGGGAAGGTCACAAGAACCAGACATTCTTTAAGGTAAAACACATGATCACACTCTTGGTCCTTAGAAATCCATGAATTTCTAGGAAGAGCTATTCTGTGGTATTGGTAAGTTAGGGAGGCAGAGGGACTTCAAATTCTAAAAAGGACAAGAGGAATCTCTACAACTTCTTTTCTGTCTCTTTCTTCTTCTTCTTTTTTCCTTTCTTCAGTTTATTTACTTATTCACTTTACATCCCAATCACAGACCCGCTTCTTCCTCTCCTCCCAGTCCCTCCCTCACATTCTCCCCGCTCACCCTCTTTCCCTTTCTCCTCTAAGAAGGGAAGTCCCCCTCCCCTACGTGGGTACCAACCCACTCTGGCACATCTAGACTAGGTGAATCTTTCCCACTGAGAGCAGACAAGGCAGCCTAGTCAGGAGAAATGGATCCAAAGGCAGGCAAGGGAGTCAGAGACAGCTCCCCTGTAATTGTTAGGGGACTCACATGGGGTACAGAGCTAGACAGAGAATTCTCAACAGAGAAATCTCTAATGGCTGAGAAGCATTTAAAGAAATGTTCAATATCCTTAGTCATCAGGGAAACACAAATCAAAGTGACTCTGAGATTCCATTTTACCCCTGTCAAAAGGGCTAAGATCAAAAACTCAAGTGACAGTCAAGGCTGAGGAGGCTTTGGAGCAAGGGCACACTCCTCCATTACGGATGGGAGTGCAAACTTGGAAATCAATTTGGCCATTTCTTAGAAAATTGGGAACAGTTCTATTTCTACCATACCACTCCTGGGCATATACCCCCAAAGTGTTCCACCATACCACAGGGACACTTGCTCAATTATGGTCATAGCTGCTTTATTTATAATAGGCAGAAACTGGATACAGTTTCTTTCTGATGAACAAATTCATGGAGCAGGACAGGTCCCTGTGTGAACCGTCCATGCATGTCTCACTTTGAGACACTAGAGGGAAGCAAAGTAAGAAAAACAATGTGGCGCTGTTAAAACAAAACAACAAAAAGAAAACATTGTTTCTATGCTAATGCATTCTGTTACTTTGTTAGGTGGGAAGAGTTTACATGATTTCAAAGCTTGTATTTGATTCCCCCCCAAAAAATACGCTAAATTCATTTTCCAAAAGCAAATTTGCAGATGAAGTCTCAGAGGAGGCACTGAGACTTGAGAAAAGCAGTAAATCAACAAGTCAGCTTTGAGTAGGACTTTGCTTACACAAATCTGTTATTCAAGACTTATTCTAACTCTCTTTAGGAAACTGCTTTCCCTGTTGCACGTGGCTATATGATAAGAACAGGAGAAAGACTCCTTCTGACAGTTTCCTTTTTAGTGAGCCAGTGCTTTCAGAAATGGGGGGAACAGATCTAGATGACTTAGTGGCCACACTTTATCAACATCCCATTAAGGAACTGTGATCTCAGAGTTTTGTTATATATGATAATAAACTTTCTGGGAGTTCCTAGTGGTCGCAACTTCATCTTATGTCTATTTCTTCTCTTCACAGGAGCTGAAAAAAAGAAAAAAGCAAAACTTGGAGTGAGAGAATGCCCCTCCCCTTTGCTATGCTGGTGAGTACTGTGAAACATGTTTTACATGTGGAAAAGTTTTAGAATTCATTTGGTACCCAGGCAATAATGGTGAACTTGAACTTGAACCTGGGATGGGCTTGATCAACTAATCTCCAAACTAAGGGATTATTCTTACCCCTTATAGATAGAGGAAAGAACCCACCCAGTCTCAGAAAAGTTACCAAACTTATGTATGGAGGCATTTTTGAGTTGAGGACATATCTGTAAAAGGTATGTATGTGTTATGAGGGTTTTGATTTGTTTTATTTTGTTTGTTTTGTGTTTTGAGGCATGATCTCTTTGTGTAGCCCTAGATGTCCTGGAACTCACTTTGTAGACCAGGCTGACCTTGAACTCACAGATATCCACTTATCTCTGCCTCCTGAATGATGGGATTAAAGTTGTGTGCCGCCATGCCCGGCTATGTGTTGTGTGGTTTAAAGAACCAGTCCTAGAACAGGAAAAGTAAAGCGACTACCACTCTCCACTTATGGTGCCTTTTAAAGTCAGAACTTGCATGTCAAATGACCTTGAAAATCCTTTCTTTGTTTGCAAGAATAACCAAATATTTGAATAGAATGAATATATGAGAATAAGGAATGCATGAGTACAACTTAGCTCTTAGTCTTTCTGAAAATTTAAAATCTGAGATTTTACAAATTCAGGCTCAGATTCAATGGTGTTTTATGTCCTAAATTTTTGCAATCACTAATGGACTCTGAAAAAATAATTCTGAGTGATAGAATGACTGAAAAAAATCACACCTGTGTTTTATTTATTGATGAGTTTCAAAAAGGAACAGTTCCCATAGGTCCTAAGGTCTATAAGAATTGAAACATTAATAATAATAATAATAATAATAATAATAATAATAATAAATAATATTAATAATAAATAATAATAACAACAATAATAACAATTTTGTTCCCTTTCTACAAAGAACCCAAGTATCCATACTTTGTTCTTCCTCCTTCTTGGGCATCATTTGATGTGTGAATTGTGTCTTGGGTATTCCAAGCTTCTGGGCTAATATCCACTTATCAGTGAGTGCACACCATGTGAGTTCTTTTGTGATTGGGTTACCTCATGCAGGATGATATTCTCCAGTTCCATCCATTTGTCTAAGAATTTCATGAATTCATTGTTTTTAATGGCTGAATAGTACTCCATTGTGTATGTATACCACAATTTCTGAATCCATTCCTCTGTTGGAGGACATCTGGATTCTTTCCAGCTTCTGGCTATTATAGATAAGGCTGCTATAAACATAGTGGAGCATGTGTCCTTATTACATGTTGGAGCATCTTCTGGGTATATGCCCAGGAGTGGTATAGCTCACCTCAGCTAGTACTATGTCCAGTTTTCTGAGGAACCGCCAAACTGCTTTCCAGAGTGTTTTTACCAGCTTGCAATCCCACCAGCAGTGGAGGAGTGTTCCTATTTCTCCACATCCTCTCCAGCATCTGCTGTTCCCTGAGTTTTTTATCTTAGCCATTCTGACCAGTGTGAGGTGAAATCTCATTGTTGTTTTGATTTGCATTTCCCTGATGACTAAGGATGTTGAACATTTCTTTAGGTGCTTCTCAGCCATTCGATATTCCTCAGGTGAAAATTCTTTGTTTAGCTCTGTATCCCATTTTTCAATAGGATTATTTGGCTCTCTGGAGTCTAACTTCTTGAGTTCTTTGTATATATTAGATATTAGCCCTCTGTCGGATGTAGGGTTGGTAAAGATCTTTTCGAAATTTGTTGGTTGCCGTTTTGTCCTATTGACAGTGTCCTTTGCCTTATAGAAACTTTGTAATTTTATGAGGTCCCATTTGTCAATTCTTGATCTTAGGCTATTGGTGTTCTGTTCAAAAAATTTTCTCCTGTGCCCATGTTTTCAAGGCTCTTCCCCAGTTTCTTTTCTATTAGTTTCAGTGTTTCTGGTTTTATGTGGAGGTCCTTGATTCACTTGGACTTGGAGATAAAGAGACAAAGGGTGGAGCAGAGTCTGAGCGAAAGACCATCCAGAGACTACCCCACCCAGTGATCCATCCCATATACAGTTACAAAGCCCAGACACTATTATCGATGCCCACAAGTGCTTGCTGACTGGAGTCGGATATAGCTGTCACCTGGGAGACTCTGCTAGTGCATGAGAAATACAGAGGGGGCCACTCTCAGTCAGCCATTCATTGAACTGAGCACAGGGTCCCCAATGGAGGAGCTAGAGAAAGGACCCAAGGAGCTGAAGGGGTTTGCAGCACCACAGGAGGAACAACATTATGAGTCACCCAGTACTCCCAGAGCTCCCAGGGACAAAACCATCAACCAAGGAGTACACATGGAGTTACCCATGGCTCCAGACACATAGGCAGCAGAGGATGGTCTTGTTAGACACCAAAGGGCGAAGAGGCCTTTGGTCCTGGAAAGATTTAATGCTGGAGTGTAGAGGAATACCAGAACAGGGAAGCGGGGAAGGGTTGATTGGGGAAGGGGAGATGGCTTATGGGATTTTGGGGGGAGGGGGGAACCAGGAAAGGGAACAACATCTGAAATGTAAATAAAGAATATATCTAATAAAAAAAAATTTACTGCTGGACAATCGAGGTCAGCTCTTCCAAGTACTACCACTTACAGAGGTGGGTAGAGAGGTCCCAGAGATGGGACTTGTGAAAAAAATAATAATAACAATGATTACAGCTCTTTTCTTTCCATCTCTGGCTTTTGCAATTGGCAAACTCAGCTAAGAATGATAGAATACAGCAATCCCATGCCCTATAGATATTTTACCTAAACAAAAAGGCAAAATCTGCTTTATACTAGAGGCTTACCATGTGTGCTATGGTTTCTACAATGGCAGTTCTGTGGGAGAAACATCTTTTCTTTACAAGTACCTTGTATCTTGAACTAGAACACAGCCAAACACAGTCAGCTTGAGGAACAGAAACTGAGAAATACTTCCTCATTCAGAAAATAAATCTGAAAAAAAAAACTGCATAAAATTGAATTGTATGAATTCTAAATATTATGACACACTGAAAGCCTGCTTGAAGACAGCCACCCAGAGGACTTTGGAAAATGAGCTGACCACATAGAGAAGCAGGTGTGTTGTACATAAGAAGAGCTGCTGGAAGGTTAAAATTTTCTAAGTTTGAGGCCCGCCTGATCTACAGAGTGAGTTCCAGGACAGCGTGGTCTATACAGAGAAACCCTGTCTCGAAAAAAAAAACCAAAAAAAAAAAAAGCAAACAACAACAAAAACAAAACAAAGAAAATAGTATTAGCTTATTCTAGTTTTCAGAGAAGCAACTGGAAGCCTTGGAACTTCGCCTCTCTGTCTCTGAGTCCAAAGTTTGTAACTAGCTCTTCTAGTCTATGAGTACTTGGTCACGGGTGAAGAGCACGATTTGGGTTGGCTATGGTAAGAGTTTTTGTTCTCACTAAACGTTCACTGCCATGACCTGCATGCCTTTGGGATTGATCTAGTGTGCCAATGGAAAATGAAGAAATGATAAACACAAGAGCAAAGCGGGGCTTGGGCAGCGTCGGGGCGGGCGGTGCAGTGGTGAACAGCATAGTGGCATCATCGATCGCTGCAGGCAGTGTCTGGGCGGAGAGTTTTGGGCCATGTGGCGGTGGGGTGGGCATCGTTGGGGAAAACAGCGTCTGGGTAGGCAGTGTGCTCTGATGGTGGTGCACCAGCAGCCAAGGAACTCAGTGCATTTGTTGTATATGGGTGATAAAAGAGGCAGACTAGCTAATCTTGGTCGAGGGTCTGTGGAGGAGCAGTCTCATACTGAAATGATCTAGGAAGAGAAAACCCTGGTTGATATACATTATCACCGTCTGTAGAACAAGGGGAAGCCTTGCTGTTCCCCGGAGTCTGAGGCATTGTGTCCTTGACACGGCTGCACTAGCATCAACAATACACATTCACTCAGCTTCATCTGCCCCGCACAGCACCGTTTTTATTACTAATTGGTTGAAGCAATGAGGTCCGTGACCCTACCTCACCTCAAGGCGTCTCTGGGGGTCTTAACATTAATCAGATTCTGATTCCGCTAGAATGGGGGCGAGACCTACGTTTCTGCATTTCTACTAGGTTGACTTCAATCTACTAGACTACACGCTGATGTGTGAGCTGCAAAGTTTACCCAATGTCTCTTTGTCCTATCACATTAGATTTCTATCTTTTGGTCAAATGAAAGGCTAACACCCAAGTTTTCAGGTTTCACCAGGTTGGAAGTGGTGTGGCACAGCCAACTCCACCAGGAGGAAAATGTATCACAGCAGGCTCAAAGTGAGGTTTTGGAGATTAGAACGGCATTTAGGCGGAGTGACTTTGTGCAATCTCCCTGCTCGCCTCCCTTTGACTCCCACATTGAACCTGGCCTCTGTCCACAACTGCTCATCACACAGAATGAAAATAAAAACACCACAGTAACGGAGACTTGTTATACTAAATGGGACACGAGACTTGTTACTTTTTTTATTTCACATTGGGTAGTAACAAGGGCCACGTTGTATTTCTGATGATGTGTGAGTATGCACCTTCTCAACTTTGAACACAGCAATGAAGCTGTAGCTCCATTCAAACTTTCCTTCTGTGTTCAAGGCGGTACGTTAGTGCACGTGGTATGTCAGAATATACACCAAGTGTTTAAATGAATTGTGCCCCTTGTGCCTTGTGAGTACCACAAATGACCCTAGTTTAAAAGTGATAAAAATAGAGAATTTAGGATTTAGGTAACAGTTGACAGCAGCTGGGCCAGACTGAATAAACCTGAGCTGCTTGTTTCCCATGGTTCTCCTGAAAAGAAAGACTTCCTAAGTTTTATTTTCTCTTTTATTTTAGAAAGAAGAGTGTGAGGAGCTCCTCTATAACATAGTTTCAAGCCACCAAAATAGCTCTAGTGTGGCACGAGAAGCAGTCCTACCTTGTGTGGACTGTAGACCAGATCACCAAGAATTATGCAGTTTCTGGTTGAATTTATATGACAGCAATTTACTTTACCTGTGTGTGTGTAAGGTCCTTTAGAGAACCAATTTGCTTTATGCATATACCTTCCACAAATGTAATTTGCAGGCACAGCTCCTAGTAGCAGCCAGTTCTTCATGCAGCCGTTGGATGGTGGTCATGTGAATATTAACACACTCTTATTTGGTTATTGTTTATATTATGCAGCTAAAAATTAGAATGTGTCACAGAGCCTCTCCTTTGTCCTCTGAATCACTTGGTGTTGTTGAGGCATAACTGTATAATTAGAGACTTTCAGGAATGGGTGGAATAAGGAAATGGACATTCCGAGGAGAAAGGCCTCCCAGCGGTTTAAGCAATGCAGAAAGAACCAGGCAGCTCCCAGAAGCCCAGAATGGCAAAATGGATGTGCAGTGGCTGGAAAGGGGACCTCTTGGCCTTGCAGACAGGGCACCAAGTCAGAAAGTGAGTGTAAAAAGCGGGGTGTGGGTGCATTGGATTGAGAAGGGGTTCTGATGCTTGTCCCACCGATGATGAAAATGTTGGTCCTGATAACCCTGTTCTGTGAACTTCAACAAGCTCTTGATTAAGAACGGTTTAATGAAGTAGTAGAAATATATTTTATTTTTGAAAATATATTTTCTTTGAAATATAAAAATTATTTATTGGGGCTGGAGAGATTGCTCAGGAGTTAAGAGCACTGACTGCTCTTCCTGAGGTCCTGAGTTCAAATCCCAGCAACCACATAGTGGCTCACAACCATCTGTAATGGGATCTGATGTGCTCTTCTGGGGTGTTTGAAGATAGCTACAGTGTACTTGTATATAATAAATAAATAAATCTTTAAAAAAAAGTAAAAAAAAAAAAAGATCAAGTGAGCACTGCCCTGGCGGCTGTCCGCACACTGACCCATCAGGCCCACCCTAACCTTCAGGCAGACATGCCGGGACCCTGTGTAAAGTCCACTATGGGATTTTAACAACTAGATATTTGCTAAATCAAATGCATAACGGACAATGTCCTTTGCTTGCATTTCTAAATCATTGGCTAAACTTAATGGGCTCCTTTTGTGAAGAATCAGTAAGTTAGGAGGCAGAATGGTTCCAAAATTCTTGGGTGAATGTTTAAGCGTGTGCTACATTGTATCTTTTAAAATATTTTTAATAATTATTTGAGAACTCCACACAATGTAGTTTGATCATATTTACCTTTCACTACTCCCTGTAACTCCTCCCAGATCCACCCCACCTTCTTACTGACCCAATTTTGTGTCCTCTTCTTGTTTAATTATTCCCACACCGCCCATATACTCCTCAGCATAGTGCCAATCTATTGGAGTGTGTTACACCCACAAGGGACCACACCCATGAAGAAACTCACTCTCCTCTTTCCTAGATGCCATCAGTTGTCCACAGCTTTTCATAAACTACAGAGGGTCATGAACCTTTTCCTTCTTCCTTCTAGAATGTGGCCTAGCTTCATCTTGTGCAGGTCCCGTACACAACTGCTGATCCCACTGTCCTAGCCCCCCGAAGGTCAGTGTTACTGACAAACATTAACAAACTCCAACTCCAAATAATTTGCAGAGCAAGTATATATTTTTAAAGATAAATATTTTTTAAAGATTTATTTATTTCATGTATGTGGGTAGACAGCATCGGATACCCATTGTAGATGGTTGTGAGCCACCATGTGGTTACTGGGAATTGAACTCAAGATCTCAGGAAGAGTAGTCAGTGCTCTTAACTCCTGAGCAATCTCTCCAGCCCCAATAAATAATTTTTATATTTCAAAGAAAATATATTTTCAAAAATAAAATATATTTCTACTACTTCATTAATGCTAAGTGTTCACAGTGGGTCTTGATATACCAAGTGAATTAAATGGGGTAAGCTCACAAAAAAAAATCAGCTTTCACATGATCAGTTTGAACCATTTAGCGTTTTTATGTACGTCATCATAAAAGCTGACTAGTGACCTAAGTTCCTCAGAACGCGCCCTCTTCACTTCTGTCGCCGTTTCAAGAGTGGTTTTTAGTCACCAGATTTTTTTTCCCACAAATATAAAACAGACATTGAAACACTCAGTGTTTCAATTGCTTAATATAAAAAGTTGTGTCCAATGAATGGGACTAAGGGGAGGGTACAGAGCTTGGAGACTTAGCAGCTCTCTCACTGACGAAGAAAACATTGGTGAGCCTGAAGGAGATAAAGAGCGGTGGTGTGGATCCTTACCTATGAGGTCAGCCCTTTGCAAGGGGCACTAAAGGATGTCCCTGGAAGGAGAGACCTGTGTGGCCTTGAAGAATCAAGTCACTGCTCATTCAACTACACATTGATGGAGTGGTGGTGTTTAAATAGTGATCAAATTATTCTCTGAAAAAAATCCTGAGAAGGGGAAAATCAACCACCTCTCATCGGTGGCCTCTTTATAATATTCTGTAATATGCCCCACTGTTAGCAACTTCACTGATGTCTCTTGACTACACACACACACACACACACACACTCACACACACACACCACGCTAAGAAGATGATTACATCTTCCAAATTTTTCATTCTCATAAGCACAATAGGAACGAACAGTGTCTTCGCAAAGCAGTTCACTCAACCCTACGCACAGTCTATGACTATAAAACTGCCTTTTCCTCATTCCTGAGTATTAGCCTGTAAACACGAAGTAATGTTACTTCTATGATGGTGTGATACTACATGGCAAAAGTAAGAGATGGTCACATAATTAAGTATCTGATCAGTTCACTCTGAGTTCATCAGTAGGAAAATATCCTGGGGAAGAGGGGTCAGGCTGAATCAAGTGAGCCCTTTGCAAGGGATACTAAAGGATGTCTGTCCCTGGAAGGAGAGATTCCTGTGGCCTTGAAGAATCAAGTCACTGTGCATTCAATGACAGAAGAAAAGGAACTCTGTAAACAGCTACTTAGGCCCAGACTCAGATTAAAGTGGAGTCCAGTGTCACCTGAAGCAAAGCCTTTGCATCTCATCAGGGAAACCTCTAAGCCATGGCAAGATCACTGAGCCGGGCAAGATCACTGAGCCGGGCAAGCTATGAAACTGGATGCTTTAAGATACTGAATCTGTGGGAGCTGATTGTGCATCCAAACAGTGTGTGGGAACTATTGTGCATCCAAACAATGTGTGGGAGCTGATTGTACATCCAAATAGTGTGTGGGAGCTGATCGTGCATCCAAACAGTCTATGAGAGCTGATTGTGCATCCAAACAGTCTGTGGGAGCTGATTGTGCATCCAAATAGTGTGTGGGAGCTGATTGTGCATCCAAACAGTGTTTGCAGGGTTGCCCATAGTTTACAAACTAAATGTGGGCTTCACAACTCTGCATTTTCTGTAGTGATGGTTGTCTGTTGTAAAGGGTAGCTTCCTTGATGAGGGATGTAGACCACATTTATTTGTGGGTTTGAAGACTGTTTAACCTATAGGACAGTCCTACAACTAAAGCCCAAGGAACATTGTGGAAGAGAAGACAGAAAGGCAATAGGAGTCAGAGCATCAGGGAGTTTGCTGTGAGAGTCTGTCTCCTAGTAACATCAGAAGCTACCTTCATTTAAAATCACACCAACATGATCGCCCAAGTATGAGCAGAACAAAGATGACACCAAAGACCAGAAACTGTGTAGGGAAAGCCCATGAGGCCTCAACCCTGTGCAAAGAACTATAGGCAAGAGAGGAAGGCTGAGAGCAGGAGAGGTGGTCCTCCTCGGGGAAGAAGAAGATGCTAATTGGTTGTCCAGTGTGAAGCTGTCATCCCTAAAATGATACATACAAGTAACATTGTATGGACTCAACAGGTTATATTTGGAAATGTATATACGTATACAAATAAAAATAAGCATGTCATAACAATTAATGAAAAGAGAAAGACCATGAATTTGAAGGAGGTGGGGTAGAAAAGGGATGGGAGAAATGTTGTAATTAAATTACAGTCTCAAAAATAAACAAAAAAGAGGGCATGGGTTTGAACAGATGAGAAGGCTGCTATAAAAAATCATTAAGGAAAATCAACATGGCTAAGTCTGGGTGTGCTTCTAGAATAAAGGACTAAAATCTTTTTTTTTCTTAATAAGCTAACAAATAAATACATTTAATAGGAGGATGGAGTCCAAAGTCAGTCAGCTGGAGGACAAAAGCTAACACCCTCGACCGAACTGACCTGGCAGGCTCTGAAGCAAGGGTGTTAAAAGACGAACACTTGTCTTTCCTCTCTGGCAGAAAGGATTCACTGAAACTGTCCCCGACACCAGCACCCACCAGACCACCCCACTGATTAATGACAGCAAACCCAAAGAAAGGGAGAACCCATCGAGGAGACAAATGATAGAACTATCAATGGAGCTCAGGGCTGGTGATACCCACATACCGTGCAGTACTTGACTCTCTAGCACCACTCCGTGGAGACCTGCTGAGTCGCTGAACACATTAAAAGTAAAGTCAAAAATTGTCTGTGCAGAGGTACGCATGGTCAGTTAGCCAGAGAGCGCCCACACTGAGCTAGAGCCTCTGTCATGTGTGCTCCTAATGTTTCCATCCTAATACATTACAGAATCACAAAGACGTCTCTCTCCTATGCCTATCTGCCTCTTGAGCCAATCGATGGGCAACTTAAAGGGAGATCAGATAATCTTTTTCTTGAGTATTTTCAGCCCTTAAATCTTTCTGATTCTTCCAGCAAAACAACATTGCTTTTACTTATTAGTTTATGTATTTGATAATAAATATGTATTATTTATTATTTCCTCCATCTGTGCTTTCTATTGCTCATAACAGCAAGCCCAGAATCTCATATCAGCTTTATCAGCGACATCAGCCTTATTCCTGCAGTGTTAATCCCAGTGGGCTTCATGAGAAATGAAGTCTGACAACCCCTCATCTCACTCCTAATATCTAGCTCTTGCATAGATGCCTGACATATATGCTCACTTACCAATTTTACTTCTTCCTCTAAAAATTTTACTCTACTGAGTATGGAATTTTTATTTGCTTGATTTCTACTAATCGGTCCACAGCACATACCATATCTTGAGCAATCAATGAATAGCTCTCACACAAGAGTCAAAACTAAAGACAGTCTACCACACAATGCAATTATACCTTTCCAGACTACTTATGCAAAGGATCCAGGTCACTATATCAAAGAAGTATTTGCACATCAATGTTCATTGCAGTCTTAGTCTCGATTGCTAAATTATAGAATTAATCAAGGAGTTCAACAACAGAAGAATAAAGAAAACAAAGTATAGATATACCGTGGGGGTTTTTTAACCATAAAGAAGATAAAAGTTATGCTATATGCAGGAAAGCAGACACAACTGAAAATACTAATATAATGTAAATTAAACCAGCGTTGGGATGATAAATATCATGTTTTCTTTCATTTGGTCTCAATGTATGTGTATATGTGTATGTGTATGTATATGTACATTATAGTAGTATTTAGTAATATTAGAATATAGTATATAATATACCATATTAGTATATAGTATATAGTATAATAGTATATGCTAATATATTAACAAATATAGTATATATATAAATTAGTGAATATACACACACATATATATATTAGTATATAGCAATTTTAGTATAGGGTACATACTAATATACCATATTAGTATATGGTATAATAATACATGCTAATATACTAACATGTATAATACACATATACATATATATATACATTAGTGAGTATACACACACACACACACACACACATGACATGAAAATAGAAGTGAAACTGTTCAGGGGAACAAAGTGGCTAATGTGTGGAAGAGAGACGAGAAAGGGGAGGGGGAGCAGGGGAGGATGCTCAACACGCAGTACAGGCTTGTATGAAAACGTCCATCCTCATAGACAAAAACAACAGCTTGGTTTTCACTTCCCTTTAGTTTCTAACAAAACACAGCAAACTTTAGTTTCCCCTAACCTCTCTTGACCCTACTTTTTAGACAGGATTTTCTAGAAGCCTAGAAAAGAAACTGACCTTGAGTAATTAAAGAAGATACAGAAATTATTTTAAAGATGCTGGGAATTTCACATACATACTCAAAAGACTCGAGAAGTCTATTTATCAATGTTGCAGTCATAACCCATTCTTAGAATCAAACAGTAGGATTTATTGAGCAAAACTATCAGGGAGCAGCTCCTAACATGAAACACGACAGCACGGTCAGGGACCCTGCTGCTGGAGATGTGGACACTAATGTCTCTAGGAGATGCTTGCTGCACCACTCCCAAATGTTCAAATATATTCTCAGATACCCAGTGTGCAGAACAGGTGGACCTCGCCCTCAGCCCAACAGTTAGCACATCATCCCAAGGAAAACATAAAGCACAACTTAACAAAAATGTCTGCATCTCCATGATGCAGGCCTAGGGAGAAATGGGTGGTGATAGATAGAAATGGGTGGCAGACAGAAGTGGGTGTGGTTTGCCCATTTCCTTCACTTTCAATTTCAACTTGACCTGGGTTTCCTCTTTTATATATATCTTCTTGTTTGGTTTAGTTTGTAATTAAAATTTTAGGACAGCACACAAAGTAATGGGTCTCAGTACGGCATCTTCCCTCACACACACACTCCTCCTCCTCCTCCTCCCTGTCCTCTCTCTGCTGTCCTCCCTGCTCCTCCATCCCCTTCCTTCTGCAGGCAGGCCTTCTTTCTGGTTTTTATCTTACATGGTCTATCACCTTCTCTGTCCCTCACTCCAGATTGTCTCTTTCTGGTTTTTATCTTACATGGTCTATCACCTTCTCTGTCCCTCACTCCAGATTGTCTCTTTCTGGTTTTTATCTTACATGGTCTATCACCTTCTCTGTCCCTCACTGCAGATTGTCTCTTCAGGCTTTTCATAACCAAAAGCAGACATGAAGCGTCTCCCGCAAAAGTTAAGTGCAATGGGTTGGGAGCCAGATTTTTCAACATCAAAAGCTACTACTTAAAAATTTCCTCAAAACATAATGTACTCTGTGAGGCTTCTTCTTGGCAAAATATTTTACTTAACTTTTCATATATTCATGCTTATTCTCTCCAACTATAATTACTTCAATTTGCTAATTATGTTAATGGTACATTTCTATCAAAGCAGTAAACGTGTAAAACATGGGCAGAGAGAGACATAGAAACAGAGACAGACACAGAGAGAGACAGAGACAGAGAATTTGCTCTGTAGACCAGGCTGGCTGTGAACTCAGAGTCTGCCTGTCTCGGCCTCAAGTGCTGAGGTTAAAGACATTCACCACCATGTCTGGCTAGGTTTTCATTTTTCTTTAACTTAGGCATTTACAAGAAACAATCTAAGTTAAGCTTGGCTTGTGTTCTCCTATCAGGCAAGATCAAGATTATCCATGCAATCCAATGTAGGTTTGTCTGCTCAGAGACAAATGTCAATGGTGTCCTTTAAAAATGAATCCCTTCTGCCATGAGAGTATGGACCAGGAAGGTGGTCACCAATGGACCACACAGACACTTCTCTGTCAGACAGCAAATAAGCCAGCACCGCGACGACCGTGACCCCGTCCACCGCGACGACCGTGACCCCGTCCACCGCGACGACCGTGACCCCGTCCACCGCGACGACCGTGACCCCGTCCACCGCGACGACCGTGACCCCGTCCACCGCGACGACCGTGACCCCCTCCATCTTCAGAGCTGTGAGAGGCAGATTTCTATGTTGTTTATGATGCAGTTTGCACTGTGGTTTAGAACACAAGGACAGCTCTCAGGAGCCAGAGAGCACTAGGTACACAGGACACCAAATACAGGATTACGATCAGGAGCTCAAACAAAACTTTCACCCATGGAAGCTCAGTCACTTCGTAGAAAAACAAATGGTAGTGTTCTCGAAGTAGAGAGTAGAAACAAATGATAGATTCCCTATGCAAGTCAAAAAAAAAAAACCTCAGCTGCTAAACCCAGCTTGAGTTAATTAAAATGCAGCGATAAACATATTTAAAGTGTGCGCTATTTTTAACCCACTGTAGTCATGAAGGCTCTTCCCTCTAAATTAACTAACTTCCTAAAGTATAATTTAATCATTTTACCATTTGCCTCATATTTCTCGCTGATTCTCAAAACAGAACCCAGCTTTAGGAAAATGGAGAAAGGACAGGACACTAGTAGACAACATCTGATTTAAATCACTAAGAAGTTCTCTCTCTGTTAGCTAGATAACTGTTATCATTACCACATGTTAAAGGTTCTGTCCTCAGAGCAGAAAAGCAAACACAGCCTCCTAATTCTCCCATGCGATGACTCTTGCAGCCACATAGCTTGGCAACGTTCATTCTTCATTTTGCAAAACAAGGAACTCAGACACTTTGTTTCCTGCCTTGGAAGATCATCATCTGTGGGTTGCCAGGCTCCACGCATGCACTCCTCCCCACTGTCTCTTTCCATTTAGCTTCATGGATCAAAGTCATTTGCCAAAGGAGAAAACACACACACACACACACACACACACACACACACACACACACAAATTATACAGCTGTGAATTCCGAGTCAGGTAAGCAAAAGATAAGTTACTCAGCATTTGCCCAATGCCCTGTTACCTTCTCAAGCTGTGTTTGGCCATTAATCAACACGAAACATAACCATAAAGCAGTAAGAGACAGTGACACGGGAAACTTACAGTGACAAAAAAAAATTTCAGTATGCCGAAAGAAGAAAAAAATCACAGAAATGTTAAAATTAGGAATGAATTATTCTTACGTCATTCTGAAGGGTTGTGAGACAGAACACTTTGGACGGTGACATGGAGTATTGGCCCCACTTGCTACGTCTGGGTTCTCCCACCTCCATCTCCCACTCACATTGGTATAACTGAAGCTCAAGAATGACTGACTTCCTCCCAGGCAGGTGGCCTGACATGAGCCCTGTTTTGACCTTCCCATAGCGCCCCCCCCCCCCCCGTCCTCTTGTAATTAGGCATTTGCCTCTAATCTTTCCTGATAATTTGTTATGCATGCCGATGTTTTCCATACCCTTCCCGTAAATCAATAGTTGGGATCCATCTGCCCCACCTTTCACACTCCTCGACTGTCTGGGTTCTGCTCTTTGATCTCTCCATTCACCAGTTCTCCTCCTCCTTATGCATAAGGATGCCTCAAGCATCTCCCCCTTCCTCCTGATGGATAAGGACACCTAGAGCATCTTCCTCCTTATGCGTAATGATGCTTAAAGCATCTTCCCCTTCTGTCCCTGCTCCTCCTGGGACTCTGTCCGCCCCTCATAGGCCCACCATTTCCATTTCTGTTTCCACCTGCTCCCCCAAGTCTGTTCTAATTTTTTTCTGCCATGATTTAGCCTTTCCTAGAGCCGGCGTCTTATCTTGCATGAGTGAAACTCCCTTGAGATTGTCACAGCAACCTCCCCACTTTGTCCTTGCATCCCCTAGCCCCACCCATCTCCTTCCTCTCATTTAAATTTCAACAAGATTAGAGATGACATTGACCGGTAGTGAAACTTTAATTTGGGCTAAGGAAAAATTTTGTGGGGTTTCAGCACAAAGATTTTTATTTTAAATAGTAATAACCAAATAAAATGTCATCTTTGGGGCTGGGGAGATAGTTTCCTTTACAAATTCCAGGTCAGTGAGACAGCCTGTCTCAAAAAAGAAAGACAGACAGCTTCCTAGGAACAACATCCAAGTCCACTGATACTATGAATGTGAGTGTATGCATGTGAATGAGAACCAATATGCACACACATACACACACATAAACACACACATACACACACTCACACACACATACACGCACATACACTTGTGTATACACACACAAATGTCTATGAAGATTACAAATTTTTTCAGTAAAAAGTATAATGAACTTATTCTTAATTCACCCAATGTATTGCATGTCTCATATGTCCTAAAGATAAAATGACTTTAAATTAAACTCTTTTAGAGAGTTTTATAGATACAAGAGAAGTAGATATGCAAATAATTAAATGATACTAGCATGTATCCTGCAGTAGAGATATTACTTAGATGGAAAAAAAATACAGAACCAAGTGCCACACTGTCATAGCTCTATTATAGCATTTGAGAAGACAATAAACTGGGTATTTGTGTTGCTGTCACTATAGAGTTTATCTTTTGAGGAACAGAACTATTCTCTTGATATCTCTCCCACTTAGGAAATTACTGTCCTCATGTGTGGTAGTCACTCGATGACTGTCAAAAAGAGCTACAGGATCAAGTTATGCTTACTGCCAAGAGAAAGATTTATGAATAGAGATGCAGAAGAGATCAGATCTGAACTAGACCATAAAAGATGAGCTGGAAGCTTTCCATGAAGATAAAATAATAAACAAGGATTTGTAAAATCATGGGAAGTATGGAATGGTAATAGTCATAATAACAGCTGCCATCTCGTATGCTAGGAAGTCGGCTGAGTTTAATTCCTACGTCCATTGTACAATTAACATAGGCATAATTTTATAGCTGGAACAGCTGAGACACGTAATCATTTTTTAAAATAATGATGATAATGACAACATGCCCGTCTTCACAGCTGAGGAGCGAAACTGACATTTACACCCACCCCAGCCCTGCCACCATCAAGGGACACAACAAGTCTATTATCCAAATCCCTTAGGCTAGACCACACTGGACACTCATTCAGAAATACTAGCTCCTGCGTCCATCCCACTCATCTCTGTCTCATCCCCTCTCTAAGTGGATAGCCATCTGTCCTCACACCCTTGCGACTATCGTTTCCGTGACTCAGCTCCTCTGTCTGCCAGCTGCTCTTGGGGCCTCTCTCATTTTTGCTTCTCTCCCCTCTAGCCTTTCTGTTTCTAGTTAGAATGTTTCTGTTTCTGGGACTTTCTCCTCCTGTCTCTGCCTCGTTTTCGTGCCTTTTGAGAGATCCTCACTGTACTAGAGGAATCATCTAAAGTCACCGTTTGTGGGTTTGTCCAACCCAGCAAGCAGCTCCTATTTCGGAAATGTCCTAGTACAGACGAGGGTAGTGATAGAAAACATACCACATTGTAGTGAATGAACCAATGTGGCCTCTCTCCAGCCAGATTGCCTGTGGACAAGCAAGTCATTTGGCTTAAGATAGACAAGCTAGAGACCTCTGCAGCTCACTCCATCAAAGGATCAGCAGGAGAGGGAGCCAGCAAGCTGAAAATGTTTCTTACCTGGTAGAATTTCTGCTCTTCCTTTCCCTGCCCCAGATACTCCAGGGAACTCTCTTTTCTAAAGTTCTTGCAGGCTACTGTAGGTATGTGAGGCAGCCATCAATCCAGTGAATTTCCTATTGAGGTTAAATTAAATGGAATGATTTTTTTTTCTTGCTAACAGGAACCCAAAGAGAACTCCTGTAGTTTTGTCTCTCATATCTGACTTTGGCTATAGCTCCTCTCCTTAATCCAATCTGCTGAGACTAAGGTGGCAAGGTCAAAGGTCATGGGACCAAACTCATGGCAACTATAGGCCCACTTGTAGCTTCTGTGTTCAGAAGGGGGTTGGAGGCAGTTTCTTTGCCTCCAGAATCTTAAACAGAAGAGCTGAGGGCATGCTTGTATGCTGAGGGGATTGAGTGACCAGTGAAACTCTGAAGATACTTGAGAAAGCGGCAGGGATGGAGACAAGGATGGAGGTAGGACTCGGGAGAGGTTCATTTGAAAAGTGGGAGGCATCATGTCACCCTCCCCCGGAGGGAGAGAAGAGATAAGTGGGAGTTTGTAAAGGCAGGCAGAGAGAACTGGACAGCGTTATGTAAATAGCCGGTCTCCTCTGGGACAGGAGAGCCAAGGTCATCTGCTGACAGGGAGTGTAGGCGTGAGAGGAGGATTTGCTAAGATGAGTGAAGTCTTGGGAAAGCTGCCAGGAGAAGCTGGGGAGGGAGGAGAAGCTGGGGAGGGAGGAGAAGCTGGGGAGGGAGGCTCCTGGGAGCTGGCAGGAGGATCGGATGCTGGACAGAGGCAACTGTTTCTGTTTGCACCTGCTAAGAGTAATTAGAATCTCCACAGACACATCTCAGACAAGGGATAGGCAAATCTCCTCGGAAACTTTTCCAGAGCAAAATCAGGGACTTGCAACCTTGAACTACTTTCACAATACAACAAAAAGTTTAGTGCGGCTTTCCAATCTTACAGCATTGCAGCTATTCGAACTGAGCTCCTTGGCTGATCCAGAAGGTAGTAATGACCGGACCAAAGCAAGCAGGAGACTATTATTTTGTTCTTAAAGAATCTAGATGTTTGTATGATCCAATTCCTTTTGAGATGAAGTTGTCAATTTTGCATACCAAAGCATGAAAGAAAAGTCAAGCAAAAAAAAATAAAAATACCTTATCAGACACTTACCAGATACTCTGGTAAAAAAAATACCACAGTATTTAGAATTGATATTATTATCAACAAATTGTTAAAGGTGATTTTTTAAAAAGTATTATTGGTGAAAAACATAGCCACTGGGACAGCACATATTTATACCGAGGAGAAGGATGGAAAGCTTATATCTCAAGCCTCTGAGAAATGACTTGACTGGTTTGGGCACAGGGTGTGTGTAGTTGTGTGCAGGGATACACAGACAGGTTTTAACACACCCTGTCTACTGTATCTGAGAAGCAACTTAAGTTGCAGGCTTCATTGTGAAGTGCCGGTTAGACTCGCAGAGTACAAATGTGTTTCTGACACATCAGGAAATGAACAGCAGCACCAGCTGGCCAGGCCCAAATCAAGACAGCACCTGGATACAACTCAACATGCAACTTGGGCTTTCATTGCATTTCGAATGATGAACAAGTACCTATTTAAATAATTGAAAGCTGGTGGTCTCAAAGAAGCTATCTGAGAATCAGAGTAGTGGTGGGCATATGCAGAATCTGGAGAAGCTGGGTAGAATTCCAGGAGAAGTTTCTCTTCTAACCGAGTGGCTCAGACAAAAGCAGTTTGATCCTAAAAGAATGAGAATTCTTCAGTAGTCTAACACAAAAGGGTTGGTTTACTTAACTCTTCCAAGATGCTGGGGTTTCAAACACAAAAAGAGTCGGAATAGAGATTAAAATCATCCTCCGTCTCCTGTTCTTTACAAGTCCCAAAACATCACACCCTTCAAGGTTGACTCTAAAGCAATCGGGTTGTTGTTTGAGACTGGATTTACCCTAGAGAGAAACAAAAAGGTAATTTCATTTGAAACTTGCTGTAACTCATTGCAGTCGCTAGAGGCCAGTCATGACATTGAGGATATGGGGTTAGTGCTTAGATCACAGCCTTAAAATGAAAGCCCCAGGCAGGATTGTAAAGGCTTTTCTGTTTGACAAATAAAAAGAGAGAGAGAGAGAGAGAGAGAGAGAGAGAGAGAGAGAGAGAGAGAGAGAGAGAGAGAGAGAGAGAGAGAGAGAGGGGGAGAGGGAGAGTGAGAGGGAGAGGGAGAGGGAGAGGGAGAGGGAGAGGGAGAGGGAGAGGGAGAGAGAAACAGGAAGAGAAAGAGAAAATAGCATCTTGTTGATCACATTCCTAGGGAATTAATGAGAAACAGCAGTCACCAGGTCCCACGAGCCTGTGCACATTTTTTCTTTCTGGGAGAGCAGATTCTTGTCAGAGCTTTCGGATGACAGTTGTAGGACCATGATTCAGCATGTGGAATGGAATGAGGTCAGGTCCTCAATCCACTCAGTGATTTAACCTGCCTACGAAATAGCAAAAGATCAAGGTGGCCAGGCAACCGCACCATAACAAAACACTTATCACTGCCACCGACGTTATGGAACCTTCCATGGCAGCTATGTTGGTAGGCTGTTAGTCGTGTGTGTGTGTGTGTGTGTGTGTGTGTGTGTGTGTGTGTGTGTGTGTGTGTGTGAGAGAGAGAGAGAGAGAGAGAGAGAGAGAGTAGCTTGTGTGTGTTTAATATGTTATGCCTTTTTTGATTGTGAAGTCAAAATTATTCTTTATATATATATATTTTAAAAAATCCCCACAGCTCTATTTAACCCACGCTATTTGTGGGAGGTGACGAAGAAGTGACTCACATGACCACAAAAAAACGCTTGTGAAAACGGAGATGAAATGGTGGCAGGCTTTGAAGCACTGCTCTCTGAGGCTCTGAGAACAAACCTTTCCTTATGGTGAACTGGGTGGGGTAGGGGTGGGGAAGATCAAGAAATGATTCTAAATTATTAGGGAAAACATCGGATCCAAAGCTAATAGAAAATGTTAATGTGCCGAGTATGCAATATTTTCTGTTAGTTCTGACCTCAAATGTGGCTCTTAGCCATGCTGAGATAGGAAAACCCCTATGCTATGTAAACATCAGGAAGCATTTTGGACATCTGCAATTGCTGAGCTCTTTATGGGAAAGTGATCATAGTGTTTGCAAATGTCACAACACAAGCTACTGAAGACTCCTCGGGGACTCCGGGAATGCTGAAGAATAAGGACAGAAGTCAGACATCCCAGTGCAGACCTCTAATGGCCAGTGGCCATCCTTCCACAGAGGTTATCCTGGCTCCTTGAAGAAGTAGTTTTTTGGATGCTTTGAGAAATACCCAGCCTAGTTCTTCAAAATAATATGACTTGTCCCAACTTGTTGGCAGTCGAAAGAAATGAGAGAAAAGCTTAGATCTGCGACCATTGCTCCACCCGTCTAAAACATAGCTGCAACTAATTTATTGAACATACTTTTGCATACTATATTTTTAGTTAGTAAAATACTTCTCACATGAGTACAAAGAGAAACAAATCATATGATCAAATGTTAAGACGTTCTATCGTGAGTTTTTGGACCACATTTTGTTTTAACCTCCTCTCTGAGAATCTATGTGACCCTGGACTGACTGTTCCTATACTTTCCATGATAGTGATTTGCATGGGGACAGAAGGTCGGGAGTATTTGGCCATGTGGGTTCATTGTGATCCTTCTACTTACAGCAAGAGACAAGTCCTACGATTCCTGAAGAAACCTCCATGGGCTGCATGCTCTGAGTACCAAGGGAGTTTTATATGCCTACGTTTATTGCACCAGAGAGCATAGACTATGCTATGGAACTTTCAGGGCAAGCTCATACGCAAGAGTGAAAGCATAGATCCTAAAGTGCCTACAAGTCTTAGATAGTCCGATGCCTGAGTAAAATGTGCAGCTGAATAGATTATAGAGTGTTCCCTCTGACTCTTGCCTGGTCTTGTCAGGAAAGACAAGTGTACTTCATCATTCCTAATTGTACCTTTTAGGCCGTTCGATAATTATTGCACACTCCTAAAGCGTAGCTGTGTCTCACACATTCTAGAACTTCTCAGGAACACATTACTCATTTGTAACTTGCCAAAGGGTAACAACATGGATGGGATTATGATGCCAAGGAAGGAAGGGGCTCACCTCACACATTTTCCCGGTTTCCCTTCACTTCCAATGTTCCTCAGTCATCTGCCCAGAGGCAAAACCTGAAGCGTGTTCATATGTAAGTCAAAAATAAACTTGATGTGCTGGAGAGATGACTCAGTGGTTAAGAGCACTGACTGCTCCAGAGGTCCTGAGTTCAATTCCCAGCAGCCACATGATAACTCACAACCATCTGTAATGGGATATGATACCCTCTTTACAGGTGTCTCTGAAGAGACAGTGTACTCATATACATAAAATGAATTTAAAAATTAAAAATAAGCTTGATGTCAAAATAAAAACTGAAATAAACTTTTGTTTATTTATTTTTCAGAATTTGGAGGGAGACCTCCCTCCTTCCCTCCCTCCCTTCTTCCCTCTCTCCCTCCTTCCCTCCCTCCCTCCTTTCTTCTCTCCCTCCTTCCCTCCCTCCTTCCCTCTCTTCCTCCTTCCCTCTTTCCTTCCCTCCCTCTTTCCTTCCCTCCTTCCTTCCCTCTCTCCCTTCTTCCCTCCCTCCTTCCCTTCTTTCTTCTCTCCCCCCTTCCCTCCTTCCCTCCCTCTTTCCTTCCCTCCTTCCTTCCCTCTCTCCCTTCTTCCCTCCCTCCTTCTCTCCCTCCCTCCTTCACTCTTCCCCCACTCCTTTCCATTTTCTTTCATTTCTCCTCATTAGTGTAATAGAGCTGTCTTTAGTGCAACATACTGATGATTACTTTTCCATAGAGAGAAAATGGCAGATTCATAATTTTAGTTATCTATTATGTATTTTCAAATGTCAGTATACTTTCTGAAAGCTTTGCTTTCTATTTAGCATACAGAACAACAGGTTTCTTTATGGCATCCCTTATGGAGTTTCTGTGGTCTTTCCAGCCCTCATCGTCTCTCTGCTTCTCCATCCTTTTTCTTCCCATATTTCTACCCCACTGACATGTCACATTTATCCTATCCTTCACTCCTTCCCTCAAAGCCTGTCTTTCCATTCTCATGGGCCTCTTTCCAGTTTCCTGGCCTCTACCTACACTCACTTCCACATAAATACACGCAAAGGAAATTTAGAAGCTAGAATCCACATCTGAGAAAGAACATGTGGCATTTGTCCTACATTGTCTCATTTGTAATATTTTCTAGTTCCATACGTTTTCCCGCAAAATTTTATTTTTCTTTATGGCTGAGTAAAATTCCACTGTGTATATGTATGTGCAACATTTGTGTTATTCGGTCCTCTGTTGATGGATATCTAGGCAGTTCCATTTCCCTATTTGGCTTCATTTTTACAACTCATTATACAAAACACAAAGGTTTCCAGACTGTATGGACTTTTGAAGACACTATACATGCTTTTCAAAGCAGCCATGATTTTTCATAATATCGTAGGGTCATTTATTAATAAAATAAATAGAAGGGAGCTGCCCAGAAGACTTGGCAGGTAAAGCTACCAGCTGCTAACCATGAAGACCTGAGTCCCAGCATAGGGCCCCACACAGTGCAAGGAGAAAACACATTCCCTCAAGCTGGCCTCTTACCTCCACTCATGCTGTGGAATGTGCACACACACACACACACACACACACACACACAAATAAATAAATAAATAACAAAATATGTAAATAAAAAGGAAATGTGATTAGTAAAACAATTCAGAATAATCCAGGTGTGGTGGTGCATGACTTTAATTTCAGCACTCAGAAGGTAGAGGCAGGCAGATCTCTGTGAGTTCCAAGCCTGTTTGGTCTACATATCAAGTTCCAGGACAGCCAGGACTACAGAGGGAGATCCTGCCTCAAGAAAACGAAAAGTCAGAGTAAAAGAGAGATTGGCTCATGACATCTGTGCCCACAATCAGTTAACTTTTCACCAAACTATTTCCCTTTTACTTGAAGAAGACCTCGGAAGATGGAAAAATCTGCCATGCTCATGGATTGGCAGGATTAATATAGTAAAAATGAGCATCTTACCAAAAGTAATACACAGATTCAATGCAATCCCCATCAAAATCCCAACTCAATTCTTCATAGAGTTAGAAAGAGCAATTCAAAAATTCATCTGGAATAACAGAAAACCCAGAATAGCTAAAACTATTCTCAAGAGTAAAAGAACCTCTGGGGGAATCAGTATCCCGGACCTCAAGCTGTACTACAGAGCAATAGTGTTAAAAACTGCATGGTATTGGTACAGTAACAGACATGTAGATCAATGGAACAGAATTGAAGACCCAGAAATGAATCCACACTCCTATGGTCACTTGATCTTTGACAAAGGAGCTAAAACCATCCAGTGGAAAAAAGATAGCCTTTTCAACAAATGGTGCTGGCTCAGCTGGAGGTCAACATGCAGAAGAATGCAAATTGACCCATCCTTATCTCCTTGCACTAAGCTCAATTCTAAGTGGATCAAAGATCTCCACATAAAACCAGACACACTGAAACTAATAGAAGGGAAACTAGGGAAGAACCTTGAACATATGGGCACAGGGGAGAATTTCCTGAACAGAACTCCAATAGCTTATACTCTAAGATCAAGAATAGACAAATGGGACCTCATTAAATTACAAAGTTTTTGCAAGGCAAAAGACACCGTCAAAAAGACAAAGCGGCAACCAACTAACTGGGAAATGATCTTTACCAACCTTACATCCGACAGAGGGCTAATATCCAAGATATACAAAGAACTCAAGAAGTTAAACTCCAGAGAGGCAAGTAACCCTATTAAAAAATGGGGTACAGAGCTACACAAAGAGTTCTCACCTGAAGAATATCTAATGGCTGAGAAGCACCTAAAGAGATGTTCATCATCCTTAGTCATTAGGGAAATGCAAATCAAAACAACCCTGAGATTCCATCTCACACCAGTCAGGATGGCTAAGATCAAAAACACAGGAGACAGCAGTTGTTGGCGAGGATGTGGAGAAAGAGGAACACTCCTCCACTGCTGGTGGAATTGCAGGCTGGTACAACCACTCTGGAAAGCAGTCTGGCGGCTCCTCAGAAAACTGGGCATGACACTTCCGGAGGATCCGGCTATACCACTCCTGGGCATATACCCAGAGACTTTACCTGCATGCAATAAGGACACATGCTCCACTATATTCATAGCAGCCTTATTTATAATAGCCAGAAGCTGGAAAGAACCCAGATGTCCCTCAACGGAGGAATGGATTCAGAAGATGTGGTATATTTACACAATGGAATACTACTCTGCAATTAAAAACAATGAATTCACGAAATTCCTAGGCAAATGGTCAGAACTTGAAAATATCATCCTTAGTGAGGTAACCCAATCACAAAAGATCACACATGGTATGAAGTCACTGATAAGGGGATATTGACCCAGAATCTCAGAATACCCTAGACACAATCAGCATATCAATAGATTTCTAAAAAGATGGAAGGAGAGACCCCTGGTCCTGGAAAGACTGGATGTAGGGGAACGCCAGGACAGAGTAATGAGAGGGGGTTGAACGGAGAAAAGAGGGAGGGAAGGGGGCTTATGGGACTTTCGGGGAGGGAGGAAACGGGAAAGGGGAAGTGATTTGGAATGTAAATTAAAAAAATAAAATTAAATTAAATTAAAAAAAAAAAAAAAAAAAAAAAAAAACAATAAATTCATGAAATTCTTAGGTAAATGGGGAACAGGGGGAGGGAAAAGGGCTTATGGAACTTTCGGGAGGGGGGAACCGGGAATGGGGAAATCATTTGGAATGTAAATGAAGAATACAGAAAATAAAAATAAAATAAATAAAAAAAAAAAAAAAAAAAATATAAAAAAAAAAAAAAAAAAAAAAAAAAAAGAATGTGTCCCTGCCACTTCCCAGTGGGACAGAGCCCAATGACTGGGCATCGGTCAGAGGAGAACAGAGAGAAGACATGGAGACTGTGTCCAGGCTTGGCATCAGCACCCTCCCAACCATAGTTCTTCCTCTCTAGTTTTTCCATCTGCTCTTTCTCAAGTCTAAGGATCCAGAGAAGCTTCTAGAAATCTTAAGTTGATACTTGGAGGTAAGTTACCCAGAAGACTAAGCTAGCCAAGCCAAAGCTATAGTGTGAAAAATAAACGTTATTTGGGATTTTTCTATGCAAATTTTAAATTTTGAAAATTTGAAGTTCTATTTAACTCTCTTAAATTTACCAAAAGCCACTTAGATTGTTTTTTTCTCTTCTAGAAAAGAAAGTACCTAGTCCCACCCTCCCCCAAAAGAGAAATTACTCCCAATGAGTTTTGACCTCTGCCTATCTGAGGAAACCAGCATTATTTTAAAGATCTTCATGGCTGCCAGGAAGTCAGGCTCCCTGAAAGTGTAGATGCAGTTATCTTCTGGTTTCTCCCTACCATTAATTCAGGAAGCATCAACATGCCAAAGATACTGGGAACATTCAAATAAAAAATCAGTGAATATAAGCTATATATAGAAAACCAATGAGGAGGGTCTTCCTCCAGTACTTAAGTAGATGGGAGTGAGGAGAGACCCACAAAACAACAACATTTAGTGTGACGTTTAACTCAGCGACTGCATAGTGAAAATGTATGAAGAACTGGAGAAGGAACATGAGGAGGTGAAAAGCAGAGATTGGAGAAATCCCTGAAGACTCCCCTAAAAGATCTCCAGAGAACCCTAAGATTCTGACCAAGAATGGGAAGGAAATAGTATCCACCATATCGGATCCATCCTTCCTGGCCTCCTCAGTATCTTCCCTGTTCTCATTACTATCCCATACTCAACCTACTTTCTAGCTGTTTTATTATCATGTCATGTCCACTTCCCCTCAGCCTTCTTTAGAGACAGCTACATGATTTCCTGATTTTTACGTAGGAAGTCTGAAATACAGCTCACTAAAGTAGATACAAAAGGCAGACTGACCAACTGAGGAAGAACCTTCTCATTCTCCTGGCCACACCCCACAGTCAGGCCTCAAAGTACGCCCCAGGCCTCAGCCTACAGTCACAGGCATTCTTACCTGCTACAGCTCAGCACAGACATCATGCCAAACCTTGGATTTCTACACAGTACTTATGTCCCAATATGAAAGTAAGTAAATCTTGCCCTCATTTTTCCCCTGGTTCTCTGGAATTTGCTGCCACTGAGGAAGATTGAGCAATCAATTTCTCTGAAGGGAACACCCATTTTTCTGGGAAAATTTAAACACATTCCTTCCTAGAAGAGAAAGGAAAGACCAAAAGGCTTTTGGCAATATTTTCAGACCTAATTGTCTAAGAAAATGACATTTCACAATTATGAGACGGTATAGCAGTAAAAGTTTTGATTTGATGTTGTTCAAATCTTGCCAAAGGTTTTGGAGACCCTTTACTCTCTCATTTGGCCCAAGATACTGAAGCTAACACTTGGACAGCTAGGTCTTGTACAGCCAGCTAGATGCCTATAGTTGGTGCTTTTGCTTAAGGTAACTAGACTGAGACTGGAAGCCTGGCTTATGCTTTTGAGCCTTAGAGCACTGAGGCTTGGTGACTCTGCCCTTTGTTTTTTATCTATAATGAAGAGGAGAGAGGTGGACAAAACTGCCATCTCCTTCACCCCTTGGCTTGCCTCAGTCCTCTGCGCCAACACAGACTCTCTTTGTTCCTACATTCGTCCTCAGTGAAGGGGTTCTCTTGGCATAATTGTGGGATCTTTCTGACCTCTCACTCTAAAGCAAGCCCTCAATAATTCCCTATCACAGTGCCCTGATTTCTATTCAATCACAGAAATGTCCACATTGATGTAAAAAAAAAATACTGAATATTTATGAGCAATTCCTTATTATCTGAAATAATTCTCTTAAAACCCTTTACAGTTTCAGTGTCAATCATATGTACACACACACACACACACACACACACCCCAATACACATACACATCAGACATGAGTTAGATGAGTCTTCAGACTTGGTCTGCTTTTTCCTCACTGCACAGTGCAGTGTCTAGCATTCAGTGAATAGCCAACACAGTCAGGGACTGAGAAAGTGCAGTGTGCAAACTGAAATTGTGCTGCGAGGCACGTCAATGTCAATGTTTGATCTTGTTGGTCTTGGGATGCTTCCCAAGACTGCGGAGAGTCCATGTGATGAGATAACAGGAGACTTGTGTCATAAAGCCAGATCTGAGGGGAAAGCTGGTGAGAGGTAGGAATGGGGTGGACAGAGAGCAAGAATGAAAGGTTTTCTACGTGCTCCCACTAGGAACACACTCAGCAACCAAGGGACGCAGTAGAGAAACATCTGCGCTCCTCCTTTGTATTTCTGTATCACTGATAGACACATTAAACCGGAGGCCATTCTTACTGGGCTCCCTAAGCCATTTGAGATGTAACAAGGTGTTAAATCTGTGATACTTATCTCCCAGTGACAGTGTGAGGATTAAAATGGATTAAAGTACATAACTTCTGTAGCATGCTGCTACAGAACAAGCATTAGCCTTGGCTGCATGGATCCCGCCTCTCCAGGACTCTTCAGCATGGCCTTCTACACACACCATCCTTTTCAGCATCTACACATGTCTGAAATAATCTCCTGTTGCTGCATCTTTCTCTATTAGCTTCCCTGCTTCTCTGATCTCCGTCCAGAACAAAGCTTGCCTCCCTTAGTGGTTAGCCTGCCATAATCCAATAACGGACACTGCTCATTCCAAAGTGGCCATGAGTTTCCTATTGTCAGAAACCAGAAGCACATTCAGGATCTTCTGTCTTTGAAGCTTTCTGCATTCTTTACTGCTCATTATTTGAATTCCTTTTCTTGTTCGTACAGACACCACACCCAAGAAGTCTCCTCCCCCTGGTATGGTCACTCCTTTCATCTCTGCAATGTCTCTCATACTTGGTTTTTAAGTGTTGCAGTTCCTTAACACATGGCCTTTTAAACTTCTCTTCCGTTATTCTTATTCACGTCTATTTCTTACATCAACTTATGTCAACTCCTAACTCAATATCCTCTAAATTTGTATCTCAGCACAAAATCTGTCTATTTGAGTGTTTATGTGCCGTGTGTGTGTGTGTGTGTGTGTGTGTGTGTGTGTGCCTGTCTTAAATACATACATCACAAGCATTATGTGCACAATATCAGGCTCTACTTTTCCCCAGGGCAGTCCAAACCTTTTCCATGCTGGTAAATTTCCTACAAAACAGGACATTTCTTCCTTAACTGTTGTGCATGATGCACCACTACATCCTGCCAATCTTTTCTCTCACTCTTTCTCCTCCTAGCCATCTCTACTTTCTTTTCTAAGGCCTCTACTCTCATTGCTTCTCACCTAATACTTTAATCTCCCCACCATCTTGCTCCTATTATATTTTACTATCTGAATACAATATTAGCCTTAGATAATATTCTAACACTTAATTTTGGTCATAACCAATAGAATAGAATTTAACTTTTCCAAATCCAACTCTACATACCTAGCTTTTGCCCACATAAAAAATGTAGTCCCTTATCCTTACCAGGTACCAAGAACACGGTTCTTGTCTTAAGTCACTATTCCATTACTATGAAGAGACATTATGAACAAGGAAACTTTTTGAAAAGAAAGCTTTTAAATGGGGGCTTGTTGTAGTTTCAGAGGGTTAGTCAATTGTCATCATGTCAGAGAGCATGGTGTCAGGCAGGTAGGCATGGTACTGGAGAAGCAGCTGAGAGCTACATTCTGACCCATAGGCAGCAGGCAGAGGGAGAGACACTGGGCCTGGTGGTGGGCTTTTGAAACCTCAAAGCCACTCCCAGTGACACACCTCCTCCAACAAGGACACAACTCCTAGTCAGTTCATCACCTCAGGACTAACCATTCAAATCTATGAGCCTATGGGAGCCATTCTCATTCAAACCCTCACAGTTCTCTTCCGGCCTCTACATTTGCAGAACTATTTCCCATCCCTGAATCTTTACACACCTACATCTTTACATTCCCCTACATGGAATGGTGTCTTCTTTACTTACAATCCTTTATAAATTCTGAGGGTCCCCATTCAAGAATTACCATGATTTTGTAATAAAACCTAAATCCTTCCTTATATTTTACCATACTTTGTTCTTCCTTTTGTATCATTTACATGTGTAGAATGACCTAACTAGACAGCCAACACTATGTGTTGGTTGCCACTATATATCCAAACCTAGCACAGAGCTTGGCATATAATCTGCAAATAATAAAAAAGCTTTAATATTTATTTTATCACTTTTAATTATATATATATATGTCTTTGTATATATGTTATGGTGTGTGTATATATGTGTCTTAGTTAGGGTTTTATTGCTGTGAACAGATGCCATGACAACTTAGGTGACTCTAATAAGGACAACATTTAATTAGGGCTGGCTCACACATTCAGAGGGTCAATCCATTATCACCAAGATAGGATCATGGCAGCATCCAGGCAGGCATGGTGCAGGAGAAGCTGAGAGCTCTACATCTTCATCTGAAGGCTGCTAGCAGAATACTGACTTCCAGGAAGCTAGGATGAGGGTCTTTTTTTTTCCTTTTATTTTTTTAATTTACATTCCAAATCACTTCCCCTTTCCCGTTTCCTCCCTCCCCGAAAGTCCCATAAGCCCCCTTCCCTCCCTCTTTTCTCCATTCAACCCCCTCTCGTTACTCTGTCCTGGCGTTCCCCTACATCCCGTCTTTCCAGGACCAGGGGTCTCTCCTTCCATCTTTTTAGAAATCTATTGATATGCAGATTGTGTCTAGGGTATTCCGAGATTCTGGGTCAATAAAGCTCACACCTACAGCAACACACCTACTTCAACAAGGCTACACCTCCTAACAGTGCCACTCCTGGGCCAAGCATATAAAAACCATCACATTATGTGAGTGCAGGAGCCTATGGAGTCCAGAGGAAAATATTGAATTTCCTAGAGCCAGAGTTAGATGCTGTTAGGAGCCACCTGGGAACTACAGAAGAACAGTAAGTTCTCTCAACCAATGAGTCATCTCTGAAGCCCCCAAATAACAAATAAATAATAAAACACCTGCCTCACTTAGTATGGTAACATAAAGACTGACAGTAGCATTGCCCTAGAGCCCTTGGAGCCAGAAGAAGTAGGAAAATTGAAAGCATTCTGTTTTGGGGGGATATGATGGGAAAACATATATAGAACATCCCTGGAAGGGTTTGCACTGACCCTAGAAACCACACACTGGTATTTCTAGTGTAAGTTACAAATGGCCACTGTGATGGTTTGTATAAGCTTGGCCCAGGGAATGGTACTATTGGGAGGTATGGTCCTGTTGGAGTAGGTGTGTCACTGTGGGTTATAAGACCCTCATCCTAGCTTCCTGGAAGTTAGTATTCGGCTAGCAGTCTTCAGATGAAGGTGTAGAACTCTCAGCTCCTCCTGCACCATGCCTGCCTGGATGCTGCCATGTTCCCGCCTTGATGATAATGGACTGACCCTCTGAACCTGTAAGCCAGCCCTAATTAAATGTTGTTCTTATAAGAGTTGCTTTGGTCATAATGTCTATTCACAGCAGTAAAACCTTAAGACAGAAGTTGGTACCAGGAGTGAGATTTCTGTGGCAACCTGACCATGTTTTGGGGAAGACTGTGAAAGGACTTTGGAATTTTGGGCTAAAAGAGCCATTTGGTGTTAAGAGCTCTGTGGGATGTTCTGTAGGAGCTTGGAAGTTAATATTGAGAACAGTGAAAATGACAGAGGTCTGACTTGTGAAATTTCAGAGGGAGGATTAAAGACTCTTATCAGAGCTGTTGCTGTTTTGATTCTGAAGATTCTGTGGTTTTGGTTAGCTGGGTCTGAAGAATCAGCTGTGATTAACAAGATACCAGAACTACTAAAGCAAAATCTTTGCATTACTGGGACTATTAATGCTGGTTAGCTGAAACTAAGAAATTAGTGGTGATTAAGAAGAGACAATCATCATTGAGGTGAAATCTTCTGGGAAGTGTTTTCTGAGAGCACAAAGAGGCTGTGTTCCAGAGATAGCCAAGGTTGTACCTCATGCTGCGGCTGGACTTGGTAATGTATAAGAGTCACCCAGGTGGTGTTGGTTTTGAAGGCATCAAGGGGTCATGAAGAACAGCTGAGACTTGGGACTGTGAGAGACCATGGAAGGCCACTGGTGAAGATACAGCCTCACCAATGTTGTCATTGATGGCCCAAGACTGAAGGGGTTATACAAAGGGTTTGAGGCTTGGCACCATGAAGGGAGCCTATGAGAGGCTATTGGTGAAGCCTAGTTGCAGTGGAAGACCCCAGTGTATTGGAGCTGATCACCATGGAATGATCACCAAGAGTAGCAGCAGCAGTGGAGTGGATCAACCTGAGCTTAGAGTGCTACAGAGGGTGGAGCTGGAGAAGTGACACCAGCCCTTTGGAGGAGCCCAGAAGATCATGTGTGTAACCCAGACATTGAAACAAGAAGCTGTAACATTGAAGTTGCTTCGAAGACCCTAAAATGTTTGAGATGCCAGAGCTGTGGGCTATCTGCTGAAGAAAGCTGCTAGCAGGGAGCGGAACAAGCCCCCCCCCCAAAAAAAGAGAAGTTTGTTGCAGTCAGCAAAGATGAAAAACCACTTTCACATCAGCCATGGAGATGCAGAGTTTGGAGTTTGCCAAGCTGTTTTCCTGTCTTGCTTTGGGGATTACAGTTAAGTGATTGGATGAATCTCAGAAGAGACTTTGAACATTGGACTTTTAACATTGTTGAGACTGCTATAGACTATGGGAACTTTTGAAGTTGGACTGAATGTATTTTGCATTATGCTATGTTTATGTATGGCCCCATAGACTCATATGTGTGAACAAGCCTATGGGGTTCAGGGAGTGGAATGTGATGGTTTGTATATGCTTGACCCAGGGAGTGGCACAATTAGAAGGTGTGGCCTTGTTGGAGTAGGTGTGTCACTGTGGGTGTGGGTTTAAGACCTTCATCCTAGCTGCCTGGAAGTCAGTGTTCTGCTAGCAGCCTTCAGATGAAGATGTAGGACTCTCAGCTCCTCCTGCACCATGCCTGCCTGGATGCTGCCATGCTCACACCTTGATGACATTGGACAGACACTGGATGGTTAAAGTTTGATTTTGCTTTTGATTGTGACTGTGCCCTGATATTTTTCCCTCTTGAAGGAAGAAAGTATTTTAGTGGAGCCCACAGTTAAGAGACCTTAAATTATAAAAAGACTGAATTTTAGAAGAAATTAGATACTTAAAAAGATTGAAAATTGAATATGTAAGAATTTTAAAGACTGTGGGACTATTTAAAGTTATTTAGATCTAGGGTATAAATAAGAAAGTGAGGGTTGAGGCTTAATAGTGATGTATTTGTGTGTCAAGTTGACAAGGGGTCAATTGTATTTGTTGATACCAGGACCTCCAAAACCTGTGACATCACATAGGTGGCAGCACAACCTATACACCTGTTGCCAAGGCAACAGCCACCATATTCCCAGAATCCATTGGACTCACCTTTACCTGTGTCCATGTCACTATCTGTGTACATATATATGGGAGTAGCACCTTCCTCTCCCTCTCTCTCTCTTCCCCTCTTCTCTTTCCACTGTCACCTTTGCCCTTTCCCTTCTCAATAAACCTCACATGGAACTGTTTGGCCTGGTGTGGTCTTTCTGGAGCTGCCTCTGCCACTGCTGCCGCCCGCCGACCCCAACAATATTGGCTATTTTTGTGTGTCAACTTGACACAAGCTGGAGTTATCACAGAGAAAGGAGCCTCCCTTGAGAAAATGCCTCCATGAGATCCAGCTATAAGGCATTTTCTCAATTAAGGATCAAGGGTGGGCGGGCCCATTGTTGCTGGTGCCATCCCTGTGCTGGTGGTCTTGAGTTCTATAAGAAAACAAGTTGAGCAAGGCAGGGGAAGCAAGCCAGTAAGAAACATCCCTCCATGGCTTCTGCATCAGCTCCTGCTTCCTGACCTGCTTGATCAGGACCTCCAGTCCTGACCTCCTTTGGTGATGAACAGCAATGTAGAAGTGTAAGCTGAATAAACCCTTTCCTCCCCAACTTGCTTCTTGGTCATGATGTTTGTGCAGGAATAGAAACCCTGACTAAGACAGCCACTTATAAGGTCAGGTCAGGTCTAATAGAGTCAGCAATTGGTTGTGAAAACAAAAGCTTTGAAGTTTTAGATTTAAGGGCTTTAGTTGTTCCTGCTCCACAGCCCCATGATGGTTGGCTTTCATGAGCAGTTACTACAGAACTACAGAACTACACACAAGTTACTTCCACCATGAGAGAAAGCACTTGACCCATACTGAAGGGAAGGCAAGTCTAAAGACTTAAGAGGAATCACTGACCCTCTGGACTACAGTCTCAAACTCTGCACCATGGAGCTCATCTCGATGAGAGGATCACCTCTGGGAAACATTTACCATCTCTACATCCGACAGAGGACCAATATCCAATATATACAAAGAACTCAAGAAGTTAGACTCCAGAGAGGCAAGTAACCCTATTAAAAATGGGGTACAGAGCTAAACAAAGAGTTCTCACCTGAAGAATATCTAATGGCTGAGAAGCCCCTAAAGAAATGTTCAGCATCCTTAGTCATTAGGGAAATGCAAATCAAAACCAACCTGAGATTCCTCCTCATACCAGTCAGAATGGCTAAGATCAAAAACACAGGAGACAGCAATTGTTGGCGAGGATGTGGAGAAAGAGGAACACTCCTCCACTGCTGGTGGGATTACAAGCTGGTACAACCACTCTGGAAAGCAGTCTGGCGGTTCCTCAGAAAACTAGGCATGACACTCCCAGAGGATCCAGCTTTACCACTCCTGGGCATATACCCAGAGGCTTTACCTGTATGCAATAAGGACACATGCTCCACTATGTTCATAGCAGCCTTATTTATAATAGCCAGAAGCTGGAAAGAACCCAGATGTCCCTCAATGGAGGAATGGATTCAGAAGATGTGGTATATTTACACAATGGAATACTACTCTGCAATTAAAAACAATGAATTCACGAAATTCCTAGGCAAATGGTCAGAACTTGAAAATATCATCCTTAATGAGGTAACCCAATCACAAAAGAACACACATGGTATGCAGTCACTGATAAGGGGATATTAACCCAGAATCTGGGAATACCCTAGACACAATACACATATCAATAGATTTCCAAGAAGATGGAAGGAGAGACCCCTGGTCCTGGAAAGACTGGATGTAGGGGAATGCCAGGACAGAGAAGCGAGATGGGGAAAAGAGGGAGGGAAGGGGGCTTATGGGACTTTTGGGGAGGGAGAAAACGGGAAAGGGGAAATGATTTTGAATGTAAATAAAAAAATATAGAAAATAAAAAAAATTAGAAAAAAAAAACCTCTGCACTTCGAAACAGATTTGGGAAGAGAAACAAACAAACAAATAAACGAACAAAATCAAAGACTTTATCTTAACCCAGAGTCACCAGTACCCTAGCCACAAAAGCTCAGCCTTGTCTGAACCTGCCTCTGCCGCCCTTGGGGACATCCAGAACTTTCCAGTTAATATCTGTCCTTAAACTCCCATGTGCATTTCTGCTTGCACCTAAAATGGTCTCTCTTGTAAGCTCAGGGTAGTATTGCAAGTTATTAAGGAGTCTCTGCAGCAATTATCTTATCTTCAATCATCTTATCTCTAAAAATAAACAATCTTCACATTTTCAACCAAAAGTCACTAAGTATCAACACAAAAAGGATTAAACTAAGGGAAAAACTGAAGGTACTTCAGACTCTGTAAGAAATGTGTCTAGATACTTTCTTTTTTTTTAATTGGATATATTCTTTATTTACTTTAAAAAAGTTATCCCCTTTCCTAGTCCCCCCCATAGCCCCTATCCCATCCTCCCTCCCCCTACTTCTATGAGGATATTCCTCCACCCACCCCCTTCCCACCTCCCCAGCCTCGATTCACCTACACTGAGTCATCTATAGAGCCTTCATAGGACCAAGGGCCTCTCCTCCCATTGATGCCTGACAAGGCTGTCCTCTGCTACATATGCGGCTGGAGCCATGTGTACCCCAAGCATTTGACAATATTCAGCATCCCTTCATGTTAAAAGTCTTGGAAAGATCAGGAATTTAAGTCCCACACCTAAACACAGTAAAAGCATATACTACAAACCAGTAGCCAATATCAAACTAAATGGAGAGAAACTTGAAGCAATCCCACTAAAATCAGGCACTAGACAAGGCTGCCCACTCTCTCCCTATATACTCAATATAGTACTTGAAGATATAGCTAGAGCAATTAGACAACAAAAGGAAGTCAAAGGGATACAAATAGGAAAGGAGGAAGTCAAAATATCATTATTTGCAGATGATATGATCATATACTTAAGTGACCCCAAAAATTTCACCAGAGAACTCCTAAACGTGATAAACAACTTCAGCAAAGCGACCGGATATAAAATTAACTCAAACAAATCAGTAGCCTTCCTCTACTCAAAGGATAAACAGGCTGAGAAAGAAATTAGGGAAACAATACTTTCAATCCTGTCTACTCTCCTATCTTTTTAGCACCATCATAGTAGTCAAATTGCTGAGATAAATTGCACACGACCTGAATTATAAAATGCCTGATACTAAGATCAAAAACACAGGAGACAGCAGTTGTTGGCGAGGATGTGGAGAAAGAGGAACACTCCTCCACTGCTGGTGGAATTGCAAGCTGGTACAACCACTCTGGAAAGCAGTCTGGCGGTTCCTCAGAAAACTGGGCATGACACTCCCGGAGGATCCGGCTATACCACTCCTGGGCATATACCCAGAGGCTTTACCTGCATGCCATAAGGACACATGCTCCACTATGTTCATAGCAGCCTTATTTATAATAGCCAGAAGCTGGAAAGAACCCAGATGTCCCTCAATGGAGGAATGGATTCAGAAGATGTGGTATATTTACACAATGGAATACTACTCTGCAATTAAAAACAATGAATTCACGAAATTCCTAGGCAAATGGTCAGAACTTGAAAATATCATCCTTAGTGAGGTAACCCAATCACAAAAGAACACACATGGTATGCAGTCACTGATAAGGGGATATTAACCCAGAATCTCGGAATACCCTAGACACAATCCGCATATCAGTAGATTTCTAAGAAGATGGAAGGAGAGACCCCTGGTCCTGGAAAGACTGGATGTAGGGGAACGCCAGGACAGAGTAACGAGAGGGGGTTGAATGGAGAAAAGAGGGAGGGAAGGGGGCTTATGGGACTTTCAGGGAGGGAGGAAACGGGAAAGGGGAAATGATTTGGAATGTAAATTAAAAAAAACTTAGAAAATAAAAAAATAAATAAATAAAATGCCTGATAGATTATTGTAAATTCTACAAGCAGTGATAAATGTATTCTCATGCTGGGGAAACTTTGACACACAAAGATGTTCTTGGAAATTATTAAAACAAAACAAATAGGAAAGAATGAGGGCTAAAGATGCTATAGAGAGAAGAAGGAGGCGGGGTTAAACACTAACAGGACAGGAGGGTGCGTAACGAGATTGGCTTACATGGAAGAAAAGATTTCAGTATCTTCAGCTTACTGTCTAAATGTGCATTGCTGAATATATCTAAAAAAACAAAAGGTCAGGTTATGTTCACGTCTTTCATGTAAGTGCTGGTGTATACAAATTCCCAAAAGGCAGTTTTCAAAGACGGGATACTGTTTTACTTAATTGCACTTAACATTAGAAACAATAAAAGAAATCCAAAGTCTAACTCTGTTATTTCTGAATTCAAAAAAACACAATGATGTATCCTAAAGTGAATGGCCTGCCAAGAAAGATATATAGGTTAACACAGGCAAAAAGCTTCCAGACACACTTTATCAGCATTACAGGAGTAGAAATATAGAACTTAGGAAAGATGAACTTATCTCCTCTTAAAGTACAGAAAAGGGCCAAACAGAAGATGCAATTGAAACGGGTTGAAACTTTTGTCCTTTCTTGAAACTGCCATTCTACTGTGTATCTCCTCCCCTTGAAACTGCCATTCTACTCTGTATCTCCTCCCCTTGAAACTGCCATTCTACTGCACATCTGTATGAACTTGTCTCTCCTGGGTGCTTCTCGCACACCTAATAATACAGCATTTCCCTTTCTATGACTGGCATTTCAATATCTGTAGGTTTTATGCATAGATTAATCTCTTTTTTGTAAAGACTGTTGTATTCTAGTCTTTCAATTTGCACATTGGCTCTGTGTTCATCAGTAGATGACTACTCCTGCTGCTTTCTGTCTTTGGATAACGTGAATTATGCATCTTCTAAACTATCTTTTAAAGTATTTCTTGTAATACACTTTTTGGAAAAATTTTCCAGAAAGCAAAACAGACACCTTTTACCATGAAAACGAAATCTAGCCAGGCATGGTGATAGACATACTTGTAAGACTATTCAAGAGGCTGAGGCAGGAGAATCACAAGTTCAAGGTCACCTGTGAGGTGAAGTGTGAACAAAAAGCTCCCAGAAATTATACCATGAAAGTGTAACGTGGAAGATACCTTCAAGCTTACCATGGGAAACTCTTCACTTTGTATGAGGTCAAATAGCAATGATTTTTCCATCACTCAAATAGACAGGCTCTGAAATCATCTTTAGGCTAAGAAGGAGACTAACCAATCAGTAGCACCCAACATCCTAGCAAAAGGAAGGACGTGGTCGAGGTTAATACTTTTTCAAGGCAATTGACTGAGAAGTTACGTCAGACTTTCTGGCCCAGAGATTAGAGACCATAAATCCAAGACTGTCATCTCAGGAACTGCTATGCTATTAAAATGGATGTGCTTATCAAAGGGAAGATCTTTGGATAGCTCACCTTATTGAATCTTTCTGCCTGCTGAATGCACATACAGTTTACATGCAGAAGCATCGTTTTGTTCAGTAATATAGTCACCCTTTTACAGTCTAGCCCTCCTTCATATAAAACTATTGGACCATCTCCCTCACACTCAACAAGCTTCCATCTGTACGCTCGGTGTTGACTCTCAATGGGATTTTATCCTGAAGCCACAAAGGAACAGCTTTTGGATTATACTCTATAAAGAAATGCATAATAAGACACCCAACGGTTGCTACTAAATGTGTGCCACTCAAAGATGACAATATGGCATCTGTTTCAAAATGTTATTTTGTCTCTCTAGCGAAATCACATTTGGCTATAGGGAGTAATAAAGATAATTCACTCATCTTGTTTGTTTAATAAATGATTCGGTTCACGCTTAGCAAATGCTAAGTGAGCAGGTGTTTCTTGGTTACTGGGGCAGCAGGAGAGGCGCTTTACAATTCCAAACATAAAATCAATAAATTTGAGAAAGTATTTTTTCTTACTTTTTAAATATTTGTACACACTGGGTCTCTGTTGTGCCTTTGGAATCTTCGATGTGTGCATTTGGTGGGCAGAATATAAAGTATTCCCAGAACACTGAATGAAAAGGAATCTGGGAAAAGAGGCTCTTAGGCTTGCAGCCTTGTGACTATACACACACACACACACACACACACCACACACACGCATGCATGCACGTGTGCACAAACACTCAGCAACTGGGCAGAATGTTTCCCACTGCTTCCTATCACCTAGCCTAGCCAGAGACAAGCTTGCATACAGAGTATTCCCTACATGGAACCATCAGTAGGTTCTTCCTTGGAGATAGTCACAATGATGTGTGAGAAAAGGTCACCCTTGGCTTTACTCATGAACTCTCAGTGTTGTGAGCGAAGCAGACCTCAAACAAACAAACAAACAAGATAAAAAGAAGCCAGTTAAGCACGGAGATTCAACTTTCCATTTGTGAACTAGATGAGGAAGGCTATTTTTTTCCCAAGACTTTTTCTAAAGCAGCCAGCTGGCTGGCATTTTAGAAGCTAGTTCCAGTGCATGCTCTTGTGTTCACAGCTGAGCCTCTGTTATTTGGCAACATTTCTTAGTTATTTAACCTAAATGGAAACAAACAGAAACCACAGTCGTGTCCCTGGATGAACGTATAGTCTCTCGTTTCATGAGCACTTACTAAGCAGCAAACATTCATACAGATGTATGAAGAAAGGTGAGCATTCGTATCATTGTTTTAGCAAAAGATTAAACATGCACAGCTCAAATTCCATCCTAATTACTGATATAGAAATACACAGAACATAGTAAAAACTTACACATGTAACACTGGAATGCAGGCAAAACCACACGGAAGTGACGTCAGATAAAGGAGATGAGTTAAACCCAAGCTGCTGAAGTCCGCCCTGGGCTTGATCACTGTACTGTACTCTGTTCTGCCTTTATGCAGTTTGGGGGATTGAACCCAGGGCCTTCATCCTGCCCTACCACTGAGCCAGATTGCCTACGCCCAAACCCTTTCTGGAAACAAAAAATATAATTCTACAAATCTCTGCACTGTACTTCCAACTATATCTCTAAATTCTCACCCATTTGTGCCAGCTCTCCTTAAACAATGGATAGTTTTGTACAAGAATTCTGGGTCCCACGTGCATTAAAACTGTACCTAACTAAAGACTAAGGACTAAATACTCACTTCCAGGGCAACTTCAGTGTCTGTATAGCAAAGAATCTATGTGATATCAGTGGGACTCAGTTGCCACAAAACATCAAGTTCACGGTGCACAGGAGAAGCAGGAATACAGCAGGCTTCTGTCACTTATAAAATATGTACATTGGCCATAGTAAATCACAGAGAAGATACTTAGCTAGCTGGGTCCTGCCACTCTGGGACCAGTCAAATAAGTGGGAGATTCAGCAAGAATCTGGGGAACAAGACTAACCTGTATATTTTAGGTCAAAATACGCTTCTGCTGCACCTTCAATGTGAGCCACGTGTTCCTTGCTTCTGTTTTGCCTTTAATCTGAAAGCAGTGCAGATTCATGCCTTGGAAATAATTCCTGAAAAAAAAAATCGGTAATCAGTGGCAAACAGTTTAAAGAAAAATTTGTTTCTTGTTTTAGAAATGACAACCAAGCCGGGCGGTGGTGGTGCACGCCTTTAATCCCAGCACTTGGGAGGCAGAGGCAGGTGGATTTCTGAGTTCGAGGCCAGCCTGGTCTACAGAGTGAGTTCCAGGATAGCCAGGGCTACACAGAGAAACCCTGTCTCAAAAAAACCAAAAAAAAAAAAAAAAGAAAAGAAATGACAACCAAAAAGTTTAAGGATAAAATGTGTAGTCTTTGACCTGGCATGTTCACAGAATAGTCTTCCACCCAAACCTCTCAAGACTTAGTCTATACCTCTTCTGAGGATGGGATTGTTAATATAACCATGTGATTCAGATGCCTGGATCTTCAGCGTGGTCCGTGTGTTCACCTGCTTCTGTCGGGAAGCCCAGGGACTCACAGACAGGGGACATACTGTATTGCTCCATCAGCTCATCACAATGGATCTAATTCCTTAAAGTCCTCATCAACAATTACTGAAGGCTAATGTTCAATATGAATTTGACTAGAAAGACCAAACTCATAAGTGGCCAAACTAACAAATCCAAGCATGTAAAACAGACCCCAACCTCTTACATATCTGTTCTCAGATTCTGTACATTGTTTCTCATCCTTAGTATCAAATTTTCTTAGTGACATCAAGAAAAAAGTATGTAAACAAATTTAAAGATTTTTCAAACTATAAATTTCTGGTCAGCAATTCATAGTTCTTAACTTCCTACGCTCTGAATATGAGCTTGCAGCAAGTGACATTTACTGCCAGTTCTCAAGGAAATATCTTTGCTTGAATGTCATCTACTAATAAGATTTGAGTCCACATTATTTAATTTTCTGCTAGGAGTCTTGCTCCCACAGGTTGCTAATTATCTCTGCCATGAATGACCTCTTTGTCCTGGTAAACTGTGGATTCTTCAAGGACAGACTCCATGAGACAGGCATATTAAATGCTTGGTGATGAGCTGTGAATAAGTTGAAACCATCCTGGTCTAGAACACAGCTCAGTGGGATCACCGTATTACATCACCTCAGTGATTACAGCTATACCTTTCATTCCAACTACAAAGTGGTCATTACTTTACTCTCTGTGGAATCTGTAAAGAATGCACAAAGCATGAGAATAAATATCACAGAATATAAAACAATATCCATGCACCATTATTAAAGATATTTAGTTATATAAAACTAGTAGCAAACATTCCAAAATATATGGTGACAGTTTTTTCAGAACCACAAAAAGAAACAAAGTATATTACCTATGCAGATATTCACATAAAGAATTCATTCTGGTGTAAAGTACAATGTACTCTTAGGTCAAAGTTTACATGCAGCATAGTTCTACTGTGCATAGGGAAAGGAATATCAAGCAAGAAGTTAGGTCATAATTTGGAGAAAGAGTCATAATCTGGCTGGTAGTTGTGGCTACTTCAATCATAAAGGAATTTTAAAATAGTATTTATTTATCCACTGAGTCTAATTTGTGCTGCCCATATGTGTATGAGCATGGGGCCATAGACTAGGGCACAGGGAACCTACTGGTAGCCACACTCTTAAATAAAGATCACTCTCCTTCTCTCAGCAACCATCAACTGCCAATGCAATGCAATGGTAGGGTGGGACCTGGGGATCTCTTCCCAGGTCCTTGCTGGGATTTTTTTCCTTGCTTGAGAACTTGCACAGATCTTACACAGATAAACAACAACAGCCACTGGGTGTTCATGTGTGCAATGGTCGTGTGTTGCCCAGAGGACAGCACTCTGCCATATTCTCCTTCTTGTGCATTTTTTTTCCAATGCCTACTTCTTAGATGTCCCGTTGGCCTTGAGAGGTGGTGCAGTGGCTATTCCTGGTTGTCAACTTGACTATATCTGGAATGAACTAATCAAGAATTGGAAGGCTCACCTATGATCCTAATCTGAAGGCTCAGAGATACAAGTTTCTGACCTGGATCTTGGCATGGAGATCTTGAAGCATAGTGGCTATGAATTCCAGAAGATTAAGACAAGGAGATCTCCGAGTTCAAGGTCATCTGGGATTAAAGGCACGGTGGGGAATCAATATTCATTCTTTATCTACAGCTGAGCAATCACAGTTGCTTATTTTTAGTAATTTGAGCAGTAATGTATGTATCGCTACAATGACCACCACCAACTTCAAACAAAACAAAACAACAACAAGCCTTCTCTGACACAGCTTAGGACTAATACAAATTGATGGATATAAATGTAAATGTTTAGAAGGCAGTTTGGCAACATGGCCATTGAGAAAGACATCAGTATGTTGTCCCTTTGGGCACTGGATTTCCCCAGCAATTGTTTTTGACCATGTTTACAGTGAGTTCCCTCTTGTGGAGCAGGCCTCCAAACCACTGAAGAGAGCAGTAAGTTACCCCAAAAATAGTTTTGCTGCCATTGCGCCTTGCTTGGCGATCAGTATTGTACTCCTTTAGTATCCAATGCTAGATAAAACCTTTGATATCTTTGCTCCGCCTGAAGCTGACATAGAATCTTCTAGCTTTATGAAAACTATCCAGCAAGAAGGATTTCTTGACCAGTTTGAGACTGATTTCTCTGTGTCTTGCAACCAAAAGTGTGCAGTATCTTCAGCAATGGGATCTTACTATACAGTTATGTGGGAAACCAAGAGCACTGGCAGCTTCCTGTGCTGTTCTGCAGATTTCTGGAGCCTCCCTGATCAATAACTCGTAGGAAAGTAACCCACACCTGGCAATGAGATTTTCATTTAATAACTCAGGTCTTCTGGAGCAGCATGGTTCACAATATGGGGGAAATTTTTTTTTCAGTGCCTGTTTGATTTGTGTTAAAGAATAATGACTGGATCACTATACATCTCATCTCTGGACTATATTAAATATATAATTTCACATGTTTGTTTCAGGTTTTAAAAGATAGTATTTTGAGCCCATGCTGGACTCAAACTGGAGGAAGGCGTCTTGCCTCAGCCTCTGGAAAGCTGAGATTATAAGCACGTACCACCTTGCACGACCTGGCAAATGATTTGGGAGGTGTGATTAAATGAAAAGTTTTAAGGTACAGATATGATCCTAGATTAACCCATGGGCCCAACCTAACAATTATATATGTTATACTTGGAAGAGGGAAGCAAAATGTGACTCAGGGAAAAAGATGTAATGGTGTAAACAGAACAATGAGGTGAAGAGAAAGACTTGATTAACCAATTTTGGCTCTGCAGATGAAAAAGCCACACATGATGGAATGCATGATTCTCTACCTGCCTAATGCTGCAACCCTTTAATACAGTTCCTTATTGTGGTGACTTTCAACCATAATGTTATTCCTACTGCTACTTCATAATTGTGATTCTGCTACTGTTATGAATTGTAAATGTAAATACCTGTGTTTTCCAATAGTCTTGGGCAACTTCTGTGAAAGGGTTGTTCGACCCACAAAGGGGATTTTCACAAGTTCAGAACCACTGCTGTAGACATAAGAAAAGGCAAGGGGTGGAATCTCTCCCAGAGCTTAGATAGTAAAGGGAGCACAGCCTTGGTATAGCTTGGTTTTAGCTTGGTGACAGCCATTGAAGACTTGTGACCCCTAGAACTGTAAGTAAGACAATAAACATCTTCACTCACTAACTTTGTGGTTATTTGTTACAGCAGCAATGGGAGACTAACATATGATCAGTAATCTCTCAAAGGTTTGGCCAAATAGTAACAATACACTGTGATAACCATGAAGAACTACAGTACCATTCATGCTTAGAAAAGTCAATATAGACTAGAAGTGGGGGAGAGGGGTCGTTTTAATGATCTGTAGTAACTGTGGGAGGTTCACCATAATCAGGTCATCCATCAGGAGGCTTTTCTCCTTTTTCCAGCCCTTACCTACTTATTCCTGATCTAGCTTGCCTCCTGGGGCTTTTCATTCACCCTGGTGGCCTATGTTCAGTAAGGCTGATTGTGTCCCAACTTATAAAGCAGCAAAAAATATATAGTCTCTGCTCCAATAATTCCTCAGTCCTCAAGCACCCTGCATTCCTAAAATATCATGGAACACTATTCTAAACAGACATGACCTTTGGATTTTGTAGATTCCCTTCTCCTTGCGTCAGATGTTTACCAAGAATGTAAAGTATTTAAAACAAGGGTTTCTCTTCTCTCATCTGTAGCTGTGGAGTTAAATTTTAGGCAGTCTCTCTTTTTTTTTCTATAAAAACCAAGCTCACTTGTTTAAAAGCAGTTTATTAAAGCCTGGTGTGGTGGCTTATGTCTTTAATCCCAGCCCTTGGGAGGCAGACTCGGAGAGACTTCTGAGTTCAAGGCTAATTTGGACTAAGGAGCAAGTTCCAGGTCTGCCAGGGCTATGCAGAGAGACCCTGTCTCAAAAAGCTAAAATTAAAATTAAGCAAAAGAAGGTAATTCTCTTAAGGAATCCTGGCCCTTAGCTACAGGGCCTCCTTTGTGGCTGAGTTGAGAAAGTCAGGGCAGGACAATGGCAGTAGCTTCCCTGAGTACAGACTGCAAGGAAAGGAATTCAAACTAACGAAAGAGATGCAAGTGAGTTTCCTACAACCCTGGGGACTGGGATCATTGAACTAAGTCACTGCTTCTCATGAGCCTCAGAAGAGAGGAGACCTTGTTAATATCACTAAGAACCCAAGGTGGCATGAGCAGGACTGCAAAACTCATACTCTGTAGAATGAGCGCCAGCTGATAATCAGGCCTGGCTTTTTCTGCACATGCAAGTTTCTTCCTGCTCTAATAATAGATAGTGAGCCATAATAATAACAAGTAGCTCTTGAGACACGAGAGGCCTCGTTCACTTCTGGGCTAAGTGTCAGTAGGAGGCAAGAAAAGATAAGAATCTGGTGGATCACTGAGCCATCTTTAGCAGCCTCTGCCCTGGCAACTCTCGATGGCAAATACTCAACTGGAAAGTGCCCATCTTCGCTGCCCAGGGCAAACTTGAGCAAGGAAGCACGGTTGCAACACTGTAGAAATTGTGAAAGAGAACCAGAAATTAGAAAAAAAAAGACTTTCTCTAAACTTCAGTTTTTTTTTTAATGCTATTATTAGAAAAAGTCTTTGTTTGATCTGGCAAAGGCTCAATAGATGCCCCCAAAGCAGGGGGAGATGGGAGTGAGTCAGGTGGAGGGGCATATACTTGGAGGCAGGGGGTGGGAGGGGGGGCCCCAAACCGGGAAAGGTTTTAGCATTTGAAATGTAAATGAAGATTATATTCAAGAACAAAGAAAAAGTATTTGTTAAACTTGGGGAAATTCATGAAGTGATACAATGTTGTGGGTCCTCTTTGATGCCTCTTGGCATCTTGGCATCTCCCTGACTGCCTTCTACGTCCATCTTGAGGTCCTCCCGGGCTCACAGAGGCGCACAGATGTGACACAGGTCATACCTTAGAGGTGATTCCTGGGCCATAGCTTGGTGTAAAGCTCCCGCCCCCACTGTAAGTGGGTCCCATTAAGTCCCAGCTGACTCTGTCAACGACTCCCCTCTACTTGTTAGCTGCCTGTCCCCCGAAGAGTGTGTTCTGCATCATGCTGGATGTGGAGTCCTGCTCTGGACTTTTGAGAAATGAAATTTAGCAGATTCCATTACTAACAGAGAGGCTTCTTGACCTGCGGGAGTCAATATGGTAATCGCCCTTGTTCCTGTGAGGATAGCAGGAGGCACAGAGAGTGAGGGCAAGCAGAACTCAAAGGAGCACTACAAGGCTCTCCCTATTGACTTGCAAATGAGCGAAGTGGTGGGCGGAGGGTAAAACTGAAGCCACGTGCTATTTCTGTTGGGTTTTGTTGACCTGAAATCCTCCTCCTCCCCATATCCGTGGTACCAGAAGGCCCGATACAAGCTTCCAAAGGAAGAAAGCAACCAAAAGTCCTGCCCATCTATGTTGCCCACGAACCACAATGACCAGTATGAGTTTTCTTTTTCTGTATGCCAGGTTGCCAGGTTCCGTTTTAGAAGACCCAACAAATACCTCAAAGGTTTGTCCTGCTTCTGCACGGCGACATTTTTCTGCTTACAGAGACTTCTCCATTTGCCCTTAGAAAGCCGCCTAATAAAATTACACTGTCGTCTACAAACAGTTCTGCCCAGGATTTATTTTTAGTCTCCTTTAATGTGTTCAGTACTCCTTTATAACAGAACAACCGAATTCTTAAAGAGGTGCTATGCATTGTTTATTATATGACAGTAGTTTTCTTTTTTTTTTTAATTTTATTTTATTTTATTTTTTTAATTTACATTCCAAATCACTTCCCCTTTCCCGTTTCCTCCCTCCCCGAAAGTCCCATAAGCCCCCTTCCCTCCCTCTTTTCTCCGTTCAACCCCCTCTCATTACTCTGTCCTGGCGTTCCCCTACAGTGACAGTAGTTTTCAAAGAAATGCAAATACTTCCACTACTCTTGTGTGTTATGCTGATCTCATGCATTGTTCTATAGAAATTAGAAAATAATTTTTATAGTACAAACACTGCCATTGTCCCCATAGATAGTTAAGGACATAGCAACAGTATATGGGGCCTCAGGCTGCATCTGCAAGCCTCAGAGAAAGGTTCATTAGTAACCCAGGTTGTTTAGGAGATGGTTTGTCGATATGTCTAAGGCAGAGTACACAGCAATTGTTTTTATTGCTACCAGCACTGGGAAGGCTATTTTAAAACCACATCTCAGGAAAGGATAAAACACGGCTGGCAATCATCGTGGCACCGACTGGTCGTTTGAGATCTATCTTTTGTGGGTTCCTACTGGCAATGAGAAAATTAAGCTAAAGGATTTTAATCAAATAAATACTGCCTTGTACGTACTGGTTATGTATCCTGGTGCGCTGTAAACTGACTAGTGGAAATTATCTGGTAGAAATTATTAATCTGAATTCTCTGGATAGGCGTTTTAAAAACCTTAAAACAATAATCATCAATCACGGGTCTGTGGATGTTGGAGGCCTGAGGGAGAAGAACATCCCTTGAGCCTGCAGAGACCTTCTCAGCTCTGCAGTGAGATTTAAGCCCTTAGCACTCACCCACAGAGGCAGAAATGAAGTTAAATGCCCAGCATTTGAACCAGAAAGGGATCTGAGCTCTAACCATGCCAATGGTAATCCTGGAGGCTTTGATCAACTGAAAACATTTGACCTTGTAAATAAAACCTTAATAACAGAAACTTAATAGCACAAAAATGAGCTAACAGAAGCTTAATCAGAGTATCCACAGTCCTGGGCAGTGTTCTGGATGTTGACATATCTTTACAGATTTCTTCCTCCTGTATCTGTGGATATGATTGATGATCAGTCTCCTGTCTTCTTATGGAGACACCGAAACTCTAAGGGGTTAAATAATTTGCAGGAAGTCAAAGACCCAATGTTTGACAATGAAAAGTAGAGCCTAGTTTTGTGTGCCTATTATTATTTTTTTTTTAATGTTTATGAGTGGTTTGCTTGAATGCATGAATGTCTACCACATGTGCATCTGGTGCCTACAGAGGCCAGAAGAGGATTTCAGATCATCTGAAAGTGGATTTACAGACAGCTGTGAGTCACTGTATGGGTGCTGGAAATCAAACATCAGACCTCTGAGAAAGCAGCAAATGCTCTTAACCAGAGGCATCTCGCGAGCCTCTTGTGAGATTTTAAAGGCCTTCATGCTGTCATACTGGTTCTTAAAAAAAAAGTTAGAAAACTGCTTATTGTCCAGCCTTTTGCATTCGAGGGTCCAGGAGGAGTTACTAGGTGCCAGGTGCTTCACTTACACGATTCTTCAAAGGCACTGCAGGCCATAGCACACTGTGGTCTTGTGAAGTAGGTATTTAGAATACTGACATAAGAACCTGTTAGGGGTTTTGACTGAAATTGCAGGAACACTAGGGGGCCACAGCTGAAACCAGAGCTTTCTGAATTAAACATGTTATTTCTGCCTTCTAATTTCATCTCTGACAAGGCACAACCTTTCTGAAATGATGCTGTGTGTGTGTGTGTTTGTGTGTAAGCAGATGCACAAGCTTCTCAGAAGATGAGGCTTTAATACTGAGTGCAGTTTGATTTGACAGGCTAAAATCTTCTCTGGCATCCTCAAACATGTCTATACACATGGAACGTTGCTATATAACAAAATCATCTTGTATTATAAGAAAGGCTACAGATTTTCAAAACAAAGATTTTGGCTTCAGTTTGCCTTAAAGAGAAAAAGAAAGATGCAATAAAGCAAGGGTGTACTCTGGTCAAATTATATAGAATACAGTACTGCTGCTCCCCTGTTCCCCACCTAAAACCCTTACTGAATAATAATAATTTTTAAAAAACTAAGAAAACTTTAAAATTCAAATGGAAACTCCAAAACTCTGTTGGTCAAACTAACATTTCTATACACAAAACTGCAACTTTTGTCCTGTTCTTAGCTTTATCATAATATAATAGATGAAAATTTTATTTATTTAAGGGGTGCAGTACATTGGTGTTTTGATATATGTATGTAATTTTAATTGCTTACCATTGCTTTAGATAATCATAATAATGATGATGCTAACAATAATATATTATAATGCCCCCTTCCACCACCCCAGACCTTTCTGCTGTGGCAGAACCTTGCCAGGTCTGCCACGGTGAAGATTCCATTTCCTGATACTTCCTAGAGAACCAGTCACTCAGGGCAGTTGGTAAGAAACTCCCACCACCACCACCACCACCACCACCACCTCTGGAGGCCCAGAGCTGCCACCAGGGGTCTGGCAAGACTCACTACCCAGCAACCACCAAAAGCCCCACCCTTCTGAATAGCAGTCCCCTTCTGATCCTTCTCCCCCTTCCTCTACCACCAGCACTTTCTGATGTGGCAGAACCTTGCCAGGTTCCATCTCCTGATACTTTCTAGAGATCCAGCCACTCAGGGCATTTGCCCCTTCTGCTGTGGCAGAATCTTGCCAGGTCTACCACAGTGAAGACAACATCTCCTGATACCTCTTAGAGAACCAGCCGCACTCAGGTCATTTGGAGTACAGAGAGGCCTGGGAGCACAGGAGAGCTGGTTTCCCAGGAGAGTCTAAATACCTGTGTGCATAGAGAGAACGGGAATCCCAGGAGTACATATACAGAGGCTTGCAAGACAGATAAGCCAAAATCAGAGACAGCAAAATCAGCTAACACCAGAGAAAACTAGATGGCAAAAGGCAAATGCAAGATCATTACCAACAGAAACCAAGGCAAAATGTCACCATCAAAACCCAGTTCTCCCACAACAGCAAATCCTGGATACCCCAACACACCAGAAAAGCAAGAGTTGGATTTAAAATCTCATGATGCTGATAGAGAACTTCAAGAAAGACATAAATAACTCCCTTAAAGAAATACAAGAGAACATGGATCAACAGGTAGAAGCCCTTAAAGAGGAAACACAAAAATCCCTTAAACACAGGAGAACATGGGTCAATAGGTAGTAGCCCTTAAAGAAGAAACACAAAAATCCCTCAAAGAATTTCAGGAAAACATAAACAAACAAGTGAAGGAACTGAACAAAACTATCCAGGATCTAAAAATGGAAGTAGAAACAATAAATCACAAACCAAGACATCTCTGGAGATAGAAAACCTTGGAAAGAATTCAGGAGTCATAGATGCAAGCATCAACATCAGAATACAAGAGATAGAAGAAAGAATCGCAGGAGTTGAAGATACCAGAGAAAACATTGACTCAACAGTCAAAGAAAATGCAAAATGCAAAAAGCTTGTAACCTAAAACATCTAGGAAATCCAGGACATAATGAGAAGACCAAACCTAAGGAATATAGGTATAGAAGAGAGTGAAGATTTCCAACTTAAAGGGCCAGCAAATATCTTTAACAATATTATAGAAGAAAACTTCCCTAACCTAAAGCAAGAGATGCATATGAACATACAAGAAACCTACAGAACTCCAAACAAACTGGACCAGACCAGAAAGTCCCCCCGACACATAATAATCAAAACACCAAATGCACTAAACAAAGAAAGAATATTAAAAGCAGTAAGGGGAAAATGTCAAGTAACATATAAAGGCAGACCTATCAGAATTACACCAGACTTCTCACCAGAAACTATGAAAGCTAGAAGATCCTAGGCAGATGTCATGCAGACCCTAGGAGAAGATAAAGTCAGCCTAGGCTACTATACCCAGCAAAACTCTCAATTACCATAGATGAAGAAAACAAGATATACCATAACAAAACCAAATTTACACAATATCTTTCCACAAACCATCCTTCAGAGGATAATGGGTGGAAAATACCAACACAAGGTGGGAAACTACACCTTGAAAAAGCAATAAAGTAATCTTCTAACAAACCTAAAAGAAGATAGCCACACAAACAGATTTTCACCTTTAACAATAAAAATTATAGGAAGCAACAATTACTTTTCCTTAATATCTCTTAACATCAATGGTCTCAATTCCCCAATAAAAAGACATATACTAGCAGACTGGATACATAAACAGGATCCAACATTTTGCTGCATACAAGAAACCCACCTCAGTGATGAAGACAATCACTACCTCAGAGTCAAAGGTTGGAAAACAACTTTCCAAGCAAATGGTCCCAAGAAACAAGCTGGAGTGGCCATACTTATATTGGATAAAATCGACTTTCAACAAAAAGTTATCAAAAAAAGATAAGGAGGGACACTTCAGACTTATCAAAGGAAAAAATCTACCAAGATGAACTCTCAATTCTGAACATCTATGCTCCAAATGCAAGGGTACCCACATTCATAAAAGAAACTTTGTTAAAGCTCAAAGCATACATTGTACCCCACGCAATATTAGTGGGAGATTTCAACACCCCACTCTCAACAATGGACAAATCATGGAACAGAAATGAAGCAGAGACACAATGAAACTAACTAAAGTTATGGACCAAATGGATCTAACAGATATTTATAGAACATTCCATCCTCAAGCAAAAGAATATACCTTCTTCTCAGCACCTCATGGTACCTTCTCCAAAATGGACCATATAATTGGTCACAAAACAGGCCTCAACAGCTACAGGAATATTGAAATAATTCCATGCACCCTATCAGATCACCATGGTCTAAGGTCTAAGGTCTTAAGTTCAAACAAAATCAACAGAAAACACACATACACATGGACATTGAACAATACTCTACTCAATGATAGCTTGGTCAAGGAAGAAATAAAGAAATTAAAGATTTTTTAGAATTTAATGAAAATGAGGACACAACATATCAAAATTTATGGGACACAATGAAAGAAGTGCTAAGAGGAAAACTCATAACTCTAAGTGCCTCCAAAAAGAAAATGGAGAGAGCTTACACTAGCAGCTGGACAACACACCTGAAAGCTCTAGAACAAAAAGATGCAAATACACCCAAGAAGAGTAGATGGCAGGAAATAATCAATCTCAGGGCCAAAATCAACCAAATAGAAACAAAACAAACAAACAAAAAAAAAACTATACAAAAAAATCAACAAAACCAGAAGCTGGTTCTTTGAGAAAATCAACAAGATAGATAAACCCTTAGCCAGACTAACCAGAGGGCTCAGAGTCACTACCCAAATTAATAAAATTAATGAAAAGGGAGACATAACAAGAGAAACTGGAAATTCAAAAAAATCATCAGATTCTGCTACAAGAGCTTATACTCAACAAAATTACAAAATCTGGACAAAATAAAACAGGATCAGATAAACCATCTAAATAGTCCCATAAGTTCTGAGGAAATAGAAGCAGTCATAGACAGTCTCCCAACCAAAAAAGGCCCAGGTTTAGTGGGGAATTCTATCAGATCTTCAAAGAAGACCTAATACAGATACTCTTCAAACTATTCCACAAAATAGAAGCTCAAGGAATTCATTTTATGTAGCCACAATAACGCTTATACCTAAACCAAACAAAGACCAAACAAGGAAAGAGAACTTCAGACCCAATTCATTTTATGTAGCCACAATAACGCTTATACCTAAACCAAACAAAGACCAAACAAGGAAAGAGAACTTCAGACCAATTTCCCTTATGAACATTGATGCAAAAATTCTCAACAAAATTCTGGCCAACCGAATCCAAGAATGCATCAAAACAATAATTCACCACAATCAAGTAGGCTTCATCCCAGGGATGCAAGAATGGTTCAATATACAAAAATCCAATAATGTAATCCACTAAACAAACAAACTCAATGAAAAAATCCACATGGTCACTTCATTAGATGCTGAAAAAACTTTTGACAAAATTCAGCATCCCTTCATGATAAAAGTCTTGGAGAGATCGGGAATTCAAGGCCCATACCTAAACATAGTGAAAGCAGTATAATGTAAATCGGTAGCTAACGTCAAACTAAATGGTGAGAAACTTGAAGCAATTCCACTAAAATCGGGGACCAGACAAGGCTGCCCACTCTCTCCCTATCTATTCAATATAGTACTTGAAGTCCTAGCCAAAGCAATCAGACAACAAAAGGAGGTCAAAGGTATACAAATTGGAAGTGAAGAAGTCAAAGTATCACTATTTGCAGACAGTCCTATACTTAAGCAACCCCAAAAATTCCACCAGAGAACTCCTAAAGCTGATAAACAACTTCAGCAAAGTGGCTGGATGTAAAATTAACTCAAGCAAATCAGTAGCCTTCCTCTACTCAAAGAATAAACAAGCTGAGAAAGAAATTAGGGAAATGACACCCTTCACAATAGTCACAAATAATATTACATACATTGGTGTGACTCTAACCAAGCAAGTGAAAGATCTGTATGACAAGAACTTCAAGCCTCTGAAGAAAGAAATTGCAGAAGATCTCAGAAGATGGAAGGATCTCCCATGCCCATGGATTGGAAGGATTAATATAGTAAAAATGGCCATCTTGCAGAAAGCAATCTACAGATTCAATGCAATCCCCATCAAAATTCCAAATCAATTCTTCATAGAGCTAGAAAGAGTAATCTGCAAATTCATTTGGAATAACAAAAAACCCAGGATAGCGAAAACTATTCTCCAAAAGAAAAGAGTTCTTGGGGGAATCACCATCCCTGACCTTAAGCTCTACTACAGAGCAATCGTGATTAAAAACTGTATGGTATTGGTACAGAGACAGGCAAGAAGATCAATGGAATAGAATTGAAAAACCAGACATGAACCCATATACCTACCGTCACTTGATATTTGACAAAGGAGCTAAAAACATCTAGTGGAAAAAAGACAGCATTTTTTTGACATTCTTTTTTTTTTTTTTTTTTTTTTTGGGTTTTTCGAGACAGGGTTTCTCTGTGTAGCCCTGCCTGTCCTGGAACTCACTCTGTAGACCAGGCTGGCCTCGAACTCAGAAATCCTCCTGCCTCTGCCTCCCAAGTGCTGGGATTAAAGGCGTGCACCACCATCGCCCGGCAAGACAGCATTTTTTTAAACAAATGGTGCTGGATCAACTGGAGGTCAGCATGCAGAAAAATGCAAATCTACCCATTCTTATCTCTTTGTACAAAGTTCAAGTGCAAGTGGATCAAGGACCTCCCCATAAAACCAGATACACTGAAGCTTATAGAGGAGAAAGTAGGGAAGAACCTTGAACACATGGGCACATGGAAAATTTTCCTGAATAGAACACCAATGGCTTATAATCTAAGAACAAGAATCAACAAATGGGACCTCATAAAACTTCAAAGCTTCTGTAAGGCAAAGGACACTGTCAATAGGACAAAATGGCAACCAACAGATTGGGAAAAGATCTTTACCAATCCTACATCTGATAGAGGGCTAATATCCAATGTATATGAAGAACTCAAGAAGTTAGACTCCAGAGTGTCAAATAACCCTATTAAAAAATGGGGTAAAGAGTTTAACAAAATTTTCAACTGAGGAAACTTGAATGGTTCTGAAGCACGTAAAGAAATGTTCAGCATCCTTAGTCATTAGGGAAATGCAAATCAAAACAACCCTGAGATTTCATCTCACACCAGTCAGGATGGCTAAGATCAAAAACACAGGAGACAGCAGTTGTTGGTGAGGATGTGGAGAAAGAGGAACACTCCTCCACTGCTGGTGGGATAGCAAGCTGATACAACCACTCTGGAAAGCAGTCTGGTGGTTTCTCAGAAAACTGGGCATGACACTCCCGGAGGATCGTATTATACCACTCCGGGGCATATACCCAGAGGCTTTCCCTGCATGCAATAAGGACACATGCTCTATGTTCATAGCAGCCTTATTTATAATAGCCAGAAGCTGGAAAGAACCCAGATGTCCTTCCACAGAGGAAAGGATACAGAAATTGTGATATGTATACACAATGGAGTACTATTCAGCTATTAAAAACAATGAATCCATGAAATTCTTAGGCAAATGGATGGAACTAGAAAGTATCATCCTGAATGAGGTAACCTAATCACAAAAGAACACACATGGTATGCACTCACTGATAAGTGCATGTTAGCCCAAAAGCTCAAAATAAACAAGTTACAATTCACAGACCTCAGGAAGCTCAAGAAGAAAGAAGACCAAAGTGGCGGTGCTTTGGTTCCTCTGAGAAAGGGAACAAAATACTCAGAGGAACAACTATGGAGACAAAGTGTGGAGCAGAGACTGAAGGAAAGACCACTTAGAGACTGTCCTACCTGGGGATTCATCCTATAAACAGTCACCAAACCCAAAACTACTATGAATGACAAGATGTGCGTACTGAAAGGAGCCTGTTTTGGTTGTCTTTTGGAGGGGTCCTGCCAGAACCTTACAGATACAGAGGCGGACACTAGCAGCCAACCATTGGACTGAGCACGGGGTTCACAATGGAGGAGTTGAAGGGTGAACTGGAGGAGCTGGGAGGGGGGTTTTGCAGCCCCATGGGAAGAAAGATGATGTTGGCCAACCAGATGCCCCAGGGTTCCCAGGGGCTAAGCCATCAACCAACGGGTACACATGGTTCCAGTCAAAAGAGTGGCAGAGGAATGTTTTGTCGGGCATCAGTGGGAGGAGAGGTCCCTGGTCCTGTGAAGGCTCAATAGAGGCCCCAGCGTGGGGAAATCAAGTGGGGGTCATGGGAGTGGGTTGGACGGAGGAGCATATTCTTGGAGGCAGGGGATGGGAGGATGGGTTGGGGGTTTTCGGGGAGGGGGAAAACAGGAAAGGGTATAACATTTGAAATGTAACTGAATAATATATTCAATAAAAAAGGAAAATAATTTATTATTATTATTGTACATGATAATAAGACCTGCTTTAGAAATTTTCAAGTATCAAAATTGGAGGGTCAGAGGATTGGGTTTGAGTCTAAAGGTGTTGGGGACAATTCTTTTATGGAATTCTTGAAGAATTAAGGAAAGTATTTTTATGATAGACCTTCAAGTATCAAATCCAGTTTTGCTGACTTCAGTCACCCTCTGTAATTGAATCTCCAGCACTTACTTCATCTGTATAGCTGGAACTATGTAGCATGTGACTGGCATTCTCCAATGTGTGCCATTCTTAAGTTTCAACAGCATGGGGCAGACTGCAGAGCGGGTGGCATAAGTCTCCCCCTACCTGTTCCAGAGAGGGAGCCACGTGGAATGCAAGGTCCAGACCTGCCTGCACTGCAGGATGGGTTCAAGGCTGCCTAGGCATGGCACAGGTTCTACCTCTCAGCCAAGTTTTAAAGAAACGAGTATCGTGCAGAGGATGCCATGCAAGGTCTTGGGTTCAACCCCACAGCACTAGGGGGAAAAAGGCCCCTAACAGAGTTTTTTCAGACAATGTTCTCTTGGTCATGTACTAAGACCTGCAGGAGAACCAACGCACTGTTCCATGCCCCTTGCCCGGAATCTACATGGATTCATACACTGCTAAGAATCAACCAGGTGACATTAGTGGAAAACCAGATAGTTTCATTCTAATGCTGCTAAATGCTGAATGGGGAAAGAGAGAAACATAAACATATGGTCTTAAGTAACTACTAATACTTTAAATTCTGAGATACTGGTAAAATGATACAGACATACAGTATCATTTGTACGAAGGCAGAAATACAATGTTGCAAAGCCTCTCTCATGACTACATTCTTACAAAGATGTGTTGACCTTGTGGCACTATCTCCTCAGACCCGTGGTCCTCACAGATGACATTCCCAGTCCCCTGGATTCTCCCTGACCCTTAACTTGGTTATTTTCTTAATTGGTTTCTCTATTTCATTCATTTCTTTTCTTTTCTTTATTTCCTCCCCCTTTGTTATTTTCTCTTTGATTTTGAATTCCTCCCTTCTTACATGCACAGATGTGTACACGTGCAGATATGAGTGGAGGCCGGTGATCAGTATCAGGTTTCCTCTTCAGTTCCTTTCCACCTGATGTTGAGACCAGGTCTCTCACCTAACTGTAGCTCACAGATGCAGTTAGACTTGGGACTGGCAAACTCCAGTGACTCTCCTGCCACTGCCTTCCCAGCACCATGTTACAGACACATACTGCTGTGCCCACCTTTCTATATGGGCTGAGCCCACCTTTCTATATGGGCTGTGACCACCTTACTATATGGGCTTAAGGGTGTGATCTCAGGTCCTTATGCTGACACAGCAAACACAGTACTGACTGAACCATCTCCCCAGCCCCATTTTTACCTTCTTAACACAGCCCTTTGATTGTTGATAATAGATCTTCTTGCCTAGTGGAAAGAAATTTATTAAACTATCTGGTTTTCCAAAATAAAAACATTGAAAGATTTAAAATTCTCCATGAGTGTTGCTTTTGCTCTGTCCCATAGAGTTGAGTATGTTGTAATGTTCTCATAATTTTAATTTGAAATATTTTCTAACTTCCTCCTTACCTCTTTGATCTGTGTGTTATTTAGGAGTTTGCTCTTTTCATACCCTAAATCTGGAGGTCTCATAGATATATCATTCTTATTGATTCCTAATTTAGTTCTGTTCTGGTTAGGAAAGAAAGGAGCTCTGTGCAATTGCAATGCTTTCAGGTTTATGAGATTTTTTAGTAGCCTGGAATAATTGATGGGCTATCCACATGATGAAGTTGTATGCATTTTGTGGTTATGGGGTATTGTGTTCCACAAATGCCAGCTAGGCTGTTATAACTGATAGTCTTACTCAGATCCTGTGATGGTTTGTATATGCTCAGCCCAGGGAGTGGCACTACTAGAAGGTGTGGCCTGTTGGAGTAGGTGTGTCACTATGGGTGTGAGCTTTAAGACCTTCACCCTAGCTGCCTGGAAGTCAGTCTTCCACAAGCAGCCTTCAGATGAAGATGTAGGACTCTCAGCTTCTCCTGTACCATGTCTGTCTGAATGCTGCTACATTCCCACCTTGATGATAACAGACTGAACCTCTGAACCTGTAAAACAGCCCCAATTAAATGTTGTCCTTTATAAGAGTTGCCTTGGTCATGGTATCTGTTCACAGAAGTAAAACCCTAACTAAGACAGATCCCTTATGGCCTTAATTACTCCTCTGTCTGGTTGTCATATCAACTAGTGGAAGAGGGTATTGAAATCTCCAAATGCAGTTATAGAATTTTCTTTATTTTTACCTTTAATTCTCTTAACTTTGCTTCCTGTATTTGGATGTTGTAGTATTATTATTAGGAATATGACATTTATATTATTATGAAATCCTGCTCCATACATCCTTTTATCATGATAGACTATTTACATTTGATTCTGATAATGTAATTTTGTCTCAATGTGTGCATTAGCTGACATTAACATATTCATTACTGCATCTCTGCATATATTGTTTGTGCGGAACATCAATCTATGTCTCTACATTTTAAATGTACTTCTTAGACTAGGGATATAGCTGAGTTGTAGAGAACTTGCCTCATATACACAAAGTGGGTTCGGTCCCCAGAACTGTGGTACATAAATATATAAACAAGTGAGTATATCTTGTACAGAGAACACACGTTTGGGTTGTATGATGGTTTGTATATGCTCAGCCCAGGGAGTGGCACTATTAGACAGTGTGGCCATGTTGGAGTAGGTGTGTCACTGTGGGTGTGGGCTTTAAAACCCTCATCCTAGCTGCCTGGAAGTCAGTATTCTTCAAGCAGCCTTCAGATGAAGAGGTAGAACTCTCAGCTCTACTTATGCTATGCCTGCCTGGACTCTGCCATGCCCCCACCTTGATAATAATGGACTGAACCTCTGAACCTGTAAGCCAGGCTCAATTAAATGTTGCCTTTATAAGACTTGAATTGGTCATGGTGTCTGTTCCCAGCAGTAAAACCCTACCTAAGACAAGTTGTATTTTGGAGTATGTGTGTTACAAAGGTTTGACCCAGGGCATTACTCACACATGGTGGCCAAGCAAGATACAACAAAATTACATCCTCAAAACTTTGTCTTGCTTTGTTAAAGACCAGTTTATTTTGAAATTTCAGTTTACAACATGACCTGATAGGACTTACTGGGAGGAAATGCTCTCCTCTCCACTGTTTGACATGATATAACCCACCTGTATGTGATCACTTCAGTGTCACTAGTGTAAGTAAGGAGTGGCATTACAAATAACTCAACATCAGTTAACTTAGTTCTGAGTCAGTGTGTGTGATGGAGGGAGCCATATTAGACAGTACAAGCTCAACTCGTGCACACTTAAGATTTTGAGTATGGATAAGGTTGGGTAGCTGAGGTATAATAACATATAGATGCATACTTTGTATGTGCGTCTTCTTCCTGACCACTCTAAAACCCTCGATCTTTAGTGAAAAATATTTCTTATTTGTTTAGTTGATTGGGTTTTGGTTATTTGTTTGTTTTTGTGTGCTATGATTGTTAGGGTAAAGCGGCTGAAAGGTATGGATGGTGGGTCCAGGCGTGCTGCTAAGAAATCATGCCATACATCAGGTTTAATGACAAGAGGTTTATTCAAAGAGCAGGGAGAGCAAAAGATTTTCTCGGAGTGGGAACATGATTGAGACAGACAGACAGACCGACGAACAGGGAGGATGAGAAAGGCCTTTTAAAGGAGGTGTAAGTAGGAAACAGGAAAATACTCACCCCGTAGTGACCGTGGAAATGTGCCACACCTGTTGCTGCTGCTGTTGCGTTACTGAAAGTCAGGCTGGCAGAGCACCACATTTACAACAACATGGACACAAGAGGAGAATTGGAGCTAAATAGATTCAGGATGAGAGCTAGTCACCTGAAGAACTGGCCCTTTGACTAACAGGTTGAAAATTTCAGAAACCTTAACCTTCCCTGAGGGGTGGAAATAGGCTGGAGAATGAGTTCAGTCACCATAGCCAACGACTTAATCATGCCTGCATAATGAGCCTTTGATGAACACAGGGCTCACAGAACGTCTCCCTGGTGAGCGACTCATGAGCTACAGAGTAGTCTTGTACCATGCCCTACCTACAGCCCTTTACATTTTGTTCTTTAGGTCCTTCTGTTTGGAAGGCCCCGAGCAGTCTCCCCTACAGCAGACCACTCATTATATTAAAGTACTTTCCAGAGTTCTGTGGGAGATTCAATGGAATTAATGAACCTGTGGAGAAATGTCTGGGAACCCCCAAGTTTGTGGTTGAGTGGGAAGTATGGGTAGCCTGGAAAGTCCAAGAGAAATAGGGAGAAATGGTATAACTCTTTAATCCATGGAATCTGGTACTAACTCCACAGATGCAACGCCATAATGAACTCTGCTCTGTGGGTTTGGAAGGAGCAGAGAATGCGTTAATATTGGAAATGGGCACATACAGGAGCTGTCAGGCAATTTCCTCTGAACTGAAACATTCCCTGCAGGAGAAAGGAAGAGGCTCCGGAGACTTGGGAGGTAAATAAAAGGTCACAGGTCTAGGAAAAGAACAACTTGGAAGATCCTCTGGAAAGTCTCTCCCAGTTTTATAAATGGAATAAACAGTTGCTGGGTAGAAGCACATTGCTGCAGAGGAGAGGTTTGGATGGTGGCTTGCAAGCTGTCCTGAATACTCCAGGGTTGCAGCCTTCATGAAACGCAGTTTGCTCTGTTGCAGTGGGCCTTTGAATCATGCGGCTATGTTTGAGTGGTTCCTATTTCTTGTCAATAACTGCTCTCCACACGTCTGTTAGTAACCATAATGAGAACATCCTGGTTCACCAAGTAGAACATTGGCGCAGGTGTTACTTTGGTCTGTCTCGGGTTCCCATGGTGGGATGAACAAACATGTGCATCATGTCTACTCAGTGAAATCTGTCACCCGGCAATGGGCCTACTCTTCTCGTTATTTTCTGTCCTGTGTTCCACTTGAATGACACTATTGATCTATTTCCAAGTTGCTTGATGCTTCCCTTTGTTACAGGCACTTGAACTCCATTCTGCACTCCATTCCTCTCCCCCCGTCATTTGGAAGTGTATTACTCACTGTCCAAGTCTCAATTCAGTGATTTTCAGTTCTTCAAAGAGCTTCTCGAAATCATGGATGGGCCTCATCATTTTCTCCTTTGTTCTCCCTAGCATAGTCTGCACTCTCCCCTCATGCTGTCTCTGTCCTCAGAGCTAGAGGTCTGCCTCTGCTTCCCAGCAGTTTATGCCTCACTCACCTCTGACAGGTCCTGATATTATGACCTGACATGACTTTGTAATGGAATTTGGGGAGGGGAATTTTTTATTTTTAATCTCCTGACAAGATTCATGAGAAGTCCATCCCTAAAATACAAGTTCCTCTCTGCCTGGACTGGACAGATGTTAATAATTCTATTCTCCAAATTCATCTGACTGAAAAGTTATGACAGAAGCCCCTCTCTGGAAAAACCCTAAGGACAGCTCATCCTTTGTTTGGTTGAATCTTGTTGCTATTGGATGGAATTGAAATCCACATCGATGGAAATAATTCAGTCAGCTAAAGAGATTCTGAGCTACAGCAAAGAAGAGGTTGTGGGATTCCATGGGTAGTTGTGAAATCAGCATTGAAGAATTCGTTGTTTACTAATTTGACCAAATGACCTATTGATCTTCACTATGCTGCTTACAGGGATGCAGCTCTTAGCCCAGCAGGGTACACGGCAGGTACAAAGGAAGAACAGAGTCTCTCAAGTGTGGCAGTCCTAGATTGGAATTGCAGGGCTTCTGTTTGCCAGTTGTGCATTAGAAGATAGCCCTTCATCTCTGTTACTGCTGCAGCTATCAAATCAGAACAATGTGTACCTTTATTTTGGATGCTTAAAAATCATGTACTTAGAGCACATAGCAAATAAAGTTAATACTGAACAAAGAGAAGGTAATAAACCCATTTCTGTGTCATCGGTACTGTTGGCTTACAGGCCATCCCGCCAGGCTCCTCCCAGGGACCTAGCAACAGTTTACATCATCATGTGCACCTGCCACCATCATCTGTCACTTCCAGGTGCAGGTGGCCTATAATAGAAAAAGACAGCTCACCACCCCATCTCTCTCTCTCTCTCTCTCTCTCTCTCTCTCTCTCTCTCTCTCCTCTCTCTCTCTCTCCTCTCTCTCTCTCTCTCTTCTCTCTCTCTCTTTCCTCTCTCTCTCTCTCTTTTTCCTCTCTCTCTCTCTTTCCTCTCTCTCTCTCTCTCTCTCTCTCTCTCTCTCTCTCTCTCTCTCTCTCTCTCTTTCCATGTGCTCCAGGATGGTCTCTCCCCCGTCTGTCCTTCTCTGCCCCCATGACTCTGTTCCCATCTGTCTGCTCTACTCTTTCTCTAGGCCCTCAGTCCCTCTCTTTCTCTCAAATAAACCTCCTTTACACCAGGCCTATCACAAGATATGATTTCTTAGGGGGACATCTTGCCATGGCATACCCCTACCCCCACTGACCCCACTGAATTATATTTTATAACAATTACTATTTTTATTTCTGATATTCCTATAATAGAGTTCATTGGAAACACCGAGGCTAACTTAGTAGATACCCTTGGCAATATTACCCAAATTAAAATGTCTCCCCAGGGTCTTCCCTTCCAGTCGCCATCTGCAGCAGGGAGCCAGGCAGCTCCAAAGCCTTCTGTGTTTAGTCGGCCAGGAGAGATTCTCCCAGCAGCAATTTCAATTTCACTGCCAAGGTGAGATCTCCACCTTCTCTCAGGAGGGGTGCAGCTAGGAGGGCACAAGGTATATGATCAGTGTTGCTGCTGGGGCAGGAGTCTTTCCTTCCAGATGCCATTTGCAGCACGGAACCAGACAGCTCCACAGCCTTCTGTGCACAGACCCTGCCAGAAGAAAGTTGGTCTCCCAGGAGTACAGACACAAGCTTACAGGCCCATAGGAGGGATAAGCTCCAGCCAGAGACAGCAAGACCAACTAACAGCAGAGATAACCAGATGGCAAAAGGCAAGCACAAGAACCCTACCAGCAGAAACCAAGGCTACTTGGCTACATCAGAGCCCAGTTCTCCCATCATGGCAAGTCCCAGAAATCCCAACACACAGGAAAAGCAAGAGTTAGATTTAAAGTCTCATCTCACAATGCTGTTAGAGGACATCAAGAAGGATGTAAATAACTCCCTTAAAGAAATACAGGAGAACATGGGTCAAAAGGTAAAAGCTCTTAAAGAGGAAATACAAAAATACCTTAAAGAAATATAGGAGAGCATGGGTGAACAGGTAGAGGACCTTAAAGAGGAAACACAAAAATACCTTAAAGAATTATGGGAAAACACAAACAAACAAGTGAAGGAACTGAACAAAACCATCCAGGATCTAAAATTGGAAGTAGAAATAATAAAGAAATCACAAAGTGAGACATCTATGGAGATAGAAAATCTTGGAAAGAATTCAGGAGTCATAGAGGCAAGCATCAACAACAGAATACAAGAGATAGAAGAAAAAATCTTAGGGACTGAAGCTACCATAGAAAACATTGACACAACAATCAAAGAAAATGCAAAATGCAAAGAGTTCCTGAGCCAAAACATCCAGGAAATCCAGGACACAATGAAAAGACCAAACCTAAAGATTTCCAACTTAAAGGTCCAGTAAATATCTTCAACAAAATTATAGAAGAAAACTTCCCTAACCTAAAGAGAGAGATGTCCATGAACATACAAGAAGCCTACAGAACTCCAAACAGACTGAACCAGACCAGATAGTCCTCCCAGCACATAATAATCAAAACACCAAATGCACTAAACAAAGAAAAATATTAAAAGCAGTAAGGGAAAAAGGTCAAGTAACCTATAAAGGCAGACCTATCAGAATTACATCAGACTTCTCACCTGAGACGATGAAAGCTAGAAGATCCTGGGCAGATCTCATACAGACCCTAAGAGAACACAAATGCCAGCCCAAACTACTATACCCAGCAAAACTCTCAATTACCATAGATGGAGAAACCAAGATATTCCATGATAAAACCAAATTTACACAATATCTTTCCACAAATCCAGCCCTACAAAGGATAATAGATGGAAAACACCAACACTAGGAGGGAAACTACACCCTAGAAAAAGCAAGAAAGTAATCTTTTTCCAACAAACCCAAAAGAAAGTATCCACACAAACATAAAAATAATATCAAAAATAACAGGAAACAACAATCACTATTCCTTAATATCTTATCAATGGACTAAAATCCCCAACAAAAAATAGTCTAACAACTATTTTTCATGTAAATCTTCAATTTTATCAGAAAATGTTTGTGATTCCTCTTTCAATCAATTTAGTAATGTTTTTTATGTCTACCATTTTAACTGTATTATTTTCCATGATAATCTTTAATTTTAACATTTTTCTATATATTTCTTCAATTTTATCTAAATATTTTCCATGTAAATCTTCAATTTTGTCAGAAAATGTTTATAATTCCACTTTCAATCAACTTAGAAATATGTTTATGCCTACCATTTGATCTGCATAATTTTCCATGACAATCTTCAATTTTAAAGTTTTTTCTATATATTTCTTCAATCTTATCAGAAATATTTTCCATGTAAATCTTCAATTTTATCAGACAATGTCTATAATTTTACTTTCAATCAACTTAGTAATATTTTTATATCTACCATTTTATCTGTATAATTCTCCATGGAATAATCAGTTTTAATGTGTTTTTCTATATATTTCTTGAATTTTATCAGAAGTATTTTCCTTGTTGATCTTCAATTTTATCAGAAAATGTTTATAATTCCACTTTCAAACAACTTAGGAATATTTTTATGCCTACAATTTTACCAGTATAAGTTTTCCATGAACTAGTCAATCTTAATGTGTTTTTCTATATATTTCTTCAATTTTATCAGAGATATTTTCCATGTAAATCTTCAATTTTATCAGAAAATGTTTATAATTTCACTTTCAATCAACATAGAAATATTTTTATGCCTACCATTCTATCTGTATAATTTTCCATGATAATCTTCAATTTTAATGTTTTTTCTATGTATTTTTTCAATTTTATCAGAAATATTTTCCTTGTAAATCTTCAGTTTTATCAGAAAATGTTTATAATTATACTTTCAATCAACTTAGGAATATTTTTATTCCTACCATTTTATCTGTATAATTTTGCATAAAATAGTCAATTTTAACATGTTTTTCTATATATTTCTTGAATTTTATCAGAAATATTTTCCTTGTAGATCTTCAATTTTATCAGAAAATGTTTATAATTCCACTTTTAATCAACTTAGAAATATGTTTATGCCTACCATTTTATCTGTATAATTTTCCATGATAATCTTCAATTTTAATGTTATTTTTATATTTTTCTACAATTTTATTAGAAATATTTCCCATGTAAATCTTCAATTCTATCATAAAATATTTCTACTTCCTTTTTTCAATTAATTTAGCAATGTTTTTTATGTCTACCATTTTACTCTTTAATTTTTCCATGAAAATTGTCAATCTTAATGTGTTTTTCTATATGCTTCTTCAATTTTGTCAGAAACATTTTCCATGTAAATCTTTAATTTTATCATAAAATGTTTTACTTCCTTTTTCAATTAAAAAAAGTCTCCCCAGATTTTATTTACCCTAGCTATTCATGATGTTTCTAAATCAACAGATAAGAAAGGACCTTCAGAACATATTTTTTCTGGTGAGCATATATTCATACTGGAAAAAGATGTCACTTGCCAATCACTGAGAGCAACCCAGGCACCATGTGCTAGGTGCTTTCCATGCAACAGACACTTAAAGTAAGGTATGTTGGAAATGAGGAAAACTCAAATGCCTTTGACAGCTTATGGCAACCTACACAGCGAAACACAAAGCTGAAATTGAAAGGTGCACCTCTAGAGATCTCACCCTCTGACTACTGTTCAATGCGCTATTTCCCAAACATCCAAGTCCTCTCTTGGTTCCCTGTCCTTCCCTCATTCACCCAAAGGCCTGTTCAGTGTATGCAGCCGCTCAGTGACAAAGGAACATGGAACAGAAGATAAAGTATGTGGTATCTGGGAGCCAAGTAATTCTGAAGACACCATGAATTAAACTTTCTAATAAGCAAAGGATAACCAACAGTGCTAGCCGACATTCACAGGCCTGACCATGGGATTAGCTTTCTATGTACTTGCAAGCATTCTCTGAGCAAGATGACTTTGCCTTGGTTACCAAAGGAGAGAGCAGAGCCAGCTTCCATCTCCAAACCTCGCCCACACCGAGTGACTCATCCTCTGAACGAGGGCAAGGACAGGCTTCTGCTTCTGTCTCATGAGTGAGAGTCTTCAGGAGTAACAGGAACAGCAGATGCCAAGGTCAGTTGAGACACCACACTTTCGAAAGCATCTGGAGACAAGAAGACAAGGTTCTAAGTTAAAGGGTTGTAAACAGAAACATATACTTTCCCCCCAAAATAACTGGAATTGTATATGGTACTTATTGCAAATGAGCATGAGTGCCACTTCTCAGAGGAATGCTCTGAGCTATAGTCAGTACCAACATGTGTTAATTGGCTTAAGTGTGTGAACACAGACCTTTGATCAGAAACAGAGTGGATTTCTGAGTTCAAGGCCATCCATCCTGATCTACATAGTGAGTTCCTTGACAGCCAAGGCTGCATAGTGAGACTGTGTCTAGTGAGACAGTATACGTTTGATTCCTACATTTTTGAAACATTTGTGTTTTTAAGTAAGCTGAGCCCAAGTGCTAAGATGTAAAGTTCAAGAAACCTTTTACAAGAAACTATTCCTGCCCAACTTGAAAAACAATTCTTTGTGGACCTGTGAGACAACTCAGCAGGTGAAAGCATTTATCAATCAGCCTGAGGACCTAAGTCTGATCCCTGGGACTCACAAGGTGGAAGGTGGGAAATGACTCTTCCAAATTGTCCTCTGATCTCCACACATGAGCCTTGTCATGAGTACAACCACACACATATACACATACATGCACAAGATAAATAAATGTAAAAAAAAATTAAAAAATTTAAAACCCATTTACTGGCACGATCATTTTCAATTCACTGGCATTATTTCTAGAGCTCTTAATTCCAACAGAATTCCTACATGCCTTGCTATGAATCAGGTAACCCTTAAATTCCTAAGTATCACAGGCCAGCAATTTATGCAAGTTTCTTGCTGTATTTTTGTATGTGTACAAATGTGAGTGTGTACTCTAGCACACACCTGGAAAAGAAATAAAGTCACATTTATGTGACACTAGATTTCACTAGTCTTTTTCTAGTCACTCAATACAGAAAATGAAAATCATTAGAGATTTCATATCACGTTTTGAGGTTTGACATTTTTGTTTCCAAACATTGAAAATATCCAATATAAATTATATATATGAAACTCATACCATAACAGTGAAAATAATACCCAATCAATCAAAAGCGTTGACCTTGAAAAATCTATTGCCGTGGACAGGGAATAAAGTATAATAAAGTAAAAATCAATAAATGGATATTCTCATGTTCTATCTTTATAAGTTAGTCAGAAAGGGAGCTTTCTTTGGAAAGACAAAAGGACACTATCCCTCCCTACATATGTACACACACACACACACACACACACACACGCACACCATAAAAGGGGGTGCCATGGTGTAAACCAGACTGGCATATAGTTATATATTTAGTGCACTAAGAACTAAAACTTAAGAACACCAGGCCAAATGAGTAAGTGCACTTGGAATTCTATTTTCTTCCTTCCTTCCTTTTTTGTTTTTTTTAGGGGGGGCACACAGAGAAAGAAAAGGAGTCTGACTCTCACTATGTAGTCCAGACTGGCCTCAAAGTTATAATCATCCTGCCTCTGTCTTCAAGATGTGAGATTACTGGCACGGGACCCAATGGAGGAAAATCTACTATAACGGATTCGAGGGCTGAGCTGGATCTGAAAGAATCCACCTGATATATTTACCTGGCAGGGCACTTTTTCTGTCATATCAAAGGGCCTGTGTGGGTTGATTGTGGGCTGATGGAAGAACCTTGTTCTTTTCATAATGTGCCCTTTGTTGCTGTTGTTTAAAAGTAAAATTGCTTCTGCTTGGTTTTTTATACAGCTCATTAACTTTGAGGGTATTTATTGAGTCCTTAGCTTTGGCCAGACACCAGCCAGAAACAAAACACAGGGCTTGACCACAGATTTAGGGACAGAAGCATGTCTTAACACAGTAACTCTTATCCCTTTGTTGGGCTCAGAAAGCAATGCTGTTAAAAAAAACCAAGCTGGTAAAATTCACATCTGGAAGAACAGTAGGGTTCTGGAAGGTTCCCATTGTCACTGCAACCCAGATTATCCCATGAGGAAACCCACCCTGACAGGAAGCATTCCTTGCCAGGAACTTGACTCAAGTCCTCAAAAGCACTGCTGCAATCATAAGGCCTGGGAATTGGAGGATTCTCTACCAATTTCACAATCTGTAGATCTAGAATTAGACTCTGAGTCTAATAAAATCCCTGCTTTGCATTAGCATATGAACTAAGGTGGGTTCTTTGCCATGCTTCCTACGTATGGTTACTATATGTGGCTTAAGCTAGGGATAGGGATTCAACGAAGTGAACATGCAAAGTAACAAACACATTAATAACCATTCTACTCTACGTCTTCTTTGATGTCTGAGAAACCAGCATTCTAACGAGATGGTACTGAGTGACTTGGGGTGATTTGGGGGTTGATTTTGTTCTTGTTTGTGTACTCACGTATACTTTCTGTGGTCTACTTTTACAATTTCAAAAAAAAGAAGTATATATTTCACAAGCCTTTTACAAACACCCTGTAGCTAAAAGTCAATGAATCTGAAGAATGCAGAGCCACAGTCTTGTTTAAAAAAAAAAAAAGAGTTGGTTCCAGAATTAGTCAGTCCAGAGTTCACCTGGCTGCCCTCACCCTCAGTTTTTATTAGCTGACGGGGTCAGCCTTGGACTTACCGTGCATCTAAACAATTGGACTTCCCCTTCTCCACACACACAAAAAAAAGTATTGGGAGGTAAATAAGGTTTTATGGTTTTTTTTTTTTCGAGACAGGGTTTCTCTGTGTAGCCCTGGCTGTCCTGGAACTCACTCTGTAGACCAAGCTGGCCTCGAACTCAGAAATCCGCCTGCCTCTGCCTCCCAAGTGCTAGGATTAAAGGTGTGCGCCACCACCGCCCATATGGGTTTATTCTTTAACTTGTTTTGTTTTATTGTTATAATCTATAGTATCGGCAATTTGGAAAATACAGCAATTTGGGTAATAATAAATGGTTTATTTGAATTCTTTAAATGACTGTTTATTTGCTTGAAAACCTATCTTACTCATAATCCTATATATTGTTCATTATTTTTTATTTATTATTTTATTTTTTGAAACAGGTTCTCATATAGTGGAGGTTGTCCTTGAACTTTTAATTCTCCTGTCTCCACTTCCTAGGTGCTTCATAAATCTGTTTTTTTTTTTAAATTCAATACAAAGATTGGATGAAATAATAATACATTTAGACTGTCTGGCATCTGCCAGCATTTTGCATCAAGAAGCTTAAATATAAAAGATGCTTTCTGAAGTAAACCATAAACCAGCCCTGGACAGAAATATGAGATTACAGCAGCTCAAATTTTGGCATCCAAATCAATAGAAAGAATTGTTGTTCTGTGTGGCTATTTTGACAGAACAAATACAGATATCCAAGGGAATTCACAAATTAATTCCTTGGGGATCAACACTGGAAACTATGCTTAAGGAATCTGACTTTAGAGACTGGGCGGGGGGGAGGTACAGGAGTTAACCAGGTAAGGATAGTGGAATAGACCTTTAAACAGGAGTCCTTAGGTGATAAAAACAAAACAAAGCAACAAAAACCAAAAGAGAAAAACAAACACAAAAAATGATGCTTGTTAGAGGCTACTCAGGTTGAATCCTCACAGTTTACCCTCACAGTAGCTCAGTTTTCAGCTGTTGTGACCAAATATTTCAGAGCAGAAATGTAAAGGGGAAGGGGATTCACTCTGCCTCCTAATTTCAGAGGCTTCAGTGCAGACTCTGCTGTCTTCCTAGCTATTTGGGCCTATGGTATGGCAGAGCATCTTGGCAGGGAAGGCATCTGTATAAGTTCATTTTTGCATCTTACAAAGAAATGCCCACTAGAAACAACTAAGGAAGGAGAGAGTTATTTTGGATCATGCTTTCAGAGAAATTTCAGTCCATTATAGAGGAAAAGGCAAGGTGAGTAACTCAATCCTGGTGGCAGGAAAGTCAGTTGGAGCCGCTGTTCACTCTGTCGATGTCCAGAAACCAGAGACTGATACTAGAATCAGAAGTGGTATGTCCTTCAAAGGTTCACCCATAGTGACCTATTCCTACTTCCTAAAGGCTTCACACGCATCAAAATAATCCAATGCTGTGGACCGAGTATTCAAAACAGAAGATCATGGTCACATTTTAGATTCAAGCCGCAACAGTCCAGTAGAGCAAATATTCTCACCCCGAATACTACGAAAAATATCTAACCCACTGGTGCATATACAGGCCACAGCTATTCAGATCATGTACCAGATGACTATTCAGAAGAGCCCTCCAGAGGGATGCCTTAAAACATGAGAACAGACACCAATAATTAAGTATTAGCACAGAGACAGGTGTAAATAACCAGCCTCATGCACTCTTTAGAGAATTAATGTCAGTCCTACTTGCAGATAAGGAACAGATGTGTACCTGTGAGTGGAGAGAAACAAAAATTGATATGAGAAAGAGGACATAAAACTAGGCTACAATGGAAGGATTTGATTTTAGATAAGGGACAGAGTAGAACTTCTAGAACTGAACCACATACTCTGTATCAGTTTTAGCAAGACACTGAGCAGGATTTAGCCCACAGATTTGGAGATGGACAGTCTGAGTATTGACTGTGAATGATGCGATTGGCATGAGGACTTTTCAGGTAAAACTGAATCTGCAGATTGGATGAGATTGCCAAGTTTAGCTGACCTTAAAAAGAATAGGAACATGCTACTGAGAACAGCTTCTAGTCTCCTTTGTCCTTTCTCTATTTTGACTGACTGAGTTATCTAGAGTCAGTCTCCGCTGCAGTAAGAAAAGAACTGATGCATAAAATGTTTGCCTTGTTCTGACCAGAACACAATATCCCAACTAACTTTACCTAATCTCATTAGCCTATGAAGAATCTATCCCTCATTCATTGTTTCTACTTAGCTTTAAAATATTTTAATGCAAGATTTTACTATATAATTTATTATATATGTTTATTGTATATAAGTACAATTGACTTCTACCCATGATTCCCTATGCCCCACCCTACATACATACACACAAGAAAGAGGCCATTGTTAATTATAGCAATGGTAAGTTATAACATCATTTCCTCCACAGCTCCATAGCTTTTCTTTCAGAAATACCCTTCCTAAACAGCATCTCCTCCTTTGGAAGGCTTATCCAAAGAACTGATTTAAATATCAGCTCTGTGAAGCCTTCCCTGTTTCCCAGACAGATGCAATCATTCACATCTGTGGTTCCTGGCAGGCCACTCTTGGAACAGTGCCTCGATGTGCCTTGAGTTGCAGGTAACTGGGTTCCTTGAATAATTTATCATGGGTTATTCAGGGTTATGATAAATATTGAAAGTTGGATTGTATAGCATTAGCACAAAGGTTAATAACATTAGCACAAACATTAATAGCATATATTAAAGTGCTTCTTAGACCTAAAAGTTCATTCTAAAGAAAGTAAAACACTTCTGTGAATACCTTGGAACCCTGGCACTGAGTTCACTGTCTCCAATAGGTTCCTATTCATAGGGACTTTCAATGTCATCTCTTACGGAAATCAAGGGTAAAGGAGTTTCTCTGAAGGAGGGTAGTGTGGTCCTAAAATATGGTAAGATTTGAGGACAGAGTCACATGCTTCAAGTGGAGGAGGGTCTTTTAAAGAGGCTTCCTTTTTTTCTAGATTGTATAATTTAAAACACTTTTACCATTTTTCAAACAAAAGGTGAAGATACATTGACAATGTGTTAATTAAATAAAACCAGGATTACTGTGGGTGTGAACAGTCATAAGTTTTGTTAAGTACAGCCTAGTTCAAATTCATCTGAAATAACTATACTTTGTATAATGCTTCGCAATCAACAAAGCAAGCTCACACATATTATTCATGTGACTCATACACCAAACCTGAAAGATTTTTTTTTATCACTTATGTTTTATTTGACAGGTAAGAAAAAAAGGCCTGGGACAGATTAAATGACCTACCCAAGGTCACATAGCTGCTGGGGCCATCTGGGAGTCATGCCCAGTTCTGCTGATTCCAGAAGCTCATATTCTCTTTGCTACATCATTCTGCCCACAGTGCGGGGAAAACACTGATGTAGACACATGCTTAGAAATGCCAAGTCTGTTCTCTAAATAGATTGATGTTCTTTTAGGAAACTAATCACATTTCTGGAGACGAAATTTTGTTGTTGGTCTAGCTCTAAAACATTTTAATGGGAAAATGGTTGGCAAAATTTACTTTCAATGGAAGGCAGAATTACTGAATATTTTAATTTTCATTTTCTGTGGATCACAAATTTGGTTCAGAATTGTGACAAATTATATATACAGATTTTAGCTTTTAAAGTTTATGGGGATGCACAGGGCTTTAGTTTGAAGTTCTAAGTCTCTTTTTCTTAAGTTGTTAGACCTTTCCTGTCCAGGCTCTCTCTCCTGGTCACTTCACCTCCCTCTCTGGGAAAACAAGCTGAAAATTTTCTTCACAGAAGAAACAAATAAAAGGAAGGAAATGGCATCAAACAAGCCTGATCTAGAAAAATGGGAAACTCTGAAGCCTGAATCATTCATTATGTACAAAAAGTGAAATCTGGTTGAAAGTAGGCAGCATGCTTCTTTCATGTTTTAGGGAAATCAGGCAAAACAAAAAATGAGACTTCAGAGATTTCAGAACATGTGACTGAATGCCAGATAATATCCAAATTGACCATGCCAAGTACAAACATGATAGTTGTTTTCACTATAAGTTAGCCTGACCAAAAACAAATTACATTTCGCTAAGTTTGCAGGACCAGGAAGCAAGTAATTTTGTAATCGAATGTGTGCCTCTCACCCCCGTTCAATCTCATTCTGATTACTCACAGGAGAGCTGGAGAATATTTACAAGGTTTTGCTGATATAATTTCAGAAGCTTTGAAATATGTATGCACCATTTAGAGATAGAAGGGAAATTAATCTTCAATTGTCTGAATTTTACATAGCTTATATCTTATTTACTTCTTTTGCAGCATAGGTACAAATACCTATGTGTTTCCTAATAAACAGCCAAACTCTGTTATACATTCTATACTCTTCAAGTTTTTAGTCTTTGGGTCATGAAATCAAAGACACATTTCAGGTTCGGTCCCCTGAAGCTTGACCGGATTACCTTCAGCCAGCACCTGCATCAGAAAAGCAGCAGCAGAGAGGATGCTGGGTAGCAACCTGGCTTCAATTCAGCAGCGAGAGGCTCAAAGCACCTTGGGCACAGCATGCACTCCATCTATGCAGGCAACCTGTTGCTAGAGCATTGAATTTCACTTAAAAATGCCAACAAGGATATTTGTTCCCCAATAATTTATTGATTGATAGCTAGAATGGGCCCCAATTTTCAGATAAACATTAGAATGAAGAGACAGCCAATACAGATGGGCTGCATCACCAGTCAAGGAGCTGAATGACAGCAAAAGTATTTCCTTAATTTAAAAATTTTTATCAACGAGAAAATTTCTAAACTACAAAAGACAAATCGATGACACTTTTTAGAAGTGAATGTGACTTATATTTATTATCTAGACATAGATAATAAATATATAGCATATATAAGTTATATAGAATTTAATTTAATTTAGTGACATTTTATAAGTTGGTTTAGAGTTGCTTAGCTACTCTTTAGCTGAAGCTCACAGTGTTGTAAGCAATTTATAAAATATTATTAAAATGACTTGAACAAACATAGATTTGCTTTAAATTTTGAAGCTCACTCCATTTTTATGGCTTGTGGTACCCATATGTCTCCAGTGGTATGACTGCAGCCAGATAGATAATTAAGAAAAATATCTGAAAAAATTTTCATATTCAAGAGAAAAAGATCATTTTAAAAATATGTAATAGCAGCTATCAAATGCTAAAACTTTCTATCCATTAAGGCCTTTTAGAGCATATGGATTCCAGTATGCAATGAGACTGCATTGTCTCACTCTTCCAAAAATAATGGCAAGTCTGAGCACATCGATTAATTTCAGAAATAGAGAGTCTGTGTCATAGCACTGAGAAAAGCTTAAGCTGGGGCATAGGCCTCTCCACCCGAAGCCGGAAGCCGGAAGCCGGAAGCTGGAAGTCGGAAACAGAGCACCTACTTACAAACTCTCAAAAGGAGGGCAGTGGGAGGACTGTTTTCTAAAGAGGCACAGTATTTTGTCCAGGAAAGTATGGCCAGCAGGAACTTTTCATTAACAAGGCTCAGTACACTGACAGGAAGTAAAGAGAAATAAACTGCAGGTGCAATGAGACATATAATTATAAAACCATGGCAATTAGAAAAGGCCGAAAGCAAACTTTCTCTGTCTTGGGTTGCTATCGACTCCACTACCTTGCTTTACCTAAAAGCATATATGGTTAAGAAAAGAAGAAAATTTGGCCTTCAGGCTCCTCTTTTCTTTGGACTTCACTTAAGATCCCTCTTGGAAATCTCTGATGTAAAATCCTTGAATTGGCTCTCTACACCTAAAACCTATGTATTTGTGCCTTGTGACTCTGAATGACCCGACCTGTGTCTGTAACATGTCCTCTGTCCACGTTTGGGCATCTTTACTATCCGAAAGAACGTTTCCACTTCGGTCTTTTAGTTTGTGAGTAAAATTGCTGTAGGTTTGATTAAAAGGGTCGTCAATTGGTTCTCTGAAGTATCTTCTCTGCACCCTCGGAATCTCTCCATGTCTTCTTAATATGTGCGACAACATCTCCTTGACTACGGAAAGTGTGTCACTGAGAAGCACGTTGCTGTGTTTGCTCCACAATAACAGCCAGTACCATCAATACAAACAGTTGTGTGGTATAATAGGTTCCAGTTTGTGATCGGCTGGGAGGCCTTTGTTAAAACCCAACAGTGCCATTCTGGAAAACTGGTTTGAAATGAACCAACATTGTAAGAAAAATTCAGTAATTCCTGCTAAAAACTGTGCACTATCATTAAATAAATTCACATGCTGCTGGCAAATAAATACTCTTCAGACAATTGAGTTCAATTACCCTACAATTGAAACAATACTAAGTTAGAAAAAGCAGCGTTTTAACTGTCAGTACTGACCATCCCCCCCAATCTCCCATTTCATTTCTTCATATGAAAACATTCATTTTCTACCTCCAACAGTGTTATTTTGGACTTGAGAACTGAATTATGCTCAAAATTCTATGGTAGCACAATTTGTCTGATATGATAGAGGGTAGCCAAAAATGTGTAAGTCATATGATTAGCAATTACACAAACAAAGGAATAACCTAAAGTTGAAATCTCTTTATTATTTTTTTTTCTGTGCCTAAAATTTTAAAGGAGCTCAAATCCATTATCAGGTTTCTTATACAATATCTCACAAAGCATGATGGGTGCCTCATCAATGTGTGTTATCTTTTCTCATCTGACATATATGTTATCTTTCTAGATCGTGGCTTTCAACCTCTTGACTACATCTTCGCATCTACAATGGTGTGCCAAGTTAAGTTGATAAAATTACCAGCTCTCATAAGTGCCCAGCAAGTTGAACATCATTACTGTCATTGGTAGGGAAATGAAAGGTTTGTGTGAATATATCTGTTTCTCTATCCAGATCAGAGCTCATCTCTGTTGATTCGACCTGTTCCTTAGGAATAATTAAGACCCTGAGGAATTTAGCTTATTTTGCTTACCTAACATGTTAAACATATATCATTTTCTTTCTATTGGAATACATTCTTTTAGGGAACAATAAACATTTATTTATTCTTTGTCTTGGCTAAGACACATCTATAAACCTAGATGAGACATCTCCTGAAAGCACACTGAAGTTCACTGCAATAATTTGGTTACTTCTAAAGGTCAGATTCATCAGACGGCTCAGTCTTTAGCTGCTGGCTTCATGCAGCCTGGGAATAGCATGGTGAAATACCCCCAAAGGATCTCTTCACCCAGTTCATGAAAGGAAAGAAATGGAGCTTTTTTTGTATTTACCATTTCATTTAAACCATATTGTTACTCTCAGGTTAGCAATCTGTTGTGAGGAACCTATGAACCTTTTTGGTCATTACTTGATTTTTTTTTAACAAGTATTTATTTGTTTTTTGTTTGTTTATTTATTTGTTTATTTATTTATTTGTGTTTGTGTGCACATACATGGGCCTTAGAAAACAACTAGCAGAAGTTAGTTCTCTCCTCTACCAAGTGGGGTCCAAAGGATTAAACCCAGGTCATAGGACTTGGTGACAAGGGTTTTTACCTATCAGCCATGTCACCAACACCTGACCACTTTATTTTTAAGTAAATTCTGTTACTAACAATTGTCTAGGGTATCTCATTCTGAATTTTCTTAAAACAGAAACCTAGTTTATGCTGTGAGCTGAATGTCCCCCCAATATAGATTCACATATTGAAATCTAAACTCTAAGGGTCTCAAAATATGTCTTACTAAAAGTCTTTAGAGAGTCAACTGACTTAAAGTTCAATAGAATGGCCTCTGATCTAAGATGACTGGTATTCTAGAAAGAGAAAAATAGGATGAAGGCACAAACTGAAGACCACAAGACCACTCAAGGGAAAATGCCATCTCAAAGCAAAGGAAGGAAGCCTTAGAAGAAAACAAATCTAGTGACACCTGAATCTCAAGTGCTAGCCATCAGAACTGTGAGACAATAAAGTTGTATGACTATAATACAGGGTAGTACTTGAGCAGTAGTTATTAATACAGTGTTTTAATGTCTAGGGCTGGCCTATGATTCAAAGTCTATGACCTAGGCAATAGATATATAGAGGGAAAGGGAGACATAGAGAAGGGCAATATAGAGAAAGAGATTGAGATAGATTATAGCTATGGTTACCTTTCAGTTCAGAAAGTTAGAAATAAGCAAACCAGTGTACCTATAGATTTCCTTTTTCCTGGAGGGTTCAGAGGAGAATGTCTTCTTTCCTTTTTGAGATTATTGAAGCTTCCCATCTTCCTCTTTGTCTTAGTCATTCTTCTATTGCTGTGAAGAGACACCATGGAAAGGCAGCTTATAAAAGAAAACATTTAGCTGGGGGCTGGCTTATAATTTTAGAGGGTTAGAGTCCATTCCCCCTATGGTGGGGAGCATGACAGCTGTCACACCAGCAGCAGGTCACTGGGGAGAGCTCACATCTGATCCATAAGCATGAGGTAGAGAACAAGAGACTGAGAATGGTGTGGACTTTTGACCCCTCAGAGCCCACCCCCAGTGACATACTTCTCCTAACAAAGCACACCTCCTAATCCTTCCCAAACAGTTCCACCTACTGGAGAGTAAGCATTCAAATATCTAAGCCTATGGGGGTCATTCTCATTCAAACCACCACTCTTAGTTTCTGAGTATTCTCTCCATTTTCAGGGAGCCTCTATTTGAACTCCATTGGTCCTGTCACCAATCTTCTTTTTCCAACTGTTTCTCATGCCTACCTCTTACAAAGATCCTCCTGATACCATCGGGTCCCAATTCGTTATCTTAATCACATCTGCAAAGTCTTTTTCACTAAGCAAGATAATGTAGTCATACATTTATATTGGGACCATAATAACTTTGAAAGACCCATACATCAGCCTAGGTAGGCTGGGGGCTAATCGTGCTGAGATGGATGTTTTCAGCTCCCAGGTCTCTTGTACATTCTGTGGGGCCCCCACCTTCTACCTTCCAAGGTTGCCTGTTCCTATTCTTTCTGCTTCCCCTCAGGGCTTCAGTCCTTTTCCCTCCCCAATATCTGTTCATGTTTCCCTCTTCCCCTCTCTGTTTCCTCTCCCACCAAGGTCCCTCACTCACTCTTCCTCCCACCCCATGAGTACTTTCTTTTCCCTCCCAAGTGGGATTGAGGTATGGTCAATTGGGTCCTTTGGCTTGTTAACTTTCTTGAGTCCTGTGGGTAGTATTTTGGGTATTCTTCAGTTTTTGGCTAATATCCACTTATTAGTGAGTACATACCATGCATGTCCTTTTAGATCTGAGTTACCTCACTCAGGATAATATTTTCTAGTTCCATCCATTTGTCTGCAAAACTCAGCATGTCTTCACACTTAATAGCTTAGTAATATTCCATTGTGTAAATGAACAACATTTTCTATATCCATTCTTCCATTGTGGGACATCTGGGTTGTTTCCAGCTTTTGACTATAACAGATAAGTCCACTATGAACAAAGTGGAACACATGCTCCTGTGGAGTCCAAGGAGGCTGGGGACGCTGTGTAGAGAAGGAAGTCAAGAAGGATCCTGCTGCTAGGCCAGGATAGTACAGGCATCTGAGCAGCCAGTTTATTAGGTGACAAATAGACTTGTAGCATGCAGGAGGATGGACAGTTAGAGAAGTATTAATTCTATTGAGACAATGATTACTGCCAACCCTTCTAGGCCCTAACCTAAACAGTACTTAAGCCTCCCAGAGACACCACGGTATTTGAAGCGCCTTCAGTGTGTCTTCACCACTTAGAAGAGATGCAGAAAGTTGTGCATAATAACTGAACCTCTTCAGAGGGATGGTGTATAAAGCAGCATAATTTATTCAGAGACTGTGATCAATTAGGCACTCCAAGTGGGAATTTTATACAAGTTTAAAGTCAACACAAATAAGTAAAAACTAAAGAAATTTTAGTTTCAAAACTGAATACATTGGGTTTGGTTTGTTTTTTGTTAGAGTTCTTGTTAGGAGTTTACAATTCCTGTTGTGAGTTTTTCCTAATTAGATCCAGCCTTATAGCCACATGAAATCAACATGTTATGTGAACCCCTTGAGTCTTCTATGCATGTCTATGTACAGAGCTTTAAAAGTCTTAAGTGTAAAGCTAAGCCATATTCTTATGACTCAGGGAATGTTGAGATTGCAGAAAAATATGGAAAGCTTCACACACCCACCCACTCACTCACACACACTTTTGTCATGACATAAAAAATCCAAAACATATAAAGGCAACTGAATAAATTTGAGACCCTTAAAATATGCTATGTATACTATATGTTTCCAGAACTGTTTTTAAACAGTCACTGTGATCTGTATATTGGAGTAAACAGGCACATTCACTACCCTGCATCACAGGGAGGAGGGGAAACTTATTCTCTTGGTTTCTTCCTTTACAAACTGTGCAAACACTGGGAATCACCTAACTTCCCAGAACTTTGGGTTCCTTCCCAGGAGGAGAGAGAAAATATAAAGTAAGAGATGGCATAAATGCTTTCTGTTCAGTCAATACTTGTCTCGATTTATAGTCTCAATATTGACATGGTAAACCCCTACTATGAGAAATTTGGCACAAACTTATAATTCTATTCAAAATAAAATGTTAGGAAGAAGCCAGTGTCGGGATTCACACACTGTTCCCAATAAGCCTAAAGCTGAAACAGCCAGAGGAAGAAATGAAGTGGTAAGAAAAAAGAAGCACCTGACTATTATCACAGTCTCTCTTCATACTTGCCCCTCAATGCTGCCTGTGTAATGCTACTGTGATGGCTTCTCTGAAATGTTGGGTGCATTTTACAGAGGTTGCGAAGACCTAGTAAAACAAGAAGAATAGCAGTTGTTTGACTCCTTCACGAACGCATTTGAGAACCATGTACATGTGTGATCTTAGATCCGCAAAAGCAAAGAACACACAAGCAAGCTTTTTAACGCCTACCAAAGGCAAACAAAGAATGTTTTAAAAAGCATTCAGGATATAGATCAAGCAGAGGACTGTGAACCAAAAGGAAGCAGGAAGCCAACTCTGTTACAGCAAGTCCCTCTCTGTAGGTTTTCTTCCCGATACGTGTTTAATCTTGAAGTCTCCCTTGCTGGATTGGAGACCTACTTGGTCTGCTCACTTTCGGTCATTGCCCCAGCCCATTGCCCCAGCCCATACCAGCTGCACATGAAGAAAAACAAGACACGTTTGCAGAGGACAGATGGGCGGGTATGTCTGTAGGCAGTTCTGTCGTCCCAGAATTACCAGCTTGTTCTAACGGAAGGGTTTAGGAAATGGAGTGAAGGAACACCTCTGTTCAGACAAAGCAAAACATCATCCCTTCTCCTTCTTCATGTATCAGTAGAAACTACGTGGAAATCCATAAACTGTGTTAGTGTTACTGATGACAGTCAGGAAAAATGTCGACAGTTGTCTTGGACCAGCTGAAAATAAGTTCCTTTAGATTGCATATATGGTTAATGGGGACCATGGCAAAAGGAGACATCTTGTTTTTCTAAAAAGAAAAAACAATTATCTAAATCTACCAAATTTGCTTAGGGGTGCAACAAAAAGTCTTTTAAAACCAAGCTATCCAACCAGACGACCCCCTACCCAGAGCTCCCAGGGACTAAACCACCAACCAAAGAGTACATATGCTACATATGTAGCAGAAGATGGCCTTCCTTGTCAGACATCAACAGGAGGAGAGGCCCTTGGTCCTGTGAAGGCTCAATGCTCCAGTGTAGGGGAATGCCAGGTCAGGGAGGTGGGAGTGGGTGGGTGGGTAGGGGAACATCTTCATAGAAGCAGGGGGAGGGGGAGGGGATATGGGGGTTCTGGAGGGGAAACTGGGAAAGGGGATAACATTTGAAATGTAAATAAATAAAATATCCAATAAAAAAATAAAATATCATCTAAGTATTCGAAACTTAACTGAGACAGACAATGGTTTTAGAGACAAAACAAAGTTTAAAGGATTCACTAATTGTTTTTTGTCATAGATGTGATCCGAGCTGCTTAGACCACCAATGAGGTGTTTTTTTTTCCTCCATCCATATCAAACATAGAAAGTGAATTTTTCAGTAATTTTCTTTAGGGCATGGTAGGAAGTATGCAGTGTTTCAGGGAAAGCCATATTCTCCAATGAAATTTAAAAAAGAAAATGCCTTCCTTCTGTAGTTTGCTATTCTGCATCTCATCTGTCAATGGTGGAGAAAAGCCTGGCCTATTTCCACTTACTAATGGACAGCTGTCCTTCGGACTTGGTGTACCTGTTATAAGAGAGTCTAGAGAAGGTAAAAACCAAAAACCATAGAAAATCAATCCTGAGTTCTGCTCCACAAAATCTACTTAAGAGGCAGACCGGCAGACAGACATCCACAATGCCTGAACATTAGATGTGGGGTTAGGGTGACTTTGCAATGCCTTAGAGTGAAGCAGAAGAATGCATGCATGGGGTTAAGGATGGAGCGCTCCCCACTGCAAGCTCTCCCCAGGGTAAGGCTGTTGAATGCAAACCTACACACATCAAACATTCACGCATGTGTGACTGTTACTGTCTTAGGGTTCCCTTGGGAGTACTAAATATTCATGTCAGTCGAATTTGTTCTTCTATGTATGGTTTCTGAAAAAATAATTCAATGCTTTCAAGTTTAAGCTTCGGGTTGGGAAAAATCTGTCTAGACTGTGCATCTATCTAATCTCAGATCTGTAAGATTGAAATTCACTGGAAGTGATGCTGAACGCTAAAAATCATGGTCACTGGATATCTGCACAAAAGAAGCAATAAAGACATGTGGACATCACCCCTCCAATAACCAGTTAAGCATCAAAATGTTCATGGTAGCTTTTCTTTCGAATTGATTTAAATGTCTCTGCCATTTCATTCTGGTCTTGTGTCTGTGTGTACACTTGATGGTGCATAGGATGACGTAACTGAAACAAACCAGGACCAGAAAAGGTAACAGAGCGAACTGGATGTAGCTTCTTCGTTCCCAAATTACTCCACAAGATGCCTAAGCAACTAAACAATTTTAAAAGTGGTTATTCAATCAGGAGAGAAACAACTAACTAAATTTCCACCAGTTCCTGCTAAAAACAAAACAAAACTGCCATTTCAATCATGTACAAAATGACACAAGTCTCAAGTTGCAATCCCTTCCCCAGAGAAGCTATTTGGCCACAGAATCTATGAATTATTTTCGGCTAAAAGACAGAATTATATTTTCTTCCAAGTGACACTAGACAGAAATCACTCAAACTCAAAATAAGACAGCTCAAGATGTAACCAGATTAACTTAATTGTATAAGCTGATTTGCTTTTATATTGTATTATAGAAGCAAGCAGCAGGACTTCAGCCTTTGTGCATACATCCAGTCATGTGCAGCTAGCTCCTCTGAAATGTTCATGTGGCATGTAAAAACTGAATCAGAGACGCTGTCCATTTTTTAATTAGATAATAAAAGGGAGAGGGTAAATTTTGATTGTATCTTCTCTGCCACACCAGTTCGGCTATCAAGAATATTTATATTTTTTCAGTTGATTTTCACACACACACACACACACACACACACCCTTTATTTTTAGCTTTCTATATCACAGATCCACACAATAAAAAAGGATTCAAGGTCACAGTATGCCAGCTTTAAAAATTCAAATAGCCAAAGCTATTTCCTATTAAATATGTGTAAGCCTTTGTTGACATTTTATTTTCTGTCTTAGGGACACTATAAAAATGTATTTTACAGAATTCCTCTTTTCCAAATACAATTTGATTATACTTTGGTAAATATTGGTTTTCCTGGTTATATTGCTGTAAGGAAAGGTTCAATCTGCTGGGGGCAAATCATAGTGCTTAAGCAGATGTTTAAACATCTGTTTCTTAGTAAACAAATAAAACTGTCAGTTCCTCATGAAATGAGTGTCTACTGTGTGACACTGCTTATCCTGTGCTGAGCAGTTGGTTATACAAATTAGAGGGTAAAGCCAGGGCCTTGGAAGAAGTCCAAAGATGAGGCAATGACGTTCCTGGTGGCTGCTTTTGGGCAATGACGACATTGGGTTTAGAGCCGACTCCTTGTGTGTTCAGACTCAAGTTTATATAAGTCTTAGTGAAAACAGAAACCAAAGATTTTTCAGGAGAGCCTTTGCAGACTGCAGGCAACGGTTTTGCTTCAAGCAAGTGTAGGAAGTCATTCTGGCTTAGGTGGAACCAGCCAGAGAGCTGCTTGCCAGTCCCTGAGGAAGAGGCTGATGTAATGGCCTTCGCTCTGAGGCCACCAAGCTACAGAGAAAAGCCCAAGCGGCTGTTAGCAGACACGACACTGCTTTTGCCAGGTCTCATGTGGGAACACATACGTAGGAAACCAGAACAGAAACTGCTCTCTGCACAGATCCAGACCTCTGCTTGGGCAGAGACGCTCGGGAAGTGCTCACATGCGAACGCCATTCCAGGAGAGTTTCAGGTAGAGCACCCACAGAAGAGTGCCTGAATGGAATCCCAAGCTCCAAGCATAGACTGGTCTCCAGCTGTGTGACAGAGCCAGCCTCTTTCTCAGTTCTGCCTCCCAGCCTCCCATCCATCTCTTCCATCCCTCTGTGTCCAAGGTGGGTTTAGTTGTCAAGGCCTTTCTCAAACACTTAAAGTCTCCTAAACTGCCTCCCTTCGTGTTTTCAGCCCAGCCCACAAGGAAAATCTTTTCAAGGTCACAGTTTGTTTTTCAAATATGAAAGTGCGCATGTCTAGAAGAGAGATGTGGAAGAGAAAAAGGCAAAACAAACTACACCCTCCCCCCACCCCCGTTCTGAGTGCCAATTGCCTTAAGAATCCCCTTCCTGAAAGGTGGTCTAGAGACCGCCCCATCTGGAGATCCATCCCATATACAGCTACCAAACCCAGACACTGTTGCTGATGCCAAAAAGTGCTTGCTGACTGGAGCCTGATATGGCTGTCTCCTGAGAGGCTCTGCCAGAGCCTGACAAATACAGAGGGGGATGCTCGCAGTCAACCATCGGACTGAGGGGGGAGGGGATGGTCCCCAATGGAGGAGTTTGGGGAAGAACTGAAGGAACTGAAGGGGTTTGCAGCCCCATAGGAAGAACAACAATATGAACCAACCTGACCCCCCAGAGCTCCCAGGGACTAAACCACCAACCAAAGAGTGCACATGGAGGGACCCTTGGCTCCAGTTGTCTATGTACCTGAGGATGGCCTTGTCCAACATCAGTGGGAGGGGAGGACCTTGGTCCTGTGAAGACTTGATGCCCCAGTGTAGGGGAATGCTAGGGAGGCAGAAATGGGTGGGTGGGTGGGGGAGCACCCTCATAGAAGCAGGGGGAGGAGGGATAGGATAGGGGATTTGTGGAGGGGAAACCAGGAAAGGGGGTAACATTTGAAAAGTAAATAAATGAAATAAGCAATAAGAAAGAAAAAAAAAAGAGGAAGAATTCTCTCCTCTCCTGGGGTCAGCTCCAGATGTAGCTGTCATAGTCTTTTCATTCTGTACTTACAGGAACATATGAATATAGAATCAGGCTATGAATACAGTTTTACAAACTGCTTTTTGTTTCCTTTGCAATGAGTGGTTTTCTAAAGCGCCATGTATGAGCCTGCTTCTTACCTGCTCCAGGAATTACTTTGAGTGAATGCTCTGTAACCAGCTCTACTATTTTCCTGTTGAGAGATCACCATCTTTTTCCTTATCCCACAGACCTTGTGTCTCTGTATCAAGGACACACCATGATAAAGGAGATCATGTTAAAGAAATTCTGATTTACTTACTTTACAATGATGCAATCAAAGGAACATATAACATCTGATTAGTTCTTTCACAGGCTGGTCTGAGGCCCACCAGCACATATGTAGCAGAGAGCTGCCATGTCTTCCTCAGGGGGAGAGGATTCATTTAATTGTGTAGAGACATGATGCCCCAGGGTGGGGGGATACCTCTCAGAGGCAAAGGGAAGTGGGATTGGGGGAGGAACCCCAAGAGGGAGGACCAGAAGGAGGGAAAGCATTTGGGATGTAAATAAATAAATAAATAAATAAAATCTTGAAAAACATATAGTATACATTAATTGCAAAAACAGTAGGAAAGTATTCCTTTTAAAAGATCATCTCTTAGTGCGATTGATAGAGAAATGTTTTTTTTGTAAAAGCAATCAATTTTCTGTCATTTCTTTAAGCCAAGAGGAAGCTATGGCCACCAGATTTTTCAGAACATGTCATGATGTAACTCCAATTAGGAAACGATTTATTTTGTCCAAAGGGACAAAGTAAATGGCTCGCAGTGAAAGTCATTTTGCAACTGTCAGAGATCTAATCCAATGGAAATATTTTTTCACAGATGGGTAACTCCCAAGAGGCTTAATCTCTTCAATTTTCTTTTGGAGAATTTGCATTTTAAAAAAAAATGTTGCAACCCAGGGGAAAAAATTGTATATTAAGTTACACTCTAACACAAAAGTATAGCAACAAAACTTTAAAAAATAAAGAATATTCAACAACCCAGACAGAGTGAGCATAGGGTGTAACACTGAGACTCATAGTTGCTAAGAGCAATTCTTTCACCAAATGTTCTCTGCTGCTAAAGCTACGGAAGTTCTAGGAAGAGAATATACAGAAAGAGTATGACAGACACACCTCAAGCTTGTAAGCCTCATCCAAAACTCGGGTCTTCTGAGCCCTCCACCCTGCACCTTCTATATGCAGTGCAAAACAACATTGTGAGAGAAACAAATGGAGATGTTCTGAAATCACTGAATTATTAATGCCCTTCACGCTGGGAAGCTAAATGATGAAATGTTTCCCAAATTAGCTTGACATGAAGATGTGGATTTTGCCATCCACTAAGATGTCACGGTAGCTGCTGAAGTTCTTTCAATCAGAGATGGTACATAACTGACTAGAGCGTGAGAGCATCTGCCACACAGTTCATAATGAAGATCACGTCAGCTGGAATCAGTGGGCATCACCACCCCCTTAAGTAGACACACACAGATCAATGCTCCCAGAGGAGTCCCAGCATCTGTCCAGACACCAGAATGTCTGCTCCTTCAAACTGACAAAGGCAATTAAGCCAGGCATAATTTGTGCCTTGAGTATACAATTATCCTTTGTCTTAGTCAAGAGCTAAGATGATGCCATTGCTACTAAAACTGCCTTCTTGCCCTTTAAGGACTGATTGTACAAGTTCCTTTGTTGTGTGCTCACATCTGTGTATGGTGTTACACGCTCTCCATGGAGTCTTACTTTACTCATTGTCTTACATAATAACCCATGTTCATGTTTGTACCTCTTACAGTATGTAAGTACAGTACCTCGTACTGTGTTTATGTTATACAGTAAACATAATATAAACAGTAGTCATAATAGGAAAATTATATTAAGCATCAAATGCTATCTAGACTAATATAACATAAGTAATTAGGAGAAAATATCCTAATAAACACTTCATACTCACTTGAAGATCGTATACTTATTGTAAAGTGCAACTAAGTCATAGTCATTAGAAATTGTAAAACTGCTACACAGGAAAATAAACAGCTTGACAAGTTTGCATAAAGTGACAATTGGTCTTCTCACATTCCTTGGGATAATTATACTTCTTACATTACGTACAAAATAATTGTCCGGAGAAAAAGGGGGAGGGTCAGAACAATATGCACAGAATATTAAAACTTGCATAAAATGTGAATTTATTTGCATATGTAATTATACAGTTATAGATGAAGCTTATCTCTGAAAGAATAATTAAAAATAACTGATAAGAAGTAACTAAACAATATGTGCCTTTATACAGGTTTTTAATATGCCCTTCAGAGATGAGCAGGGATAACATATGAAACAACCCGGAAGGTGGGGGGAGGGGCAAGTTCCAAATCTGCTCATCTGGTTATGAGTTACTCAGATTACTCTGAGGACTTACCCTGCTTATTGCTTACTCCTTAGACTAAGCCACATCAGACTTATTGCTCCGAACTCTCAATTTGTCCTTATGGGGTTCTAGAAAGAATTCTCAAAAAAAAAAAAAAAAGAAGTTGATAAGATTCAGGCAGAGTATGGGAGCCTTGAGACTGCATTTGCTTCTATGTGAATTTTAGCTATTAGGTCATTGATAAGCAACACTGGGATTCCCAAGAGAGTCCCCATCAGTATGTTTTCTTCTGAGATTAATCAATCCATCAAGGATATCTTTGTGGGTACTTTTCACGTAATATACACATTTCAAAATACATATGCCATTCAGAATCTTGCTTCCTTAGCATCTGTATGCCATAATATGCTGTTAACAATTAATGTGCTTTTGCAATGAAAATGAATTTGTAATATCTTATTTTATCAAATCTATTTAATATATCATATGTTCCACTGCTGAACATATAGTTATGTCTAGTTCTATTCTAATATAAATTATTCCCTTAGTTGCTACTTAATATTGTCTTTTCCATCTATTTCTTCAGGATAAGAATACACTCTTGTAATATAATTGACTTAATGAGGTCACTGAAATTGTATCCTTTAAGTTTTATGCTAAAAAATATTGATTAAAATCAGCAGGCTAGAGTCTGGAAGCAAAAATGTGATTGTAAGTTTATGCTATAAGCACAACCTAGGTTATTCAGAACAGGGATGCTTGAAGAGTGATTCCAAGAGTGGACTTCCTAGGACCCATGAATCCCCTCGATTTATATGCAAACCTTTGTGGTCATGTATATATCTGCACCTTTTCTTATGCAAGTCCATCAGTTTTATTGTACACATCTGTGATGGTTTGTATATGTTTGTCCCAGGGAGTGACACTATTAGAAGGTGTGGCCTTGTTGGAGGAAGTGTGTCACTGTGGGGTTGGGCTTAGAGATCTTCCTCTTAGATGCCTGAGGATGCCCAGTCTGTTCCTAGCTTCCTTTGGATAAAGATGTAGAACCCTCAGCTCCTCCAGCACCATGCCTGCCTGGATGCTGCCCTGCTTCTGCCTTGATGACAATGGACTGAACCTCTGAACCTGTAAGCCAGCCCCAAGTAAATGTTGTCTTTTAAAAAACATGCATTGGTCATGGTGTCTGTTCACAGCAGTAAAACCCTAACCCCGAACTAATACAACATCCATAAGCCAAAGAATTAAATATGTCTGACATGAGTATATGAACCAAAATCATAAGACAGAGTACATATAATGCACTTAGCATTATATCTAACACATGAAATTTGAAATAAACTAGTTAACAATAATTGCATACACCATATTTTATTACAGTCGCTGTTAAAGTGTACCCACTGAAATGATGACCTCTCAACTCATACAAATGTAGATTTTTTTTTTTACTTCTATAAAAACAGAATCTCTTTCTGACTGATAAGGTCAGTGATGGTCAAATGGTATGAACAACTCTGATTAGGAAGTTCGTCAATGCATTATTTTCTCTTGAGCAACTCAATAAAGTTATACCTAACTTAATCTTTACTGATTTGATTGTAGCCATTTTATCTTTCCTGAGAGACGAGGAATCACCTATGAAAACTTATTATGTTTCATATATCGTGAGGTAAAAACAATTAAATTCTTATCAATGCACAATGTACCAAATACACTATGCACTAAAAATAGCTTAGTCGTTTTTATGTGCATGAGTGTTTCACCTACGTGTTTGTGTATGCACCACATGTATGTCTGGTGCCTGTGAAGGCCAGAAGATGTTATGAAATAGACTGGAGCTGAAGTTGATGGATAGATGTGAGTTTCCATGTACGTGATCGAAACCCAACATGGGTCCTCTGCCACCGCAGTGTAAGAAACAGATGCTCTTAGGGTTCTTTGGAGTTACAGGCAAGGAGGGGCACTGGGCCACTCCCTCTCCCAGCTAGCTGCTGGGACCTGCTTGAGTCAAGACTTGGACAGTTATATAGATAGTTTGTTATATCACTGACCCAGGATCAGTTCATCTTAAACCCCAAATTGTTCACTGGATGAAGCTTTGTGTCCTAGGCCAAAGTGATGAGGAGTTTGGGAGTTGCAAGTCTCAGCCTACAGGAGAAGAGACACACATTTCTCACGTTTGGACAATTTCAAAAACTCTGTCTTATACCAAATCAGCATGTTGGCCATTATTTTCTATGCTGGTATGAGCTGTACATTAAAAACTGCATTGTTTTCATTTATGTCTTGAATTTTTTAATGTATTTCCAAGAGCAGCAAATGTTCTTACCGCTCAGCCATCTCTCCAGCTCCATACACTGGATTTCTTTTTAAAGATTTATTTATTTTATGTATATGAGTGCACTGTCACTGCCTTCAGACACACCAGAAGAGGGCATCAGACCCCATTACAGATGGTTGTGAGCCACCATGTGGTTGCTGGGAATTGAACTCAGGACCTCTGGGAGAGTAGTCAGTGTTCTTAACCGCTGAGCCATCTCTCCTGGATTTTTTAATGATGAGACTGTAGGCACATTTCTTGAAATTGACTTATGGTCTAACAACCTTTGATTGTTTTCACCAAAAATATTCTTGAATAACTTTGTTAATGTGTGGCCTACAATCTGATTCGGTACTGTTCTTACAGACATAAATAATCAACTTACATATAAAGCAAACTTACATCTTCAAGTCCATTGGGTAATCTTATTTCCTACGTTAATACATTCTGTAAAAAAAAATGCTGTGGAAGTATTAAACAATGCCTAGTTATTATAGAAAAGAAGGACCATGTAATAACTACATTCTCTTTTCAATATAAAAATCCTAAGGCTGAGTTCAGCTCCTGCATCTGTAAAATGGAACCCATTCACATCTGTTTCACATACATGAAGTTATTTAGTTTGCCCAGTATATAACATATCACACATATTCGATAAGTATTTATTATGTTTGAGTATGAATTGGCCACCCATAGGGAATTTAATATAGCATATATACCAGATTGTAGCCTAAAATAATCTCCCAAGAATTTGTGACAGATTTTACGAAAATAGATGTATTTGTAAAATCTTCAAAAAAAAATGGAGAGAGCAAATTCTCAATATGGAGAGAGAGAGAACAGATTTTACAGAAATAGTCTTATTTGTAAAATGTAAAAGCCTCCAAAAATATGGGGAGAGACAGCAAATTCTCCTATGGGGAGAGAGAAGAACTAAGTCTACTCACAGCCACGCACAGTACTGACAACACGAGATAGAAAGCAGGCCCCCAAAGTGTTCCCTTTGTCTTATTTCTAAGAATCTAAATTTGGACAAAGTGGATCAGATTTATTTAGGTGAAACAGATGGCATTAAGAAATAAATAAGTTACAGGAATATCATGTTATCTTTAAATAAAACAAAAAAGAGGTTTTTAAACTGAGTTAGTAGGACATAAGAAGCCTGCCACAGAAGGGACTTGGTTTAGGAGATGCGATCAATATTTGGGCAGGGGAGAGCAAAGGCAGTGGATACCAAAGCTGTTTTAGACTAGACTGTGAGTGGTGTGTGTGTGTGTGTGTGTGTGTGTGTGTGTGTGTGTGTGTGTGTGTGTGTGAGCCAGAGGGCAGCATGCAGGTGTCTATTCTCACTGTTCACCTTGCTGAAGCAGTTTCTGCAGTCCACTGTGCTCTATGCTTCTTAGCCCTTGAACTTCTAAGCGATTCTCCCATCGCTGTCTTCATCACTCCCTAGGAAGCCTGGGATTACAGATGGATGCCACTATGCCTGATGTTCTATGTGAGTTCCTGGGGATTGAACTCAGTCTCACAGGTTTACACAGTAAGAATTACCTGTGTAGCCATTCCCTGACCTCCATAACAAATCTTGCTTTTTGAAAACAAACAAAAAAATTTAACACTTTAGTATAAACAGAGGCGCTTTTTTTTTTTGCACTTTTACTTGCTAAGCCATTCTCTGATCCTATCACAATTCTTGGTTATTGTTTTTTTCTGGAAAAACAGACAAACAAATGCCTAACCTTTTGGTATAATCTACAATAAAGTGAAAAAGTATTAATTTTTAAAATTTTACTTTCAACATGGTCATTTTTCCAAAATGTAGTTTTTAACTAACATTATTAGTTTTTTTAAACAACATTTATTAGTTCCTAAATCATTAATCCATTCCTGGGCTTTTTTCTTTTTCTTTTTTATTTTTTTATCCCGCCCCATCTCTATAAGGGTGCTCCCCCACCCACCCACTCCTGCCCTGGCATTCCCTTACACTGGGGCATCGAACACCCTCAGGCTCAAGGGCTGCTTCTTCCACTGATGTCCAACAAAGCCATCCTCTGCTGCATATGTGGCCAGTGCCATGGGTCACTCCATGTTTTCTATCTGCCAGAGATTTAAATGACCTCAACTCCCTTTGGATCTCTTCTATCTCTATTCTATGGTGCTGTTAACGGTCACAGGAGAACTGAGATAGAGGGATAAAGCAAATATAATAAATAGAAAGAGAAGGTGTGGAATGCTTGCTGCCCTTCCAGAGGGCTAGAGCCAGGTCCCCAGCACCTAAGTCCAATGACTAGCAACTCCAGAAAAGCTGACACCCTCTTCTAGTCTCTATAGGTACCTTCATATATATGCATACCCATGTGTGACACACAGAGAGATATATACATATATTTTTTAGGAAATGGAAGATATCTTTTTCTTTTTTTAAAAAACAGGGAAAATCAAGTTAAAGTTCAATTCAAATGTTTAAGCACGAAATGATTAGAAAGATAGTGAAACAAAAATAAATCCACTTTCAAGAAATGTTAGAGTAGTAAGTAGTTATAAACAAGGCACAGTGGAAGCATTGACCTTGACTGCTCCTCCAGCCGAGCATGCTCTGTTGGGGGATCAGATTGCAGGACTGTCTCTCTGTGGGAGAGAGCAAGAGGATTGTATTTGGTAGGGTGAGAGTTTCTGACCTGATGCAGGCTGCTTTGGTTAATTGGGAACTAGATGGTTGCCCTTTGCCCAACGGAGTTGACCTTTGGGGGCAGAGAAGGGTGACAGCGGATTTCCAGAAAAACAGAAACCCATTGTGACGCCTGCTCTTTGTTGTCACCTTAACTGGGATTAACTAAAATCTAAGAATCTGTTCTGGGTTGAGCAGAGCATCATCTGAGGACACGATCAGCAGCACTGCCATCTTGGGGTCTGCTTTGTGATCTAACAGCAATGACTCATGCTGAAAGGATCTCAGAAGATGTGACCTATATACATCTGTTTTTGTTATTATTATTGTGAAATGGCACTTTACCCATCTGAGGAATATTTGTGCTCCCAAAGGATGTAGAAGGTATTTTGTAGGAGATCCCGACATCTGAAGTTTGTGACTCCAACTGGAATATTTGTGAACCCTCCTTTCTCCTTAATTAGGACAGACTCTCAGCAGTAGAGACCACCATGAGAACATCAGTGGGAAGTGCTGGCTGATCTAGTTGACACACGCCAAGAGCACGTCCATCAAGATTTGTGTCAATTTAAATCTCACCTACACACAAAGAAATCAATACAGCATTTAAAAGCCTTTTGTTCCTGATAGGAGACTCAGCATTAAAACTCCTTGGGTTAAAGTTTGTCAAGTTGGTAGCCATGTTTTAATTGTCAGAAACAAATGAGTAAAGCAATAAATGACTGACCACTCACTCACTATACAACAACAGAAGTTGAAAGGTAGACAATGATTTTTCTGAACTGTATCCTCTTCTTGCTTTTTGATTTATATTCTTGCAAGTGCTTTAGAATCAGCATGTATAATCACAGAAAAGATGCATAATTTAAAAAGTAACCAAGGTGCTGGGGAGAGTCAGAGTCAGTAAAGTGCTTGCCCCACAATCATGAAGACCTAAGTTCTGATCTTAAGCATTAAGCAAAATGCTGGGTTTGGGGGATGCACGCCAATCATCTGAGCTACAAAGTGGAGAAAGGAGATATCTAGCCAGACAGCCTGGCTGAATGAGTGAGCTCCCGATTCAGTAGAAGATCCTGTCTTACTAAAGTGGAAAGCAGTTGGACAAGATGCTCAACATTGACCCCTGGCCTCCACATGCATCTGCCCACATTCATGCACACGCATCAACAGGCATGTACACACAAGCTCATAAGAGTAGCAGAAAGAGAATTGTGCAAAACAGAAATGCAATGTTTCTAAAGATTTGTGATGAGTTATTGATTTTATATTCTGTATCTCCGAAACCATACTCAGAACCCTGTGTTTTAATCTATTTAATAAGAATCTGTGCCTATATTTCACAATTCAACACCCATGTAGTAAATAGGACTAAGGCATATTGATAGTAGCAATCTATATTTCTGCTGTGTTTATTCCCCCTACTCCCAAATTACGATTTCCCAATTCTTCAGGTTCTTTTGGAATCTTCCTAGTTCTCCTTGGGAGTCTACAGAATCAAATCTATTTTTCTTATACTCCTTGCAAAGGAGAAGCCACATGGACTTTGATCTGCAGGAAAAAGTTGAATTCTCACAATGTTAATGGTTAAGAGCTTTGGAGAAACTTCAGTGTGCTGAAGTCATGCTGTGCCTTCCAAAAAAAGAGACTGCTTTTTCCTTCTTTGCTTTGTGCCTAGAGACCAAAATAGAGATTCTTAGTGTCCACATATCTTCAAGAGATGAGAAAATCTGGGGACACTTTATCCTCCACTGTGAGACCTGAGCCAGCACAGAAAAGGTAACAGGGTGCTCTGATGAAAACCAGTGCTCCCTCTCCTGCATCTGTTAGAGCGAACTTTCTAGCCCAACTCTCTTCCTAAGTATGAGTGGCTTCCTGAAAGGCTTCGTTTAGCCAGGCATATTGACTACTGACAGCCCAGCCAGCAGTCAGGCAGTCATATTTGAGTACCAGCAGGATATACAGCTTTGATTCCAATAGGGTCCTTAACTATGTTTAAAAAAAAAAGAAAAAGAAAAGAAAAAGAAAGAAACAAACAACAACAAAAAACCATAAAAGCCTTATCCTAAAACCTAGTTGGCAGTTATCCTTAATTGCAATTACATACTTAGGGGAGTATACGCCTCAACATGGCCTAGTGAGTAGAGAACAGAAGCAAGGGACATTTTACACCATGGGCAACAGAGTGATTTTGATGTGAAGATGAGCAAGCCAATGAATAGGGCAGAACAGAGATCCCTAAAGTGACACCTGCACAGGGCAATACCTCACACTCTTCTCATAGTTTTAAATTTTTCCTAAAATATATTTTGATCATACTCTGTCCCTTCCCCCCAAGTTCTTCCAGATCTTCCTCACCTCTCTACTCACGGAACTTCCTCTTTTCCCTCTCCTTCTTCCTCTCCCTTCCTCTCCCTCTTCTCCCTCCTCAAAAGAACCCGAAGAATGGCAACTCTAACCATTAAAAAAAAGTTCACCAAAAAACCATTATGTCTATTTTGTGCTGGTCAGCTACTCCTGTGCATGAGGCCTGCCCTGGAGTGTGGTTGAGACACCCATTGTCACTACATTGGAGAAAACCAATTTTCCTTCCCAGCAGCTGTCTACTGCAACTATCTTCTTGGTTAAAGGTGGGACTGTGTTCACTTCCCCTTCTCTGTCCTGGGATTTTGTCTGGCTTGAATTTGTGCAGAGTCTCTGTGAGTTCATATGTGCATCAGCCTGGTGCTGTCTGGAAAATTATCTTTATACATAATGTGGGAGGTTTATGCTAAACAAAGATGAGTGGTTTTCTGTGTAGGCTTCAATAAATCCCCAAATATCTCATAATGTATATCAAAACATTTAAAAAGATTTTAATACCTAATCCCAAAACATTTTGTCGTAAGCATTCAAGATAAACTCTACTTGACCTATGAAGAGATTCTAGCACAGGAGTCTACTGTGTGTGAAATCTTATCTTAAAAGTACAGACTACGATGCAAAACAGCAGGCTTTATTACAGTACCAACTTCTGAGGGTATTATCCAGATGTGAGGTATCTAGCATTGTAAGATGGGAGAAGGGGTGATTGCGAGGGAGGCAGTGAGCAGGATATAAAGTGAATAAGTTAAAAAAATAATAGTCTATTGACTCAAAGATAGGACCTTACACTTTAATCTCACCAATATAGGCTCTTCTCTTTTCTTATGTCAAGCTTACTATGTGTGCTGTATACAAAAGTGTCATTAAGGGCTGGGCACATAGCTCATTGGTAGCATGCTTACCTAGCATGCAAGAAGCCCTTAGGATCTAGCCCCAGCATGGAATAAAGCCAGTGATGGGGCATCCTGTCTTACTCAGGGTTTCTATTCCTGCACAAACATCATGACCAAGAAGCAAGGTGGGAAGGAAAGGGTTGATTCAGCTTATACTTCCACATTGCTGTTCATCACCAAAGGAAGTCAGGACAGGAATTCACAAAGGGTAGGAACTTAGAGGCGGGAGCTGATGCAGAGGCCATAGAGAAATGTTACTTGCTGGCTTGCTTCCCCTGGCTTGCTCAGCTCTCTTTCTTATAGGACCCACGACTATCAGCCCAAGGATGGCACCACCCACAATGGGCCCTTCCCCCTTAATCATTAATTGAGAAAATGTCTTACAGCTGGATCTCATGGAGGCATTTCCTCAAGGGAGCTCCTTTCTCTGTGATAACTCCAGCTTGTGTCAAGTTGACACACAAAACTAACCAGTACAATCCCTATAATGAAAGCAGATCAAGGTCATTCTCAGGTACATAGCAAGCTCCAATTTAGCACTGAATATACAATACAGTATCTCAAATAAAAAAAAAACATTGTTTTCTGACTGGAGAAATTCATAGCTTAGCATTATCTTCATGTCAACACTGTGCTACGCATGTGTCAGGGGTATGATTAGGCAAGCTTTGATGATTATGTTTACAATGTGAATGTTTCATGAATATAATTAGCAGACATGGTTGCAATTCTGTCTTTTCAGAAATAATAATTTTGAATTCCATAATTCTGTTTTCTACCTAGGGAAGTTTGAGACCGCACGATTTTGATTTGTGGACATCATGGGAATTCAGACCCAAAGGAGATCAAGCATAAAATATGAACTGTACAAACTAAGAAGGAAATACAATACCACACAGCAACTTACCTCTCTAGACCTGTTTTAGTTAGTTCTTTATTACAATTATGAACCATCTGATACAAGGTGCTTATGAGAAGAGAGGCTTATTTAGCTTATGGTTTAAGGATTTGAAATCTAAATAGCATAGACTCTTAGTTGCACTAGCTGGTAGAAGCATGTGTCAGCCAATAGTCATATCTCCATCCAGGAAGGAGACAGGATGATCAAGGGAGCAAGCTTGCTTCTTTTACAATGACCCTTCACAGGATACAAAGGGATCACACAATAACAACCAATAGGGTCCCACAAAAACTAACCTCCACACTAAGTTGACCCCCACTTCTTAAAGACTCATTACTTTCCAGTACAAAGACCTTGGATGGAGTCTTTTAGTCACATAAGCATTTGAGAGACCACAAGTAATGTATACCCTAAGCCATGCTAAGACCCATCCTATCTCTCATTTTAATTTATTTTTGCCAAATATGAAGGCTATATTTGCACATAAGACTTTTTTCCCTGTACATCTGCAAGATGGTTTCCTGGTTGACTCATTGCCTTGGTGACAGACTATTTAAGATCCTATTTCTAGTCTGTCTGTGCGAATCTCAGGACCAAGCTGATTCGCTGGTGCATTTATTTATGAAACAATCAAGTATCGGCATCACTCGCCTGGATGTGTCCTAAAGGATGACCAGTGCATTTAAAGAGACAGAACACTTAACGAGAACACTGCAGGTCTGATGTGTGTTCTCAGGGACAGCCTTCTCTCTAACTATTTTTGATCTTTCACAATAACCCTCACTTCTACTAACATACTATATGCTTCCACACTTAACTCTCCTTGAGAGACCTGGTTTAAATCCTAAATGGCTACATCTGTTCAACACAGAGCAAAATGTAGATCTGGAGAAATAAAGCTGGGTTCTAGAAATCTAAATTATTTAAGCACGTAATTCTGACCCATGAACGCTAGAGATACTCAGTCTTAATTTTTCCTCTACTGAAAGTAAAGATTGTTTTGGCTAACAAAAGCTAGAAATAACTGCACATTGTATCTCTGATTCTTATACTCATACTTAATTAAGAGGACTCTGGGGGAGATCATGAGGTGTTTTGGCTCACTGTACAGCTTCAAAATTTCCACAAAGTGAGTGAAAATTAAATATAGTAGCAAAACTAGCAGGAAGGAGAACAAACATGAGCAAAGTATAATGACACACGGTTGAAGCTGCCAGGATGAAACCATTGGCCTCGTGGGTTAACCCCCCCCCCCAAAAAATTGAAAAAATCAAAATTATATTGTGAGTCTAATAAAGTGAGACAGCCTATTATTCTGCAAAGCAGCATTGATTGGACAAGCAATTTAGGTGAGAGCATTAATAGATTTTGTTTATCTTCTTTCAGTCTTCTTAGTCAAGCTCAGAGATGCTATAAAAATGTATTTCAGCCGTCAAAACCCAGAGGCAGTTAAGTTGATATAAATTGATTTAGCACGTTTTTTAGTATAAACAGCTACCAAGGTATCTACACTTTTCTAATATTCCCAACATGCTAGTGAATGACTGAGGACACTGTGTTGTCTTATGAATAATTATAATATCATTATACAATAATAAAACATTTTAATGATATTGAAGTAAGCAATGAGAATAATAGAAATATTAGCTTCCTTGGGCAATTTGTAGAGTGTGCGCTTTCACATCAGCAAGAGAAATAAAAATAAAACATAGTTTTCCTAATTTTATTCTCTTTCCAGGCATTCCTTCCCTAAGAATGTACCTGTAAGTACTAATTTTTATGCATTTTTAGATGGCATGTTCTCAACAGGACTGACACAAGCAGGGTTGCTTAGACAATTATAAATACATTTCTTTCTCCTGCTATGCTATTTATCCCATGATTATATACTGGAATGGCAGTAACATTATATCTCTTGGGAATTTCCATTAAGTGATCAATCTGTCCATTAGGATCTTTACCATTGTATCATATTAAGCTCCTGCTATCATTTTCTATTTTCCCCTCTATTAGTACTAAATAGATACTGTTGGATCTGAGAGAAGGATGCTGTTCTATCGTGGTATCCCTTCCCACTGATGACCATGTGATGCTCAGCTCTGTCTGTTATGCAGCCAACACTTACCCATTGTCCTGAAGAATTCTGTGAGATTGCAATTTTCAGCTTATCTTTTTTTTTTAATTCTTAAGCTAGCCTACAGTGTGTGCATGTATGTGCATGTGTATTGTGTGTATGTGTGTGTGTGTGTGTGTGTGTGTCTGTGTGTGTATTGTAAATGTAACATTTATTTACCCAATGTAATTGTCTTAGAGGCAATTCTTAAACTCTGTGTTGCTATCCTCTCAAAGTAACCTTTATGTAAAAATCTTAATAAATATTCTTTTTGATTAAACATTCAATAAACACTGGTTTATTGACAAGTACAATACTGGTAAGTGGTAGATGGTAGAGATATACTTACAAATCAGATTATAATCTTTCCATAAGTTTAAAGGTATAACAGTGGGTTGCCAAATAATTTAAGTAGCTATAGGAATCTGAAGTTGAATTTTTAATTACTTTATTTATTCATTTGCTTTTGAGTCAGATTTCCACTCTGGCCAAGCTTGTGTGAAAAAACACACTGTATAATCAAGGATAATCTCTAACTCATATTCATCTTCCAACCTAAGCTTCTAGGTGCTGGGATTACAGGTATGAGCCGCTATGCCTGGCACCATTACTTTTAGAAATTAAAATTAAAACTAGTTAGTGGCAGGGAGACTTAAAGAGGTGAATTAGATTCAACAAGTGTAGTGTGAAAACTAAATTCTGTTTTAAACAAGCTATCTGTATTAAAATGTTCTTGAAAGAATAATCAACTCAATTGTTGTTATAATTTGAATCTTGAAGGTGTATGCATTAAAAGTTTAGAGTCCTGTACATTCTTATGGGGTGATTAGTAGAGCCTATCATGAGGAAGGACCTTCTCAGATGTCCATTGTACGCATGATCTCAATGGGGATTATGACCCCAGTCCTTATTTTCTTCCTGGTAGTAAGGTGAGTATTTTGTTCCATGTGCCCAATCCCACTGGCATCTAACACACTCACCAGGGGCTCAGAGCACTTTGAAACATTCAAACCATGAGCCAAAATAACTCTTCTCTCTTTCAAAGTTATGTGTTTGAGGTATTTTGTCATAGTGATAGAATACTAACTGTGTTAGTTAGAGTTTCTGTTGCTGTGAAGAGACACCATGATCATGACAACTCTTATAAATGAAGATATTTCATTGGGGCTGGCCTACAGTTCACAGATTTAATTCATTGTTGTCATGGTGGGGAGCATGGTGGCATGTAGGTGGACCTGGTGCTAGAGAGTTGCTCAAAGTTCAACATTGTGATCCACAGGCAGCAGGAAGAGACTGAGACACATCACATTGACTGAAATAATTATGGAGTGGGTGTTAATGTGATGCCAATGAATTATTGTCAGTTTGTAAGGTATGATAGTGGTGCTATGGTAAAATAACAAATGTTCTGTAACATTTGTGAATGCATACTAGCTACGAGTGAAACAGAGCCTTGTGTGCTACTCCTGCTGCTACTGACTACACTAGACGCACCATGATATTCTTTTCTTCGGTGTATACTTAAATTTTTCCTAATTAAAATTGCTTACTTTTGTACGTGTGTGTGTGCAGGTGCACAGGTGTGAGTGCACATGAGGGCACGTCATTGTGGAGGTCAAAGGACAGCATCTGTGGCCTTCAGTTGCCACTCTTGAGATGACACTCATATTGTGTTTTAGACAGGGTGTATTAGTAACATGAGACTCATGAGTTGACTAGGCCCTAGGGATATGTTTGTCTGCCTCCTCAGCCCTGAAATTACAAGTATACACCACTACACACACCACTAATTCAGATACTTATAGAGAGATAGCGTTTTTTAAAAAATAATACAAAGGAGCACTTAATATGTAAAGGTAAAAATAAAACATGCATATATAAGATAAAAAGTTTTCCTTCATTACCAACAAAGTTTTATTTTCAGGGAGAAATCATTGTTAGTATTTTAATATATATACCAATATGAACATTTCTATAACTATTGTATGAGCTTAGAGTCTTTTTTTCCAAAATATTTTAAAATCTTTTCTTTGTAGAAGTCATATCTTAGGTATTTTCTCTGTGACTAAATTCTCCCTGTCCTTATTCTTAGTAACCAATACTGAGTGTTTCCTGGTTTGGCTATTTTGTGTGTCCAACTTTACAGTCATAGTCCATAGCACACGAGTCTTTACTCCATTCCCAAATCTTACTAATCGCAAGCAATATTAAAGGGACCTTAAATATGCTTTTTTTATATATATTTGCCTACCCACATTTGTAGAATGAAGCTTTCGAAGGAGAAGTGACAGGCACTCTAAATTCATAGTCAAGTGTGAGGGCATTAGAGTCTTTCCCTGTCTGAAGCAAGCTAAGTGTACTTCCTGGTAGGTCTAGTGGTGTTGGCCACATAGTTTAACTATCTCAGTATCAGCACTTCTTAAATTCTCTCTCTGTCTCTGTCTCTCTGTCTCTGCCTCTCTCTATGTCTCTCTGTATGTATGAGACAGAGTATGTATATATGTGTGCATGTGTATCTATGTGTTTGTGCACGTGTGTTAAAGATCAGATGACAATTAACAGAATGAGTTTTCTCATGTTTTCTCAGACCATGTGTGTCTGAAGGATTGAAACAGGCTGTCAGTCTTGGTGAAAGGCATTTTTTTCCCCCACTGAGACATTTCACTGGCTCTCAACATCAGTTTTTAACTTTTGAAAATGAAAAATAGAATTAAGAACAATGATAGTTCCTTTGTAACATTATTGTGAGGCTATATATAATATAATGCATATAAAAAATAGCACACACGGGACTCAATAAATGTCAGCAAGCATTATTAACAGTACAAGTTGGCTTGACCTATGTTGCCACCAATAGTAAGAAATCAATTGCTATTAATATAGTAGAGGAAAATAATCTTACTTCAGCTTCTAGTTTCTCAATAAGCATTCACTTTGTCCATAATTTGTTTGTAAATTCATGGCTACTTGCATATTATTTCTATATAATATTAACTAGTGATCTCTGTGTATTTTCCCATTGCTGTAGTCTATATTTTAATTATTCCAAAATGCTCAGCTATTTGGTATTTGATCCTCAGTTGGTACTACTGGGAGGGGGTGAAATGTTAAGAAAAGGACTTAGTGAGGGGTCATTGGTCCTGGGGGTGTGACCCTGAGGATGGTGGGACCTCAGACCCTTCCAACTCCAGTTGTACTTCTCTGTCGAGAGGTGAATGATTTGAAACTCACTCCTGCTCTGGTGTACAAAGAACAGGACGAAATGATCACAGAATGAAAACTCTAAAACTGTGAGACAAAGTAAAATTGTTCTTTTTATAAACTGTTGTAGTATGTTTTGTATAGACAGAAAGCCAACCAACTCACCTCTGGAGATTCCAGCGACGGAACAAGCTACCTACAAGTTCTGATGAAAACTGCGTTTCCCCAGTTTCTGGATACTTTAGCTTCAACAACGTGGGCGAGAAGTGCCAGGGCGCAGGCATCTGCGCCTCGCGTCAGACTGACATGCTCATCATGCAGCTGGATGAAACTCCATTTTTAAAATGAGAGCAACCGAACGAGTCAAAACTTAAAGGACTAAGAACATAAAGATGAGTGCATGAGTGAGTTCAACCCCTTCCCAAGCAACACAGACTAGCAGCCAAGCTGAACTTTCAGCTTTCAAATTCCGTGGTTTTAAGTTATGAACACACAGAAATGGGTATTCAAGATCAATCACAGTAACACACTAAAGCCTGAGTGATATTCTGAGGAGGTAGAGGCGGGAGGTTAGATCTTTATCATCAGCCTCAAGTACATGAGACCTCCCTTCAGTTTAAAAATAACAATAATTAAACAAAACAAAGAAAAACAAAACACAGGAGCCCATGCTCCAGAACTGAGAATAAACCAAGGTATTCCAGATTTTACATGAACTGAAATTTATCACAAGTCATCCTAATAATCACATAATCCTAACAGTCTATATGAATACAATATTTACCAACAGCAAATGTCCTCTCTGGGGGAAAAATGCAGAATGTAACATTGTGTAAATACTGATCATCCTCCTACTCAGCATTCAATCAAAATTACTACATGAAGATAAGACCAAGTTACTAAAAATCAAAACCCAAAGCAACCATAGCAATAAAAAGAGACAACAGAAATGCAGGCACAATCCTGGAGTAGCTATGGCTGGCCTACACCAGCCTGTGCTACCTAATGAAACAAGATCTAAAGGGGGACGTGTAAAAGGGAGAGAGAGAGAGAGAGAGAGAGAGAGAGAGAGAGAGAGAGAGAGAGAAAGAAGACAGAGAGAATCCCCCAATCAAAGATAACACAACTGCAGTGCCTATTTGATAGCAGAGTGTCATGTGACCACTCCTGTAGTAAAGCCACAAGACCATCCCAAACCAGCTGGGACCAATGCTGCCAATAAAGAAGGCAACTGCTAACTGATGGAATTCTGCTTCGTTATCTTTCTAAAACCGTCTTCAGAGAGTTAACTTTGTTCTGGCTCCTATTGGGCATTTGATGCCATAATGCTTGAAGGAAAAACCCACACAAGATCAATCAAGGAGAGTAAATGCTATTCCGTACTCGCCTTCCTTCTGTATTTCCCCATCAGACAAATGATTCCAGGTCCCAGTTCTGGGAGCCTTTCAAGGCCTACACTCACCCATGGACTGTGCACTTACCCCGTGTCATAAAACCCCTTTCAAACCCCTTAGAGAGGAGGAGACTCGGAAGGGCAGACAGTCAAATGATCGTTATTGTTTGTGGCAAAGAAACCAGCACCATTTCCTTTAAGTAAAAAACAATAGCGGCAGCATCCAGCTTCTCATGATAAGATATAAGAAGAAGCCATCATCAAGCTGTATTCCTAACGTGGATTCTATTCCCAGGATCCCACATGGTGGCTCACAGCTATGTGTAATTCCAGTTCCAGGGAATATGATGCCTCTTCTGGCCTCTATGACTGACTACTAGATGTAGGTGTGCCTACATACATGCAGGAAAGACACACATATACATAAAAGAAAAGAGAGTAACATCTTTCACTTTTTTCCTGTGAAGCAAGAATTATGTCAAATTCACTATCTTTCAGACTATACAATAAAAATTTTAAATTTAAGAACCTGTTGTAGTAATGACAATTACTAGAAAATATCAAATAATCAATTCTTAATAGTAGATAACATAAACTCATAAAAATAAGCTGTGGATTTTGAAAGGGTAAGACAGGGAAGATAATTTAAAGACAACAGAATGAGTCAGGAAACATTATGATGATAGACATTTATCCCCAACACCGTGTTTTTATTAATTATTTGTGAAATGCATACAATGCACCCAATCACACTCAATTCCCATTTCTTCCCAGTTCACCCTCCCACACTTGCCCTGGAAAATACACCAAGTCCAATTTGTGTTGCTCATATACTCATTGTAGCATGATCAAACTCCAAGTGGCCAGGCCCCTTAGAGAAAACCATGACCTGTCCCACCACCCCCAACCCATCTCGGCCAGAAGCTATCAACTGTGAAGAGCTACACTTCACCATGTTTATCGCAATTTTTAAGCTTGCTCTTTAATAGCTTCACATCTGGACTGTTTCTTTGGGGAGGTGGGGTAGGGAGATCTTGGCACAATAACCTTCAAAATCTCTCATTCTCACTTACGAGTCTGTAGTCGCCAATACCACTGCAAGAAAGGCTTCCCTGCCCACAGCTGTCATCGCCAGCACAGATCTCTCACATCAACATGGTCACCAATCACAAAGGTCTTTCAAGGAGACTTAGCTCAGAAAATGTACCATTTTTCATCTCAGATATCTTGTTCTTGCTCAGTCAGGGGGATCCTGAGGTTGGGCAGCAATGACCTGTGTGAGCTCTGGGATGCTCTCCCACTCTCTCCTCAGCTCCAGCCATCCTGCTAGTACCCAGGGCACGGCTGTCTTGTTTGTGGCCTTCACACAGTGTTGGGGCCGTGCTCACCTCCCCACAGTGTTGGGGCCATGCTCACCTCCCTACAGAGGGCAAGCAGAAGAGTGGCAGCAGGAACAGTCGCTCTGTGCCGTGAGTTAGGCCTGCAGGGCTGACTGCACTGTCCTAGCAGACAGTGTGGCAGCAAGGTGGAGGCCCAAGCCTCTGGGGAGGTGTCTTAGTCAGGGTTTCTATTCCTGCACAAACATCATGACCAAGAAGCAAGTTGAGGAGGAAAGGGTTTATTCTGCTTACACTTCCACACTGCTGTACAGCACTAAAGGAAGTCAGGACTGGAACTCAAGCAGGTCAGGAAGCAGGAGCTGATGCAGAGGCCATGGAGGGATGCTTCTTACTGGCTCGCTTCCCCTGGTTTGCTCACCCTGCTCTCTTATAGAACCCAAGACTACCAGCCCAGGGATGGCACCACCCACAAGGGGCCCTCCCTCCTTGGTCACCAACTGAGAAAATGCCCCACAGCTGGATCTCATGGAGGCACTTCCCCAAATGAAGCTCCTTTCTCTGTGATAACTCCAGCCTGTGTCAAGTTGACACCCAAACCCAGCCAGGACAGGCCGCGAAGCCCCTCTGCTCTGCGAGGACGTGCTCCTTCGTCCACACACCTGTGGCCGCTGCTCTGCCTCTAGCTTTGCTTCTCTGTGCCACGCACACCACTCCAGTCTGCCATCCTTTCTCCCCCAGAAAAGCCAACTTGTAAAGGTCCGTGATTCACTGAAGAATGATACTCCAGACGCAAATAGTGTGTATGCATGCAAAGAGTATTCCATTACCAAGATTGACAACCAAGTGTGCTGGAAGGCCTGATTTAAAGCACATTAGGACATTCTGGGGTCGGTGATCCTTATCTTATTCCATCTCCTGGGATGTTCCATTACCAGGGCGTGAGGGCTGGAAACCATTGCTGAGGAAGTAGCTGAGGAAGGTCTGGAAACTGTTGCTGACCCATTGTCCTTGCCTTGGACTAGGTAACCTGGCAGCTTCTGAGGCCTGGACTTGCCCAGTTCTTGGAAACAGAGATTTAGGCCTAGTCTCCTGAACTGCCAGTTTGAAGCCTATCATGGAATCAGCCTAGCCCTCTCAGCCTTTGGATGATAGATTTTAATAGAAACATTTTAGAAAATTGTGTCAAATTCTCCAGTTTAAAAAAAACATTAGAATCGAAAAACAAAAGTCAATTTGTTAAATTGGTCTTACAAATTGTCTTAAAAAAGACCTATCACAAACATTTGGCACAGAAAGGTTGAAAACAGCATATTGGTAAAAACATATAACTCAAAACTTCCATGTGTTTAATTTTATCTTTAAAAGTCACCTCATTTTTCCTTTAAGTGAAGGGAAAGGGGGGAAATCAATTACATTAGTCATCTTAATTAAATGTAAAGATCTGAACACATTTATTTCAGTAAAGAACAAGCAAAAGAAAACCCATAGTTTTTAGGATTTAGCATGATTAATTAGTCTCACTTAAGTGCTATATATAATATTTTTTCCGAGCAAATTTTTTTCAAGCACAAAAATCCATTTGCCAAAAATTGATGAAGTATTGGATCATAAATCAAACCTCAATGAGTTTCAACCTATTAAGACCATTAATCTTGGGGAATTAGGCAAGAACTTAATAATAGGAGTATCTAGAAAAGGTCCAGATGTTTGGAAAGAAATATACATGTAGATAACCCACTGATCAAAGAATCATTCCCCATAACAACCTGGGTCATATTATGACAGAAAACATGACATTTCAAAATGGTTTAGATGTAAGTCTGTCCTTAATCATCTGGCTTCTGATTGGAGTTGAAGCCTTCCCTATAAAAAGGAGTTCATACCAGGTACCAAGGACCCGGTCAAAGATCCATGCAGAAGGTTTAGAGTCACTAGGACGGAAGCTACTTGTCTTCAGTACTGCTCTGTTGCTGTGAAGAAACACCATGACCAAGGTGACTTATAAAAGAAAGCTTTTAATTGGGGCCTTGCTTACAGTTTCAGAGGCTTGGTCAATGATCAGCATGTCCAGGAATGCTGGGGCAGGCAGGCATGGTGCTGGAGCAGTAGCTGATCCACAGGCAGAGAAGTAAGATTAGGCCTAGTGTGGGCTTTTAAAGCCTCAAAGCCCACCAGTGACACACCTCCTCCAGCAAAGCCATACCTCCTAATCTTTCCTAAAGAGTCCACCAACTGGACACCAAAGCATTCAAATATGAGTTTATGGAAGCCATTCACACCCAAGCCACCACATTAATATTGTTATTTTGCTAAATAAATGTATTGTCAAACTGCCTCTTAAATATTTACATTCATACCCACAGACAAGTGCTGTATTCACCCTCCCTTTGCAGCCAATAATGGTTAAAGCAGATATACATGGCTAAACGTGCTGAAAATTAGTGACTGTTGACCATTCAGCATGAAATAAGATGCCCATAAGATCCTTTCCTAGGCTCAAAGAACATCATGGAAGAACAGACAGAAAGAGGGAATGGCAGGAAAGAGGTCCATGAATGGCATACCAAGGCTGAGACATAAACTCAGGAAAAGCTGAGCTCACATAGAGCCTGCACAAGATGAAACCCATAAAAATTCCGTCACAGAAGGGGAGGCTCCAGGGGAGAAAGCAGCTGTTGGATGATAGGAGGCCATTTTGCCTCCAGTGGCATAGACACTAGTGACCCAGTGCTTAGCACCACACCCATGCCCACTCTGGTGGCCCTGGCTAAAATCAGTGGGCCACAAGGGCCGAGTATGTTCATAATGCATTGTAAACGTGTATAAAATCATCCAAGAAGTAATTTTAACAAAGAAATCTTGAAAAGAAAGAAAACGGAAAGAAAGAAAGAAAGAAAGTAAGTAAGAAAGAAAGAAAGAAAGAAAATAGAGCCTGTTGAGAGTAGAAAGACAAAGGGCTGAGATTTGGCGATCTAAGTCTTTAAATGTTCTCACACTTTCAGTTTTCAGCATTTTCTACTTTTGAAAAAATAGAAAAATAAGTTCCACAAGATCCAGACTTCCGTGTCTCTGTGCTTATTTCAGAAACCAGCGTGAGTTTTCAGTCTTTCTGAGCTTGCATTTGCGACTGCACACACGCCCTAATCTCCAGAGACCTTTGTTAGCTTTTCCTCTTATGTATTTTTTTTTAATCCTAAAGTCAGATTATGCTTCTCAGCACCACTCTATGGCAGAAAGTATTACCCACACACTGGGTGGTTCCGACTCACCCTTCCAGAAACAGGCAGGCACAAGCCCCTGGGCCAACAGACAAAACCAGTTGCTCTTCAGGTTTCCACCTCATGGCACCCACACAGCTAGAAGTGTCTGCTCAGCCTCCGCGTAGTCACTCTGGCCTCACAACAGGATTGGCTAAGCACACAGTTACATGGGCAACGCTTACAGGGCTTTAGACTCTGGAGCAGGTTGCTGCCACCTACTATAATAAGCTTTATTCTCGGGATAAACAGTTTTGAGAAAACAATGCATTCACTATTTAGTTTTGGAACTCATCAATTAACGTATCTGTGTATATTAGTAGAAATTATTCAAATGAATTCCTCACAGAAACTGAATTGAATTATCTGTGAATACAACCTAGAAAGACCTAACTAGAAACAGCCGATTAGCCTATTATCAGTATGATAGAATTCTCAACCACATCAAATATTTAAGAGCCTTGAAATTCTCTTGCTTACTTTTATAACACTTAGTATGATAGAGGTTCATTTATATAGCTTCACTAAATAAAACAGAAATCTCTCTATTGAAAATATTGATTTATCTAGAATATCCTACTTACTTAAAGAGGAACCAGTGCTCTTGAGAAACCAGGAACTAGATGTCCTCCATTGAGGGTAATCAATCAATTTCCTTAAGGATGAAGGAAAAACTGAAGAAACCTTATCCTTCTGGGTACCTAAGTTTCCATGGAAGCAGGCAGTGTTGACAGCCAATAATACCAGCTCTCCTCTAGTCAGGACAGGAAAGTCAGAAAACAAAACAAGTCAAATAGACCAAGAGAAGGGGGATGGGCAGGGAGGGAGGGAGGGAAAGAGAGGCAGGGAAGGAAAAGAGAAGAAAGGAAAAAAGAAAAGGGTAAAGGAAAAGATTAAGAAAAAAATAAGAAAGAAACAAGGAAACTAGTCATTTTAAGAGCTTTTAAAGCTGGGCAGTGGTGGTACTTGCAGAGGCAGGTGGATCTCTGAGTTTGAGGCCAGCCTGGTCTATAGAGTAAGTTCCAGACATGAAGGGCTGCATAGAGAAAGCCTGGTATATACTTCTGTCCCTGCCCTTCCCCCAACATACACTCAAGAAACCTCAGTATTTTAAGTAAATGTTGTATTTTTTTTTTATTTATTTAGAATTTTTGAGACAAGGTCCTGTTATATCCCCCTGGATGATCTGGAACACCCAATGCAGACAAGGATGGTCTCAAACTTGTAGTAATAACCCTCCTGCCACTGCCTCCTGAGTTCTAGGGTTACAGGAATTGTGTGGCCACAACTAACTTGTAAATACCTCCCATTTACAGAAGAAATTATGAGTATTTCTCTCTCTTAGGACTTTGCTAATTAGTGAGCATTATCATAAAAATAGTTTTAAAGGCTGTTAAATAGGTTTGGAGCAATGGCTAAGTACTCTTTTAATAAACCCGTGTGGTTTTCATTTAACAAAACAAAACAAAACTAATCAGAGCTTTTGAGGGAAGGCATGTACTCAACCGAAGTTTACAACAGCTTGCCGAGTCAGAAGGATGTCTAAAGAGAAGCTGGAACAGATAGTTAATCCAATTAACTGGGGATTGCCAAACGGACAGAATATCCAGGTCCCTTTTGCAATGCGTGTGCATCTGGCACCACCCTTAGTTGAAAGCTTGTGAGCATCCTCCCGAAGGCTCTCCACCCTCATCTGTTTCCTCATTCTCAGCTTCACCATGACAACAGGTGTGCTGCTGGTGCTGGTGCTGGTACTGGTGTTGCTGCTGCTGCCGCTGCCACCGCCACCTTCTCTATCGCTGACTGTGGCTTGCTCCTTTCTCTGTAAAAAGTGCCCATACTTTGTAAACTGCTATTGGAAATCATTAATACCTTCATCTGGACCAAATTGCTGGTGGGATCGCAAGCTGGTACAACCACTCTGGAAATCAGTCTGGGAGTTCCTCAGAAAATTGGACATAGTATTACCTGAGGACCCAACTAACTGTACCACTCCTGGGAATATACCCAGAAGATTCTCCAACATGTAATAAGGACACATGCTTTTCTATGTTCATAGCAGCCTTATTTATAATAACCAGAAGCTGGAAAGAACCCAGCTGTCCTTCAACAGAGGAATGGATACAGAAAATGTGGTACATTTACACAATGGAATACTACTCAACTATTAAAAATAATGAATTCATGAAATCCTTAGGCAAATGGATGGAACTAGAAAATATCATCCTGAGTGAGGTAACCCAATCACAAAAGAACACACATGGTATGCACTCACTGATAAGTGGATATTAGCCCAAAAGCTCTGAATGCCCAAGATATAATTCACAGACCACATGAAGCTCAAGAAGGAAGACCAAAGTGTGGGTGCTTCAGTCCTTCTTAGAAAGGGGGAATAAAATACTCAAGGGAGGAAATACGGAGCAAAGTGTGTAGCAGAGACTGAAGGAAAGGCCATCCAGAGACTGCCCCACCTGGGGATCCATCCCATATGCAGTCACCAAACCCAGACACTATTGTGAATGCCAAGAAGTGCTTGCTGACAGAAGCCTGATATGGCTGTCTCCTGAGAGGCTCTGCCAGAGCCTGACAAATACAGAGGCAGATGCTTTCAGCCAACCATTGAACTGAGCACGGGGTTCCCAGTGGAGGAGCTAGAGAAAGGACTGAAGGAGCTGAAGGGGTTTGCAGCCCCATAGGAAGAACAACAATATCAACCAACCAGATCCCCCAGAGCGCCCAGGGACTAAACCACCAACCAAAGAGTACACCTGGAGGGACCTATGGCTCCAGTTGTATATGTAGCAGAGGATGACCTTGTGGGACATCAATGGGAAGAGAGGCCCTTGGTCCTGTGAAGGCAAGATGTCCCAGTGTAGGGGAATTCGAGGGCAGGGAGGCGGAGAGTGGTAGGTGGATGGAGGAACATCCTCAAAGAAGCAGGGGGAGGGGGATGGGATAGGGGGCTTCTGGGGGTGGGGAACTGGAAAAGGGGATAACATTTGAAATGTAAATAAAGAAAATATCCAATAAAAAAGAAAGAAAAAACCTAAAACATTTAAGGTAATTATCCTTTAAAACAAATACTATTTATTTCAGTACTTAATATGCTGAATTACAGAGTCAAATATTCACTGATATGTAACTTCAGCCCTTAAATACAGAGAAGGAACCCGAGTTCTATTGAGATATTATTTATATTATATATTTATATTATTATATTATTTTATTATTATTGAGACAGTCTTTAATTACATTTTATTACTTTGCTCATTTACTTGCCATTCTTTTTCACTAAAGTCTAGTACCATAGTAACTATACTCTTGAAAACAAAGTATTTCAGAAGGAAAATAAAACACCTGTTTACACCAAAAGCTAGACAAATAGCAACTCAGATAGTATTTAATACTGGATATTATTCTGGTGACTCATCAGTTTTACAAGCTGCCTCAGTTTAGTGTCTCAAACAGTTATACCTGAGGGTTGCCAGGCATTTTAGCACCAGAACCATATAAATCATTTGGCTAATACAGCATTAAAGTACCTTCTCTATAATTTCCTTTTCAGGCATTCATATAAACTCAAATATTCCTAGCAACAATTTATCACTATAGATAATATCTGTGAGGTATTAAGAATCATATTTCACTTTTGTAACATCTTTAAAACAGGAATAAATATGTCAAATATAAACCATCTGAAGCAGTATAGAAATTAAAGAATATGTCTCACAGAGAGAAACATGTAGCTTGGCACAAGCATGTCCTGAACAGGTATGAGTCTGCATGTATATCCTTCTACTAAGGTAAGGGCTTAAGGTAGAGAATTTCCGTAGGTTTAGTGAGGTACACAGGTTTGTGACACCATTTCACTGGACTCTTGTGGGAGGTATGTTAAAATCTTAGAATGTATGCCTATGTATAAGACAGAGTAAGATCTTCCTTCACTCAAAGAGCTTGAACTCTGTCTCCAAGTAACAACATAGAAATTCTAAAGAAAATAAGCTTGCCTAGGGAAGATTAGTATCCAAAGATTATTAAGGGTGCCACCCACAGCTAGGTGTGGTAGCACTCACCTGTAATCCCAGCACTTAGAAGCCCAAGGCAGAAAGAGATGAGTTAAAGGTCAAGCTACATAGTGAGATCTGCCTCATGATTAGAACTGGTCTGAGACACCTAAAAGGGAGTGGTTAAGTTCTCTACCACAGCAGAAAAATATATTTATTTATTTAAAAATATATTTATTATATTTATTTATTATATATTTATTTAAGACGCTAATAATAGGTGTGTGTGTGTGTGTGTGTGTGTGTGTGTGTGTGTGTTGTGCATGATACTTACAGAAGATGCTTCTTGATACTCTCCAGATAAATAGCTCTGAAGTTCTGAAGGTTTCGGATGCTCTTAACAACTCATAAGATTTGCACATACCTGAGTTTGTATTATACTCTTGTGCTTGTCTCCTCCCATTTCGTTCCTTTTAATAGATATCAGTGATCATTTCCTGCACTTTTCAGTCTTTGCTCTACCATGTCCTTACATGTTTTACAGAGCCCCACAGTTACCTTTATCATGGCTCTGAACAATCTTGATAATAGCCAGCTCCTTTAGTTTACCAATAATGTTAAATTACTGGAGGAGAGAAGACTCTCTAGAATGTAGCCTCCAAATAATATGGAAGGGAGGATGATGGGAGGGAGCGAGAAAGGGAAGGAGGGGAAAAGGAAGAAGGGAAGGACTTATCCCCGACTCTGTCCAAGAACTTCTGGTACTTTCTGGCACGTTAGTTGTCTAATGCATTTGCATATATCTGTGTTACTGAATTTAGCTTCTAGTTCCATCCTTGACTATATCCTATCTCAGTTTGATTCATGAGTTTTTGAACAGCCAGTATCTGGTGGAACCTTATAAGCCAGGTCCCTTATGTCCTCTACCCAAAAAGAGTAACATAAATACTGTCATTCTTGACTGTAATTGCTGTAATCATCATAGTCAGATATACCATATATACCATAGAGTCTTACCCAATCCCATAACAAACTACATTACAATTCAGGAGTCATCAGTACCTGCTTCACATTTAGTTTGCTGTGTTCAAATAGCTGTGCTGCCACTGCATGGTGCTTTGTGTTGCCTTGGTTTTCCTACTCATTGTAAGGTGCCACTGTGACTGAATAACATTGAAGCCAATATTTATTTTCCTTTGCCTCTTTATCACCAAACTTAACTTCTTGCTTTCTTGTGCTTCAGGTCAGGTACTCCACCCCATTAAGAAGCTGCCCTTGCAATATAATGTATCTCCAAGTTCTTAGTTCTATCTTATGCTGCTGGCTTCTCTAGGATTTCCCTGTAGCTCTATATTTCTATCTCCGTGTGTCTTTTTATACTTTATGTACTTTTTATACAACCAGTTCTTCCTCTTTTCAAGTACCTGAGCTTTGCTGGAGTTCTTAATTATTTTTGGTTTATGCTCACTCCGATTTGCCTTTTATAATTTCTAATCCTTTTAGAAATTTCTGCTCTATGAGACACTATCTACTTGTGTTTTCATTTGTTTTTCTCATTATGAATTCTTTAAGGCCCAAAGTACCATATCTTCTTTACCCTGATCCTCATCGCTAAGGGTAACTTATCCCAGGAATGAAGACATATTCTTTCGTCTAGATAACCAGACATCAAGATCCAACACACTTTTTTAAAAAAAGGAGTATCTGGTCCCAACTAATCCACTCCATCAGGCAAAGAGCCTCACTTTTCTTTAAACCTTGATTTTTAAAGAGACTGGTTGCCCACAATGGGGCTAGAGGAACCCAAGGGCTTGGCACCATAATAAAAGTGCCAAGGAGTTACCTAAAGGTCAATTTTAAAACAAAGAAGAAGGTTGGTAGGAGAAGCCATCTATTAGAGGAAAAAACAAGTCAAGAAGTATTTTCTACCAATTTGTTTCTGGGATATGAGCCACACTGGCTATTGATGTTGATCCATTTATTCATGGATGGTTGCTTTGAACTTAGCGTGGGCAGCTGATCATATCAAATCAGCTCTGGGCCCCTGATAATATCTCTTACTTGCCTCAGGCTACTGCTGTCTTTTTCTTCAGTTTCCACCTGGCCTCACAAAGGTCAACTAGCAATGACCTACATCAGAGATCCTGGATCCAGACAAGCCTGGGAGCACTCAAAAGAAAACTTGAAACACTTGGATACTTTACCTAGGTTTGCAGGCTGACTAAGTGGTCATAGATATCTTGCTCTACTGTCTTGGATCCTGGAAAACGGCATGCAATTCCTGGGTCAGAGACAAAGACCTTGTTGCTCACAGCACAGCCACCATCCCGAGCTGTGTGCACATGTCCGTTCCACTGCTCCCTGGAATCCTACAGGGAGCGCCTTACTTTGATGCTGCTCAGACAATTGAGATGCACTAAGTTTAGCACACTTTAGATGTTTATTAGACAAGACTGGCATGGGGGTGGGGGGAGACCTTTCCAATACTTGGCTCTAGAGAGAAGCTTTAACTTTCATTGTGTAGGCGACAAATGAATGTGCTCCAGAGTTTCATAGCCAGAGGGAGACACTATCTTTTGCTTAGTATCAAAATTGTTGAAAAGATGGTCAAGAAAAAGGGCCTTCAGTGCCTTTGATCACAGGCAATGCAGAGACCTGTAAAATATTCTCCCAGCAGTTAGTTTTAAAAAGTGTGTTACATGAACAAAGGGCACAGTGCACAGACATCTCAAAGCACCTAAGTAGAGAACTTGGCACAAATAGTCCATCCATTCCCCATTCTGAAGAACTCCACAAAGTTAATAGATGCCATATCTGTCTAGACTAGAAACCATTCTCATTTTATTTAGTAATGTGAATGCTAGCTGTTCATTCAATAATTGGTATTTTCGATAAATTCTGCAAAACTTGTGACTGAGATTTTTGAACATGCCAGGCACTATACACTTCATGGAATAACCGTCTTTAAATATCATCTTTTATGTAAATTAGTTGACATATCTCTCTCCTTTTTTTTACATGAGCTGTTCAATTTTAAATTTATTTTAATAAGCATGCTCTTTGCATACTTTCTCATCTGCATATCTGTATTTTCCACCGCATATTATCCTCTCTTATTGCATGTATTTCTTTGTTCTGCAAATAGGTATTCCAAGAACTGAGATGCAAATGGCATAAAAGATTGAGATTTAGTGTATTCAAAAATGCAAAATGGGAAATATATATTGTATGTGAGGGGACAGAAACAGTAAAGAAACCGATGAAATGCTGCTCCACAGTTAAAGGGAAGGATTTTTCATTATAGAGAGAAAATAGCCAGAGGCATCAGGCAGAGTTCAGAGCAGAGAAAAAAAGAAGCAGTCTGGACATGGCTGGGGCTCTCTTGGAAGGTTGCTATTATAAAGAGGGGTTGGGGGGTCTGGAACAGCCTGGGGGCCAGCACATTACAGGAGGAACTGGTTGAGGATTTGAGAAGGGCCAGGGGGCCTTGAGATATAGAACAAGTACTTGTGAATAGGGACTGAGGGGACAGGGAGGCCAGCATGGTGTTAGAAATGCAACCACAGGTATATGCCAGCAGAGACTCACAGGATACTCCAAAGTATTGTCAGGGGGAAGGATTTTATTGTAGATGTGTGAGAGAAAACATCTAGAGGCATCTGAAAGACTCCAAAACTGAGGAAGAAAGAAGTAGACTGAACATGGCCGGTGGACTGGTTTGGCCAGAATAAAAGCTATTAGGCACACAGACAGCCATTTGACCCTTTTGTCAGTGATAAGGGAAGTCACTTCTGGTAGTGGTGAACCAGCCTCACAAGTTCCTGAAGAATGCTGGTTTTTATCTAACTGCCAGAAATCTTGCTATAGGCCAGGACTGTCTTTTGAAGTCTGGGGAATGGGAGTTTTCTTTGGACCTACACCTGACACTAATTACATAATTGTGACATTTCCATGATAGTGGCATGACTTCTGGTTCAATTGTTTTTTGTATCAGAACCCCCAAGGCAGCTGCCAAATCATTATCATTACATGGATAAAGCAGATGTGGATTGTGTGCTCCTCACCACAGAATGTCCTGATGCAAGCGGATACTCTGCCAACATTTGGCAGGAAGTTCTGTTTGATATTCTATAAATTATATCAGCATATTTAATCTGTGGCTAAGGACATAAAGAGAATCGTAAAATCCAGATATGTGATTTGTTAGCATTCAGTCAGCATTTCTTAAGTCACTCTCCAAGGCAAGTATATATTTAATAATTTAATAATAATCTGTAATTACAGGCTGGAGAGATGACTCAGCAGTTAAGAGCACTGACTGTTCTTCCAGAGGTCCCGAGTTCAATTCCAACAACCACATAGTGGCTCACAACCATCTGTAATGGGAGCTGATGTCCTCTTCTGGTGTGTCTGAAGAGAGCAATGGTGTACTTATATACATAAAATAAATAAATAAATAAATATTTAAAAATAACCTATAATTACTAAACTCAGTGAGTTTGCTATCTATATGCTAAAATATACAAAGCTGAATCTCTTCACTTTTCTAATGAAGAGACAGAATTCACAGCACCTGCAAAGGGAAGTAAGAAATACTATGCTTTCCTATTATCCTTAGTTCTGATCCCATCAAACAGAAGTTATCATTTACATTTTGGTTTTTTTTTTTCTTTTTTTTTTTTTGCTTTTGTTTTTGTTTTGGTTTTGTTTTTTTTTTGCCATATTCCAAGTTGCCAGACACATCTGTACCTCTGATAGGAGGTAAATCGCCTTGTTTTAAGTGAAATATTGGGAGGAGAAAATTCAGTACTTAAGTGATTAAAAGGAAAAGGAAGCATGAGAGAACTTAAGAAGAAAATAAACATTAAACGAGAAGGCCGGCTATAACTATTTCCCCCAAACAGAAACACTGGCTGAAGCCTGTGCTCCACTCTTTTGTTTGAAACATTCACTGCATGCCTACAACATGCAGCACAGGGATCGAAAGGGATACAACACAGGTTTTACCTACAGAATTGTGCTAAACCCAAGTAATAAATGTGAGACCAAAACAGGAAAAATATGCCTTGCAAGTCAAACGTTCTGTTTGCAGTGAAGACAGTTAAGAGTGAGTTCGTCTGTTCCGTGCAGGTTAAAGTTTCTGTTTGTAGTTAAGGAATAAGCGTCTGTTTGTCCTGTGTTAAATTCTTGCAGTAGTTAAAGAGTAAGTTCCTGTTTGTCCTGTGTTAAGTCTGTGCAAGTTAAGGTTTCTAGTTGTAATGAAGAACGAGTTCCTGTTTTTTGCATCTGATGCAAACTGCAAAACATGTTCTTCAGCCTTCGGTAAACTAGTGACCCGGTTCACACGATGCTCCTTCCTTTGCACTGTGTACTGGGTTATCACAGCCCAGACCCTTGCCTCGGTGAACACCATATCACTGGTATAAAAACAGCCTCCAAAGGCTGGCAGGGGCTGCCCTCTCAAATCCTGTAGTGTGACATAGTCAACTGTCCAAGCCTGGATGCACCCCCAAAACACAGCCTGCTTTAACTAGACAATTGTGGATTTTGTCTTTTCTCCTCATGATTCTCAGGTTTAAGAACAGGAAATAAAGTGGAATTATAAACATTTTCTGATAAAATTGAAAAGCTACAAGGAAAATATTTCTGATAAAACTCAAGAAATATATAGAAAAACACATTAAAACTGACTATTTCAATCAACTTAGGAATATTTTTATGCCTACCATTTTATCTGTATAATTTTTCCATGAAATAGTCAATCTTAATGTGTTTTTCTATATATTTCTTCAATTTTATCAGAGATATTTTCCATGTATATTTACACAATGGAATACTACTCAGCAATTAAAAACAATGAATTCATGAAATTCTTAGGTAAATGGGGAACAGGGGGAGGGAAGAGGGCTTATGGGACTTTCGGGGAGGGGGGAACTGGGAAAGGGGAAATCATTTGGAATGTAAATAAAGAATATAGAAAATAAAATAAATTAAATAAAAAAAAGAACAGGAAATAAGACCAATAAAAGAGAATCTTGCACATCTAGTAAAGTACACATATATGGTAGATCTAGTGGAAACGAAACGTGGACCATGAAATCAGACTCAGTTAAATCTCTGTCATTTAAAAACACTACATGAAACAATTTGCCAAATCTCTCTGCTTCCACTTCCTCATCTGTTATGGTGTGAGTGTTAAATGTGACTCTAGGCTCTGGTGTGAGGACTCTCGGTCTCTGACTATTTAGGGAAATAGTAGCTCCTTCAGAGTGGGAGGCCTTACTGGTGGAGGGGAGTCACTGAGGGTAGCCCTTTCAGAGTTTATCCCTGCCTACCACTGCTCTGAACTCCCTGCATGGAGAGCCATCACGGTGTAAATGAGTTAGAGTGTATGCTTTAGTCAGGTAAAGAGAAGGCTTCAGGTTGTATACCTACTGTGATAATGGTCAAACCCTCTGAAACTAAGAAATAAAATAAACGTCTACTCCCTTTATTTCCTCGGCTGGATCATCACAAAGATGAGAAAAGTAAGCTAACTAATGGACTATCATCTATAAAGTACACAGTAGGCCTTTATAGCACTTGGAAGGTAAAATAAACACATATGAAAAATATATGAGATAATATATAACACATTATCAACACAGTAAGGACCAGGTGTTAGGCAGGACCAAGTGTCTACTCTTGGCAATTTTGAGAAGGTCTTTTATATAAAGAACAGTTTTGACTTTCTTATAGATCATGCAGATAGTTTTTTTACAGATAAGTTCTAGTAAAGATGTTCTTTGGCATAGACAATATCCTTAGAAGCATTCCTGTACAACCTAGAAACCTGATCACTCTATATGTTGGATTAACCTGGTCTAGGAGTGAGGGGGAGTACGGAAGATGTTCCTGATTCTTTATTCTCTCCACATGTCCGTAGTGAGGAACAATCAACCTTCCTAATACATCTATTCTCAACATTGTGAGGCAAGCACATAAATCAATTGGCAGAGGATAGCTTCTCTACTTGAGATAATTTCAGCAATTCCTCAACACACAAATTCCCATTTGTTCTTCAAGACTCTGTATATGTAGGAATGATAGGCTAACCAATATTCCAGCCAATTCAGACCATCTGCTAAGCTCCCAAAAGATTTAAAAGGGTCACTTTACAATTTATCCTGGTTCATACATTTGCTCTCAAGAAGCTTTATATATATGTTGGAATGAATACATGAATAAGATACCATATATATATATATATATATATATATATAAAATTCACATTTTTTCAGGATCAAATGCATTGTCACATTGTCCAGTGAGATAGTTTCATGTTACTGGAGGTCTCTAAAATAGAAAAATTAGAACTGGTAATAATCATTGTACCTTCTGAGACAACAGCTGTACATTTAATCATATGAAAACTCTAGATCCAGTAATGAAAAATAAAACCTAGATACCATTAAATATCTCATTTTTTGTTAAATAAAAAGCCTCCACTCAGCTAGCACTCAGTTATTCTTCATGTTTTTCTGCCCAAAACAATAATTAAGATTGTAATTTTTTTGTTTCCTAAGCACACTTATGGGATGTAAATCACTATTGAACCTGGCTAATTCTGAGTGTAGGATCAGAATCACCTGTGGATAGATGCTTAATACATTACTTTTTAAAACATAATAATGATGAAACAGAGGGAAATGTATCCATGAAGCAAAATTCCCTAATTTGAATGTATAGCTGCGTAAAATGGGTGTATAGGTGAAGAAACTATAGTTTTATCTCAGATTTCTAGAAAATATGACCATCTGGGATGGAAAAAAATGTCAAGGTGAGAGAAGGCAGTATTACTGCAGTCTCATAAAAAATTCCCATTAACTCAGGCATCTGTCGGGTTTGAGACTCACTTAAATCAAGTAAACCCATAAATGTCCAAATCAGTTTGGTACAAAATCAAAACTATTCACTCGTTTATGAAAGAAGATTCTGTGCTGTCTCTCTCCTTGCTTGTGTACTTCAAGGCGATATGAAGGACATAATCACCATAGATGGCACAGGTAACATGCTAAGAGGGAAAGAGGTGATATTTACTAGCAGGCCAGACACATTGCACATAGAATCCTACTCAGACTTCACCATGATCCTATTAAGTTGCTATTCAGTCAATGCTACCAAATAGGAATCTAAGGTAAAGGCGCTCAGGAGTCATCGTGGTTACCCCACTAATGACTGATGGCTCTGTAATGCCTACCAGCATGTTTCTGACTCCAGAAGTCCATTCTCTTTCATTTCTCTAGACAAAAAAATTTTTCTACAGACAAAACACTCCAAGCCAGCCAAACAAAACACCTACCATGGCATTTTTATCATGCATTAGTTTTCCTTGGAAACCCTTTTTATTTTCTTGGTGAGGGGGAAATAAATGTTTTTTTTTTTTTATCACCCATTACTAGGTTCAGGAATGAATGGACCATAATCCTACAACAAAAGACAGCTTAATGAATGAGAAGCATACAGATTTTTTAAATATAAATTATAGGCAACATTAGAACCTTCAAAAATATACACCTAAGGAATAGGAGAAGTCTGCATATTTTGTTCAGGTTCGATGAAGAGTGAACAGTTGGGGAGAAATACAGTAAGACAATGGTATAAAATAATATAAAAAAAATGGGGTCCTAGCAAGGACTCCAGATTATTCACCACATTCTCTTCTCATAGATATAAGGAATCTTATAGGCTATTGCCATTGCTCTTGGTTACCCTCCAGAAATTGACAGTAAGACCCTATTGCTGAAGATACTACATACTTGAGTCATGAACTCAAGCAGGAACTGACCTGGAGTCTTCATTCTTACTGGCTAGCTTTCATAGTGCTAGAAGATGCTATGTATGCTGTTGGAGGAGAAGGGTAATCATCAATCTACTCAGCTGCAGACCAATAATAACTGCTCTGGAAAGATAAGCCCAACATACAATAGTCATGAATGTTATGGTAACAATCAACCACTTTATGTTTTGATTTAAGGCTCTTTACACAAGATCGAGCAAAGATGTGGCATCAGTATCAGAATCAAGAACCTGAAGCTAGATAGGCCATAGGACTCAGGGGGAAACCTATTAGTGTTCTGATGGACACAGTATTAAATCAACTCCTAATGATTTACTGCTATACCTAGAGATTAATTGGGGTGGGGGAGAGCTACTGAGGGGGTGTTAGTGGGGGTGACACCCAGACCTTCATTAATATGAAAACTTCGTTAATATGAAACACTAAGATCAAAAAGCAGGTTAGGGAGGAAACTTTATTTGGCTTATACTTCCTCATTATAGACATTCTTTGAAGAAAGCCAAGAAAGGAGCAGAAACAGGACAGAAACCTTAAGGCAGGAGCTGATGCAGAAGCCATGAAGGGGTGTTGCTTATTGACTTGCTCCTCATGGCTTGCTCAGCCTGCTTTCTTATAGTACTCAGGACCACCAGCCCAGGGGTGGCACCACCCACAATGGGCTGTGCCCTCCTCAACCAATCACTAATTAAGAAAATGTAATTAAGAAAATTAATTAGGATGAGATGAGAACCATACCCAAGCTGTACCAATACATGGCTTGGGCTAAGCCCAGAACACTTCTTTCTCTGTTTTAACTATCACTAGGCCTTGGCCTGGAAACGTTTAGTCTCTATACAATCTAATCTTTCAAGATGACTGATTCTATCCAACTTCTCTCAGCTTCTCACTAAATTCCTCTGCTTGGTCTCATACTAACTTTGGCAATATGTTCTAGTCTCCTGGCTCCTTCTCATTCTCTGTTTAGTTCTGCCTTTACCTATGTCTAGCTTATTTGCTCTGTAACGTGTCTCTGTAAACTGTCTTGTTAAAACTACCACACGCAAAAAAAAAAAAAAAACTACCACACGCGCACACATACACATACACACACACACACACATACACACACACACACACACACGCACACACACACACACACACATACACACACACATACACACACACACATACACATACACACACACATACACACACACACACACACACACACACACACACACACACACACACACCATCACCACTATCACCACCACCACCTTTTTTTCTTTTTCTCTCTTGTTGCTCTTAAGTAGCCTCTTTTCCTCTGCTACTCTCTTATGAGTTAGACACATCCTATCTCTGATTCATTCTGTCAAATCTTTCTCTGATTCATCTCTTTGTCTGCCCCTCAATTAGACATCACTTTCAAACATGGCTGCTTCCTTCTACAAACTAACCTTACCTTCATTGTTAGGGATTAAAAGTGTGTACTAAGGGAGTGTCTTTATTCCATCCAGATCATACTGTGATCCAGGGTAAGTCTGCATTCTGGCTGGATCATATCTTTGGATGTGATTCCTTGCCATGGCAGCTATGTTGCTACATTAAAATTCCTCTACAAAAAAAAAAAAAAGAAATGCGTTTCAGTCTGCCAACAAGTTGATCTTATGGAGGTATTTACTTAATTGAGGCTCCCTCCTCTCAGATGAATTTAGCTTGTGTCAAGTTGACATAAAACTATCGAGTACAGTCACTGTTCTATTACTGTGAAGAAACACCATAACCAAGGCAACTCTTATAATGGAAGACATTTAACTGGGTCAGAGGGGAGGGGGGCTTGCTTACAGTTTCAGAGACTTAGTCCACTGTCATCATGGTAGAGGGAATGGCAGCAGGCAGGCATGGTGCTAGAGAAGTAGCTGAGAATCTCATCCTGATCTCTAAGGAGAGAGAGAGAAAGAGAGAGAAAGAGAGAGAGAGAGAGAGAGAGAGAGAGAGAGAGAGAGAGAGAGAGAGAGAGAGAGAGAGAACCTGGGCTGGCATCAACTTTTGAAATCTCAAAATCTACCCCACAGAGGTGTGGTTTTTTTTTTAATCCAACAAAAAGAGCACACCTCTAATCCTTCTAATCCTCTTAAATAGTGCCACTCCTTAATGATTAAGCATTCAAACATACGCGCCAATGCTAGGCAATCTCAAAATGCCACATCAAGTTTTGATCACAGGATGAGAAAAGTGATTAACCAGGGAGCCTACATTTTGGGGGCAGTGTGGTATGAATACACTGTTATCTAAAACTGCTAGGGAAACTTGACAACTCTGTATAAACTGAGGATATGACTGCTCCAAGGCAGCAAAATATTTTAAGTATTTGTGGAAATATATAAAGATAATATAAACAGAATGATACAAAGATAGATTGAGGAAGACATTGGATGTTGTCACCTATCTCTACATAAATGAATATACACACGAACTCACACATGCAAACACATATGCAGGTACATTCTCATGACAATGTGAAGACTGCCACACATACACACACACACACACACACACACACACACACACACACACCCCACCTATCATAAACAACCAAAGGAAGGAAGGGAAGGAAACCGAACTGTGGAAGAATGAGGTCAGGAGTTCTGCTTATTCAGCTGCCTCTCTCGCTCATCATCTACCTTCTCATCTAACATGCACAATAAGGAGACTCCTGGGACACCTCTGTAGAAGCCAGTGCTCATTTGAGTGCACCTTAGATTACGCAAAGGGAAAATCACTGTAGGACCCCATGCCCTGATGTATAGAGTATGTAAGAACACAGCAAGAAATAATTAATTCTGTGTAGGAGAGGCAGGTCTGTGTTCACAAAATGAGGAAAAAGTGATCAAGCTAAGAGAAGGCATGGAATACCTGAGAAAGAGAAGGAGCAAGCCAAACACAAAGACTTAAAAGGATGGCTAATTTGAGCAATGTTGAAAAGACCTTTCCTGTGACTAATGAATACCAAAAAGTGTCAGACAATGAATGTCATAGGGTCAAACAGTAAAAAATGAAGACAATTTTAGCCATGTCGGCTAGGGACATGATGACATGTTATGCATTCAAATAATGGGGGAGTTTACCAAAAATTAAGATTAAAATCATGCATATGTCCCACTGAGACATTCTTTTACAGAAAAACCAAATGCTAAGCTTTTCTAATGCCAAGAGAGCTGTTGTTATGTAAATTGATGTTCATGTTTCTGTTAATTGGGCTTCTTTCTCAATGAAAAAGGAGAACATTTTTATATTTAAAAATAGAAATTAAACCAATTTAAAAATACGCAATGACACACAACAAAATTGCAAATTGTGTTTTCCTATAATTAATATTTTCAGTGACCCTGTTTTCTGTGTTGTCGGGATGCGCTGGTCCCACAATATGTACTGTTGTTTTGCTTTTCTATTTGTTAATATTCAGCAATTTTGTCTCTCAAGAATAGTAAATATCTCATCATTGTTAAAAATGGGTGCAAAAAAGCAAACGGAAGTCCATATGCAAGAGTCATGTGCATTTAATACTTGTGAGAATTTCCTCAAGCCAAGGGGCTGTGAGGCAGAGACGGACATTTCCCAGCTGATTTAATCTAGAATTAGTTCTATAACCTAAGTTTGGAACACAGGATAAAGTTTGGGAATCTGTAGGTGCTATAACTGAAGCATTTTCCTTCTTGTTAATTCAAGTTCCTGAAGAGGCTGTACCTATACCAAAAGTTCCACAAGGGTGATTGACTGATTAGAACTTCAGTGACTAGAGAGGGATAGAATGTTGCAGGTCCAGAGCCCAACTTTGTTGGGCTACTTTGCACCTTCAATGGCTATTTGTCACCTAGTCCTTTGTGTGACCTAACATCCTAACAACTAGGATACATCCTTAGGAATGGGTAGACAGACCTCCAGTCTACTCAAAGACTACAAATGCCATCTGATGTTTCTTGAGGACCACAGCAGCTCTTCCCCCACTTTGCTGTAACCAATGTGGCTCATGTACTCAGTATAATTGAGAGGTGTTTTATTTATGAGAATTTGCTCTGTTACTATAAAAATTTCATGAGCTGTTACCTTGCAGGACATATTTGGGACAACCTATATATGCATTCCTAGACAATGGCCACCGTGATGGCTCCAGAAAAAAACAACAAACAAACAAACAACCCCCCCAAATATATATTTTTCTTTTTAAGGTAAAGACTGTGGGGTTTTTTATTGAATATATTCTTTATTTACATTTCAAATGTTATTCCCTTTCCAGGTTTCCCCCCTCCCAGAAAACCACTATCCCATCCCCCCTCCCCCCGTTTGTATGAGGATGTTCCTCCACCCAACCCACTCCCACCTACCCTCCCTCAATTTCCCTATGCTGGGGCATCTATCAAGCCTTCATAGGACCAAGGACCTCTTCTCCCATTGATGCCTGACAACGCATTCCTCTGCTACAAGTGCAGCTGGAACCATGTGTACCCCTTAGTTGATGACTTAGTCCCTGGGAGCTCTGGGGGGTCTGGTTGGTTGATATTATTGTTTTTCCTATGAGATTAAAAACCCCTTCAAAACCTCAGGTGACAGCAGATGCTGGCAAGGATGTGGAGAAAGATGAAAACTCCTCCATTGCTGGTGGGATTGTAAGCTGGTACAACCACTCTGAAAATCAGTTTGGCGGTTCCTCAGAAAATTAGACATAGTATTACCTGAGGACCCAGCTATACCACTCCTGGGCATATACCCAGAAGATGTTCCAACATGTAATAGGGACACATGCTCCACTATGTTCATAGCAGCTTTATTTATAATAGCCAGAAGCTAGAAAGAACCCAGAAGTCCTTCAACAGAGGAATGGATACTGAAAATGTTGTACATTTACACAATGGAGTACTACTCAGCTATTAAAAACAATGAATTCATGAAATTCTTAGTCAAATGGATGGAACTAGAAAATATCATCCTGAGTGAGAACACACATGGTATGCACTCACTAATAAGTGGATATTAGCCCAAAAGCTCAGAATAAACAAGATACAATTCACATACCACAGGAGCAATTATGGAGATAAAGTGTGTAGCAGAGACTGAAGGAAAGGCCATCCGGAGACTGTCCTACCTGGAGATTCATCCTATAAACAGTCACCAAATCCCAACACTACTGTAAATACCAAGAAATGCTTGCTGAAAGGAGCCTGATACCGCTGTCTCCTGTGGGGCTCTGCCCAAGTCTTACAAATACAGCGACAGATGCTAGCAGCCAACCATTGGACTGAGTACAGCGTCCCCAATAGAGGAATTAGAGAAAGGACTAAAAGACTGTTTTTGATTGACATGTTCAACAATATTACCTTTTTCTGTGATTGGTCTTTAGTCTTGGCTGTAAAACGGAAATAGACCCTCATAGGGATAAGAGTCTTCATGTACTGACTCCATAACCTGTTACCAAAACCTTCCCCCCAAAAAACCCAAAACAACAACAACAAAAAACCTCTCTTCTCCTTTGTCAACAGTTCATGGAATGTACCTCTTCCCACTGTCTTATTTTTTGGTTGTGGGCCTAGCCTTTAATGGCTGAGCCATCTCTCCAGCCCCTTCCCATTGTCTTTATGTTATCCTAACAGTAAAAAACAAAATCCAGTCAGGTACAGGCTGCCATGATGTCTTCAAGGACAAATTGGCTGCCCATCTACACGGAAAAATCTCAAGAGATAAGGAAGGTATTTAAGAATGTCATTTTCATGACCAGTAAAACTTTCTTTGACCCAGACTTTGGACTACTCCAACAATGAGATAAAATGCTTGTTCTTTTCTCTGTCCGGTGGGCAGTCTAAAGGTCTGTCTGTCAGAGCTGTGTACTTTTCCATTCCATGAGAGCTTCTGTCTGAGAGGTCAGCTGACCCTTCTAAGGTCATGGTGATAAACGTTTCTTTGTTTTATTATCAGTGGGACAATGGGATGTCTACTAGGAACCAGGGGACATATGAACCCTCTCCTGTTAGAACTGGGACTTTGACAGTCTTACTTGTCCCTCCACGGAAAGAAATGAAGTAATTGAAGATTCTGTTGCACACAGGATAAGTCTTCTAAAACCAAGAATGCCACATCTAGCCAGAATCCTTGAGTGTCCTAGAGTTGAGGTAATACTACTGTTACAGGAAAGGATTAGGATCAAGAGGGTGCCTGTTGATATCTCTATGCTCTTGTGCCTCACCACAAGGAATTAGACCTCAGATAAGGGGTCATGGCAGAAACAGACATAATTTTTTAAGGAAAAAAATCACCTCTGGGGCTGGAAGTGGACCAGGGCTGGAAGAAAGTCAATGATTTAATGGTTTCTAGGCCAAACAGATTAGGACACTCATAAGGACGTGCTTTTTCTGAACATGCTCTGTTGCAAGCCAGCCTTGGTGGGGTTCCAGCTTTTTCCCATTGACTCCTTTCATGTATGGATCTTGGTTCCTCTCTCTGTCCTACTCTCCTGCAACCTCAATGTTATACTCATAAGAAAGATTACCTTCCCCTCAGCCCTCTCACTTCCTACTGCTCTCCATTTGATTTCCTTCTCTTTTTTATGGCAGTTGCCCTGAGGTTTTGGCAAGTGACATAGATTACTCACTGAGAATCATACCCTTAATGAATGCTGAAAAATGTAGAAATTTTGCTTTGTGCTTACAGTGATACCAAACGTCATAATGAAATAATCCCAGAGCCTTTCACTTATTCCAAAAGCAAACCAGCACTACACTCAGTAGTTACTATCACTCTTCTCTTGACTTCTGGCAAACACTAATCTCTCCATCTTTATACACTTTTCTATTCTAGAAATTTCATTAAATAGAACCACACCATATGGCCTTTTATATATTTAATTTCTTTCACTAAACATGATGTTTTCAGGGTGATCAAATGGTACTTCTTTAACTTTCCATGTGGATTTTACAATGAACTAGATATTATTGATATTAAATCGTTAATTTGACTTGGAGTATTGATTCCCTTACGATAAAGGAGAACATTGTTGTTCTTGCAAGTTGAATAATGAAGTGTTTAGTGGTCAAATTTCAAATGACTTTCAACTATCTCAGCAAAAATTAATATATACTTGTACATAGAATTTTAAAATTGGCAATGTGCTAATAATTGTTAAACTTAGTGGGTGAATCAGGCATGCTATTGTATCATTCAACTTTACATTTGAAATTTTAAAATACATAGTTGTGAAAATGTAAATTAAGGGACTGGAGGGTTGAATCAGTGGCTAAGAGCCCATTCTGGTCTTCAGAGAAAGTGAGTTCAGTTCCCAGCACTCACGTTGGTAGGCTTTGCCCAACCACCTGAAACTCCAGATGCTGTGAATCTGACACCTCTGGTCTCTGATAGCACTTTTCTCACATGTACACCTTTCCTTCAGACTCATACACCATATAATGACATTTTTTATCCTAAGAATGAGTTTAATATTTTTATTTAAATATAAATAAGACTAAGTAAATACGATAAAAGGATGTTAGTGGTGAAAATACCATAATAAATACGAAATCCACCAGCCTAAGAATTAGAACAATAGCACTATTTTTTTAAATATTTATGTTCTTCATTCTGCACCCTACCTCCTCATCTTGATATTCAAAATTTTTATAAGAGAAATTTTTGAGCATGTACAACATGCTAGTTAGGTTTTTATTTTGTATTTTTTTCAACTTGACCCAAGCTAGGGTCATCCAGGAACCTCAATTGAGAAAACACATCCGTCACACTGGTCTGTAGGCAAGTCTGTGAGATGAAGTAAACCCTTCCCTCCCGCAAACTGCTTTGGCCATGGTGTTTATCACAGCAATAGTAACCAGGACGTACACACTGTCCTACCCCAAAGTGTGCTGCTTTGTGTTAGGATATCAGAGATTATCTATAGAGATTCCTTTTGATTTGTAAAGTCAGTAAAGCCTCTGGAACATATCCTGTCAAGAACACTTTGTAAAGGAAGACTCTTAGAGATATTTAGTGCACCGCAAAGTCACGTCAGATGTGTAAATCCCAAACTTAAATCTTAAGCGTTCTGTGAATGCACACCATTTTTAATAAGGATCAAAGCAGTGTTGTTTTGAACGTTGTTTTCAAACTAAAAAAAATTGATATTTCATAAAAAATGGAGTCTATTTCTTGTAGTTAGTATTACCTGAAAAACTCACTGTGATATTTCATCCAGTTAATTGATTCATTGCTGCTGTGAAAACAGATTGTAACACATAGGTGACACTTTCTTTTCTGTCCTGAGAAGCAGTTGAGTGGAAAGCCAGCATGCCACTAAAGTACTGAAAGATAAGCTGAAATGCTATCTGTAATTAGTATGGTAGCACAGAGTTAAGGATCAAGAAAAGTTTCTGCTTAGTAAATGAATGGGAATGAGAGATGAGAAAAGAAAAAGGAGAAGAGGTAGAGAGAAAGGGCGAGAGGGGAGAAAGAAGGGGAGGGAGAGAGGTGGAGGGAAAGTGGGGAGAAGAGAGAAAGAGTGCGCTGAGTCACCATGTAGAGAGAATGATTAAAGAGGAAATAAGAAGAGGAAGTGGTTTATAGAAAAATGAGTTTTATATATATATATATACATACATACATACATATGACTTGAAATGACTTTAGTCTCTGTTGGCAGAAAATATAACAATCATCATAGAAAGAAAAGCTAACACATTATTAGAAAAAACTGTTAAAGCCACCAAATGGTTATGTTTCCATGTGAATCACATTTCTGCTGAGACTCCACTGCTGTCCTTTGGTTTGGTTGTAGAGCAATAGAACGGTATATGTCCAATATGTGCTAGATTCCTCACTCTTGTTTAGTTACACACACACACACACACACACACACACACACACGCACGCACGCACGCACGCACACACACACACACGCACGCACACACACGCACATACCCATGCACCAAGTCCTTTAGGACTACAGTAATCCTTTCTGTTCCATTAGGGTTTAGGGCAGTGTGAATATACATCTCAGAACTAGTAAGGGTTAAAAATGAGTTTGAACTGAAGTGTGTCTCATTACCATGTCAAGCTTTTTATTTTCTAGGCTAGAAAACTAACTCAACAGCCTAAATAAATTCAGAAGTAGAGCTAAACTCCATAAGATCCTCAGATCTTAAATGTAAGATTAGACGAGTTAAACATGAATATGAATGAGCCTGAAAAACAATGTTTAATAGAGTAATTAAATTATTCAATTAATGAATTTAATCTCACGGTAAAGAGCCAGGGAGAGGAGGAGACAAAGGAAGCTGGAGGGGAGCAGGGGACAGTAGCACACAGGTGATTTGAATGTAGCAGGGGGAATACTGGGGGTGGGAAGGCCTAAGCAATGATCCTGGCTGGTGAAGGCAGAGAGAGTGGAGGGAATGTTATAAAAAAAAAGTTTATAAAAAAGCCACAAGGAAGCCTGCAGCTTCGTAGATTAATTTAAAAGTACACTCTGAACAGGAGCCTATTCATGGAGGTTCTCTGCATGAGTGGATAGCGCTGTTCTCAAAAACCACTCATTATTAAATAAAAGTCTTAATGACTTCCTGGAGCCGTGGTTCTCTACCTATGGGTCATGGCTCTTGGAGGGGTGGGGTTGAACAACTCACAGGGTTCACCTAAGACCATCCTGCAATCAGACATTTACATTACAGTTCATAACAGTAGCAAAATTAGTTATGAAGAAGCAAAGAAAATAATTTTATAGTTGTGGGTTGCCACAGCATGAGGAACTCTATTGAAGGGTCACAGTGTTAGGAAGGCTGAGAACCACTACCCTAAAGGCACCCAAAACCAAATGCAGGTTATTGGCACTGCTGTTTATTGCCACCAGAAGTACAGGGTGAGAGGAAGACAGCACACACTTTGATTGTGGGCATGTCGCCATCAAGTTGTACCTGAGCTGGAAGCGTCCTCTGTTCAGGGTATCTTGCATAGTGCTAAGGTGCTATCTAAGCTGCTGGAGAGAACAGTTATCAGAGAGGTCTTAGCCAGTGGTAGACTCTGTACTGCAATCCTGACTTTACAGGCAAGGTGTATCCTCTGGTTCAATGATGGCATACCAGTCATGAAGGTGACTAGCCATTTATTGATAGGATTGATGGCTGTTCCACAGGAGGAAATTCACGATTGTACTTTAAATCTCATCAAAAGCCTATGACTAGGAAAGTTATAGGTCCCTGGTTGTTTTGTTGAATGGACATGTGGCATCATCTTCTGAATATTTATGTTTATATTTGTTGTACATTTATATTTATGGTCAGGGGTGAGGGCAGAGATACTTAGCTGTCAAAGTGCTAAGAAGAAGAGACTATTGAGTGTTCAGTCCTAAATGGTCATTTATATTACCCGTCTACCCCATTCCAAGGCTCAAGGAACACTAGAGAAGACTGAGTGTGGGATCGGAACTGAAGGGTAGAGAGAGGTGCGGTCTTCTGGATATAACATATAACATAGCATAGCATTATGAACTCGCAGCAGCTGTGGTTCCCTGTAAGACCTGAGATGGAGCATATGACCCTTTCAGCCTGGAGTAGGGAGGGGCTCTTAAGGCTCTACTCTTACCTGGGAAGCTATTAGCAGGTAAGGGCTGCTGGGAATGGAGGAGTCTTTTTTACCTTCAGGGGTATAAGCTTTAGTAAGAAACTCATGTTTCAATAAATAATCCCATACCTATATACAGATCTATAACTTGAATTATACCCAGTGGGTCTCAAAAACAAAACAAAACAAAACAAATTATGACAGGAGGAGGAAGACTCGTTGGGAAGAAAGGATCAAGAGGGAAGGGGAGGAGATAAAAGAGGGTACTGAGGACTGTGTGGATATGGTCAAAATGCAGTATGTATAAGTATTGCTGAAAAATAAAGCTGTTTTTTTTTTTTAAATCAGGATGTGGTGCTTGGGTGTAGCTCAGTAGCACAATGCTTCCTAGCATACAGGAAGGCCACCAAAAAAAAAAAAAATGAAAATTAAGGTTTAGAATACAGTTTTTTAGCTAGACAAATGAACAAATATAAAACCCTGCCAACCTTTGGGACTAGGGAAGTAACTCAGTAGTAAAGTGCAGTTCAAGGAAGTACTACCCAATATGTATGAGGCCCTGGGTTTAATCTGAGAGCTAGAAAAGGAAAGACCAGTTCCAAGAGACAAGTATCACTCACACATGTAAGTGCAGGCACATATATACTGTGTGTGGGGGGTGTGTGGAGAGAGAAAGAGAGAGAGAGAGAGAGAGAGAGAGAGAGAGAGAGAGAGAGAGAGAGAAAGAGAGAGAGAGAGAGAGAGCAAGCAGCTAAAACAATAACAACACAAAACAAAATGGAGGATCCATCTGTTTTTGTTTTGCATCTAATGCTGGCTATTTTATTTTTATTTTAATCATGGTGAGAGTACTGTGATACAGAAACTTCCATAATTGTTCTTGGGATTTGAAATAGAAATCATCTTTCCTGGGCAATATCCAGTATGTTAAATTCTTGAAAAGAAGACTTGTTTGCTTAGTGTTTCCACTCTAGGAATGCAGCTTAACACAAATAAACTGGAGATCATGTCAAGACTTTCTGGGGAGTAACAGACATCACCACATTATCTGAAGGGTAAAAGTTGGAAATGACTACAAAAGAGGAAGTGTTGAATAAAGCATTTTCATATGCTACTTGGTACGTTCATTAAAATTAATTTTTCACTAAAATTAATTTTCCAAATAAGTATATAAAATTACAACAAAATACTTTTTGAGTTAAAAAGATAAAAATGCTAGTAGACACTCTAATCTTGAAGTACCTTTAGAAACATATGTATACAAAAGAAGAAATAGGATATACAAATGGACCAGAATATTAATAGCTGTTTTTTTCTGAGTTAGGGGATTTATATAATACATTTCTAAGTTTTTCTACAAATGAGCACATACACATGTGTTTTATAACAAAAAGGATATAAAAATAATTCTAAATGCCAAGGCTTAGTCATCTTTTACTGATGATAATGATATAAGGATGGTAGTGTTACTTATAAAAGAGCAGTGTAAATTCTTGAATTCGTTTATTTTTTTATAATTACTTGTATCTCTCTGTGGTCTGAATAAGTATCATACTCCGTAAATACTTTTTGATCAGCAACAATGAAATGCTCTTCATATTTTATTGTACACCAGGCTCAAGGATGGCCGTTCAGAAGCATAATGTAAGATAGCTTTGTTTTCTTCAGTCAACCAGGTTCTGCTTAGGGGATTCCTGATTCCTCAAGGCCTACCCACTTTTTCTTTGCTTTTTCTTCTTCCTCCCCTCAGTTCTGGTTGGGTTGTTAGAGACTTGAAGAGCCATGCAGTCTGTTCACTCTTCTCCTTCCTTTCTCTTCAAGATACAGGTTTGATGAGAAGTGGTATTAAGGGAAATTGAATCCATGTGGTAGTCTTCTGTGCACTAGTTTTTAGTCTCTGCACTGGTCACAATATGTTACATGCATTTAAAACACTGGCTTTCACCCAGGAGTCCCTATGAGTTCTCTGACAACTGTAAAGGGCTTCCCAATGACATAGTTCTCTAATGTAGATGACCTAGCTCTAGTCCATTCTCTTGTACTCTCCCTACTCACGTGTTACTACTGTCTTCAGCTATTGCAGAAATCTTCTCCGGCAGGAAGTGATCCTAAGTAGCACCCCATCCGACTCACTAGGCCTACAGAAAATCATTCCTTTTAGAAGCATAATTGGAATTATTCATTTCCCCATTGCATTCCACACTCTGATACTTTGCCCTCCCTGTACCTGTACTCTAACTTTGCATAGTTTTTTTTCCTAAAAACATTATATGTGTTTCCTTGCTTTTTTCAGTTGGGACTTGACATGGTATTTCTTTGCCTCTCAAATACATTTGTTTCCTTAACTGACTCTATTTTAGTTGTGAGGTCATTTGTGAGGTCGGCGGATTATTAACAAACATTCCATAGGTAGTAACTTGGAAATGAATCATCTGGGCTTGCACATTCTTGTTCACTGTCATTACCATGAGAAACCTACATGGTTTTGGTTGACCCACTAGCTCAGAAATTAAAGGTTCCAAAGCTAGTTAAAGACATATAAAGTAGGAACTTTCAGGAAAAAAATGAGTAAATCCATCCTAAATCATACTCTCAGTTTTGAGATGCATGTTTGAAGTCTCACTGTTTTTATGCTATAATATTTTGGCCAGTGACCACCTTGTTCCCAGTCCAATGGTGGTGTGCTAACATCACTCTCATTCTTCTCTGTGTCTAATCTTTCTGGTTTCCTTCTTCTATGCTCTGATAGGCATAAAAGAAGAACATCACATCCACCACCCAAACAGGCTCTTGCGAAGAATGAGGGATATGAAACTTTATCTTAATTGCAAAATGTTAGCCTACCATAGTCTTAAGGATGCAGGTTGGATACATACAGCTGTTGAATCGGGAAATAGTTTATTCTTCCAATAAGCCAGTAGTCAGAGTATTGATTTTGTGGTGGTTCCCACAAGTAGTGGGCCAGAGGACATCTGTATATAAAGTGGGTTGCATATCACAGCAGGAACTTTCAACCAGGTGTGGTAGTTAATATATGTAGTCAAAGAACCTGGGAAGCAGAAACAAAGGGCTTTCCAAATTCAAGGCCAGCCTGCACTACCCAGAGAGTTCTACATCAACCTGAGCAGGAAGATTACAAGTGCAAGGCACCTTCTCTACATAGTGGACCCCATTTCAGAGAGCGGTGAACCTGAATACTTTAAGATTGACCTTTAGTGAGCTTAATCTATGCTTTAAAGGGAGAGATTTATGTTTTACTACACAGTTTTCATTTTCTCTTTCCATAACAAAACAATTGAGGATGAGTAATCTATATTGAAATAAAGAGATTCATTTAGTTCACAGTTTTGGAGGCTGGAAGTCCAAACAGAACATCAGTCAGATGTCAGTACTATCAACGGCCCTTCCCAAGCACCTGAACTATCACAGTAGGTGCCATCATAATTGAGACATATATGGGGAGGAGAGATTGCATGGCAAGCTAGGAAGCCAGAGAATAAGGAGGAGCCAGGACTGCTTGTTTCAAACAATCACCCCCCATCCCACACACACACAAACCTAAATGAGGTCCTCAACTACTTGTTTCCTTCCAAGGTCAGTATCCCCAGTAGCATTCCACTGGGTTTACCTTAAAGATCCTACAACTTTCAACATCACTACACTGGGGATCCAGCTCCCAACAAAAGAAGCACTTGGAGTACAAATCATATTCAAATCATAGCAAGAATCATGCTCTACCTTTAACTTTCAAGGAGGTTGTATAGCAAAACAAGGTGGTTTGCACATCACTTGAAAGACGCATGGGTGTGTGAGAGAATATCATTACAGATGTCTCCCAGGAAGCAGAATGGCAGTCTTTTCTTTTAGTTGGTTATCAGTAAGTTTTAGAAGAAACTGGCTCATTACTTTCTCTTTTCCTTTCCATCTAACAAACTGGCAAGTACTCATTGTCTGGTGTTCTCTTGACCCTAAGACTTACAGTGTAAACTGAAAGATGGTAGGTACCATTTCAAAGACCCTTCCACGGCCTCTAAGGAATCCCAGGTCAAATTCTTAGGTGATCAGGATGTTCCCATCCCATCACAAATGAACTGAGGTACTCGATAAGTATGTGGATAATATTCTCTTCAAAGAAGTAAAACAAATACTACCATAGAAAAGCCTACACAATCCATGTTTACTGCTGCACTATACATAATAGTTGAATGGAAACACCTTAGATACTCATCCACAGATTAGCAGGAAAAGAGAATCACACACACAATAGACTTTTATTCATCTCTAAAGAATTAAATTATGATGCTGGGTAGTGGTGCTACTTGCCTGTAAGACCAGCACTCGGGAGGCAGAGGCACATGGATGTCTAAGTTCAAGGCTAGCCTGGTCTACTTAGAATGCATTCCTAGAGTGAGTTCCAGGACAACCATGACTACACAGAGCATCCCTGTCACAAACAAACAACAAAAGAATTAAATTGTGTCATATGCAGGAAAATGGATGGCACTAGAGGTTATCATGCTAAGTGAGACAAGCCAGAGTGGGAAAGGCAAATACCTCATGTTTCTCTGATATGGAGAATAAACATAAATGCATATATACACATATACATATATGGGGCAGAGAGAGTTGTGAAAGATAAATGCAGAAGGGATAGTGAAGAGGAGGAGGTTCTTCAAGGGAGCCAGGAGCAAAGAGAGGGTAAGAGCAGGGGGAGAAAATTTTTTTTCATAGTTTCATATGTGGACTCTGTATTTGTACACACACATACACACACAAATGTTACATGAAAACAACAAGAGCTACTTATGGGATCAGAAAAGGAAAGAGAAGGGAAGATAGTAAAGGCATGACTGTGTATCTGCTACATCAGACACACACACATGCATACATATACACACACGTGCACATGCAAACACAAATGCACACACACATGCATACATATGCACATATGTGCACATGCATACACACAATCACATATATACACACACATGAATACACACACATGCATATACACATACAAACAAACACACATGCATACATATATTTGAAATATCAGAACTTGCTATGTTATATGCAACCTCCCCTTATGTTCCCAGAACCCACATCCAGCAGTTCACAGACATCTGCACTTCTAATACCAGGGGCTCCGATGTTCTCTAGGCTCTGTACGTATGTACTTATGTGCACATATCACTCCCCCATGTCTACATATAATTTAAAAACTAATCAATCCTTAAATAAGAAGTGATACAACTAGGGAGCTGAAATTAAGTAAAAACTAAGAGACATACAAATTTTCTATTAGTTGCATAGATATGTACTACCAGAAATTGACAGCTAGGTGCCACATAAATAAATCTTGAAACATTTTTTTTAAAAAAAAAAAGAGTTCATTTTTTGCAAAGAGCACATTCTACATAAAATAAAACCTAAGAGGCAAAGATGACTCAGAATTACCTTTAGAAAATGGCAGATACTCTTGTTATGATTGGCGCGTTGTAATGGTTAGTGTTAATTGACACCTTGACAAACGCTAGCATAGTCTGGGAGAAGGGCCTCTGAGCGTGCCTATGGGAGATTATATACTCTGTTAAATACAGTGGGAGATCCACCCAATGGGGGTTGAGTCTGTTCCTACAACTGGGATCCTGAACTTTGGAAAATGGAGAACTGAAGCTGAGCTCCAGCAAGCTTGCACAGATGCATCCTTCTCTGTTTACTGACTGAGGGTGCAGTGGAAGGTGCTGCTTCAAGCTCCTCCTACTGCTGAGCAACCCTCCCCCCCCCCATGGGGACTGAACTCTGAACTGTGAGTTAAAGCCTTTAAGTTGCTTTGCCAGAGAGTTTTATGTGAGCAACAGGAAAAGATCCCCCACTTGCTCTGTTTTCGGGCTTTGGTCAGGCATTCTCTTTGTAGTTTCTCTACCTTGTCTTCATCATGTAGGCCTTCCTCTGAGTGCTTTTGTTTGTTTGTTTTTTAACTTATTTTCCTGATTTTTCTTTTCATGCTCTATCTCAAGTTGGCTTGTCTTTGGAGGTTTTATCTTTTTAAAATTCCATTTTGTTAATAGAAATTGTTTTATTTCATTCTACCGTGTTTTTTTAATGTCTTCAGACACTGTTCATATATTGATTTCTTGATCAAGTTTATTCTCTCCTCTTTGTTTCATTGTTGTTGTTTTGAGAAAGGGTTTCTTGGTGTAGCCTTGACTGTCCTGCAACTCACTTGAACCCAGAGATCTGCCTGTCTCTGCCTTTTCATGTGCTGGGATTGAAGGCATGTGCCACCACTGCCTGGCTATTCTTTCTCTTTTGAAAGCATCATCTTACATGCTATCTAAGTCACTTTCTCTGGAAACATTAGCTATCGGAGTACTAACTTTTGGCAGAAAGTTATTGTCATGGTTATGGCCTAAACTTCTGGAGTTTGGGTATTGGTAGTGTTTCTCAGTATGGCAATCTTGTCTCCCCTTTGTTGTGTGGGTGTTTGAAGCTCATCTGCTTGCTACTCTACTTGTCAGGTTACAGACAAATTTCATAGGGCTTAGGATTTGTCTTGTGGAAATTCAGTGTTGATGTGCCAACAGAGTATCAGAAGCAGTCCCAGTTCAGCTCAAGCTAAGTGAAGTTTCTAAGCTCAGAAGCAGACCTTGTATAGGTTAGATGTCCACAGCCAATTTTCAGGAGTGTAGGGGAGTTTCTCAGGACTTCTCAGGCAGGGAGAACCAGTAAGGTTGTCCATTCAAGTCTAAGATCCCTACCTATGGAGATAGGGGCAGAGGGGAAACCACAGGCAGACAGGGATGCATGGCTCTCAGGCAGGTTATGTGCAATCACTGGTGCATGTGTGAGTCTCCCTCTCTCCCTCTCCCTCTTCCCCCCCTCCCGTGTCTGTAATTATTGGGGTGAGCACAGGGTCCATACCTGGAGGAGTGGCTTGAATAGCAGGTATGGGAGGAGCTGGTGGTATGAGTGTAGGGTCCCTGCATAGAGATGGTCCCAGAGGGCCAAAGGAAGGATGTGGAGTGGTTGGAATGTCTGGGGTCCTCACCTAACAAGGAGGGATTGGAGGTTGGCCAGGAAGTCAGGAGCCAATCACTTGGTAGGTCTTCAGGTAGATCACAGGGTGGAGTTAGCATGTGAAGCTAGAGTCCTCCTAGGGGAGATTAGGGTTTGGGCAGAGAGCCAGTAGAGCTGTTCAATAAGAGTCCTACCTGACGAAGGGGTAGGGTAGCTAGAAGACAAACATGGGACACATGATCCTCCGGCCAATCATGGTGATAGGTAGAGGGGTGATTCGGATCTAGTGCCCCTGCCTAGAGACCAGAAACCTAGCCTCCTTTGTTGATTTTTATGTCTGAGTAAAAGAATCTGTCTTCGGAATGATCCTTAGTTTGCGATAAATGCCTGCAATATGATTCGGTAGTGAAAGAGTGCATGTAAAAGAAATATGCAAACACTTGGAAGCAATGCTTTCACTGCAAAAATAATTTTCTTTGAGAAATCTTTTTTAAAATTTATTTATGTTTATGTGTATGTTTATGTGTATGGGCGTTTTGTCTGAATGTATATTTGTGTACCATGTGTGTTAAGTGCGAGCCGAGATCAGGCATAGGATTCCCCAGAGCTGAAGTTACAGTGGCTTATGAGACACCATGAGGGAGGGTGTTGGTTACCAACCAGAGCCCTCTGAAAGAGTGGCCAGTGCTCTTAGACACTCAGACATTGCTTCAGCCCTGCAAAATAGTTTTCTCTCTCGAATTCTATAAATATCTTTAGAAAATTTCAAGTTCACTTTTTAGAAGTCTTACATTGATTATTAAGTAAAATTTAAAGAATTTCTCACATTAACTCAAATTCACTATGCTCCTATATCACAAACAATATTGATGAGCTGACATCTAGAATTTACTACTATCTCATTTTCTTGTTATACTTTTTTTTATACAAAATTAAACTTTTTACACCATTGAGGAAAGACTACAATTTCTGTGGGAAGAAAAGAATTGCCAAGGAGACATGTAAAAAAAAAAAGCTATAATAGTCTTCAGTGTTGCATGCTGCCAATGTTTTATATATTAATGATTAATTTGTACTTACTTCCACTGAAAATCAACTTTTCTTTCACCTTATTAGAAATGAGGCTGACAGAGTTGACCATATTAAAACTGAGGTAGATGTAACCATTGGCTTATTCAGGAAATTTCTCTCTGTGAGTTCCCACAGCAGTGATCAGATTTATAAATCATCTGGATAAAACTTGATATAAAAATGAACTCCTTGTGCCCTCCTTGAAGTAGGTTAAGCAAGACAACAGATATTTAGCATTTATCTGAGCCTACGGTGGCAACCATAGCTAAGTAACTATGACTTTCGTTCTGTCTATAACATACTTCATACCTTATCACCAGTGGTAACTAGCAGAGACTCTCATTTACTAGCTCCCTGATGCTGAAGGTTGACACTGCTTTTCCGCTGCCCTAGTAGACTAGGAGAGTAGCAGCTATCTAACTTCAACAGAAGGACAGCATCTGTTCATTAGACTGAGAAGATAGGATCCATCTAGTGTGCAAGGAGCGTAGTGTCTGACAGAACAGGTAGGCAGCATCTGCCATCCAGACCAGGAGAACACACCCATTCAAAAGAACCAAACCAACACCTGTCACCAAATGGAAGGTAGAAACAGCAGGGTAACATTTTTCAGAGCCTATGACCAAAGACATAGGTGAATTTATTTGGTTTGTGGAATTGTATATTAGCTTAATGATAATAATTAATTATCAAAAATCCATTTAGTCATACCATGAAAGTATAAATCCTTACAAAACAAAGTCGTGACCAGATCACCACAGAAACAGATTATGAGTAGTTACAGTTGTACAGAACATTGAGGAAAGCTATAGGATTAAAATATGTGTATACTAGGATGAGATTAAGGCCTGATAGCTATGTTTTTATTTTTCATAGGAATAATAACATGGGGTGAAATACTTTGATATGACATAAATATAAAACAGGGATAATTTTAGGTTAATTCAAGTATTAAATAGCAGATATAAAAAAAAACTCCACATAGTAAGATATATAAGCAAAATGTAAGTATTAGTACCTATGTAAATCTTCCTAGTGATTTGTTTAAACTAAAAATAAGTATTTCAGTGGGAGAAAAGATAGATATTATATATCTTATAAGACTATACATCCTAATAACTGGAGAAACCCTGATGTAGCATTTGCTCATTCGTTTATTTCTCTTCTTTATTGAATCTGCTCAGAGGTGTGCATTTATTTGGGTTCAGAGAACATGTTTTTAGTCAGTCATATATAAGTAAGGTAGAGAATTATGATAAAAGAGAAGACAATACATTTAGAAACCATCAGAGATGCTTGAGTATTCGTTGTCACTTTCCAGCCTGCTTGCTACTGGGGTCCTTGTGACTCACTCTACCTTCAGGATACAAGGGTAAGTGACATAAGGCATTTTCAAACCTGGCTCTCTGCATTTCAATGCGAACGTTCCACTCAGCGTTCAGCTGCTTCCGGTTGGAGACTCCTTATCCCAGACAGTATCATTCCACGCTTACAGGATGCTATCTAACCGCCTGCATCGTCTACGGCATGGCTGATGAGTAAAGTAGGTGAGGTGTAGTGGCCACATTCTCAGAAAATAAGCTGCTCCAGATAGAGCAAGCCAATAGATTTCGATGAAAGAACGCCTCTCATAAATGTCCACAGAGGAGGGGAAGAGGCATGGGAGACGAGGAGCCCGCCCGGGAGGAGCTGCCAGGCCGGAGCCCCAGGGATAAATTGACTCAGTCATTGCCAGAGGTGCTGACGAAGCAGGGAATGTGAAAAGAAAACACCTTGACGCCTCTTCTCCACTCTTCAGTCTCCAGAGAAAGCACCCTCATTAGCCAGACCCAGGACCCAGCCTCCAAGGAGTGTAGCTGATGCAGTCCCCAGGAGCCAGCCTCCTGGGGCACCAGGAAGTTCATCCAAAGGCCAGGGAGTACTGCTTGGGTTTATCTGTTGTGGCAACTGGATTTATTCACTCGATCAGGGATTTTAAGTAGATTTTTAAAGCAGGTTTCTGCTTTTTCAGTGCTGGACTTTAAACCCAGAGTCTCATGCATACTATGGAAGGGTTCTGTCTCTTAGTCATACCTCCAGTTACCTAAGGAACACTCATTGCATAGTCTGCTTTCAAAAAAAACCATAGGAGTATACAGAAAAGGCCAAGCGAGTCAGAGGCAGAGGCAGAGGTATGGACAAACGTGTGGAATGACTGTATTCTCCGAGGATAGTTTTTTCCCCTCAGGTAAGGAAACAAACATCGGCCAGTATGAAGATTCTTTAAGAAGAAAGTTTCCATATGATCCAGCAATCTCATTACCGGATATGTATGTATATATGTATATATATATATATATATATATATATCCAAGTGTGGGGAAAAAAGCATTTTGCCAAAAATTTCCTTGTTTATTACAGCACCATTCACAGCAGCTAAGGTGTGGAATCAACCTAGAGTCATACCTGTGGATTAAACAGTAAAGAAAAGGGCTGGAGAGATGGCTCAGCAGTTAAGAGCACTGACTGCTCTTCTGAAGGTCCTGAGTTCAAGCAGTCTGGCAGTTCCTCAGAAAACTGGGCATGACACTCCCGGAGGATCCTGCTATACCACTCCTGGGCATATACCCAGAGGCTTTACCTGCATGCAATAAGGACACATGCTCCACTATGTTCATAGCAGCCTTATTTATAATAGCCAGAAGCTGGAAAGAACCCAGATGTCCCTCAATGGAGGAATGGATTCAGAAGATGTGGTATATTTACACAATGGAATACTACTCTGCAATTAAAAACAATGAATTCACGAAATTCCTAGGCAAATGGTCAGAACTGAAAAATATCATCCTTAGTGAGGTAATCCAATCACAAAAGAACACACATGGTATGCAGTCACTGATAAGGGGATATTAACCCAGAATCTAGGAATACCCTAGACACAATTCGCATATCAATAGATTTCCAAGAAGATGGAAGGAGAGACCCCTGGTCCTGGAAAGACTGGATGTAGGGGAATGCCAGGACAGAGAAGCGAGATGGGGAAAAGAGGGAGGGAAGGGGGCTTATGGGACTTTCAGGGAGGGAGGAAACTGGAAAGGGGAAATCATTTGGAATGTAAATAATAAAACTTAGAAAATTAAAAAAAAAACAGTAAAGAAAATGCAGCACATGAAAGATTATTCAGCCACAAACAGCCCGAAGTCCTATCCTTTGCAGCAACAGGAACAAACAAGTAGAATTCTAAGTGATGTGAAGCACGTGAGGTCCGGAACACCAGCACGTGTTCTCACTCATTTGTGGAAACCAAGAAATTTGTGGAAGCCTCGTGAAACAATGGGGCGGAGTCCTGGATACGAGGGACCCTGGATACGAGGGACTAGGTAAAGGGAGCAAAGAGAATTTCAGGCACCCCCAAACAGAGACAGGAGACTCCTGATTTCCTGTGACCATGGTGAAGTACCACTGGTTAAAACAATTTATAATCTATTCCAAAATATCTAGAGGAGTAAAAACTTCCCAACACATAAAATGATTAATATTTCGATATATGGAAGTGCTTACTACCTGGATTTGACAAATATATATTATATACATGCATTAAATTATAATGTACCCCATAAGGGTATATAAATGCCATCTCTCATAGAAAAGAATCATAAAAAGTTAAAATCATAAATATTTAAGTCCCATGAAAATAGTTGGTGGGGGTGGAGGGGGAGGGGGTGTTGTCATTTTATACCACAAAACTAATTGTGAAATATACATCCACTTAAGCTTTGCTAAAAATTTCATGATTAAAAATTAAGTCATTTGAAAGATTAAAAAGAAGGGGTTTAGAGGAGAAAGGTTTTTCTTTTTCTCTTTTTCCTTTGTTTTTTAGTACTGGATGTTGGAGCTGGGCCTCACAGATGCTAGGCCAGTGCCGCCCCAGCCCTCTTTTTACTGTTTTTCTTTCCCACTTCTGTTCTGTTTGTTTTGCTCGCATGTGTAGCTCAGCCTGACCTTGAACTCACAGCAATCCTCCTGCCACAGCCTCCCAAGTGGTGGGATTACAGCCATGAGGCATGCTATGTAAGTTACATTCTTGCTGGTCTTGACAAAAGGTGTCAATACGCTGGCTATGAACTCGCTGTAGCCCAGGCAGGCCAGGGATACTTGTGACCCTCTTGACCCAGCCTTGTTGAGGTAACAGCCGGATAAAAACATTTTCTGAGTAAGTAATTTTAGAGCGTAACTTTCAAGGGATGTGAGTATATCTTAGGGGTAGAATTTTTACCTAGCATGAGTGATACCCTGAGTTCAATCCTTAACACAATGCACAACAAAAGGAATAATGGTGATAATTTTTGGTAAGTAAAAAATGGGTCATGGCATATCATGAACACTGTCATTAATGTATAAGAAGGCTGGGTGTGGCGGTGAACACCTCTAACCCTAGCATTCAGGAAGCAGAAGCAAAGGACTCTATGAGTTTGAGCTCAGCAGGACTACATAGCAAGTTTCAGGTCGGCCAAGGATAGTGAGACCCTGTCTCAAAAAAAAAAAAAGAAGTTAAAAAAAAAATACTTTTTTTTAATTATTTATTTTATTTTATTTTTTTTTAATTTACATTCCAAATCATTTCCCCTTTCCTGTTTCCTCCCTCCCCGAAAGTCCCATAAGCCCCCTTCCCTCCCTCTTTTCTCCATTCAACCCCCTCTCTCGTTACTCTGTGTTCCCCAGGAAGCTACCTGTGAAACAAACATCTACTTAGAGATTACGTTTAGGGACACAACTGGTAAAGAAGTAGGATTAAACAGCATATGCATCCAACTGAGGGTCAATTAGAAAGAGCTGCATTAACTTCTGGACTTGGGGTGGCCTTTATAGGCTACCACATTCATGACAGACGGCTAGACCCTCACAACTACAACCTGGAGCACACTTCACCTCCATATCACCACTGACCCGGCATTGACCGACCGTCAGCTATGAACTGTCAATACTCTGATAGCTGGGAGACAAGAGGCTCAATCCTGAGTGAGAGGTCAAGTAACATGCACAGTGCTATGAGCCCACTGAGTCCACTCGTGACATTGCTCAGATCCGGGCTCTCGGCCAGAGTGCTCCCTCCGTAGCCAGGATTCAGTGGGAGGTTTGTTTCCCTGTAGAAACCTGGTACAGCTGGAATTCAGAAGGCTCTTCTTCCGCAATTGTCCTAGAGCATCTTACCAACTAGTAGTCTACAAGCTAGAACTTTTACTAGTCTTGGTGGTCCTGAGAGATCTGAGCCTTTGATCACTTCCTTCAGCCATAGAAATTTACTTGACTTAACATTAAAACCAAGTCACAAACACCAAGAAAACCAACTTGTATGTTAAACATACTCTTCCTTCCTTTACACAACCACAGCCCCATTTATCTTTGAAGAAATAAACAGGTTAGTTACTTTTGCTAGCACAGAGAGAGAGAGAGAGAGAGAGAGAGTCCCCTCTTCACTAGTTTCTTGAACTAAGATATGAATTAAATTAAGTATAATTTAATATTTCCAATGGGGGCTCTTATGGGTCATCTGGTGGAAACACGGCACTGTTGAGACTCAGGTCCCTGAGCAGCGTATAAAAACCTAATTAATACTCTAAGGGGTCTTGGGATCAGGGCCACTATTTTTCTCCTCTGGATTTCTAAACTCTTGTTCTATTTGAGAAGTAGCATTGTTGCGCTATATACAAATTCCAGTTGTCCTTTAGTATTTAAATATTTACAATTTGAATATACTTAACCTCAGTAATAAAAATCAACCTAAATGTTACCTATTATAGTAGAGGTTTTGTAGTTTTTCTTTTTGTACTGTTGAGAAAGAGCCTCATTTTATAGGCCAGGGTGACCTCATGTAATATAAACTGTACTCAGACTTTTAGCTATGCTCCCGCCTCTGCTTCCAAAGTGCTGTTACTACAAGGGTAACCACCACATTTGGCTTTATAGAGACGCGTTCAAACTTGAAAAGTATGGTTTACCTTTCCCCTTAGCAGAGTTACCATCTTATACAACTTTCTCTCTTGGTCAAGAAAGCATACTCTGGCATTATACCGTGAACATGATTTCCTAAAAGGTTGTGATTTGCATCCACACATATTAAGGAACTCACACACCTGAAGTAATATTGCAAGCCATTTTTGAAGAATGAAAATGTTCAAAGGTGACTCAGTCCTCTTAGAACCCAAGTGTGTTACCTGTAGGAATATTTGGAAGATGTAAAAACTAGTATAAAAAGCATTAGATATTCATGCTTGTAGATGAGTGTCACTGTATATGATACATATTTAAAAGGACATTAAGTCTGCTGCTCCTTTGACTCCAACTGCTCAGAGGATAACCTGAGACCAGGTGTCTGGAGCGAGCTTGGCTAACACAGTCGGATACTGTCTCTTAAAAAGCCAGTAAACACCGAAGAATTCCAGTTACCTCCTTAGTTTGTATATTCAGTTTGGTGCTGTTGTTATCTGAGAATATTTTAAATTGAAATATCACCACAGTTGCTAAGAAAGCAGAATTCTATGACCCTTAAAATGTGGAAGTCACTGAAGAAGGAAACGTTTCTTCACTCTCTCTCTCCCTTGGCTACCAAGCTCGTTTTAAAATGCTCCCAGATGCCAAACTTGTTTGTAAATGCCTTTGTATGTTATTGTACAGGAAAAAAAAACACAGACTTGTGACCCCCACATTTTCAATCTCCTTTGTGCTCAATAGTATACACGCTTCCTGTGTTGGAAGTTTGTCGCTGATATTTAGTTAAAAAGATATTTTTGTTATTTCAGAGACAGGGTCTCATTGGACTTATGGCAATCCCCCTGCCTCAACTTAACCTCGTAGTGCTGGAACTACAGGCGTGCATGAGTATGCACAGCTAGTATATTGATTATTTAAATGAAATTCAGTTTGTTTTCTTATTTTACATGCACATCATGGCTCCTGTCTTGTAATTTACAAGCAAAGATAGCTTTCTTTAAAAAAAAATTTTTTTAACACATAGAAAAGGGGAAAAAAAAGCGTTAATGAGACAAAAGTTTAAAAAACCCAGTCAATGTCAAGTGAAACAGAATGGCGAAAACCTGTGATCCTAAACGAGAAATATGAGGCCATGGTCTCATTACAAGACGACAGACTGACTAGTCTTTTGAGAAATGAGCCTAATCAACCACAAAGGCAGAAAAAAATATGCCCACAATAAAACGGGCAAAGGCAGGATCTAGCTTGGTTGTACGCTATTCTTTGAAGGCAAATGCGTCATGCACTGTGGTCGGTCCTACCTGACACCCAGCCATACCGGGGTGGCCCCCCTCTCCTGCACCCTGGGGAACACAGTGTATGCAGCGACAGCGCCGCTGCAGCTAAAGCTAAAATGGCAGCGCTCAAAGGGACACGAGCTGCTCAAGGAGGCTGAAAACGTTCTCCAAACCTTCTCTGCTCCTTCATTCTGCACAGTGCTGTGAGGAGCGAAAGACCCCCTCCCCCAGCACTCTGGCTGCACCGGACGTTTAGGGGTAGTAGAAGCAATGCAATCAAGGATTTTACAGGGGTGACTAACGCGGTCTTCCTGACTTGACTTGGAGACCCCCACCCTCCTTTTCGTCCCCTTGACAGTGGAATGGTGACTCCAAAGCCCCTCTCCTTTCTAGTATGTGTCCTATTCCCCGCCATGCCAGGGCCGATTTCCAAGGGACCCAACTGCCAAGGCAGTAGTTGTGGCAATTGCAGGAACCAAGTTGGGGAAAAAAACAGTGCAATGCAGAGGCAGGAAGAGGAGGAGGGAAAAACCCCGTTGCATTGGCTATCAATTTAGAGTAGGGCGAGCGCGGCCGCTGCCGCGGAAGGAAACGCTGCCAACCGCAACAGAAACGCCATACCTAAGTGAGCACGTGTGGAGCTCTGCGCACGCCCAGTGGTGCAACCTAGTGACATCGAGTTTTGGTGGAAAAAAATCCAGTTGCCCTGTTTTGTCAGTACCAAGAAAGCTCGGGAAGGGGGCTAGTCTGGTACTTTAAAGAACTGTAAGGGTCAAAGTGAAATTCAGGAAGAGGTGGGCGGAACCCAGAGACCAGAGCAGGAGTGGGCATCCACTAGAAACTCTAATTTGGTAAAAAAACGCTATGCTATCACCTAAGCCCTCACTAGGGAAGCTTCTCTGTGAATGAAAAAAAAAATAAGTAAAGGAAGGGCATGTTCCTAAGTTTGGTAGAGGAGAAAGTTTATTGTAGATAAGAGGAAGAGCATAGCCAGAGGTAGGGACATCTGGGGGAATCCAGAGTGAACATTTTCCTGAACTAGACCATGTGAGGAGAGGAGGCAGGGGAGAGGAGAGGAGAGAGCCAGGAAACCAAGAGGCCAGGAGGGTAACCAAGATGGTTGGATTTACATGGGGAAGGGCAGCTGGGGCGGGGGGCGGGGGGGACAAGGCAGCCCGGTCCCTGGGCTGGTAAAGTTTAGGGTATGAGGTGGGGTATGCCAGTCATACCGTGTAACAGGGCTGAGGGATGCTGGGGGAACCTAGAGGCCAGGTTCACTTTGGTATATTATATACACACTTCAGTTAGCCATTTGTCCCGGGTTTGAGACCCTACACTCAGACAACATTAATTTACTTAACCATTATCTATCCCCTGACATGCAATCAGTGGGTTTGCTCAGATACCATTCCCACCCAGAGCAAAAGTCTAGTAGACTTTGTTCGATGTGTATTGCCATTCCAGCGATAGATGGTCACATGACAAGGCGGACATCTTCCATGCTTTAAGAGTCTGTCTAGTGTCATCATTTATCATCCCATGTTCCCTTCACGCACTGCACCATCCCCGACCCCTCTGCACTCTAAACTGTGTTTAAAGAAGGAACCTTACCCAAAGACAAACAAATATTAAGAAGCGAAGACAGGATCCAAGGTTGCTTGATTTCAAATCCTTTTAGGTGGCCTATTCTCTGGCTCCTGCAACAACAGTGGCTATTGCAGTTCCCGCCTGTGCCACCTTTAGGGCCAGCTGCTTCTACCTCAGTGCCTTGCATTTTTACTCCAGAGAAACGGTGGGACAGAAAGCCTCCTATTCAACACTGGAGTCTGTAACTTTCTACCCTGAAGCATCAGGATAGAGATCTAACAACACAGGCTACTTGCTTACCATAAGCAAAGTCCCAGAGTAGCAACTGAGGAAAACACACATAAAAAAACCAAGAATTTATGAGTGGATTTATGATATAGGTAAAGAAACAAGACAAATGAAAAAAATTGCTTAACAGGTATTAAAGTATTGACTCTTCATGTCTGCTTTTGCCTGTGTTTTCAGTATATTGTGTCTAGAGAGCTTTTAAAATATTAATCTAAGTTATATAAGCCTATCATTTAAAGCTCCAATAAAAATTAAATGTTTTCAGCATCCTTATCCATCCAGTTAGAATTAACGTACTTCCCTATTTCTTGTTTGTATTTTCAAATACTAAGGTGGAACTTTCTTCCAGGTAAGTCCATTTAAAGAGGCCCAGATGTAAGAGGCCAGTGAGGAGATGTTACATTTCTGTAGAAAACAATGGTAAGGGCAATGTTAGGCTTGTACAAATAAGATTGTCTTAATCACTCCTGCAGTTTCAAATCATATTCAAGAATCATCTTTGGTAATTTAACTCTAGGCAGGGAAGGATAAGTCAATCTATATGACTATGACTACTGACAATATAAAAATCCAGCTTTAAGGAGTCACTAAAAGAATATTTGAGAAAAATAACTGCAAGAGGATTTATCTCTGATAGAAATATTAGTTGCAAGAATTTGGGAATGACGCTGGCTTGCAAATATGTCTAATTACATTTTAACAGGGGGTGGGGATACGAGTGTATTGATTACTAACTCTTTCGTCGTCAGAGATTTTTTCATTTGTAGTTTGCTTTTTAAAATAGGTTCCCACTTCACAGCCCAGGCCAGGAACTCACTATGTAGCCCAGGATGGCCTCGAACTTCCTCCTCAGAGCCCTAATTGCTGAGATTACAGAAGTTAGCCAAGGTGACTCCTGGTTCTCAAAGTTATTTTTAAGAGACTCAAAAAAAAAATACTATGGTCCTCCCAGCCATTCCAAATAAAATTGCCAAAGGCTACTGTGCTCTGGCCAGCACTCAGCCCAGTTCATCTTCACGTTGGCAGCGCTGACCTGAGTACAGGTCACAGCAGAGCTATCAGTCCTGTGACCGACAGGCATCTATCTCCTGTCAGGTCTGGGTTCTCTCACCCGGAGGGAACCACGTTACCTGAAGAACGCCTCCACTGACAGCTTCCCCAGCACGGCCCAGGCTCTTCCTCGTGCAACTAGTAAAACCCGGAGCGGCGGATTTCTCGTCGCTTTGGCACCACTCGGCCATTGGACACCCACAGCTCGGAGGCGGAGGGAGCCGTGGCGGAGGGGGTGGGGCTGGCTGGAGAGCCCGGTCCTAGTACTGAGCATGTGCGTCGCGGCGCGCATGCTCAGTGCGGCCGGCCGCCTCCCATTGCGGGCAGCACCGGTGGTGGCAGCGGCAGCGGCGGCGGCGGCGGCGGCGGCGGCGGCACCGCCTCCTCCTCACACTCCGCGGGTGGCGGGGTTAGATGAGCGGCCCCAACAGCGGCGAGGGCGGCGCGGGGAGGAGGAGGAGAAGGCGGCGGCGGCGGAGGAGGTCGCTGTCTTTGTAGTGTCCCTGCTGCGGGCGCCCGAGGCCGCCGCTACAGCCGTCGTCGTTGGCGGAGTCTGCGAGGGCGCGCGCGTGCTTGCCCGCCCGGCCCGCGGGGACGAGGCGGCGGCGGCGAGGAGGATGATGATGTGCGCGGCGACTGCTTCCCCCGCCGCCGCCTCCTCCGGGCCCGGCGGGGACGCCTTCTTTGCAGCCGCCACTATCTCTTCCTCCCCGGCACCGGGGGCGCTGTTCATGCCGGTTCCTGACGGCTCGGTGGCCGCCGCGGGGCTGGGGCTGGGGCTGGGGCTGCCTACCACGGACTCCCGGGGTCACTATCAGCTGCTGCTGTCAGGCCGGGCCTTGGCGGATCGCTACCGGAGGATTTACACCGCTGCGCTCAGTGACAGGGACCAGGCCGGCAGCAGCTTTGGATACCCGGCCTCCAGGTGAGTCTCCCCGGTGCCCTTCCTTGCCGCGTGTGCATCTGTGCCCCCCGGCCCCCCCGTGTGTGTGTGTGTGTGTGTGTATGCGCGCGTGCGCGTGTGTGTGCACCCGTGCGTGTGTGTCCACGTAATTAGCACCCGGCTTTCCGTCAGGGCTGGGATGCTGGTGGTAGAAGCACTTTGGTGATAAGAGGGTGTGGTGGCCACGGTGTCTGTGCGTGCGTGCTTGTGTGCCTCTGTGTGTGTGTGTGTGTATCTGTCTTTTGGAGGGGAAGGAGGGAAGGTACAGAAAATGGGTACGTATCGGTTAACGCTAGAGAGGGTGCTGGTGCTGGTCCGTCACGACACGTGTGTATTGTTGAGAATGGGTAGAGAGGGAGAAGACCACAATGCACGGAGAGAATTTGCAAGAGTCTTACGGTGTGTGTATGTGTGGGGGGGCGGTGTTCGCGTTTCTAGTGTGTGAGCTGCAGTGTTATTTGCACGACCCCTCCCCATCACATTCCTTCCTCCAGCTGCCCTCCATAAAGCCCCCTTTCACTACAAGGGAGCAATGGTGGAGGTTAAAGATACTGATGCTTGTAGGATGTTGTAGACAAAAAGCTAATGGTTTTATTTTAGGAAATTTATGAAGAAAGGATGCAGACGGGGATTTGTGCAGACGTCAGAAGTGTCTGATAGGGGTTTTTTAGAAGTGTAGTTTGATTATGGAGCCTTTTGGCCTTGAAATGTGTTTGCAGCTGCCGTCTTGTTCTGATGTCCTGTCCGGTCATTTCCCTTCATCTTCTGTTCTATTTCCTGTCACTTACAGGTTTGGGAGTACAGGGAGTTTTGTAGGAAAAATAGAAAAAAAATACTCCTTTTTATTTTTCCATTTCTTAAATGAAAAACTTTGAAAATATGTCACCTGGCTAGGGTTCACCTGCTATCAGAAAATCTGAGTAGCTCTCAGGTCTCTTTCAATTAGTCTGGCTACACCTTCAAGTTCCTTCGTATAGTTGGCAAATCACGTTCATTTTCTTTTTCTTAAAATATGGGTACTTTTTTGGCTAAAAGCTCTTGAGTTCATTCTTTTCTTTCCAGTGCCTTAACTTGTCACATACCCTGAAGGCTGGTTGCTGACTCCTTTTGCCAGCTTTGAGAGTGGTAACTGGGAGTCTCCTTTGCTTCTTCCTATAGCCTCTTACAGGGCATTCAGAAAGCATAGTAGGGTTTTGAAAAGTGAGTTTACTGAAGTGTTTTCCCTCCCCTTACTAGATCGGTGTGGCTTATTAGAGAATGCCAGAAGCCCTTTCCTGCCATTGTAGAAGGTCTCTAGTCCATAAGTCTAGCTAGTGTCCCAGTGTGTGCTATGGCTTATCTGCTGGAGAGGGTTGTAAAGACAAGCTTTTGTCTAATAGATAGAGCAGGGCCCAGTCTATTTGTTGTCGGGATTGGCTGCATCCCTGGCTGAGTCCTGGATGTGAATGATCATGGCTGCTCTGTGCTATTTGGGATGAAGGTAACAGTATCACAGTTGTGGTTCTTGCTGATGGTTTTGGAAAGCAGCACACATCACATTACAGAATTTTCCTTGAGAGGTTTCAGCTTGAGTGATGCATCTCTAAATTATTGTACTATGGTATATCTGCACAAATTCCTCTTACAGATTTAAAATTATATTATTTCTAAACTTATGCAATAATCTATGGTGTACATTCTTGCTTTGGCTTTCTACTGTTTTTTAAATAATGACTTTCTTGTATCTAGAAATGTACTCAGAGTAGTAGACAAAGTTAAATACAGGTTCATATACTTAAAATTGGTGATTTGATCAATTTCTACAAACTGTCAATAAGATGTGAGGAACTGGTTCATTGATCTCAAAGAAATATTCATAGAAACTAACCTTACTTTGATAATGCCTTCCAATGCTTGTTCATAATATATATAGTTCATTCTCCCCATTTTTATCTACAACTGTCCTTTATTGTGAATTGAATTAAATTTGCTCACTTGAAAACGAAGGATGGCAGGGAGGAAGGGTTGGGATTTAGTTTATTTATATAGGGCATTGAGTTAGACGAGATAGAAATAGGGCTGAAATTCTAGAGAGCATCAAGCTCAAAGGTGAGAGAAAAGGGAGGCCATAAAAGAACGCAAGGGAAGAGGTTTGAAAAGCGAGAAGAGGAGCAGACAGGAGCACCTCAGCTGCCAGGGAAGGAGGAGACGTTTCCAGAAGTGCGTGCTAGATCCTGAAGAAAAGCAGAGCAGTTTCCTAGTCACCGATCACTTCTGAACCAAGTGCTCATAACTGGGACAAACATAAGGAGGGGGAGGGGGGATGGAAAGTATTGGGAAACCTGGGGGATATGCAAGAAGGTTGTTGGAGGGCAATGGGATATTCAAGTGTGGGAACTTAAGTAGAAAGGAGGATATTAAAGAGTCAACAGAGGGAATAATTGATAGAAATCAGTGGAGGCAGTTTTATGATGACAGGTTAGCCAGTGAAAAAGGTAAGGATTGATCTTCCTTTACTAGAAAAGGAAGTATTTCTAAGTATACTGACTGAGACTTCATTGAAGATGAGTACTACAGCTATTCTTTCTGGTGATCTGAATGGGTGGCATCATTTTTTTTTTTTTGGCATTTATTGTGTCAGGAAGTGTCTGTGTTGTGCACTATTGTAGACATTAAAGGCATAGCTTAAGTACAACAGTCAGGATCTCTCTGTTTTTGCAATATGCACTGGGGATGCTGGTAACAACTTGTGATTTTTTTCTGCTAAGTAATGACGAAGGAAATGCAGCCAGTTTTTGTGGATTGAACTACTTGAGTGATAGGGTCAGCAGAGTTCTCCCTGAGAGTTGTCATTTAAGTTGACAGGTAAGGAGGAAAAGTGTATATGAGGAAATTATAAAAGCCTTAAGAGAAGAGAAGGCATGTGCTTCAGGGAACAAATATATAAGTGAATTATCAGCCCTAAGTTTAACAAATGCAGTATTATAGATTGTTTTCAGTGTAAGAGTCAAGCCTAAGGTAGGCTTGATTTTGAAGGCATTTTAATGAAATGTCTTGGAGCTTGGACTCTTGACACTGCACTGGCTTTAAGTCCTGCCTGTCCTGTCATTTGCTAGTTGTGTAACCTTGAATGTTACATAACTTTCATGCCTTGGCTTTCTTATAGGTAGAGCATAGATAATAATAATGTGCACTATTTTGTAGATTAGATGAACAAATATTTGACAAGTCCTTGGCACATTGTATGTTATTAAATATTAGGGGTTTTGTTTTTTTCTGAAAGTGAGGGGTTTGAGGATATGGAGAGAAGCAATAGTCTTGCCTGTAACTTGATTTTGGGTTCAATAATTGCTGAATATGGGAATAGCTTTTATGCATTCAGTGACTGAATATGTATGTTTTTGAATGAATAAGACTGGATGAAATTATAACATTTTCTTGGAGAAAGTGGCCAGCCAGGCAAGGCAGAAAAGAAGTTTCCTCAGTTTTCTGAATAGTAAGAAACGTTTCCATTTGGGAAGTGCCACACTTCTGTGGTAGGATCTTACAGCTTGTAGATTGCCTTAGTTTAGATGCCAATTTTACCTTTCTTATGTGTTAGGTTGCAGTGTGTGTGTGTATGTGACATGTTCTGCTCTGTAGATGCTGTCAGGCCTGGAACTTATAATATTGCTGGTGGTTGGAGTTCAAGTTCTTGTGTCACCAGGCTCAGCCTGAATGTTTTGTTTTATGCTTTTGAGATGGAATCTCATGTAATCCTAACAGGATTACTATGTAGCCCAGAAATAAAGTTATCCTCTTGGTTCTGCATTCCGATGTCTGGGATTACAGGTCTGTACACTAGAGCTGGCTGGCTGGTTTTTGTATCTTTTTAGAGTAATCTAAAGGCTGTGTGGCCACACGTTAAATGTCTTTTAAATGTTGACTGCTGTTGTTGTTATTAAAATCATATTTACGATTCCAATCTGCTTATTATAAACCTTCCTAGTTAGAAGATAAATGTGGAAAACGCTTAGTTGACTGATTCAGGGTTAAAGTATGACTGGAGGTCAAAAAAAAAAAGTAGAAATTGAAAGATTTGCTTGACTGTGGGGAAAGGGAAGTGGTGCGAGGAGGGAAGTGGTGAACTGAGGAGAAAAGCCTGCACCTGGGGCGGTGCAGTAGAGCAGCCCTGTCCCAGGAACCGGAGAGCGCTGTGGCTAAACGGGGATTTGTGCCCTTCTTTTCAGCTACACTAGTTTCTTGGCTACGTCTTTCCTTTTGTCAGAAATACCATTTGACTGGCTTGTTAGTATACTCTGATAATCCCAGCATGTGGGTGGTGGAGGTAGGAAGGTCAGGAGTTCAAGGCCAGCTTCTGGGCCTGGTACTCTATCTCACAGTAAAACAGAACAGAGAAGAAATGGTATTGAGCCCGTTCCACCTGTGCTTGGAATTGGGGTTGTAGGAGGTTAACAGTCAGACCTTTGAATGCTGAGGGTGAGTAGACATTGAAGGTCCTAGTCTTGAGTGTATTGTCTGTTTGGGGATGAAAGATAAAAGGCAGATACTTAAGGGAAATGTTAATAAAAACAACTGTTAGATGATGGTACCCTGGGCCTGCTCAGGTGGACGACACAGGTAAGGAAGGCAGTTTGTGTGTAGGTGATGCTGACATTTTTATTAAGGTTAGGATATAGGTATCCGGAAGGAGAGGAGTAAGAATTCATTGCAGGATTGGAGAGATTAGCCAAAAGGACAGTATCTGGAAGAACAAGAAAAATTAAATTTTGATCAGAATTATTGGGAAAATCCTGATAGTTTTGAGCTAAGAAGAATAAACATTATTATAGAAGTGGGCTAGGGAATGATGTGGGGGTGAGTTAGTGTGTGTATATCTGTGTTGGGGGATAGTTAATACTTTTCTTCACATAGGTGTTAAAGCTGTGAAATTCTGTATGTCCTATAAACACATTAAGACAAAGGTACTACTCTGTTGGTATACTGATTGGTAAAAATGTAAAATGAATTAGTCTCCTAGCATAAAAGAAGTGGAAAAATATTGGATCTTATAAAAAATATGTTCATTTAATAAATTTAAATATGTTAATTTAATCATAATATTTTCATATTATAAGGTATTCGGTTTAGAAGTTTGCAAAACAATTTCCTGTTTTTCTCAACAACTGATTAAATGTTTCGATTCTTTTTTGGGGGGTGGTGTTAGTTAGGTTAGTTAAGATTTAATTTATATATAATAAATTTAACCCTCTTTAAATATTCATTTGATGAATCTTAGAATATTTCCATCACTTCAGAAAGCTTTCTTAGGGCTTCACACTCCTACCTCCCCAGCTACCAATATGACTATATCTAGCATCTACCTTTTCTATAATAGTATGTAAATCTAGTTCCCATTAGGGCAGGGCCGTACATATTGTTGATGCTTCTGTCTTCCATTCTATGTTTTCTGAAAACGGAAATTAGGCCTTAAGACCTCATTGGATTCTGTGTAGACATCTTAGCAGGAATATTTTGTATGTAGTACTAAGCACTGCATGTTGCCCCAGTCCCGAGTTACTGGCTTTCCTTACTTGCAGCGGTGCTAACACCAGTACCCATCAGACCTGTCCCTTGTAATTTATGCTTTTCTGTTCGTAATGAGCACAGAACTGTGGGAGTAAGGACTGGCACTCTGCACCTTTCACTGAATGGTTTTAATAGTCTTTGACTGAGTCAGTAATTTTTATTAGAAGTTTAAAAATGTTTTTCCCCTCTTACAATTCTGTTAATCTTTCTGTATTTATTAGATAGTGCGTTTTGGAGTACTAGACCAGGGGTGATGTGGCGGGGGCTGCAGTGAGCCTCCCAGATTACCCACCTCCTTCCTGTGAGTCGCTCACAGGCACGCACGCTTTTCATCTTTGGGGACTATTGAGAACTAAAGGGAAGGCAGCTGAGCTCCCCAGCGTGCTTCCCTCCACTGCAATCCACGGGCGGCTCTGTGCTGATGTGGTAGGGCCTGGCCCGGTTTCCTAGAGCCAGGACAGGCTTTATTTATTTATTTTTTACTGGATGGTTTATGTATTTACACTTCAAATGTTATCCCCTTTCCCGGTTCCCCTTCTGGAACCCCCCTCTCCCATCCCCCAAGGCAAGACAGTCTTGAAGGATCATCTCAACCTGAGCTTCCCCAGGGTACTGGTTGAGGCCTTTCTTTTCCTTTTTTCTTTTTCTTTCTTTCTTTTTTTTTTTTTTTTTTTTTTAGATATTTTCTTTATTTACATTTCAAATGCTATCCCCTTTCCATGTTTCCCCTCGAAAACCCCCTATCCTATCCCCTCTCCCCCTGCTCACCAACCCACCCACTCCTGCTTCCCTGTCCTGGCATTCCCCAACACTGGGGCAATGAGCTTTCACAGGTCCAAGTACCTCTCCTCTCATTGATGTCTGACCAGGCCATCCTCTGCTACCCGTGCTGCTGGAGCCATGGGTCCCTCCATGTGGACTTTTCGGTTGGTGGCTAAGTGCCTGGGAGCTCTGGGGGTACTGGTTGGTTCATATTGTTGTTCCTCCTATGGGGCTGCAAACCCCTTCAGCTCCTTGGGTCCTCCGTTGGGAACCCCGTGCTCAGACCAATGGTTGGCTGTGAGCATCCACCCCTGTATTTGTCAGGTTCTGGCAGAGCCTCTCAGGAGGCAGCTATGTCAGGCTCCTGTCAGCTAGCACTTGGCATCCCCAATAGTGTCTGGGTTTGGTGAGGCCTTGCTATGGCTGAATTGCAGTTCAGCTTCTGCTCAGAACTACTACTTTCCCTTCCCCTAGTTGTCAATTCTCGGAGCATGCCTCAGTAAGTTCTGGTGTGTATCTCTCCTTTTTAGTCATTTCACTCGCTATCAGGAATGATCTTAGGAACCTTAGTGCTGTCTGGAGTGAAACACATTCTAATGGTGTTAGTTGAACACTGCTGCTGCAACTCAGCATGCACAATTGTGTAACTATCAAAACTGCCATGTGGAATGCGGTTTCTATGATTGGAAATGTCCTGGTGGGTTCTATATCTTGGGCTTTTGAGAGGCTTTGGGAAGTATTCATTATAATGGTAGCATAATGAGTCACTGTTGCTAAATGACATTGATAGATGAGAATGATGAAGAAAGGCCGAAAGTAATTGGGCATGAAAAGTAAAAGGAATTTTCTTTTTCTTTTTTAGTAATATATAGAGGAATACCTGCAATGGGGATAAGAAGCAAAGGACAGGCCAACCAAAGCGTTAATGTTGAAGGTGCTAGAGTGGATAGAATTCTTGTTTGCTATAACCACTGTCAGTGTTCTGATTGGGTTGAAACAGATTCCTGACCTTTAGAATAGAACCTCTCTCTGAATTGATGTTCCTGTAAACCTTTGAACCTCTAAATTTTCCCAAGGCCTCCAGGCTTCCATAAGTTGTTTAATTATGAGTAGAAAATGCCTTCTTGAAGACTATGTAGAAGTTTGACTCTCCTAGACACTTTGACCTTTTCACTCTTAGCTATAACAAACCAATAAATAGAGTCAAGGCATGAAGGCACTGGATCTCTCTCTCTCTCTCTCTCTCTCTCTCTCTCTCTCTCTCTCTCTCTCTCTCACACACACACACACACACACACACACACGCACACACACACCCCTATACACAGTACGTTCCTAAACTGAACTGAGATACTCTAAAGCACCACAGTAGACACACAGAAATACCATATGATATTTGAACTTTTCAAAGGAAATACTACAGTTTCTGCCTCACCACTAGCTTGAAATAGTTAATGGTTTTGACTTTAGTTACTACTACATTTCTTTTGATGCCATTCTATTTTTGCAGTTAGACTTCTGGTGGTTGTGATACAAATCAAGCATTACTTGTCAGAAATATGGAACTGCACAGGAGGGTGTCCTCTTCAGTCTGACTCCATGCTTGAGAATTGTTACAGTGCCCAATAGTTGCCCTTAGCACAGGGATTGTTTTAGACTAAGAATCCATTTTATATCAAAGAAGAACCTGTGAGATCCATTTGACTCATCAGAAGCTGCTGATCTGATAGGGCATCAGTCTTTTGATGGCAATACTGATAACAATACCCTGGCTTGAACATGATAGTCTGCAAGGGTGAGCAGCCATCCTTTGATATTCCCAGAAAAAAGGACAGGGAAGAGTGGTTCTACTCAACATCATTCTCAGTTATACAGTTGGGGAGTTTGTGTTTCCTGTCATCAGAGTTTGAGAAGGAGGAGTTAAGAGATACTAGTTCTTAGATGAGAGACATTTAAAAAGAAAACACAGAAGAATCCTGTTATACTTGAAGCTGCAGTTGGTAGGGCTCAGAGGTCCAAAGGAACCTTTCTTTGGATAGGGTTTATGGACCTGTCTGGAAAGTAGGATTGTCAACACAGCAGAGCACAGATGTTTGTCACATAAGTGATCCAGTGGGTGTCTCTCAGATGTTAGTATTATAGCTATCCTCATAAAATGAATTTAATAATTATTCTATATTAAAATTGTATAGGCTTGGTGTTCATAAATGTTTGATAGACTCCATCCAAGGCACTTAGTGGTATGTGCTTTTTCTTTATGGCTTGATAGCTTCTTTTAATACTTAATAATACTGTTGCCTAAAGGTGCCAGAGTTTGTTCTCTGGAAGGGAATCTTGGCTGCTCTTAAGTTTTGACAATTATGAATGAAATTCCTATAAACATCCATGTGCAGGTTTTTTTGTGTGGACATAGTTTTCAGCTTCTCTGGATAAATACATTCCAGAGTCTGTAATTGTTGTTGGATCGTATGGTCAGGATATGTTTAGTTTTGTAGGAAACTGCCAAATTCTCTCCCTAAGTGGATGTGCCATTTATATATACATGTATATGTGTATATATATGTGTGTGTGTGTGTGGGTGTGTGAAACAAAGCTTTCAGTAGTGTATGAGAGTTTGCCTTGCTCTGTTGTGCCCTCAGCGACATTTAGTGTTGTCAGTGTTCTGGATTTTGGGCATTCTGATTGATGGATCTCATTGCTTTAATCTGTATTAGTGTGGTAACACCTGTTAAAGAACACCCTTTCAGGTGCTGATTTGTTATTCCTGTATCTACTTTGGGGACATATCAAGGATGTTTTTTCATTTTTAAACACCAACATTGTTGTTTTGGTAGTGTTAGATTAGAGTGTTCTTGACTAGGTTGGATAATAGTCTTCTATTAGCTATGTCTTTTATAAATAGATATTTTCTCCTAGTCTGTATCTTATTTTCTCATTCTATTGGTAATTATTATTACTTTTTTGAAAGCAGGCAGTTTTGATTTCAATGAAGTTCTCAACTATTTTTTCCTAGTTCATGCTTTACCATTTTATTTAAAAAACTGTTGCCATACTCAGTGCCGTCTAGAGTTTCTCCTGTTTTGTCTTCTGAACACTGTATTGTTTTGTGTTTTACATACAAGGTTTATTTTCCATTTAGAGTTAATTTTTTGTGCAGGCTGCAAGCCCTGGGTGTCTAGTTGTTCCGTCATCCTCAGTTTCCCTGCTTTGCTTGGCTCCTCTGCTGGTGCCTTGGCTGTGCCTTTGGCTGTGTCTCTGTGGGTCTATTCTGAGTTCCCCGCTCTTGGTTCCGTAGGGCTGTCTCTTGTTTCTTCAGTACTACATGGTCTTTGTTACTGTAGTTTTATAGGAAAGCTTGAAGTGAGATATTTACTCTTTTCTTTGCACATTGTCTTAGCTATGATGGGTGTTTGTCTCTTCTCATAAACTCTTAAGCATTTGTTAAAATCCCAGAAATAACCTACTAGGATATTTATTGAAACTCTCTAAGGTCACTGGATTAGAAAGAGGACATCTTGATAATAATATTGAACTTTCCTGTCTGTATCTATGGGATATTTGTTATTTAGTTTCTTTTACTAGAATTTTGAAGTTTTCTTCATTTAGCTCTTACTTAGATTTTTTCCTTTTCTTGGTTTGTTGCATTAACTGTAGTTCTCACAGAGGTGCTGATAGAGTGGCGAGAGAGCACACCTTTGCTTTGCTTCTGATCTGAGTGAGAAAGCTTGTACTTCTCACTGTCAAGTCTGATGTCATCTGCAGGATTTTATGCAGATATTCTTTTTGCATGTTGAGGAAATGCTCTTGATTTCTAGTTTACTGAACTGGGGATTGAATTTGTCAAATACCCTTCCTGCATCTATTGATGTGATCATCTCATAGATTATTTTTAGCCTGTTAATTTTTTTCAGATGATACATTTCACTTTGGTTGCTGTGAATGTTTTTTGTATATTGCTGTATTCAATTGGATAAAATTTAGAGGTTCTCTTTTGCATATACATTCATGAAAGATGCTGGCTTGTACTTTTCTAATATTTCATTGCCATGTCGAGTTTAATGTCAGTGTTACTCTGGCCTCATAAAGTGAGCCAGGATGTGTGTCTTCTGTTTTATCCTCTAAAGAGAGTCACAGAAGCTTGATAGAGTTAATTCATCAGTGAACGTCTGAAAGGCTGTTAAGGTACTGATTTGCTGCTGTTTCATAGTACCCACAATTTTAGGGTGTCTAGTTTTTGTATAAATTCTGGCATGTTGTGTCTTTCAAGGATGAATCTGTTTTAGCTCAGTCACCAAGTTTATGCACATAGTTATTGATATTTCCTTTTTTATTTTAATGTCTGCAATTTGTAATGCTGATTCCTCTTTCATTTCTGCTAACATACATTTATTTATTTATTTATTTATCCATTCATTCTATTCATTTTCTAGTTTTGCTTTTAAGTTTAAAGAACCAGCTTTTGGTTGGTTAGTTTGTTTCTAATTTATTCTTCTCTCATATAATGCATCCATTTACATTTCCCTCCATTCCTCCCAGTAAACCCTCTACCCCAGATCCAATGCCCCCCCCCAGTAAAAGCAGGCCTCCCAGGGATATCACCTGAACACAACAGTAACAAGACAAAATAAGACTAGGCACAAACCTCCATACCAAGGCTGGGCAAGGTAACCCAGGAGGAGGAAAAGGGTCCCAGGAGCAGGCAGAAGGCCAGCATGTGACTATGCTGTGCTCGGTGTTTACTTTTGTGCTGGCTTCCCCTCAGCACTGCTCTTTACTTTGCTCACTTAGAGTTTATTTTATCCCTGACCCCCAGCTTTGGAATTTTAGGTCATTCACTGTAGATTTTTATTTTCTAGTGTGAAAATTTGAAGCTTTGGTTACTTTAGGTGCATTCCAAGCATTTTAGTATATTTCCTATTTAGTTAAAATATTTAAAAATATTTTTGTGGCTTTCTTATTTGATTAGCATAGTATAGTACCTAGGATTATTTTACTTAACTTTCAGATATTTAGTAGTATAAATACCATTGCCAATACTTCTAATACATACTTTATTATATAATTTTGATTTTTAAAATTGAATTTATTTGAAGCTTTCATGGATGAGTTTATGAGGATTGTATTACATCCTTTCCATTCTCTGTCATCTACTAGAACTTCCTCTGTTCCCCTTCCTTCACTCTCATATTCCTCTCTCTCTCTCTCTTACACACACACACACACACACACACACACACACACACACACACAGGTATTGGGTAACCTGTCAGGGAATTTGTTCCTTGAGAAAACTGATTCTCTCTCTGTGGGTGGGGCCTTGTGCAATTTCTTCCAACCACCTTAACATTTGTTGAAAAATGTTATTTTTTTTTCTTTTGCTCACAATCTGATAATTATGCCAGAAGAGGGCATCAGATCCCATTACAGATGTTTGTGAGCCACCATGTGGTTGCTGGGAATTGACCTCAGGACCTCTGGAAGAGCTGTCAGTGCTCTTAACCGCTGAGCTATCTCTCCAGTCCATATCACTCTTTTATTTTGGTTCTGGGGATTGAAGGTAGGTCCTCAGGCTTACACAGTAAGCACATTGGCTTGCTGGGCCATCTTGCCAGTTCAAATTGGATAATTTTTATTGACCCATTTTCAAATTTATAGATTTTGTGTTATCTCCATTTTCTTAATGAAAATTTAAATTTTATATTGTTCAATTCTATTTAAAGCCTTCTTCTGTACTGGGAACTTTCTATATATTTCAATTGTATTTGCCTTTTCGTGATGGAATATATTTACAGTAGTGTTATTAAAATCTTTATTATATAATTATAATATGTAGTAGATGTATCTGGACTAATGGTATTATAACATGGTATCATAAATAAGCCAGGGTGAGTTGCCTCCTTTCCTGTAGTCTCTTGAATGGATGTTTTAGACAGGACCATGAAGCTGGCATTAAGAGATTATACTAGGGTTTGGGGAGAGGGCTTATTTACTTCAGTGCTTGTGGCAACCATGAGGACCTGAGTTTATTTCATTGGCGCTCACATAAAAACAAAACAAAACAAGATAAAACAAACCAGGCATGCTATTGCTCATTTGTAAGCCCAGAGCTGGTGAGGCAGAGACATATGGATACCAGGAGCTTGCTATGGAGACAGCTCAGCCAATTGGTGGATCTGGATTCAGTGAGAGACCTTGTGCCAAAAGCAAGGTAGAGAGCAATCAAGGAAGATTCCTCTCTTTACTCCCTAGTCACATGCACATCCAGAATTGAGTGACTATAGAAAATACTCTTACTAGACTGACCGTATCTCTTTGACATTCATCTCCAGCTGTCTCCCGGAAAAATCTATGACTTAGAGCCTTGGAAGTCTGTGCAGGACTTTTTTATAGAAAGTTTCCCTGAGAAATGTTTCAACCAGTGATGAGTAGGAAACATAAGCAACTCATTTTCCTTCTCTACAGTTAGAGTACCTGTGAGCCGTGTTCAGTGGTAGGATCACCCATCATGGTGATAAGCTTCGTGACGCACTGTCCTTGCTTGCTTTCCATTGCTGTGACAGAACAGTGACCAAAAGCAGCTGGCCGGGGAAGGCTTTACCTGCCTTTCAGCTCCTGACCACATTCCGTCATCAACGTCCTGACCTAGTGGGAACTCCAGCAAGGGCAGAGCCAGGGACCATCAGGGAAACTGTTTACTTGTTTGGTCTTCATGGCTTGCTAGCTTGGTTTCTTATATAAGCCAGGCCCACTACCCCAGGGGTGGTACTGCCCATCCTGAGCTGAGCCTTCCACATCAATCATTAAGCAAGAAAATGCTCCAAAGTCATGTGATGGCCAGTGTGATGGAGACAATTCCTCAGTTCAGGTTTCCTCTTCTGGTTGAAGCCATTTTGTGTCTACTGACAAAAACTAGAGAGCTTTAATCAATTCATTCATTTCTCTAAGTCACTCATGATTTCCTTTACCAGAGATCACATCTCAAAGCAGCTGTTGCCTGTAGATTCTTGAGGCATATTGTGGCTTTGAGAAGTGTCTACCTTGACAAATCAAGATAGACACTTCAGTATGGGAATAATAATGAAAAAGGCTCATTGCACATTTATGAAATGCTTTATTTTCACTGTGTTTGCTCTTTAAGAGTCTGGTTTGGAGGTCTCTGTTTTATCCATAGTGTTTTAGAGATGTATTTACTTGTCTTTCTTGTATCTAATTCTGCTATTATCACTAGTATGTGTAAGTCCCTAGTTATTTGGGATAATCTCTCTGAAGTTTAGTGTGAATAATTTACAGTTGTGTCATGGTATGTGTTTCCGTCTTATCTGGACTGTATGTAGAGTGTGATTCTGTAGGTATGATGTACAGAGCCACACTACTTTAGAGGTTTCTCCTCTTGCCTCTTACTGGTTTGTTCACTCAGTTCCCTCGCTCCCTCCCTCCCTCCCCCCTACCCTTCTTTCCTTCCTTCCTACCCTTCTACGTTCATGTCTTCATTTCTTCTTTTTTCTGCTCTGTGCATAGACAGCATAGCTTTATAGTTCTCTCTCCATCTTTCCTTATTCAAAAATGAACAATAAAGTGGTTATAAGCATAAATTTCAATAACACATTTAAGTATATGCAAAAACTATATATTTTGTCTAAGTTCTATTTTAGCTTCATTCCTTCCATAGCATTGATGTCATATTTTAATTCTCATTTAATAGGAAATACATTTTAGTTTCCGTTGTGACTATTATTTGGAGGCACTTTTTCTTTTCTTTTCTTTCTCTTTTTGATTGCAAACATTTTAAATTTTCTTTCTATTGTTAATCTCTAGTTTTTCCTTGGTGAATGAATTACCTAATGTTCAGCAGGCTGAAGTAGGAAGTAGTAAGTTTAAGAGTAGCTTAACCAACATAGTGACGCTGAGGCTGATCTGGGTTCTGTAATGGGACCACCAACAGAAAGTATTCATGACTTAGTGTCATTTTGAACCATGCGTACATCAAAGGACCACTAGTGTTTTGTTTGCTTTAATAGTAGTCGTCTGACTGAATGAAGTTCAGTTCTTGTTTGTGTCTAAATGGTCCACGTGTCTATAAAAGACAATGCCAGAGCTCTCAGTTTCTCTTGAGATATTCTGTGTTTGGTTGTCTAGTTCTTACTTCTTCTAGAGCTTTCTTATGATGATCTAGTCTGTGAAGGAAGGCAGTAATTTAATCTTGTATACTATCAAATGTTAGAGAAGTAGAAGCTAATAGCACATCATTATATGTAACAGGATTTTCCCTGACCAACTAATTTAAATATTAATATAACAAGAAGTCTGAAATTATACATAGGAAAAGAAGATAATTTAAGAGTACTTATATCAATAAGCATAGTAATGCTTTGAATACTTTCTCTGTATTATATAAATATATATTTTTATATTTGATATGAACCATTCTAATACAGTATTTTATAAAATGTACTTTAGGCCAGGGATATCTTAGATTTTTCTCCTAATTTTCTTGTAATTATTACATACTCAAAGAATATAGGTATATAAATTAAGCACTTACTTGGTAAGAAATTATTAGAAAATGTATTTTAGGACAACCTTTGGTATACATGTAGTTTTGTCATTTACTAAAGATGGAAGCAAATGACTGTACTGATAGATGGATATGCTTGTTTATTTTTTATATGAAGAATAATGAATTTTTGCATAAAGAATTTTTACTGTTTGGTGGATGCTAGATATTATATGACATAAAGAATCTTCATCCATTAGTGAGTTATTGATCTTTAATAACCACTAGAGCTAGGAATACTATTTTACATAAGTATTTAGTATATGATTGAACTGTATTCAGGGCTGTTTCAGGAATTAATTGGAAATATTGGTCAGGCCCAAGCAATGATTGGTTTACTAATTTTTTTTAATGAAATTTAAGTATCTTAAAATAACTTTTAAAGTAAAACATTCTAACACAATACAATCTAAAGGCATACTAACTTGATGCAAGTTCTAACACAATAAAATCTAAAGGAATACTAACTTGATACATGCTGAGGAATGACCATAGGAAAATAATTCAGTCATTGTTTTCATAATTAAACAATGTTTCTATAAGAGCAGAAAACTTTGTATTTTAACAGAAACACTGCTTGGTAACACATAGTTGTAACAAGTCTGACCTGAAGTATTTTAGGCATTGCTGATTGGTATTGGGTAGCATCATTATATGTATATATAGTACAACGTGTGTTCAGAACTATGACTCAAGTGTAGTTTTGAGATACAACATGGGGGATTAATGCCAGAAAGACTTGGGATTCATAATGTAATTTATATTGAACTAGATTTTGTTTGCTGTGTGCTCAGAAGCTTTTTAACAGTTGTCTTTTGTTTATTTGCTTGTGTTTTTGTTTTTGCATTTCTTAGGTTCAGTTACACACATGTACTAAGGTTACAGTGTATAGTAAGATGCTGCTGTAGACCAGACTTTAACAAAAGATAGCACAGGTAGCAAACCTAGTCTAGTTCTTGTTTTTGTGTAACCTATGAGCTAAGACTGGATTTTACAGTTTTAAAGTTAGGAATAAATTTTACTCATAGCCACGCTAATCTAGTTCTTTGCTATCTTTGGCTGTATTCATGCTCTGGTGATTGAAGCAGTTACCATAGAGATCTTATGGCCCGCAATGTAAATTACTTAGCCCTCTGGTGTTTTACAGAAAATGCTTGCCTATTATTGCTTTAGATTGTATTTAGAGATTTTTAAATAAAGTTTTTTTTTAATATATAAAATAAAATAAAAGCTTGAAATCTTTTAATTCCAAATATTCTGTAAACTTGGAATTTGAGTTAGGAACAAAAGAAACAGATTTAAATGAGAAGTTTAAAATTGTAATTAATTTCTGTTTTGTTAGAAAACAATTACTAATAAGCTTATAGAGAAACTAATGACATACAACAGCAAATTTTGTAGGCTCAGTTTTTATATTACAGAAATATTTAATTTTCCTTAAATAATATAAACTATTTTAAAATATAATTTTAAAAGAATTTTATTTTTATTTTTTGTGCATGAGTATTTTGCCTACATGTGTATATGAATATATATTACATTCATTCCTGGTATATGCAGAGGCCAGAAGAAGGCATTGGCTTCCTTGATAGTTGTGAACCACCCTGTGGGTGTTGGAAATCCCTTGGTCCTCTGTAAGATCAGCAAAAATATGTTAAGTGCTGAGCTGTCTTTTCAGCCCCTGAATGTATTTAAGATATTTACCTCACTTTAAAAGCATTTTTAGTTTTATGATACCTTTACAAGTATGAAGTTCTTTTTGTGACAATAAAAAAATGTCTTACAAGACCAATTCTAAACATTCTTCTTTGAGCTTCTGTTGATTTAATATTTAGAGTCTTAAATCATCATAAATTCCAAAGTGAATTGTTGATGTATAAGACTTGTTTCTGGAGTTTTGTCTATTTTTAGATATCATGAAAAAAATGATTAGTTCTCAGATATAGTTAGGTATGAGGATGTAATGTTACTGGCAAAGCAGTTTCATTTTACAGTTTTCAGTGGTTTTTTTTTTTAAATCTCTGCCTTTAAACTGTAGATTGAAGTGGCAGAGGTGACCCTAGTCACGTGTTAGAAGAGGATGCTCTGAATGATGTCAGTCTTTTAGACTATTCTAAGTGAGTTGTGTATACTGTTTTAGGTAGGAGAATTGCCCACTTGGGAGATGGGGTGTAGATGTGCAGAAGTGTGAAAGTTTGCCATGGTCCAGGTGATTGTAGAGATCGTTTATTAGAGTAGCTGAGGTAGAGAAGCTGTGGACATAATCAAGAGTCATTATTATGAAATATGAATTTCTAACTTTTGTGATTATTTTGATGTGAGGAGTGAAACGACATGCAGCGGTAAATATCGACTTCATATTCTGATCATCCATGGCCATCTTAGTAACTTGAGTGGAGCCTACTTTTCTTTTTATGCAGATTAACTTTGTTATCTGACTCCTTTATTTGGGAATAGCCTTCCAGCCTACAAATGATCTAGTTAAATTTTTTCTCTTTTCTTGTTTTCTATTTTGCTTAGGTTTTTATTTTTTGCATAGGTCTTGGGTTACAAGTGGAAGATCAATGTTGTCTCCTCTGTGTGCCCTAATCTCTTACTTTTGCTAGTTTTTTTTTTAAATTTTTCTATATAATATATTTTGATCATATTTTCCTATCTCGCCTTCTCTAAAATCTACCCCCACCCAACTTCATCCACCCAACTTTATGTTCTCTGTGTTCAAACAAAACAAATAAAACCAATGAGATAAAAAATAGCAAGACAAAAAGTGCTCGCAGGTGTGTGCACGCGCACGTGCGCGCGCACATACACACACACACACACACACACACACACACTCACACTCTCACTCACTCACTCACTCACTCACCACAGAAACCCATGGAGTCCATTTTGTGTTGGTTAAATACTCACAGCCATGGAGACTGCCCTGGAGTGTGGTTGATATATCCAGTGACACCTCATTGGAGAAAGTGGATTTCTCCTTTTCCAAGCAAGTATGAACTGCAAATAGGTTCTCTGTTAGGGATGGACTTTGTGACTACTTCCCCTTCTCAATAAGGTGATCTTAGTGTTTGAACTTTCATAGGTGATCTGCTTGCTGCCATAGTCTTTGTAAGTTCAAATGTGTATCATCCCTGCTATGTCTGGAGGATGCTTTTTCCCTGGAGTCTTTTCACCATTTCTGGCTCCTGTAGTCTTTTATCACTTCTTTTTCAGCATAGATTCTGAGCCTTAAGGGGAATTGTTTTTGATGCAGGCATCCCATTTAGGGCTAAGTGCTCCAAAGTCTCTTATTCTCTGCACATTGGTCAGTTGTGGGTCTGAGTTAATTACCTTCTACTACAAAAAACTTCTCTGCTAAGCATTGAGTGATGTTCTGATCTATAGGTGTCTTAGTCACTGTTCTATTACTTCTTAGTAGTATAGCGCACTTCCTCATGGACTACTCTTTCTATCTTCCCTCTAAGGGCCTACTTTGCCTTGAGTCTGGTTATAGGTCTAGAAGAAACTATTGGTGGGCCCTGAGGAACCTCAGTATTGTCTTGCCCAACATTTTCTTCAGAGAAAATCACCGCTGGTTTATCCGACAATGAAAGATTAATTTCCTCATGTGAAAGAGGCTCAAGGGGTGGGGCAGAGGGTACTACTTTCTCAGGTTAGGTAAACTCTTGAGAATCTCAGGATTCAAAGTTAATGTCCTTACTTTAACTGCTGACACCCTCTGAGGCTGAGACTTGAATTTTTGCCGTAATTCAGCCAACCTTATAATGAGGGCTTTGGTTTAATTTTCTGCAACTTGAGCTCTATGGCTGTTAGAGAGAAGATTCTCTTCAAGGGCACACTTAGAAACCTTTAGATTGTTTATTCACATCTGGAGTCATTCACTTTTATCACAGAGCTCATTCTTTTCCTTTATCAATTTATCCAGAGATGCTAAGCAAAATTATTATTTAATTAAGCAAAATATTTTTCCTTATTTTCCCCAAAACTGTAGAAATTTTCATATATTGGGTCTACTAATCCATTTTCAGTCACAATTGGCAAATCAAGATAATCAAAGCCATTTTCTTCTTTTAGTTTGAAATATAGTTTCCACCATGGGCCTTCCATTCTCCAAGCTCCCAGGAGAGAGAGTCAGAAGAACTTTCAGTAGCTGAAGGTGTTGGTGAATTAGAAAATGCTGGCAAATAATTAAGCCAATTCCAGATGCTAAAAAGATTCATCCTTATCCTTCTGCTCCTTTAGAACTACTCCAGGTACCAACTTCTGTATTAGTCAGGGTCTAGAGTCACAGAACTTAATGGAATTTCTATATATTAAGGGGGTTTATTGTAATGACTTACAGTCTGCAGTCCAATTAATCCAACAATGGGCACCTTAGAATGGGAAGTCCAATAATCTAGTAGTTGCTCAGTCCCATGAAGCTAGTTGTATCTTTTATATAAGCTGGAAAGAATCCTCAAGAAGTAGGTTCCAACAGATGTCCTGGCAAGTAAGTGCAAGCAGGTGAAGGTGAGTGAGTCTTCCTGCTTTCATTGTCCTTATGTAGTTTCCATCAGAAGGTATGGCCCAGATTAAAGGTGTGTACCAACAGCCTGAGTTTGGAACTTGCTCTGTCCCAGGCTGGTCTTGAACTCAGAGATCTGCTTGCCTCAGTAGCCTGTACTACCTTGTCTGGACCTAAGCTTTTCGTGGCCGCTATGCCTCAAGATCTGGATCAAAAGCTTGTGTCATCCCATGTCACGGTCTGGGTCACAGGTGAGCCTTCCATTTCTGGATTGTCGTTCATTCCAGATGTAATCAAGTTGACAACCAGGAATAGCCGTCACAAAGACCAAGGCAACTTTTGTAAAGGAAAGCATTTAATTGGGGGCTTACAGTTGCGTAGGTTTAGTTCATTATCATGGCATGTGTCATCATAGTATATAGCACAGTGGTACACTCAGTGCTGGAGTGGTAGCTGAAAGTCACATCCTCATCTACAGACTGAGAGTGGACCTGTCTCTGGCATGGGCTTTAGAAACATCAAAGCATAGTCCCTGCACCACACTTTCTCCAACAAGTTCATACCTCGTAATCCTAATCCTTCCAATGACTACCATTCCCTTGGTGATTAAGCATTCAAACTTATGCCATAGCTTCCATCATAATAGTTGTAAGATCTTACGAACTTGACTTCAGCATCTGTGATTGTTATTGTGATTATCTTTATCTCCTCCTCATCTTCTGCCCCCTCTAGCTTCCTCCTTATTCATTTGCTCTACCTCCCCCTTTTCTATCTTTAAATCATTTAATTACATTCATCTATTTGTTAGTTCTCTTTCTCTATATCCCCCCCGCCGTGTGTGTGTGTGTGTGTGTGTGTGTGTGTGTGTGTGTGTGTGTGTGTGTAATCAGAGAGCAACCTGTGGAAATTGGTTCTTTCATTGAACTCAAGTCACTGAGCCATCTCACCAGTCTCTCTTTTTCTATTTTTGTTTTACTTTGAGTCAGTGTCTCTCTGTTTAGCACACAGTGCTAATTCTAATTTCTAATTCTCCTGCTTTATCCTAACAAGAACTGTGAATGCTGGGATTACAGTCAGAGAAACACCATGCAGGCCACCTTTTGTTTTTATTAGAGTAATGATAGTCTCTTAAGAGACAGATAAATTGTTCTTTTCACTTAAGTCACTATTGTCCTCTAGAGCAAAAACTGTCTTTTTTTATTAAGTCTTTGCTACCTAGGAATGTGTTTCTCATCATAGTAGGCATTCAAAATATGAAGTTATATAAAAGTGAAATGTTTGGCTAGCCTTTTATTCCTCCCACTTTATTCTTTACTATGTTGAGGGAGGACAGGGAGAAAGGATGTTTTTCTCTTAAGTTACTCAGAGGGTTCCTTCTCCTTAATGCAAAAACAGGTCTGGGGTTGAGGCACTGAGAACTATTTGCTGAGGATATGAGCTCAAATTTCTTTCCCTTTCCTCCCCTCCCTTTCCTCTCTCCTCCCCTCCCCTCTCCTTAACCTTGATTTTTGTTTTGGGGTATGGATGCTCTGCCTACATACGTCTGTGTATCATTTGTATCCAGTTCCTGTCGAGTCCAGAAGATGGTGTCTAGTCCCCTACGACTGGAGTTACTGGTGGCGTGAGCTGCCATGAAGGTGCTGAGAATTGAACCCTAGACCTTTAACCACTGAGCCATTTCTCCAGCCCCTCAATATCTTCTTTATATTAATAGTGATTTAATAAACAGTCACTTGAACTTTCTGCATTGTAGTCTTTCTTCACAGTGTAAAGAACAAGTGTTTGCATGTTTATTAGCATATCCACTGATGAAAAATGTTAGCTCTTTTAAAATTACATTTATTCGGTGTGTGTATACATATGTGTGCATGTGTGCACACGTATGCTTCAACATACATGTAAATTCAGAGACAGCTAGCCTGACACCAAATGAGTTTCATGAATTGAACTCAGGTTAACAGATTTAGTGGCAACCTACCCTCCACCGTGAGCATCTGATAGGCCTTGAAAGAAGGTTTTCTTTTTAAAGCTTTATTTAATACCTTAATTGCTTTACATTGATAAAAAGCTTTATAGAATCCTTTTGGGAATCCATTGTTGTCTTTTTAAAAGCTACTGTAATACTAACTACCTGTATGAATATTTAGAGTATATTGCTTTATAGAAACTATAAGATGTATGCAAGTACCTATTAAAAATTATCTATTTCACTGATTTTTTATGTTTTGATATAAATATTCATAATGTTTGCACCTTTTATTTTTAGGAATAAGAAAATTTTAAGTAAGAAGAAATTGAAGCGAAAACAGAAAAGCAAATCAAAAGTAAAGACAAGAAGCAAGGTAAAGTTGCTAGCAACTTGTTGACATAGTAATTGAAACAAAAATGAAAAGACTCAAACATATGAATATAATTAGCAAATCATTCTGTTCTGTGTGCTCAAGTCATTTTGTACACGCCTCTTTTTAAAAGTATTTTTTGACAATTTTAAACATGTTCACAGTGTATTTTGATCTTATCTACTTACACAACTACCATCCAGTTATTCTTAAGACCCAACAACCCTAATCTATTTGCATTTCTTTCCTGGTTCAATCTATTTGGTGTTTTGTATGCTTCTACTACCTTTATAGGCATATTCTTCTTTAGGTTAGGATAATTTTCTTCCATTATTTTGTTGAATATCATTTTTCTGGGACTTTTTATTGCTTCTGTTTCCATTTTCAGTCTTATTTGTTTCCTTCAACAGTTTGTGTTTTCTTGAATTTCTTTAAGGGATTTATTTATTTCCTGCAATTATTTGTTTGTGTTTTCCTGTATTTCTTTAAGGGATTTATTCATTTCCTCTTTAAGGACCTTTATCATCTTCATGTAGTTAGTTTTAAGGTCTTTTTCTTGTACTTCAGCTATGATGTAATATTCAGGGCCTGCTGTGGTAGGATAGCTGGCTCTAGTGGAGACATTGCCCTGGCTGTTGTTGTCCAGCTGTCTAGCTCTTCACTGACCCAGCCATCTCTTCAGATCTCGGTTTCTTCAGTTTATATATACTTATTAGTGTGCATCTAATTCTGTGTGATATGACTACCTCTGTGACTTACTGTCAGGATGCGGAACAGTTTCAGAAGGGTTGCTACCCTTTCTCCACCCTCATAGCCATTCTTGTCACTTCCGTCTTCTTAACTTTAGGCTGCTCTTCCTCACAGTAGGCTTGCTATTTCAAGAACATGTACTTGAATGGGCCAGTATGCAATTTATGGGATTGGCTTTTTAAAATACTTGATATAATTTCTTTGAGTTCATCCAATTAATTGCATATAATAATAGTTTGTTCCTTTTGGACTATTGATCAGTCATATCCTAGTATGGCTGTACTAAAGTTTATCATTGTGTCCAGTATGAAGACTCCTGGACCTGGTGGTGGTGGTGCATGCATGCCTTTAATCTCAACACTTTGGAGGGAGAGGGCAGGTCCATCCCAGAGTTTAAGGCCAGCATGGTCTACAGATTGAGATCCAGGACAGCCAGGGCTGTAAAATGTGTGTTTTGCAGATGCCTTTGCCAGTTAGAGACTTAAATTGTGTTCTTTTTAAACTGGCATTAATTTTTTTAGGCTTAATGCTGTTATTATTTTGTGTGTATTTGTGTTTACTTACATGGCTTTAGGTACTAGGAATCAAACTCAGGTCCTCTAGAGAGCACCCAGTGCTCTTCAGCACTGAGCCAGTTCTCCAGCTGTCGAATGCTGGTTTTGTTCATTCTTCATGTGTGGATGTTCTTAATCTTTACACTTGGTGCACTATGATTTTCCCACACTTGCATATAATTTCTAGTTGATTTTTTTTTCAAAATTGCCTATATGTCTCAGGAAATAAAAACATTTCTAGAAGGTAATTTTCTTCTTAGTCATTTTTATCAGGTTGTTGCAATAGGAAAGTAACACAACATGGAATTGATTTCCTGAGTGTTCACCTTGTTTTCAGTCTTAGGAGTGAGGCAGTGTGTTACACTGTCTGATAAGGGTATGATATAGTTATCCTTTGTCTAGTTGAGAAAACACCTTAACATTCCTGATTTGATTATACTTTTTTTTTTTCTGTTTTGTGTATTGGCATTAGGCTTTTGTCAAATGCGTTTACCATTTTTTATAGTATCTTCTGTTTACTACTTTATTACATTTTCTCTTTTGGGGAAGTTATTATACTGATTGCTTTTTGGGTGTTGTAACAACATTGTTTATTGATTCAATACTATTATATATTAACATTTACTATATTCTTTTTTTTTTAAACTGGATATTTTATTTATTTACATTTCAAATGTTATCCCCTTTCCTAGTTTCCACTCCTGAAACCTCCTATCCCATCTGCCCTCCCCCTACTTCTTGAGGGTGTTCCCCAACCCACCCACCCACTTCTGCCTCCCTGCCCTGGAATTCCCCTTGCTTGGTTAGAGTCACACCAAGGTATTCTGTATTGTTTGTGACTATTGTGAAGGATGTTGTTTCCCTAATTTCTTTCTCAAACTGTTTATCCTTTGAGTATAGGAAGGCTATTGATTTGTTTGAGTTAATTTTATATCCAGCCACTTTGCTTAAGTTGTTTATCAGGTTTAGGAAATCTCTGGTGATATTTTTGGGGCCACTTAAGTATACTGTCATATTATCTGCAAATAGTGATACTTTAACTTCTTCCTTTCCAATTTGTATCCCTTTGACCTCCTTTTGTTGTCTAATTGCTCTGGCTAGGACTTAGAGTACTATATTGAATAGGTAGGGAGAGAGTGGGCAGCCTTGTCTAGTCCCTGATTTTAGTAGAATTGCTTCAAGTTTCTCTCCATTTAGTTTGATGTTGGCTACTGGTTTGTTGTATATTGTTTTTACTATATATGGGCCTTGAATTCCTGATCTTTCCATGACTTATCATGAAGGGATGTTGAATTTTGTCAAACGCTTTCTCAGCATCTAATGAAATGACCATGTGGTTTTTTTTTTTTTCTTTTGAGATTGTTTATATAGTGGATTACATTGATGGATTTCCTTATATTGAACCATCCCTGCATCTCTGGGATGAAGCCTACTTGATCATGATGGATGATGGTTTTGATGTGTTCTTGAATTTGGTTCTTGAGAATTTTATTGAGTATTTTTGCATTGATATTCATAAGGGAAATTGGTCTGAGTTCTCTTTCTTTGTTTGAATCTTTGTGTGGTTTAGGTATGAGTGTAATTGTGTTTTTATAGAATGAGTTGGGTAGTGCTCCTTCTGTTTCTATTTTGTGGAATAGTTTAAAGATTATGGCATTAGGTCTTCTTTGAAGGTCTGATAGAATCCTGCATTAAACCCATCTTGTCCTGGACTTTTTTTGGTTGGGAGACTTTTAATAACTGCATCTATTTCATTAGATGGTACTGTTTAGATTGTTTATGTGATCCTGATCTATCTTTGGTATTTGATTATTATGTGATGGGAGGAATTTCTTTTCTGGTCCAGTCTATTTGTAGTTCTGTAGGCTTCTTGTATGTTCATGGGCATCTCTTTCTTTAGGGAAGTTTTCTTGTACAATTTTGTTGAAGATATTTACTGGCCCTTTAAGTTTAGAATCTTTGCTCTCTTCTATACCTGTTGTCCGTAGGTTTGGTCTTCTCATTGTGTCCTGTATTTTCTGGATGTTTTGGGTTAGGAGCTTTTTGCATTTTGCATTTTCTTTGACTGTTGTGTCAATGTTTTCTATGGTATCTTCTGCACCTGAGATTCTCTCTTCCATCTCTTGTATTCTATTGGTCATGCTTGCATCTGTGACTCCTAATCTCTTTCCTAAGTTTTCTGTCTCCAGGGTTGTCTCCCTTTGTGATTTCTTTATTGTTCTTATTTCCATTTTTACATCCTGAATGGTTTTGTTCAATTTCTTCGCCTATTTGGGTGTGTTTTCCTGTACTTCTTTAATGGGTTTTTGTGTTTCCTCTTTAAGGACTTCTACCTGTTTACCTGTGTTCTCCTATATTTCTTTAAGATAGAGTTATTTATGTTCATCTTAAAGATCTCTATCATCATCATGAGAAGTGATTTTGAATCAGAATCTTGCTTTTCCCATATTTTGGGGTATCCAGGGCTCTCTGTGGTGGGAGAACTGGGTTCTGATGGTGCCAAATAGCCTTGGTTTCTGTTGCTTAGGTTCTTGTGCTTGCCTCTCACCATCTGGTTCTCTCTGGTGTTAGTTGGTCTTGCTGTCTCTGACTGGAGCCTGTCCCTCAGGTGAGCCTGTGATCCTGTGATCTTAGGTGTGTCAGCACTCCTGGGAGACCAGCTCTCTCAGGGAGGGGTTTGGGTCCAGAAAGTGGTGCCACAGGGTTGACTTCCGTCGCAGCAGGAGACAGGAAGGATCCTGTCCCCAGGTGCTCAGTGGTTCTTGAGCCCTGTGGTCTCTTTGGTCAGTTATTGGCGCAAAAGTGTTCATCTCACCTGTTAACTTAGGAGTGACAGCGCTCCCGGAAGACCAGCTCTCTTTGGGTGAGATTTGGGTCTGGAGAGCTGTGCCACAGGGTTAACTCTGGGCGCAGACAGAGACTAGAAGGCATGATGAGTTTCAGTGATGGATGATAATACCATCGAAACTATTCCAAGCTGATTATTAGTTTCTTCAGGTTCTGAGGTTCAGTCCATTATCATCAAGGCTGGAGCACAGCAACATCTAGTCAGGCATGGTGCAGGAGGAGCTCTACATCTTCAGCTGAAGGCTGCTAGCAGAATCTAATATATTCTCAATATACTTATGTTGTCTATTTTTTTGTATTTTGAAAGGTATATTTACAAGTTACATGACGATTTAACTATAACATATTTCTTAACATATGTCTTTTGCCCTTCCTCAATACTTTATAGAAGACAAGAGACATTTTCTGCCTGTTTTTGGTATGTGAAATATAATAAAATACTGTGCTTTTTCACTTATGCAAGATATACAAGGTGGTCTAATCTGTAAGTACTTTTTATGTACAATGAAATGATAATTATAAAGAATATAAACCAGAAATGTTGTGTTTTATATTTCAGTCTGAAAATGTGGAAAATACACTAATTATACCAGATATCAAACTACATAGCAATCCCTCTGCCTTCAACATTTACTGTAACGTACGGCATTGCGTTTTGGAATGGCAGAAAAAGGAAACCTCACTGGCAGCTGCATTGAAGAACTCTGTACAGAGTGGAGATTCAGACAGTGATGAGGAAGAGGAGTCCAGAGAACCCCCCATCAAGCTGCCGAAGGCGAGCCACAGAATTCTATTTAAATGCATTACCGATAAGTGGTCTGGTTATCATACACGCACACACATTCCTGAGATACCCTGTGTTTTCCAAAATAGTGCATTAAAATAACATGGCCTATGGATAAAAACAGGTTTGGTTTGGGCTAGCCCAGGAAAACTCGATGGGACTTTTAACCAGCTAACACAGCAGCAGTTAGGAACCCAGCAGGATGAGGTCGAGAGCACAGGCAGCGAGGCCTGTGGGTTGTAGCTTGTTAAGGGCTGTCAGTGTGCAAAAGCAGTAGCATGGCTATGCTTGTTTGGAGGCCTCCACAGTAGCAGATGGAAGATGAGCTCTGTGCTGGTGAACCTCCATCAAGGGAAGCATAAAGAGAAGGTGATGAAAAGTAAGCCCTGGAAACAAGTAGATACTTACAGTTTTCTTGAAATAGAAGTGAAAAGCTTCCTTAACAGCAGCTAAACTGAAAGCTTTATCTGTTTACTGTTTAGCTGACTTCTTACTATTCTGCTTACCTGGCTTACGAAAAAAATAAGATGAGAAACAGTCCAGTCCATACTGTTCTAACATTACTTCCTATTGCCAGAAGCATATAAACTATTTCATATTACAACTGAATAAACCACTCTTAATGTACTTCGTTCTAAGGATTGGTTTACTTTGTGATTAATTTTATCATATATCATGTATGCATACATACATATGTACATACATACATACAGGAGATATAGTCTTTCTTTTTCTCCCACCTTTTATCCTTCTTTCCTTCTGTTTCTGTTTGTTTTCTTCTTTCATAGCAATGAGGGTCAAATCCAAGTCCTTATAATCCAATGCTAATGCTGTTCATGGATTATATCACTAGCCTTGGAGTTATTATAGTGCTCCTAAAAAAAAAAAGGAAAAAATATAATCATTTCAAAATGGTTTATGTATGATTTTATGCATATTGTTTTCTTATAAATAAACTTAAAAGTGATTCTTTTATCAAAAATGATTCATATATTATTAAATTGGTATGTTAAATCCATCTGGTAAACTTATTTACAAGGTATCTTATAAATAGTTATTTACATGGAAGATACCTTGCAAATAAGTTTACCAGATGGACTGTTCTCTCTTCATGGTCTGCGGTGGCTGGTTCCTGAGTATGTACTGTCCTTGACTGTACTGTGGGTTCATCTCCTCTTATCTCAGAGATCATCATAAGCGAAGGGCATGGCCAGCGTTCTCAGAGGGTGTGTCTTCTGCCCTTTTCCCTTTGCTTTGGTGACTAACTGCTCTCCCAGTCTCCTCTTATATCCTAAAATGAACGTGCTTACCTTTTCCCTCCTGAAGTTCATATACAAGGAAATAAAATATCTAGAAACTCCATGTGATGCTATAGCTACATACTGAAGCTACTTTAGATCCAGGATGTTGAGAGAGCGAGCTAAATGTCATCATTAATTTAGCTACACAGTAATCCTCCTTCAGTCTTCCCTGTTCTCATAGAAGGGTGATACTGCCAATCTGAAACCTCGAGAATATATTCATTCTACAACTTGGCCTTATTTTAATTCTTTTTTAGATTTATTTGTTTATATGAGTACACTGTTGCTCTCTTCAGACACACCAGAAGAGGGCATCGGATCCCATGACAGATGGCTGTGAACCACTATGTGGTTGCTGGGAATTGAACTCAGGACCTCTGGAAGAGCCGTCAGTCCTCCTAACTGCTGAGCCATCTCTCCAGCCCCTATTTTAATTCTTAATGTCACTTCTGCAGATAATTTACATCCTGAAGCTATATATTTGATTATTAAAATTGACATTGGCTGAGGAATAGAATTTCATTGTTTAGTGTTTTATTAATTATTGGTCTTTCAAAGTAATAGCAGCTCATTGTAACTTTGCTCTTACAGTCTCCAAAGATTTACTTCTTTTGCTAGAGATAGTCAGGAATTTTTTTGACCCAATGAGGACTGTTCTGATTAATACCAGTGATTTTTTCACTGAGCCAATTTTACCTCCTTTAATGATCATGCCCAAATGGAGGGGACTCTGCCTATAAATGATAGCACTGCAGATACATCATCACAGGGAGGGCTAAGGTGGATCAGTTTTCAAAGTTGCCTTTGCTGTATGTGTTGTTATCTTTATTTTTAGTTGTGAGTACTCTAATAAAGCTACTTGCATACAACCAAATGCACTGTGCAATATTAACAGAGCCCATTTTTTCTGAGTGAATGCCATCTGCCCTGGAGTCCAGTTTTCAAGGTTTTATTCAACATCCCTTGCTATGGCTTCATTGTTTCCAAACTAATCTTTAAATAATGTAACTAGTTCTTAATCTTGTATATAGGCACATGGTTTTTAAAAATCTTCATGTTAAATAATTAAAAACAAGTGTTTTTGCTTTTCTGTTTAAATATCATAGCACTTTAGTATTGAGATAACCTGCACAAACTAGAGTACAGAAAGTGGCATTTACTTACATATTAGAAAGCTTAATTTTCTTTTCATATTAAACAGATTATTGAGGTTGGACTTTGTGAAGTCTTTGAATTGATCAAGGAGACTCGGTTTTCTCATCCATCCCTGTGTCTAAGGAGCCTCCAAGCCCTGCTGAATGTACTTCAAGGCCAACAGCCAGAAGGCCTCCAATCAGAGCCACCAGAAGTCCTAGGTAAGAGTGAAGCCCGTGGAGGTGAACCACATCTCCAGTGACATACACAAGAACAGGAGATGCAGCCTGGATTGACTGGGAGAGAAAAGCAGGAATGGAGCTTTGCTGGAATTTTGCTGTGTTTTAGATATAGTCTAAAGAGTTATGGTTCGTGCATAGTTGTCTCTTGGTATTGTAGCAACACATAAGTCCTTGAAATCCCAGAATAATACCCAGACCCTAAAATCCCAATGAACTTGAATACCTGTGGCCAACAGCAAATGCACATCTTCTCTACTTTTTACTCTAGGGCAGTGGTTCTCAGCATGTGGGTCATAGCCCCTTTTGAGGTGGAAACACAGGGGTTGCCTAAGACCATCAGAAAACATAGATATTTACATTACAATTCATAACAGTCACAATTACAGTTATGAATCAAAATAACTTCATGGTTGGGGGTCACCACAGCATGAGGAACTGTATTAAAAAGTGTCACAGCATTGGGAAGGATAGGCCAGAGAACCACTGCTCTAGAGGACTTAAACCAGTAAGGGGAGAAAAAGAAATAATTGTCACAAACCTCAAGCAGTACAATTATTTCTTAAGAGAGGACATTTCTTTGTATTACATCATAAACAGCAATAAAAAAATTGTGTAGGGGAGAAAGGGTCTTATTTGGCAAGATTCATTACATACAGATACTGACTTTTCTTCAAGTATATTTTTTTAGCATTGCTTGCTTTTCAAATTAATAACTTAGGCTTAACATATAACCATGTAAGGAAGATAGGAACTTTCTGCAATGGGATGGAAATGTAGGTGAAGCATAAGCCTTAGTTAGGGTTAGGGTTAGGGAGGGTGTCCTGTCTGTCTGGAATTTTCTAGATTGTTTTAACAACATAGGAAAATACCCTCAAAGCCATAGAGATATGATTCTCAAACATTAGTCTGTATCTGAGTTATCTGTGACCCAGGTATGGAGTTTTCATTCAGTAGATTTAAACTGGCACCAAACATTGATATTTTGAATACATTTTTGGACTATACTGCAGCTGGTAGCCTGGGAACACTGTTGATTGAATTAGATTCTGATTCTGTGTTCTCTGTATCTGGCTTCACTTCACTTTTCTTTTGACTTAAATTGTTTTTCTGAAGCAAAGCCTTGCTGTGTAGCCCAGGCTGGCCTTGAACCTTATCCTGCCCTGGTTTCCTAAGTACTAGGGTTAATAGATATGTACAACTATGCCCTACCTATTTGAATTTTATTAGACCCACATTTTCAGAACCTAATTATGTGCCAGATCTTTCTTTCTTTGGTCAAATATAGTGATTTAGTTTTTATGTTTAACTTTGTCTTATTGGAGGAGTTTGTCTGGTTCTTCCTCTCAGGCCCATGCTCCCAGAAATAAGACTTAGGTTCAAAATATATTTATAAGTAACTCGGCCATGTAGCTATGCTCTTATCTGACTAGATCATAACTTAATATAACTGATTTATTCTAATCTACACTCTGCCATGTGGTTGCTTAAGTGATCCAGTACCATGTGTCTGTCTTGGTCACATCTTCTTAGGGGAAATCTCTTGGGCTTAGCACTGTCTCAGAATTCTTTCTGCCTCCTGGATGTTCCACCTTCTATTCTATCCTTTCCTGTAAGTCATAGGTTTTTTTTTTTTAATTGATAGGTGATTTATTTATATGATACACAAGATACTCTCTCTACAGAAGAAAGATATGCTGAAAACTTTAAAGACAGCCTGTATCTCAGCCTCCAGCCTAAGGCACTTAATTGCTTCCACTAAAGCAAAGGTAGTACAGGTTAAGGATTAGTCAGTTTTCTGCATTCTTGGTATAGTAGCATCGGTAATCCTATTAATACTGTGACATGTTGCTCAACAGCATTATTTTGAAATTTTTACGCATAGGAGCTGGTTTTTGTCTGAGCTCTGCTGTGGTGGTTAATGAACCACAGTTCTCTAACTGCATAGCCTGTCTTTTCACTTTGAAGCGTGTGCTTCTTCTACAGTTCTCTTGTATCCTGTGTACTTTCCCTTATATTCATTCTTTACATAAACACTAAAGTTTAGCCTTTGAACATGTTTTCACCTAATTATTTTCTATCCAAAATTTAATTGTAAGTTGCCTATCTTTTTCTTAGAAGTTTGAAATTCTATTATTCTGTTTGTTTGGTATCTTATTTTCAATTTTATTCCTAATGGTTTTTACTTCTGGGAATGGCTTTGCTGTCTAAGGGTTTTGTTGTCATTTCACATTTCAGAATTGTTAAATTAGCTTGAACTTATATTGATAATGCTTAGTCTTTTTCCTTGCTTAGTTTCATACCCCCTTATCTACCTTCTCTCACCAGTTGTTTTCCAGCTCACTATAAACATTTGTATTACTGTTACTCTTAGATGGGGAAAAATGACTGAAGAGAGGTTCTTAAAACTAGAACATAACTACTGGACAGAAGGAAGGGAAGAGGAGGGTTCGAATACGTGAAGCTGTCTAGACATGTTCATGTTTGTAAGGTTTGTTTCAGTGCTAGGGAGTAGTGAAAGTCACTATCTACTTCATTATACCAAATAAAGAATATTTTCTATAGAAAATATGCAAAGATGGCTCAGTGGTTAAGAGTACAGAGTGCTCCTACAGAGGCCCAGAATTTGGTTTCCAAACCCCATATGAGGCAGTTGATAACCTCCAGTAATTCCAGTTCTAGAGGATCAGGTGCTATCTTCTGGCTTTCTTGGGTATCTGTACTCATGTGTGCATATCCACATACAGATACTCGCGCACACATAAATAAAAGTAAAATACATCTTTAAAAATATTTTATCTTGGGGCTGGTAAGAATCTCAGTGGGTAGAGATTTTGCCACACAAACCTGGAAAGCCTGAGTTAGATCTCCAGGACCACATAGAAGAAGATAACTGACTCCAAAGAGTTGCCTTCTATCTCCACAGGTACACCATGGTGTGCATATGCACACATATGCTTAAAAAAGCTTTATGTCACAGATTTTATTATGTAAAATTATTTAAATTATTAACAATTTCTTTCATCTTAAATCTAATGTTTTAAGGAAAATGACATTGTTCCTTTTGCTTGCCAGTATACTATTCCAACTTAGAGTGCTTCCATGTGCAGGAAGACTTCAGTGTTTGGTGACCGGCTGAAAGACTGAAGAGCCGAGGCATGATGACTAGAGGGAGATGTACAGAGCGGGTCAGATTACAGAAGATAAGGAAGAAATGATGATATTTAAATGGATGATAGATGAGAAACACAAATCAAAAGAAACAGGGAAACCAAACAGATCATAGAGGAGTGGAAGGAAGGAGGACAAAATTAACAAAAGAATGAGTGTGTTTTAAGCACATAACTGGATTTTTTGGTTTGAAAATTCTCTGACAGGATAGGATAGGGTGTTTTTGGAGGGGTAACCAGGAAAGGGGATAACATTTGAAATGTAAATAAAGAAAATATCCAATAAAAAAAGAAAAAAATTCTCTAAGTATAAATGGAAAAAGGAATACTGAATGTTAAATTTGACCCCTTTTTTGGTAGCTTCGTTAACCACTGGTAGTAGATACCATGAGTCAGGAAGATGGTAATAAAATAAAAGAGGAAGAATTAATTAGGAAGAAAATACATGCTTGTTTGGGGATTAGGAAAATTAAGAATTGATGGGAAATGATCCCTTAGTTCCTGTGAATTATGAATGAATCACAAAATTCTTCCCGTTTTCAGAGAATTGCAAAGTCTTGATTCTCTTTCTTCCTTGCTGTTCTTCCTCCTTTATCTGTCCCAGGTTTTCTGTCAGTCTGACTTCGTTTATTTCACTCTCCTTTATTTTACTCTCTAAGAATTTTCAGTTCTCCTTTCCCTTGCTGAAGAAACACCCAGGCGGTATTGACTCAGTCCTGGGGGGTGTTCAGGAGATTTGCTGTGGTAATAGAACAGTCAGTCATTCATTCTTCTTTTCTACTTTGTCACTACACAGCTTTATGACTAAGGGAAAGTCTTAATCTGCCTGGGTCTCAATCGTGTTGCCCATTAAAGAAGAAAATTATTTGTTCTCTGTCCTTGGAGAGTTCTTTAAGATAAATGAATTACTTACCCCCTCTATTACTGTGAGATGTTATTTATAAATTATTTTAATTATAAAGTTTTTATATTAAAGCTATAGCATTTTTCTTGTGGTTTTGTAAATATGCTCAAGGGGTCCAGATAGAAGGACACATTCCTTCCACTCTGAAAGTACAGTGGGTAGTTCTTACTTGAAAAGTTGTGACTTTAAGGAGTTTCTTGTATAAGCAAGATTGATTTGTATGAATTTAGATAAATTTTATTACTTCATTTACAAAAGTAAGGGATAGAACTAAATGTTCTCTAATCCCTTGTTACGTAAATGTGTTAATTGTGGAGCAGTTAACTAGACAAAAACTGGTGAAATCTAATAATAGTTGTAGGTGCCTTAAAATTGATATATAGTGAACAAGAGGTAGTACGCATGTACATTAGTGCTCTGTGTCTCCAGTGAATGTAATTGGACCTTGGTTTGCCCACAGAGTCTCTGTTCCAGCTGCTTTTGGAGATCACTGTTCGAAGTACTGGGGTGAATGACAGCACAGGGCAGTCCCTCACAGCACTCTCCTGTGCTTGCCTCTTTAGCCTGGTGGCTTCCTGGGGGGAAACAGGAAGGACACTTCAGGCCATCTCTGCTATCCTAACCAACAATGGTAGCCACGCTTGCCAAACTATTCAGGTATTTCATACTTTTAACTGTTAAGATATTTCAAAGATGCCAAATTGTACTTTTCTTCATTCTGTCAATAGAAATTCTCTGCCTTTTCTCATTATATAGTACTTTGCTCTCTCGTGGTTGATATACAAATAATGTACAGCATTTGGTTTAAGCTGTATGTGTGTTTAATTTTGTATCATTAAAGATAATAAATGGATTTTGGCAAAATCTCTAAATATTTAAACTATGATTAATGAATATAATATAAAATGTAGTCACATTAGAAAAAAAATCAAATAAGAACTCCAGGAAGTGAAAAATCAAATAATTATAATTTGAAAATTAAAGGCAGGATTAAACAATGATAGTATGGTTAAAACCACAAATAGCGAAAGAACAAAGAGGGAGAAGTTATGTAGAATATAGCAGAGAAAAGGGAAAATGAAAGCTATGTACAGAGAATCAGAAAGCTAGTGTATGGGCTGGAGAAATGACTCAGTGGTTAAGAGCACTGACTGCTCTTCCAGAGGTCCTGAGTTCAATTCCCAGCAACCACATGGTGGCTCACAACCATCCATAATGGGATATGATGCCCTCTTTTGGTATGTGTCTGAAGACAGTAACAGTGTACTCATATGCATAAAATAAATAAATCTTAAAAAAAAAGCTAGTGTATAATAAAGCAGACTATATTAACATGTTCTGAATTCCATAAAACAATGATAGATCAAAGTGACAGAGAACAAGTCATAGGCAAAATTTACAAATGTGAGTGACAGAATCCTTAAAGAAGTCTAATCTGCCTGAACTTAGCTTTTTTTTTTTTTATTACTTTTATTTTTTTACAGTCCATTAATTGCCCTCCCCTTTTCCAGTCTGCCCTCCCACTGTTCCTCATCCCATTCCTCCTCTACCTTGTCTTCAAGGGGATGTACCCCTCCCCTGCCAGGCCTCCCCACTCCCTGGGGCCTCCAGTCTCTTGAGGGTTAGGTGCATCTTCTCTGAGTCCAGATCCAGCAGTCCTCTGTTGTGTGTGTGTGTTGGGAGCCTCATGTCAGCTGGTGTATGCTGCCTGGTTGGTGGCTCAGTACCTGAGAGATCTCGGGGGTCCAGGTTAGTTGAGACTGCTGGTCCTTCTGTGGGGTCACTCTCCTCCTCAGCTTCTTCCAACTTTTCCCTAATTCAACCACAGATGTCCCCAACTTCAGTCCAATGACTAGGTGTAAGTATCGCAGCTTCTTGTTGGGCCTCTCTGAGGACAGTCATGTTAGGCTCCTATCTGTACGCATAGCATTAGTAATAGTACTTTACTTCTTACAGATAAAGTTTTAGTTCTTACCTTTGCAAGCCTGCCAAACCTTGATTATTCTTTATAACTTATTTCGCCAGAAATAATACAAGTATCTTCACTTTGTCTGAAAAAAATTTAAAATGTCTTTTTATATCTTCTCTTTTGAATAGGTGCCAACAATACTAAATTCACTGCAGAGAAGTGTACAGGCAGTGTTGGTTGGAAAGATTCAAGTCCAGGACTGGTTTAGCAATGGCATTAAGAAAGCAGCGTTAATGCACAAGTGGCCGTTAAAAGAAATATCTGTGGATGAAGATGACCAGTGTCTGCTTCAGAATGATGGATTCTTTCTTTATTTGTTATGCAAGGATGGATTATACAAAATAGGCTCAGGATACAGTGGGACAGTTAGGGTAATATGACTCTTTATAGCTCTTATCATAGCATAAATAACCATAAGTCAGTATTGATTATACCCTCATTCTAGTCATCTTAGTACTGTCTAGTTTTTATTTTTACTCGAAAATTATAATGTACTAAATATTACATGTATTTTATTCCTTTTATTGTTTAGTAATTACTAATCACTTCATAGACAATTTTTTTGTTATTTTACAGGGCCATATATATAATTCTACATCTCGTATCAGAAACAGAAAAGAAAAAAAGTCCTGGTTAGGGTATGCCCAGGTAGGCGAATATCCTCAATAAATGAAATTATCCACTTAATACTTGTTGAATGAATAAGAATGCTGTGTTTTTAGTAAAATGGCTAGGTAATGGTACAGAGCAGGAGGGGAAATATAAAGTCAGAATTCATCGGGCGTTCAGTTACAAGCCTGGCTCTATACTTTAGCAATGATGTGACTTAAGACGGGTCAGTTTATTTTGTTCTCTGTCATTTACATTTAAAGAGGGATTAAAGGCACCTTCTTTGGTGTTCTCCTTTAAACAAGTCTAGGGATAAGAATCATAGACAGCCTTGTTCATTAACAAGTCTAAATTGAAAATGAATAAGTGACCCGAGACCAAATTAGGCTCCTTGCCATAAACTGTTGCATTCTAAGTATAGACCCTGGCCTGGCCAGTGCACAGCCACCTGCTAGAGACGCATGCAGAAGCCACTGAGCACCAAAAACAGTAAGCCCTCAAGCTTACTGAGGGCTGCAGCCAGCGCAGTCTGTGTGCTTTTACCAGTTCAGCATCGCATGCAGTTGCTTTTCCTCCTATGAAGAAAAGGTAATGAAAGATGGACAGAAAGATTCAGAAATACATAATTCTGTTGTATCCCTGTCTTTGAGACAAAGCATGAAATGATAAAAGAGGCATTTGAAAGTAGTTTGAAAACTAAAGAGATTGTTAGTTTGTCTTCATTACTGTTCAGTTACTATGAATCAAGGCAACTTATGAAAGAAAACATTTAACGAGGGGTTTGCTTACAGTTTTAGACAGTCATTGATGGAGAGTGTGGTGAAAGGCAGGTTGACTTGGTGCTGGAGCAATAGATGAGAGCTCATATCTGGTCCTCAAGTTGAGACAGAGGACAGACAGAAGTGTGTGTGTGTGGGGGGGGGGTTTGGGGGGGGAGGTAAAGGAAGAGGATGTGGGAGGGACAGAGAAAGAGAAGAGACCTGGGGTGGGCTTTTAAAAGCTCCAAGCCTGCCCTCGTGACATACCTCCTCCCACAAGGCTACACCTACTAATCCTTCTTAAACAGTTCCACTAACTGGAGACTAAGCATTCAAACATGTGTGCCTATGGGGCCCTTCTCATTCAGACTACCACATAGGTGAAGAATCATTCTGCTATATCAGTTATTGAGAAATTTTGAAAATAAGATTTTAATATTAAAGTGATTGTCTTTTAAAACCCAGTGTGCTTTAAAAATGTCTCATTAATTTATACTTAGGTTTTATCTAGGAAATGATGTTATGCAAAATGATTTAGTTTTTTAGAGTTTGAGAGAGAGAGACAGAATGAGAGAGAGAGAGAGAGACAGACAGACAGACAGAGACAGAGAGAGAGACAGACAGAGAGAGAGAGAGAGAGACAGAGACAGGCTGAGACTGACTGACTGTGAGTTATAGGGGTATATGCATGTAGCATGTGTGTTTGCAGAATAGAAGATCACCTTAAGTTCTTCCTCAATTCCCTCCATCTGAAGTAGACCCCATGTCTTAAATTGTAATCTTTAATATTCTTTGGATAGCATTATTGATTTATTATACATCAACAAAATATAATACAGAAACATATATCTGCTTTTTCTGTTGGTAATGAAACTATATCTTAACATAATCAAAATTGTTTATTTCCAGGGTTATTTATTATATCGAGATGTGAATAACCACAGTATGACTGCCATAAGAATAAGCCCTGAGACACTGGAACAAGATGGTACTGTAATGCTACCAGGTGTGTTTTAACTAGTCATATTTTTCTTCACAAGTAGTTTTAAGAAACCTGCATGTTAAGCTATTTAAAGATGTAAATGGTAATTAGCAAAGATTAGTACTTGCTTACAAATGAGTTTTTAAATATTGTGACATGTAAGCCATTTTATCTCCTAAAGAAAGTTAATACATGTGAAGATACTAGACATCCAAAACAAAGTACAATGAGGTTTCCTGTTTATTTCCAAATTCATACACATCTACAGGGTATAACACCTTTACCTATTAAGACCCCAGCTCCCAGTTATCAGGGTAATATTATTTTGTTTCATTTTTTCACTAGAATCACTACTTTAACTCTTAAGTTGCCCTGTACAAGAAACATTGTGGTTATTAGTCACCTTAACTGTGCTCTAGGGTTTTCCTCTACTTTAAAGGACTTGTAGTGGTAGGGCATAGGATGGTCAAGGAATTGTTAACATTCGTCACGTGCACTTTGTACTGAAGCACTGACAAAGACTTTGGGCACAGTTCATCTGTCACTGTGCACCACGCTGCCCAAGGTCTGAGGCACTAGTTCTCAGGTTTTCTGTAGTGTTAGGAAAAGGCATAAATATTTTCTATCCTAAAGTTTTAAATTTGCTTATACCATTGGTGCTTTCTAAAGCTGAACAGATTAAACCTAAATATTTAGTGTGTTTGTTAGTAATTGCTTGGCAAACAGTAAAATACTCCTCAGTATTTGATTTTTCAAGAAGTGAAATTTATTTTTTAAGAAAGAGCATATTGAGAAAGATATCTGCTCCAAGCCTGCTTGTCAAGTTTTTAAATATTCTTATAGCTTCATTAGAAAATGAATTGAACTCTTCTATTTCTGCATTTTCCCAAAATAGTATAAAGACAGCATCATAAAGCAAATGAAACATTTTATGTATATGTCAATGACAGAACAGTTTTGGAAAATGACAACCTAACAAAATCATTTTATAACACCTCTTTTCAGATTCTACATTTTTTTTTCTAAACAAGCCTTGGGCTGTATCATTTGTTTAATAATAATAACTTTAGAAATATTTTTAAGTATCAGTATATATTTGGTGTATAATACAATGGATTTCATTGGGATTATTTTCATACATTATGACATACTTTAATTATATTGCCACTCCCAATATTAATTTCCCTATATTGTTCTCCTTCCACCTTCTACTGATTGAAATGGCTTTGGTTTTTTTGAATTTGGGTTTTTTTTTCATTCTTTCATTTTTGTTTTTGTTTTGAGACAGCTGTGCGGCTGTTACTGTACAGCTCTGCCTGGCCTGGTCTGGCCTGGCCTGGCCTGGCCTGAAATCTGCTGTGTAGGCTGGGCTGGCCTTGAACTCACAGAGATCTACCTGTCTCTGCCTCCTGAGTGCTGGGATTAAAGGCCTGTGCCACCACACCCAGCTGATTTAAAAAGAGTATTTTTAAATTATATCTATACCTCTACAAAACTCATATAAACATATGTAAATAGTTGTAAAAATGGATCATATTCTACTCTGGACTTTACTTACTGCTCTGAATATGTTTCCAGCTCGTTAGACTTTTGCAGCATTATCTTAATGTTATAAATTATACTTGTTGATTTATTAATTTATATTAAAACAAGAGCCTTCCAGTCTTCCTGTTTTCCAGTTTCCTCCCTCCCTCCCTCCTTCCTTTCTTCCCTCCCTCCTTGCCTACCTTCATTTCCTCCTCTTCCTCCTCCTCCTTTCTTCTTCTTTTTAGGTACAAAAATTACAGGGAGGAAGATCACCTTTATCTCTGTCTCTGTACCAGTTATTTTAGGATAATGTTATAGGAGAAAACTTCATTATTGACAAAACCTGTCCTCCTAAATAAATGGGCACAAAAGAGTAACTTCTGTCCAGCTCATTTATAAGGTGGTAGCTGAAAGGAAAATTAAAAAAAATCTACTTCTAGGTATTTCATTTATTTTCCATGATTAAAAATTATTTTCTAATGTCTTTATTCAGTTTAAGTTCTGCATCATTTAACATAAATGTAAATTTTAACCATACAAGTGTGGCTTTCTGTGTTTCATAATATGTGCTGTGCTCACAGTGAAGAACAAATCAAACTTTGGGAGGATAGTCCCATATTGTGTGTCTTCCAAGCTTGCAGATGTTGCTTGACATATTCCTGAGCTGCTGTCTTATAATGTTACATGGATAAAGAATGGATCAAGAGAAGTTCTCAATATGACGTGGAAGGAAGACCCAGCCCTCAGCCCTCAAGCCTGAAGAAGCCTGTTGTCATTTGCTCATTTCTTTGGCATGGACTACATTTTCTTCAATAAAACCATTTGCTTTTTCCCTGACAAGGGACACTTCTTCTCTGTAGCCTTTCATCAAGAAGAGAAGTAGTAAACTGTCAGATTTATAGGTTTACTGAATACCATGTTTGAAATGAACGTAAATTGGTAATTTAGTCCCTTTCATATCCTAGGTAGTCTTAGAGCTGTGTCACTGTAGTGTGGACGGATGCCTCTTGTTGAATATCACTTGATTCTTTGTATTTCAGCGTAACTTTCAGGTTGTGTTCTTGTGCCGTTTGCTGTCTGCGTCCTGTGACAGGTGGCCTCAGAACATGAGGCCTTTTTTCCCCTCTTGCGCCGCTTCAGTCCCCACCCCTGCATTTATCTGAAATTATAATGAGTTTTTCTTCTTTGCTTTTTAGTTTAAAATCTTACTGCTTAGAGCTTGAGAAGCATCTTTCTTGCGCCTCTTTGTATTCTGTACAGTGGACTAGGAACTCTTTCTTTCGATTTCTCCTCTCTTTGATTACCAAGTCTCTTGGGCTACCAGTGGGCCTTGTCTCCCAGTTTCTATTTCCAGTTTGTGATCACTGAATTCTCTATTTGGTAAGGGTCTGCCTGTGTTTTGCATATTTATAATAAGGAAGTATGCTAGTATGAAGCTCTTGGGCAAAGATATAGCTTATTCGGGTGGGTTCCATTGCTGTATTCCAAAAAACAGAGTTTTATGTTTTGTCGATTCAGGTTGAAGAGAATGAAATTTCTTTTTGTATTGTGATTAATGGAGAGGTTCATCCTAGTTCTCCATGGTTACTGTAGAAAGTGTGTGTGCTCTTAGACTTGCTTGCTGAAAACTTGTTTTCCCAAAGGATACAATTTATACAGATGTTGATTTTGCTTGTAGTTTGTGTTATTTAGCAGCAGTCACTAACACATGTTCCAGTGTCCTTCATGATACTGGTATCCCTTGTCACAAATAGCTTGTGCGTTACTTTGATTGAAGAAATGTTTCATCAAAGTGCACCATTCTACATAGATATGTTCAGTGCTGGCAAATATGGGTAGAAGATGAGATGTTTGGCTATTTTGAGATAAAAAGAAAGAAATGTCTATAGATTTGTTGGCTATCTATAAATAGATAGGAGAAGGATAAATGGTTAGAAAATCTAGAACATTGTAAATAGTAAACATACTGGAACAAAGACTTTCTACATGAGAAATATATAGGTAGTTTTGATCCTTCATTTTGTAAAGCAAGGGATATCTGCAGTTGGACACCATAGACTTAAATACAGAAGCCTTAGCTCTCTCTGTATTTCTCTGTGACACTAATGACCGTGGTGTATGTCTGTTGGTAGTGTTGCCTACATTGCATGTGATGGTATTGAAATGATTGTAACCAACACTGTTTATCATGGTGCATGCTCGACTCTCAGACTATATCAGCTACTAATTCATTTTGAAATTAGGTTGGCTCTCAGATCCTTAATTATGCAAGCTTTATAAGTGTAAACAAAACATGTGATCAGAACTCTTAGATGAATCATTGATTTTTTTTTTGCTAATTTGCAATTCTTAGCTTTTAAAAAAGTACCTTTTGGAGTGTAAGTCTATTCTTATTATTTGAAGAACTCTCATTCTGACTTCAGCAGAGGAGTAAAATCATTTCATAAGTTGCTTATTTGTTGTGTAATATAATTACTTTTTCTTTCATTTATATAGATTGCCACTCTGAAGGTCAAAATATTTTATTTACTGATGGAGAGTATATTAACCAGATAGCTGCTTCAAGAGATGTAAGTATTTGGAATAGGTGTTGTAAATGAAACCACTTTTTCTTAAATTACTGGGTCTTTATTAATTAACAGAAGAGTGATTCATGCAATGTAATACTTGATTTTTTTTAATTTTAAAAATTTTTTTAGGATGGCTTTGTTGTCAGGATATTTGCCACAAGCACTGAACCTGTACTGCAACAGGAGCTGCAGCTTAAACTGGCCAGGAAATGCTTGCATGCCTGCGGGATATCGCTGTTTGATCTGGAGAAGGATTTGCATATAATAAGTAAGATGACAATCGATGTTTCTTTTTCATTCCTTTAAAAATAATCATTGTGTTTTCAGCATTTCAGCTAATAATTTCGTGGCTATTGTGTCTATTACTGTAAAACAATTTTTGATTAATACATGAAAGTAACTAGGAAATACAACCTATAAACAGGTAAGGTATTAGAAAGTGCTGAGGAAAGTGATTGACAATAATACTTTCCAACTCAGTTTGAATGGGGCAAATGAAATAAATCGATATTTCTTAAGAATTATGGTGGACAATGCTGAGTGTAATTTGTTTAATACCACTGCAGATTGAGTAGTGTTGTTCTGTAACTTAGGGAAATCTCTACAATATCTGCATTTAGAATTTTTCATTGGGAGTATAATAATCTTGACATTAGTTTTTTATCTCATGTTTGAATTGCATAAGATTTTTTTCATATCTCCCCTTCCATTGGAGAATATGCCAAACTGAGCTCAATTTCCATTTAAAAAGCCCACAGAATTATTGTTTGCTTATATGACTGGCCAAACATCATAAAATATACTGTATAGAAATTTATAATTTATGGTTTGAAGATATATGCATATATTTACACATATTTTTAAATTTAGGGGTTTTTCTTTTATCAAAAAGCACAGAACCGAGAATCTGAAAATTTTAATTCAGATATCGTCATGTTTTTTTCAATCTCAAATAGAGGTATTAGATGAACCTGTAATTTTGTATTTATTCATTTAAACAATGGGCAGTAAGTTAGGAAGACCAAATGAGATAAAATTTATGCATTTAATGATGTTCAGTACATGGGATGCTTAATAAAAATATGTATTTGTTCTTTTACACACATTGGTGTTTTGCCTGCATGTATGTCTGTGTGAGGGTGGTGTCAGATCCACTAGAACTGGAGAACTGGAGCCGCGGGCAGTTGTGAGCTGCTGTGAGGGTGCTGGAAGTCGAACCTTGGTCCTCTGGAACAGTAGCTAGTGCTTCCAGCTTCTGAACCATGTCTGCAGCCCATAAAAATGTACATATTGTTTTAATACCTTAAACCAGTGACTACTGTTAACATTGATTTTATGTATGTTTTATTATAAATGTTGGTAGTAATAGAACAGCTTCATCTTTTCCTGTAGTTGCGGACCTATCATGTCGGTCTGTAAAAGTGATGATGGAGCAGATGATGGCGCTTAAGTTTTACCTCGCCTTGTTTCATCGGTGTGTGACAGTCTTTCTAGGTAGCCCAGGGTGCTCTCAAACTAGTTGTCCTCCAGATACATGGCTAGGCCATTTTAATTTTTAATAACGCTAATTGAATTGACTGAAATTATTTCATAGGGTGCATGCTGTACTTAGAATTACGAGTATTAGAAATACAGTCATGTTTATTCATCTTGTTTCGATGGCAGGCACAGGATTTGATGAAGAGTCAGCCATACTTGGTGCAGGACGAGAGTTTGCGCTAATGAAAACAGCAAATGGAAAGGTAAGCGACTCATGTGGTTCAAAATTAACATTTTCTGCTTAACGAGAGAGTACAAATTGTTACATAATTCAGATCATTTTCATATCTAAATATTGTCATAAATTTTTACATGGTAAAACATAATCATGTTGAAAATAATATTGTGAAAGAGTAGTGATATTTAAGACCTTAAAAATTTGTAAACTTTTAAAAAGTTATATATTTGAAAGTTTTTAATTATAAATTCCTCTAATTTTTGAAGTAGAGTTAAGTTTGTGCTTATGTTTATTCTGTAAATGATAAATCAGAAATTTCTACAAATGTCCATAATAAAATATATAATTAGAGATACCGTAGAAACATGTTTAATTAACATGTAGATTGTATAGGTTAGCCTACGTAGATTGGAGTTTCTTTTTGTCTAATAAATACTAACAGAAATTAAGATAACTAAGGGAATTCTGAAAATAGAAATTATCAGGCATATATTTACATGAAGATTTTAATAAATTTGGGAAATTAATAACAGATTTTATGAATTTTTTCTGTGAGTATATTCATGGGAATATAAACATGAAAATTGTAAATATCCAGAATCCATATGAAGAAGCAAGCTTGAGTGGGTCAGTTTGTTTCCCTCAGGTCACAAAATTTGAATAGTATAAAATTATCGACTTCTTTTTCTACCTTTCAATAAAATATGGAAGCTTTTGCATTTTTGTAAAACCTGGTGCACCACTCCAAAAAGCAGTCTTAATTTCTGTTTTTCTTCCCTTCCTAACATGTAAGATATATTATACTGGCAAGTACCAGAGTCTTGGAATCAAACAAGGTGGCCCTTCAGCAGGAAAATGGGTTGAGTTACCGATCACCAAATCTCCAAAGATAGTGCACTTCTCTGTGGGACATGACGGCTCCCATGCCCTTTTAGTTGCAGAGGATGGAAGTGTGTTCTTCACAGGATCTGCAAGCAAAGGAGAAGATGGAGAGTCAAGTAAGTGGACTGAGAGTTGGCACTTGCCTGGGCAGCTTGTTCAGTAAACAATGAGCTAAAGGAAGTTGCTTGTTTCACTGCAGATAATGTGAATGAATTTTCATATTGATGGCTATACGATTATTTCTGAGAATAGGTGGTTGGTAATGTTTTATTTCATTTATTCTAGTAGATTACTTAAAAAGGTGAAAACTTGGCAAGGTCTATGTATTTCAAAGTGAAGATAAACATTATGTAACTTTGTTTATAGTATTACCTTTTTTATTACTGCTTATGAAATTCTTTTTCTACTAGGAAATCACTTGCTCAGCAATAAAAAAGTAAATAATTTGATGTATTTTTTTTCTGTTTATATCTTTCTTTAAAACATCATTTTTTTCTCTCTTAAATAACTTTTCATATTCCTCGGAGTGGCATCTTACAGGAATTCATCTTTTGAAGTCTGTACATAATGGAAAATTATGTGAAAATAAAAGTTGCCTTGGGAATAACCCTTAACAAAGCCACCAAGTATGTTACCATCTCCTAGAAACTTGAGCATATAGAGAACATTCATCTAAACTAGTTATTGCATATAAGTATAGGTGTCAAGCCACATGAAAGACATCCTGTAGCATAATAACATGTTTTCATTCTGAAAGCTTATAGGAAATTGATGATTAATCAAATGAACAGCTCATTGATGTTTCCCATATTTGGCTTATTTCATGGGTAGAACTTTTTTAGAATAGCAGTTTGCTATGTCACCCATATTTCTATTTATTTGTTCTGTTTTGTATGTGTATCATCTTTCTCTATAATCACGTTGAGTTGGGATAGCACTTAATATCTATTAGATGAATGAGAAATTTTGTCCAGAATGTAATATAAGAGCATACATTAATTATAAGGAGAGATAAAAAGGAGATGATATAAGTATGTATGTAGGGTGACGGAGATGGTATGTGTGCTTGACTACATGAGGCTAGCAATTTCCTGTTATATGGTAAGCCCAGGTTTTCTGAGACTTGATAATGCATCAAGAAGTGTAACAAAGAAATCAATTTCTTTCTTCGGTTTTATATATAAATCATTGCTATTACCTTATATCCATCTTATTCATTCTTTTTAGCTAAGAGCAGACGGCAGTCGAAGCCCTACAAACCGAAAAAGATTATTAAAATGGAAGGGAAGATTGTGGTGTACACAGCCTGCAATAATGGAAGTAGTTCTGTTATTTCTAAAGATGGAGAATTATACATGTTTGGAAAAGATGCTATTTATTCTGATAGTTCAAGTAAGTTAAAAATTAACAGTCATTAACATTTTTGCAAAAAGATTCCAATGTGAATCACTAGATGTAACAAAGATGTGTCCAGAAAATTAACATGTATAGTATGTTTTCTCTATATATTTGACATTATTTTTCAAATTTGAAGGCTGGGGGGGGCCAATGGTTTCCATTGTATTTGTCACTAGAAGATCTAATGTCCATTTCACAAAAAACTAGTTAGGAGCCTGGTGAGGGGAGCTTTCTGTCTGGAGGGCTTTCCCTTTGTCCCAAAGCTATCATCTAACAAGTCTTTGGGTTAATGTTAACATCAACAGACAGTTTTTATAACACGGCTGACTTTAAATCATTGAATTATCTGTCTCCTCACTTAGACAAGGTGGAAGTATTATTTCCCTTGCTAATTACTGTTTTCTATAATATCTAGTACACCGTTACAAGAATGATAAATCAGCTTATCAGGAGACTGACTGAAATTTAAGAAGGGGGTATGAGGAATAGAAGTAGCTAGATAGTTTTATATTTATAAACTCCAATCCATAACCTCATACTATTTGGGTGCTGGATTTTTTTCCTAGTAATTAGAAATGAGTATAGTGAATGGGTCATCATCCCACTTGGGGAGATTTTGTTTGAGACCTGTAATGCAAAAAGGAGACCACAGTAAATGAAGTTTATGACTATAAAGTTAAGTGATTATTCCAAGGATGAAAAAGTCAAGCATGTAGACAATTTATAGCGGTTAATTATTAGCTGAAACTGCTCCCAGGGAATAGGAATACTGACTTAGTGTGGGGACATTCAGATTCTGAGTGGGCTGAAATTGTTAGAGTGAACCAGACTACAGGAGTAGCATATTAATAGTTTTAAAATAATATTCATATAGCTATTGCTTGCTAAAATGCTCATAGAAATTGAATGTTTACCTGTAAGTTGGGTGAACCAGACATGTCTTCCTGCCCTTTTACAGTCTGAGAGACATTTGATCATGATAGACTTAAGTATTGCTCAGTGCCTATGGACAGAGTCAAATTTATTACTTTTTTAGTTGGACAAAGTTTACTTAACTTTCAGACTTTTCTTTTTTTCTACTTTCTTTAAAAGGAGGCCAAATAATAGTATGTATTTCATAATTTATTTTTGTAAGCTTATAAGAAAGAACATGTAAGAAATGCTTTGCACAGAACCTAGAATGTGAAAGAGCTCATTGTATAACCATCTATTATTAGTAATCAAATTTTGTTCTGTTAAATAAATATATATATTTTTCAAGTGTGCTACATACTGAAATTAGTAATATTTTCAACTTAAATAACCACTGTAATTTTTGGAAATGAAATTTTTGATATATTTTAGAAAACTCTTTAGTTTTTACTGTTATTGTTACTTAACAAGACTAAGCAGCATGCCTTTGTAATTTTAAAATTATTGCAAAAATAAGTAATCGGGGTAGCACATGAGTGTGAAAAGCATGCTAAAAGGAACATAAGGGAAGTTGAGGAAATGCTGGAGGGGACTGTGAAAGAAAGTATGAAAGGTTCAAAAATACTGTTTTGAGGCCCGGTGAGATAGCGCCGCTTGCAAAGGCACTTGCTTCTGAGCTTGACAGCCCGAGTCGATCCTCAGAACTCAGGTGCTGCAAGGACAGAACCAACTCCCACAAGTTCCCTTTTGACTTAGACTCGTGCAGCATGGACAAAACGTGCATTTGAATGCACACACAGGAAGGAAGAAAATAACTTGATGTTACAATGAAATCTACTATTTTGAAGAATCTTACAGGTTTATAAAAATCAGTACTGTTTTATTATACTATTACAAGTGTTTTGCTATTTTTCTGCTAAGTTTAAGCCAGTAAAGGTTCATGACTTCTTTGTGCTGATAGTCGAAATTTGAGAGCTGCTGATCCTTCCAAGTGCTTACTGTTCAAAGGTGTAAGTACTTGCAGCAAGCAGGTAGGAGAAGTTATCTAGAAATGATGTTACAGTAAGCATTTGTCCCAAGTATGAGTGCCATTTTCCAATTTATTGAAACTACATTTAATGCTTTTCTTTTTTTTCTTTTTTTTTTCAATTTGGTGATAAGCTACCAGGAGTTTGGTCACTTGTTTTGCCCAAGAAATCCTTCATTAAAGTTGTTCTTCTAGGTACAGAAACATTTTGTTGTTTTTACAAATTTTGTAACTTTTTTCTAGGTTTGGTATCTGATTTGAAAGGCCATTTTGTAACTCAGGTGGCAATGGGCAAAGCTCACACGTGCGTTTTAATGAAGAGTGGAGAGGTTTGGACATTTGGTGTAAATAATAAAGGACAGTGTGGACGAGACACTGGTGCTATGAACCAAGGAGGGAAAGGTAGGAGTTTAAGTCTTGGATATTAAGATCTCTGTTGTCTTTTCATTAGCTTTTTAGAACATAGTGAAGAATCTCACTCTTCAAAAATGAATGTGTAAGAGATGTCTCAACAGTTAAGAGCACCTACTATTCTTTCAGATGACCCAGGTTCTACCACTGCACTTGTGTGGTGGCTTACACCATTTGTAACTCCAGTTCCAGAAGTTTGATGTTCTGTGCATGTGTACACACACAATCACACACACACACACACACACACACACACACACAGGCAAAAGTCATACTTAACAATGAAAAACAATGAAGAATGACTCTTTGATTTCTTATAAATTTAGAAAACCCCTAAATTTTTACTTGATAATAACTATTGATAAAAGTTGATCACTGCAAAAATAAAATAGGCTTTATTGTAACAGTAACTTTTGTTGATCTGAAACTTATTGCCTGTCTACTAATGTAGGCCTAGTCTTGGAAGCTTCTAGTCCCCATACAATCTAATCTCAGCCTAGAATGTTTTTTGCCTCTGAAACTTACTGCTGACTAGTAAGCTTACCTGTTCTGTCTCTCTTGTGCTCTGGCTGGTTTAACTCAGCTGTTCTGACTCAAACTCCTCTCCGTGCAGATTACTGTGCTTGGCCTCCTACTAGCTTAGTGATATGTTCTAGTCTTTTGGCTCCTTCTCATTCTCTGCCTGGTTCTAGCTTGTTCTCTTTGCAATCTGTCTCTGTACAACTGCCCAGTAACACTGCCTCCTTCCCCCCATTCTATTCCTGCACTGCTCTCCTTAAATAGCTTTTTTTCTTTCTATCCGCACTGTCCCTCAAGTAGCTTCCCTTTCCTCTCTGTTGCCCTAAGTGTTTGCATATCCTATTCTGTCAAATCTTTTCTCTGATTCATCACTTTGTCTGCCACTCACTTAGACATCACTTTCAAATATGAGTGCTTCCTTCTACAGATTAACTTTAGCTTCATTGTTTGGGTCTAAAGGGATATACTAAGAGGGTGTCTGTATTCCAGTCAGAGGGATTAAAGGTGTGTGCTGAGGCTGAACCCAACTATAAACAGGCTTTTTCTAGTAAACAACGCAATGTCAGGGTTCACAGCCTGATCAAATATCCTCTAACACTTTGTATTTTTGTTTTTTGAGGAAGTAATGTTCTTAGCTGTTTAATATTTTAAAATCCACATAAATTAGTAGTACTTCTTTGATTTAACATTTTTGATGACTGAATTATTCATAGAAAGGAGATTTTTCTTAAATGGTTGTCACGTTCAATTTTAACTACTTTTTGGCAGTAGCCTTTCAACAGTATCACCCTCCTTGTTTAATCATGAGTGTTTTGACAGCTCTGACTGCTCTTGTTCCCTGTCTTTTGGTAGGAAAGGCCCTTTGTAGCTATCTTTTTTTTTCATAGTGCCTTCTTCTCAATTCTTAGTCTGTTGAAGGGAAGCAATGTTTTATGGTCTTGATCTTTGCTTTTAATGGTATGTTTAGTTAATTCTTGCTTCCAGTTTTTACTTTTACCTGTTACCAACATTGTCTGTACTCTTTAGTTCAATTTTTGACTATCTTTGATTTTTATTTTTTTAAAACAGTAGGAGAAGATACATTCATACAATCAGAACTAAGCATTGGAGTATGGTTCAACTAAAATCATTTGAGGTTTAAGCTTTCAATTTATTAACCAAACCAAGAGCATCTCATTTGAGGTCTGCTTGACCACGGATTCAAATAGGTCACAGTAACCAGTTTTGGTCAGGAGAATGCTGGTCCTATTTGTGTGTCTAATTATATTAGTTTTTTTTTTTAAAGATAGTTAGCATTTTTAAAACAATTCTTTCTATTTCAGGTAGCTAGGTTGGATCTTTTATTTTAAATTATGAAATATGAATAAGAATCCATTTGTATTTTATTGAATATGCAGATTAATTCAAAGACAATAGTTACACTGTTGACTCTTAAATAATAATGTGTGTAAAACTAGGTAAAGGTCTGTCAGAATTGCTTTATTCTAACTCTAGCCAAAATTATCTGGTATTTGGTTGTCTCATTTTTTATATTGTCCATTGATTACAACTGGCAAAGCTAAATAAAGACCTCATGTGCTATGTGCTATTTCTTGATTGTGAGCTTAGCCTTTTTATAGCTTAGCATCCTGCATCCCTGAACCAATTTCTTGATTAGACATAGTTACCTTGAGTGGCTTTTCCTTAGGTTGTGTGCTATAGATAAGAGATAAATTAATAAGTTTGATGAGGAATAATAGATAAAGTGAGTAAATACATAAGCACTTGTGAGTGCAGCAGGGTTTCATGTATGTTTTTAAGTTGGGAAATAATGCTTTCAGGTATGGAAATAACTCACATACAGTTACAAATTTAATTGTCATACAGGGTTTGGAGTTGAAAATATGGCAACAGCAATGGATGAAGACCTGGAGGAAGAACTAGATGAAAAAGATGAGAAGTCCATGATGTGCCCTCCAGGCATGCACAAGTGGAAGCTGGAGCAGTGCATGGTGTGCACCGTGTGTGGGGACTGCACGGGCTACGGCGCCAGCTGTGTTAGCAGTGGCCGTCCTGATCGAGTTCCCGGAGGGTAAGACAAGACTTCCTAGGAGAAAAATAAGCACACTCTCCCCTCCCCACTTTTTCTGTTTTTATTGTTTTTCAGATCCTCTCACAGTGTATCTACCTATGTGTTTTTGTGTGTGTGTGTGTGTGTGTGTGTGCGCGCGTGCATGCGTGCATGCATGTGTATTGGGGTAGTGGTATGTGGGGTTTAGACCTAGGACTTCAAACTAATACCAGTTAAATACCACTGAACTACACATTTGACCCTAAACTTAAATAGTTTTTTTCTACTATATTGAGTTCTCATTTAGTGTCATCTTTATATTTGGCTTTCTTTCATTTGATTCATTGTAGTTATTATTTAAAAATTAAGTTATACTTTTCTTCAAGTCTAGGGCCTTATTTGTTTTTTATTGCTAAGTTTGTTTAATGCCAAATGTTTATTGATTTTTTCTTAGTACAATTATCAAATATATATGATGCTTGAATAGAAATACAGATTTTTCTCTCTAACATGGTATCCTGCTTATCTATCTATCTATCTATCTATCATCTATCTTGCCTCTATGTATGTATATATGTATGTATGTATGTATGCATGTATGTATCCATCTATCCATCCATCCACCCACCCATCCACCATAGACTCTTGTTTTAAGGGTTTGTCCTGGTTATTTTTTTTTTGTTTTGTTTTGTTTTTGTCAACTTGATATAAACCCGTACATATCTGGGAAGAGGGCTTCTTAATTGAGAAAGCAGTGCCATAAGACTGTCCTGTAGACAAGTCTGTTGAGCATTATATTGATTAATGAATCAGTGTGGAAGGATCTTGTCTATGGTGTATGGTGCCACACCTGGCAGGCTGAGCAAACCATGAAGAGCAAGACAGTAGCACTCCTACATCAGTTCCTGCCTCCAGATTCCTGCCCTGGCTTCCCTCTCTGACGGACTGTGATGTGGAACTGTGAGCTGAAACAAACCCTTTCCTCTCCAAGGTTCTATATTATTGTCAATTCAAACATAGTATGTGAGTTGCATCAAGTAATAGAATTTTCTCCTAGAATTTTAGAAGAATTTCACATTTACATTTTATAGGCAATATAACACATAAAGGGATGTCTTTTTTTACCACTAGGTTTCTGATAATTGGCTGATTTAGGGTAAGAGTAGAAATTTTGTGAAGAAAAGCCTAGATTGAGGACAACTATTTCCAATCTCTGAATTTACTATTTAGCAAATGTTTAGCTATCAATTAATGCTTCCCAATTCCTGGTAGCATCTACTATGATTGTATTTCTGGGCTTATCCTTTTTCTGTCATGAGTAGATTGTATACAATAGCCATTTTTCTTCAAGGCTATTGAAATATTATTTCAGATTGGTTTTGTTATGTTGTGTTGCCTGAGATAAGTCAATCTGGCCTTACACTTCAAGGATCAAGTGATAACCCCTGAGTTGGCATTAACACTTACTGCAGCCACAGTCTTTATCTTGTTCTTGGCATGGATTATTTTATTAGCATAAGTAAAATATGTCCTTTAAGAATAGAGAATTTTTATTCTATAGTGCTTTGTTGGATACCATTTTCTACTTTAATAACCAAACTTATTTATCTTTAATTAATTTTTATTTTGAGTAATTTTTATGTAAAAAGATTCAATTTTTCTTTTGTAGACAGTGTTAGAATTTGAAATTTAATCTCTCAAACCTTTCCTAGGCTGTTTTCATTAAAAATCAGTCCCTCAAACACCCATTTTATCCAGTATATAGAATCCAGAAATGCAGACATATTTCTGAATTCTCTGTGCCCTACTAAAATTATTTTTCTTAAGTGCTCTTTCACAGACATTTATACAATTTTCTCTGCTAACACCTAGCCAATTATAATAATTTTCATTAATTACCAAGATAAATATGTGAATAAATTAAAGGAAGTATTAAATTTCTGAGTACTGAGAACTTTTAGAGATGATTTCAGTCATCATAAAAGTCTTACTACATACCTTATAACACATTTAGAATTAGGCATTTTCTTTAGTTTCTTTTGTGGTCTGAGGCATGTGACATAAAACTGACCATTGTGATAATTTGTAAGTATACAATTCAATGTTTTTTAGTATTTCACACTGTTATACTATAAACACACCACACACACACACAGCTTTTTGTCTTGCAAAACTGACTATATTCATTTAACAGTCATTCCCACCTCCCCCTCTCCTCTCTTTACCATCATACTTTCTTTCTGCATGACTTTGACCCCTCTAAAGATGTCACGCAAGTCTCCACTTATGGTTTTAGGTCTTCCTTTCACGTGCTCATTTCACTTATAGAATGTCCTCAGAGTTCATCCATGATGCGACACATGTCAGAATTTCCTTTCCTCAAGACAATTGAGCGTATGTATGTTTCTTATCCTTTAGTCTTCTGATGGACAAGAGCTGCCTCCGCGTCTAGGCGAATGTGCATATTGCTGCTGTGCACATAGGCAGGCAGACTGGAATCTCTCAGTCCCCGCATGGAGCGCTTTTGGCTATACCTACCGCAGTGGGATTGCTGAACCACGTTAACTCAAGTTTTAATCCTTCAAGAAATGTTCCTTGTGTTTTCTACAGCAACTACCATCTTATATTTCCATTAGTAGTGTATTCGTTTTGCAGTTTCTCCATTTTCTCCCTAGTTTTGTCTTCTTTGTTTAGATTTTATGCTCCCCGAGAGATATGAAATGGTTCCAGTGTAGTTTTGACTTGAGTTTCCTTAATAAATAATGATGTTAAGCACCTGTCATTTGTTTTTTAGTCAGTTGTAGCTCTTTGCAGAACTACCCATTCAAGTCTTATACCAGGTTTTGAATTGGGTTGTTTATTCTTTTTTGTTTAATTTTGTAGTTGTCAGCGTATTCTAAATATTAATCCCTTGTGATTATATGATTTGAAATAAATGATGTCTATGAGCTACTTTTTAATCCTGTTGAGCACTGTTTTTTTGATATAAAAAGATTTTTAAGTTTTGATAAGTCCAGCTTGTCTATTTTTATGTTGTTGCCTATGCTTTTGGTGACATCTTTAAAAATATTACTAAATTCAAGAAAGTATTGTCGTACATAATACATAATGAATTGTTTTCTTCTAGAAAGAAACTTAACACATTTATTGTGTATACTGCAGGCATGCACGTGCCATGATGCACACATGGCTGTTGGCTGTCAGAGCATGAATTGGAGGAGTCGCCTCTTTCTCACTATGTGCAGGGATCAAACTCAGGTCGTCAGGCTTTGCAGCAAGTGCCTTTACCTAATGCCCCTAGAAAAATGTTTTTAGTTTTAGATTTTCCATTTGAATTGATTTTTGTATATTGTAAACGCTATTAGATAAAGACCTAATGTTATTGTGATACATGTGAATATCCTGTCTTCTAATGTAGTTTCTTGACCAAGACTGTCTTTTTCATAGTTAGTGGTCTTGACACCCTTGTGAAAAAGTCCTTTGGGTATTGCTGTGAACACTGTTTCTGGGCTTCCTTTCTGCTTCTTTGCACTATAAGCTTCTCTTTTTGCCAGCATCATTCACATTTCAGATTACTATGACCTTAATATGTTTTGAAATCACAAAGAACAGTTTCTTTATCAAAATTATTTGACTTTTTAAGGAACTCTTAATTTTATGGTATGTTTCTACATGTGAGAAATGTCAAGATTTTATTTTATATTGTTTGTGGCTATTGTGAAGGGAGTTGTTTCCATAATTTCTTTCTCAGCCTCTTCGTCATTTGTATAAGGAAAGGCTACTGATTTATTTGAGTTAATTTTATATCCAGCTACTTTGCTGAAATTGTTTATCAGCAGGAGAACTTCTCTGGTAGAATTTTTGGGGTCGTTTATGTATACTATCATATCATCTGCAAATAGTGATACCTTTATTTCTTCTTTGCCAATTTGTATCACCTTGATCTCTTTTTGTTGTCTTACTGTTCTAGCTAGCACTTTGAGTACTGTATTGAATAGATATGGGGAGAGTGGGCATCCTTGTCTTCTCCCCGATTTCAGTGGGATTGCTTCAAGTATGTCTCCATTTAATTTGATATTGGCTGTTGGTTTTCAGTAAATTGCTTTTATTATGTTTAGGTATGGGCCTTGTATTCCTGATCTCTCCAATACTTTTAACATGAAGGGTGTTGTATTTTGTCAAATGCTTTTTCTGCATCTAAGGAGATGATCATGTGATTTTTTTTCTTTGAGTTTGTTTCTATAGTGAATTATGTTAATGGATTTTCGTATATTAAATCAACCTTGCATCCCTAGGATGAAGCCTACTTGATCATGGTGATTGATGGTTTTGATGTGTTCTTGGATTCCATTTGCAAGAATTTTATTGAGTATTTTTGCATCGATAGTCATAAGCGAGATTGGTGTGAAGTTCTCTTTTTTGGTTGGGTCCTTGTGTGGTTTAGGTATCAGAGTAATTGTGACTTCATAGAAAGAGTTAGGTAGTATTTCTTCTCTTTCTATTTTATGGAATAGTTTGAGGAAAATTGGTATCAGGTCTTCTTTGAAGGTCTGGTAGAATTCTGCACTAAATCCATCTGGCCCTGGGCTTTTCTTGGTGGGGAGGTTTTTAATGACTTCTATTTCCTTGTGCAATATAGGCCTGTTATATTTTACCTGCTCTTGATTTAACTTTGGTATGTGGCATCTATCTAGAAAATCATCCATTTCTTCTAGATTTTCCAGTTTTGTTGAGTATAGTCTTTTATAGTAGGATCTGATGAATTTTTGAATTTCCTCCGTTTCTGTTGTTATGTCTTCCTTTTCGTTTTTGATTTTGATAATTTGGATACTGCCTCTCAGCTCTTTAGTCAGTTTGGCTAGTGGTTTATCTATCTTGTTGATTCTCTCAAAGAACCAACTTCTGGTTTTATTGATTTTTTTCTATTGTTTTCTTTGTTTCTATTTGGTTGATTTCAGCCCTGAGTTTGACTATTTCCTGCTTTCTACTCCTCTTGGGTGAGTTTGCTTCTTTTTGATCTAGAGCGCTCAGGTGTGCTGTTGTTGTTAGTGTAAGATCTCTCCAGTTTCTTTACCAGGGCACTTAGTGCTATGAACTTTCCTCTTAGCACTGCTTTCATTGTGTCCCATAAGTCTGGGTATGATGTATCAACATTTTCATTAAATTCCAGGAAGTCTTTTATTTCTTTGTTTATTTCTTCCCTGACCAAGTTATTATTGAGTAAAGAGTTGTTCAGTTTCCATGTACATATGGGTTTTCTGTAGTTTATGCTGTTTTTGAAGACCAGCCTTAGGCCATGGTGATCTGATAGGATGCATGGGATTAATTCAATCTTCTTGTATCTGTTGAAGGTTGTTTTGTAACCAATTATATGGCTGATTTTGGAGAAGGTACCATCAGGTGCTGAGAAGAAGGTGTATTCTTTTGTTTTAGGGTTAAATATTCTGTAGATAACTGTGAAATCCATTTGGTTCATAATAATAGGAATGTACTGAATCTGTAGGCTTCATTGTGTGGCACTCACATCTTAATATTAGGTCTTTTTATCTTTGACCTTGGGATATGGTCCTATTTATTTGACTTAATCTTTTTTTCACCAGTGTTTATGGTTTTCATTATTCAAGTCTTTCACCTTCTTAGTTGAGTTCATTGCTGATCTTTTTATTCTTTCTGACGGTTTTGTCAGTGTAATTTTTGTTGTTTTTGTTTTACAGTTGTCCCTGTTAAGAAATGACACCTGTAATTTATGTTGGCTTCCTGTCCTGCCAGTTTTCTGGGGCTCTTCATTAGTTCTACCATTTCTCTTAGAGTTTTAGTGTCTGTATAATATTTTTGGAGATTTTTCAGAATGAAAATTTCTGAGAAATATATATAGAGATAATTGTACTTTCAGATTTGGGTGCCATTTATTTTTTCCTCCCCCCTGATTGCTCTGGCTAACCTCTGCTATATTATGTTGAATTGAATTCATCAATTGGGAATCCTGGTTTTGAATCTAGTCTTAGAAAAAATGCTTTCCATCTTTCATTGAGTGTAATGTTCATTGTATGTTTTCATTTGTGGCTCTGAATGTGTTTAAGAATTTTTTTCTGTTCTAAGTTTCTTGAATTCCTTAAATAATGAAGTATGTTAAATTTGTTGAAAGTTAATTTGTATAGATTGAGAAAATTATGTATTTTCCTCCTTTATCCTCTTAGAGTGGTATATTATTACATACATTTTCTAATGTTACAGTCTAGGAATGAGTTCTGCTTTCTCATGGTATATTATCTAAGTGTGGTGTTTTATTTCAATTGTTAGTATTTAGTTGGGTGTTAACCTCAATTTTTGTGAAGGCTATTGGTCTGTTGAGTGTTTCGTTTTTATTTGTTCTAATGTCTTTGCATTAAATATCAACACAAAACTTGATTTTCCAAATTGTCAGTGATACTTGTTTTTCAAAGTTCACAGTTTTGCAGGATACTTAGCAGTCACACCATTTGAACTGCTGCTGTAAGAATTTTTCTCTTGTCACTTTACAAAAATCTATATTACCATGAATGTGACAGGGCTATCGAAAGTTTTAATTATCAATTAGTGAATAATTAAAGCTATGACTTCTGTTATCTATGAAGATTGTTACAAAGAAGTTAGTTTTTCACTAACATCCTAGCCAACTTCAGGGAGTATTTTTGTCATTACTTTGTGATTAAGACATGTTATGTGGTTTTCAGTTTATCTGATAGTGACAAAGCAGAAGCAAGGATTAGGTAGTGATGCAGAAAGAAGAGAACATGGAACATGATAATATATCAAGACTGAGGAGAAAGAAAAAGCTGATCCTTTGCTGATAAGGCTGCCTTATCACTGAAGGCCACCAACACTCCCTTAACCTCCAGGAGACCGAGTTGGTGCACGTGCTAGCACCAGCCCATACTGACCCTTAGTGCTAAAACTGGTGCACTTCTTGAGAAAACTTATAGGAGAATGTTCATTTATAGTTAATTGTACAAAGGTAGAATCTATTTTGATTTTGTGTCAAAATATAATAGAATCATTAGACTCATAACACATTCTTCTTTTGTTTTTCTAAAATTCCTACTTTTCTTTGAAATCAATACAAGAGATTGGAAAAGAGATTATAGAAAAAGAATATTAAAAGTTTAGAAGGATTTCAGTTAAGCCTGCTTTTTATTGCTTGTTTGTGTGCTTGCTTCTCCATAGGATCTGTGGCTGTGGTTCAGGAGAATCTGGCTGTGCCGTGTGTGGATGCTGCAAGGCATGTGCACGAGAGTTGGACGGTCAAGAGGCAAGACAAAGAGGGATTCTTGATGCAGTGAAAGAAATGATACCTTTAGATCTACTTTTAGGTAATTTATTATGTTCAATATCTTGCCCTTACCTCAATAATTCTAATAGTTTAAAATCTTTCTATCAAATTCGGTTTTAAAGTTAAGGTAATGGTTACTATAAGCATTGTTGTTTTGGTAACTGATATGACCATGGGTGATACTTTTTTCCCCCCTTTTAAGTTAGGAATTTCTTTTGGGGGTTGTTTTTATTTTGTGCTTTTATTTTTTTGAAACAGGGTTTATTGGTTGTTCTGTAACTATGCAGACCAGGCTGGCCTTGAAGTCAAAGACCTGCCTGTCTTGGCCTCCTGAGTGCTGGGATTAAAGGATTGCACCACCAGCACCCAGCTCATGTGATAGGAATTCTTGTAATAAAAATTTAAGTTTAAGGTGGTTTTCTGCTAACTTTTACTTTATTCAGATTTATATAGGTACAGCTATTATATACTTAAATTATATGACATATGTTACTTTTATTCTTTTGAACAATTATTCAGCTGTCCCTGTACCTGGGGTTAATATTGAGGAACATCTCCAGTTAAGACAAGAAGAAAAACGGCAACGTGTCATTAGAAGACATAGATTAGAAGATGGAAGAGGTAAGATGTAGCTACAGAGAAAAAGTATAGGGAAACTTTCGTACCCTAACGAGGCAACTGAAATATTTACAGAATACCCTCATTTAGTAAGGATTATTAAAGTTTACAACATTCTAGTAACAAGTGAAGTTACATGAACATATTTACAGCATTTATAATTGTGCTAGTAATAATACATTTAATTCAGTAGAGTGCTCCTCAACCACAGTAAAATGTACAATGTAGCTCAGCATGATGGCTCATACTTATAATTTCAGCACCCTAAGGTTCGCACAAGAGGATTGCTACAAATTCCAAGCCTGTCTGCAGTTAGACTGTTAAAAAAAGATAAAAGGATGTACCACTGTAAACTGTCAATGCCATTAGTAATAACAATTACAAATCATAAAAATCAATCCTTTTTTTTCAGACTTTTGACTCATCTGTATTTGACCCTAGGCTCACATTTAGTTCAGCCTAGGCTTTTTCAGGTCTGTTTCCGTTCCTGTTTGGTATAATAACATTGTACTTTCCAGCCATCAGTACAGGACTGTGACTTGTTTTTTCCTTTTTTCTTTTTGGTTCTTTTGAGACAGGGTTTCTCTGTGTAGCCTGGCTGTCCTGGAACTCATTCTGTAAACCAGGCTAGCCTCGAACTCAGAAATCTGCCTGCCTCTGCCTCCCAAGTGCTGGGATTAAAGGCATGCACCACCACTGCCCAGCTATTGTGACTTTTTTATGTCTTTCTTTTTTTTAAATACAAAAATATTATTTAGAAAAAGGAATTGAAAGTCATGTTTATTTGCAAAGACAGGTATATTGCTTATATTATTTCCTTATTGTTTAAGACAATTTCTTAACCTGAAAATGTATTTAATACTAGTTGTACATAAATGACATTTTAAAATATATGAATAAGACAGAAATAAATATTATGTTACTAAAATTGTTTTCCAACAGAATTTTTCTTTGTACAATTATGACAAAAATGTTAAAAATCTGTGATTTAATGTTGAATTAAGCAAATTCTTACTTAGAAGTATATACTGACATTGCACATTTTCAATACATCTCAGAATGTATAGACATTTGGTATAGAAATAAACTTATTACAATTTTTATATATTTTTCATAAATTCATGGTAACTTCTTACCGTCATTGTTCATTTTTCTTAGTTATCTTTTATGAAATAAAATAAGTAATACCTAGTGTACCTGTGAACTTTTGGAATGTACAGATTATTGTTTCCAGAAACAGAAACAGTGATGACTGATAGAATAAGTATTTGCCACTTTGACTTTATGCATGTAAAGTCATTGCCTTTAAAGTATTTTAATGGATTCGTGGATGTGCTGTTATTTTTACATTTCATAAATGTTTTCAAAATTTACACATTCAGTTGTAGGTCTCTAACATGGCAATTTATTTCTTTTATGTTAATGGTATTTTTACGTAAGGTTATTATCTTTTTGCTACTCATTTTTTATTCTTTGAAACATTAGATTGAGTCACACGAATTGACCTACAAAACCCAGTAATTTTATAGATTTATTCCAAGTAGAGCTTTCACTTATTATAGTGGGTCTTACCGGAACTGTTGTTAAGTGGGCACTTATCAGAGGTACCAGTTCTCAGGCCCGCCCTGTCCTACTGAGTCTAAAACTTGGATATTAGGGCCTATCAAAATGTACTTTAACAAGTTTTTTAGGGGTTCTGGTGATGCCAAACTCATAAGGCAGTATTTTAGGCTGTGTGGTTCAGAGTTCTGGCATGGTTCTATTGGAGAATGTTGCTTATTTCTGGTTTCCCACATCAGAACAGTAATGATAGAATTGTGATGTTCAGTTTCCACTCCTGCTTGTTCATTAGTGATGGAGTTGTACCCATGTATGTAGTTTAAAGGTGTTTGATATGTTATTCTCATCATAGTTTAAGTCTACCTTAGTTGTTTTAAAGTTTATCAACATTCAGAACTTAGCTCTATATTAAAGCCTGTTTAGTCAGCTGTAGGCCTCTTTGTACAGTTTAGTACTGTCATATGACACCAGCTGTTCGATAATGCTGTCACTCTCAGTGGCACCTCAGTTGGATAACAATTTACACCGATGACCTAGCTGTACTACTGTACAGATAAGGCCTTAGTGTACATCAGTGACCTGTGTGAAAATGTCTAGCATGTGCTAAGCTATAATAATTATTGAATTAGAGAAGAATTAGAATTAGAAAAGTAGTCCATTTTCTTTTAAGTGATACTTTCATTTCTCTGTCCTTGAAATAATTGCTTTTCTTACAACATTTTGATTCTGATTGTAAAACGTTGATTTTAATAAAGAAAAATACTCAACTGCTTCTCAAGAATAAAAGATATTCCATTTTGATACATAAAAATCTGTTTAGATACAAATTAGAATATAAAAATAAATTTATTAGAAAGTGGACAAGTTGCAGTTGCAATTGTTAAGACTTTAAGGCATTGTTTGATTGATTTAATACATGAAATACAGTATTAATTTAAATTTGAATGCCACGTAAAATATTTTAAAATTAGAACATAGGAAGCATTTAGAAAGTATCCGTTAAGATTTTCTATAATTCCTCATGTGAATATACTAACAGAATTTGTTATAATTTCTTTTATAATTTTATATATGATTTTGCTTTGTTATTTTTGATGATTTCATCTTGTAATACAGGTTGATGTGTATTTTTCTCTTAACAATGCTTTCTATTATATAAATTCTTTACTGCATATAAAATAATTGAAGTAGTATAAGAAAGTAGGTCCTATTCTTTGGTTTAGTTATAAAATTTACTTGTTTCATAGTCATCTCCTAATCAAACATAGGCACATACACGTATTTACAAAAGTGGTCTGGTGTTATATGTGTATTTGCAACATCCCACTGTCATTTTCTAGCCTAGAATAAATACAAATAAATTAGGTCAATAAGTAGACTCTACTATGTTCATCACAAACTTTTACAACTATTATTGGTTGGTTGACACTTGGTTTCCTTTTAGGCTTTTGAGAAGTTTGTTGAAATGAAAATTGTTAAACTTACCAATGTGCAAAGAACAGCTCTGACTGTTTCCCCTAAGGTAGAATGCCTGAGTCACAGAGTATGCATTTTAAGTTTTTATAGACTTTTCACCTTTTTTTTAGCATTATAGGAATTAATATTCTCAAGTCTATTGTGTAAAAGTCATGTTTCCCACTAGTGCCCCTTTTATTAGTTTTTCTTCTAATTTTTGCACAAGGACAGTATTGTCCCATTGTTAATTTAAATAGCACAAAATACTGTTTTTGCATAAACGTGCTGTGTAAGTTGCAGTTTAACGTCTGAATGTTCTTCCAGTGAGGGGATTCCATAGTTCTTCAATTAATTATACTCGTGTGTGAGTTATTTTTAGATTTTTGCCTCAATTAATGAAATACAATCAAAATAAGTACCTTTGAAACTTGGAGGGAATTTTCCTTAGGATAAGTGAGGACTGCCATTTCTGTGTGTGTGGGCAGGAGCATGTATCCATGTAAGCATTCATGCCCAAGGTGAATGAATGTTGGGATGTTTTCCTCAGTTACTTCCCAACCTTAACAGCTTTTGAGACAAAGTCTCTTCCCTGAACATAGAACTTGCCTTTTTAGCTTAACCATCCAGAGAGCTTTGGGTGTCCACTGCTCTCTCTGCCTTACTCTTGATCTTGCCATGCCTGCCTTTTAATGTGGGTGCTGGGAATTTGAACTCAGGACCTTATGATTACATGGTAAGCACTTTACCTACAGAGCTATCTCCCCAGTCCCAAAAATAATAGTTAAATTATTGGTATATATCACTAATAGTTGACTGAAAAGCTTGTCTTATTTAATGCTGCCATTTACTCTATATTCTTTTAACACTCCTGTTAGTGGACCCCAAATAATCTATTTTATGTACATACATAATGTGAGTTGTCATACATCAATTCTTTTATTATTTCAAGCTTCTTCTTTGGTACTGTGTACACTGTGATTCTTTCCTAGTTGTCGTAGTAAATGTTTAATCTCAAATTAGAGGTTTCTTCCCCACCTTTGATCATTTCCCAGATAAAGACACATAACTTGTGTATTTATAATAAGCCTTAATCAGCACTAAAGCTGGGCAGATATGTACTGAGTATACTATTAAGTCTACTTCCCTTTCAGTAGCCCCAAGTTATAACGTGCTATGTTCCATCTGGGCTGTTCCTAACTCCAGTTGCCCATGTTTTCATGATTGACTTCTCTACCCCATGGTGCCTCTCCTCTCTCCACCTTCTCTCCTTTGTCCAGGTCCCTTCCTCCCATCCCAATCCCAGGAACTGAAACCTCTGCATATCTCTCTTCTGCCCAGCTATAGGCTGTAGGCATCTTTATTCACTAATCAGGGATAACTTGGGGGCAAGGTTACATAGCATCACTTGGGTCTATGTGCCGATTCTAGTGTCCTGGGGATAGCTAGGCTTTTGGGGGAAGTATTTAACATTGTAATACATAGTAAAAGACCAAATCTCAACATCTGGTTGTCCTCTTAGGAGTCCAAATTGTTAGTTTTGGACTAACAACTAATCTTTGTTAGTTGATTGAAAACAATTCAAGGATACTGATTACCTCTAGAATGAAGGTTGATTCTATCAAACATTGTGTGTTTGTTTTGAGCCAAATCACACTCCCAAGTGCTGGAATTATAGAGGAGCTCTATCATGCCAGGCACACAAACTAATTTCTCATGACTGCATGACCTATTTTCTATTTTGGCTCTATGCGTTATTAATGACAGAACAATACTGCTTAACATTCAAAAGTGTTTCTAAATCTTTTAACTGGAATGTCTTCTTTTCCATCTCCCTTGTTAATACCACATCTTTTGAAACCTTTCTGACTCAACCAAATTAATTATAGGACTTTTTATCCTTAATGACATACAGACTTCTTTTAGTGCACTAACAATATCGTATAGTTGATTTTTCCTAGTGCGGTTCTATGTCTTTATAATTTTATTGCTGGTACCTAGTATTTGCTACATAAGCAATAACTGAATGTTTTGTGAATAAATGAATGATGAAGCTCTGTCCTTGGGAGACGCTTACAATGCTATTTTGGAGCTTCGTGTTTTCTAGGCATGATTGCTCATGACTGTCAGTGTTCATGTATCAGAAGATTACTAAAAGATTGAATTTAGTGAAAAACTAATTAATAAATTAATAGCTGTATTTTTTTAGGTAAAATATCTCCATCAAACTCCCAAGACAGAAAAGGGTAATATAGCTTGCTAAGTTATAATAAGTTATTACTTTAATATTCTTTTTTATAGTTGGAAAGTACTTTAGAGTAATTTATGCTATTTCTTTAGTAAATCGAATTATAATAATACCTAATGAGGAAATAAGATATTTAGTTCATATTTGAAATATGTATTTTGGTTCCTTTAGAAATAGAACTCAATTTATATGAATTTACTGCATCACAGGAAAATAATACCTAATTCTTCTAACATTAAATCTGCTTGTTTCTATTATAATCACAGAAAATATTTGTCTATTTTTCAAAGTATTGGTACTACTCATCCTTTTCTAGGAACATAATCAAAATGTTGTCTTTCTTTGTTTTGTGTTTACTAAAGAATACCCTATATTTAAACTATTTGTAAGAGTGACTGTAGTTTTAATTTTTACATCATTAGAAAAGTTAATTAAAATGAAGTCCAGTAGAGAGTCATGAAAAATGCTTTATTAAAAAATATTCAGCATTTATAAATTTTCATAATTCTCTTTTCAAATGCTAGTAATTTAACTCTCAAATTTAGTTTTTTAAACTTTGGCTTTGTTGAAGTTGCTAAAACTCAAGATTATTGTTCTTATGTCCTTAAAATGTAACCTAAATTTCTTTTTCTTTTCAAGCTAAATGTTCACAAGAAAAAGTGATCTTTAAAAATTTATTAAAATTTATATGACTGTAGATATTTTTCTTAAGTACTAAATAAGTGGGAGGAACAAATATGTCTGATTATGTTTTTTATAATGGTGCTTCAGAAAGAAATGGTTCAATGAATGATAATTAATGTTTCTAAAATGTTACTTGGATTAGATAGTCCTTTGCACTACCAACGAGACCCAATCCAGGTCATCCTTGTTTCCACATATGTGGAACACACGCAAATAAATGTCACTGACAAAATTGTATCTTGGTCTTATAGCAAAGGTGACAGAGATCTGTTAACCTAAAATTTTGTTGTTTATTATTATTTCAAAAGGAAACAAACTTGTTTTCATTAAATATATGTTACTAATCTTTAAGATATGATATTAAAATACTTTAAAGTTTATTTTAATAGAATTTCTGGTAATCCACTTGTAAATGCTCAGTTTTTATGAGAATAAAAGATTGGATTTTTCCTTTATAAGCTGTACGTGAGATAGTAATGTCATATTGGGAGTAGGTAATGGGAAGAAGAATTGGAAAAAGTAAAGTGTCCAAAACAGTTAAAAATACATTTTCTCATGCATTTTAGCTTTAATTATTTTTGTTCATTATAGTGTTTTCCTTTTGTGAGCATTTCTATGCACATGCAAAATGTTTCTCCTCAGGCCCCCTTGTATTTGCTGGTCCTATTTTTATGAACCACCGAGAACAGGCTCTAGCCAGACTCAGACCCCATGCAGCTCAGCCAAAGCCTAAGCGGGACAAGCACAAAGGTACTTGGTCCTCCTTGCCACCGAGGTGGGGTGCTCTCCAGATTCCCCCGCTCTGCTGACCTCTGTCTCTGGGAAAATGCTCAAAACTCACTCTTCTGCTCTGCTTCTGTGCCTGCGAGAACGGGCCGGCCGGCTCCAGGTGGGACTGTCCTTTGTGGGTGTGGTGCTTCTTTCTCTCTTTGTTGCTGTTGTGAACTGCAACAAGGAATGTGTTCTACAGTCTCTCTTTTCATTTCATAAAGTCTCTTTCATAGACTTTAAACAGGTAACAAGTGTCATTCCTTTCTCTTTCTATTCTTCATCATTTGCTCTTTGAAGGTCACAATGTAAGGTTTTAGTCCAATGCTGTTAATATGGTATGTCATTTACAAAATTATTAAGTACAGTGTGTAAAACTGTTAAAACTGCCAATACATTTTCTGCTATCTTAATGTCAACAACATACAAGAATATAGAAATAGTTGTTACTTGAAGGCCAAGTGGAAATAGCTATAAATAGAGAATAAAGCATACAGATGTGTTGTAGTTTTCAAGAGAGGTTGGAGTTCTAACCAGAGACAGAGAGAGAGAGAGAGAGAGAGAGAGAGAGAGAGAGGGAGGGAGGGAGGAAGGGAGGGAGAGAGAGAGAGAGAGAGAGAAAAGAAATCTCTTTCTGCATCATTTATTTCTTAAGCAGAGTTCTGGGCTAAGAATAATTATTCCAAAGTATGCTTATATTTGTTTTAAACAACCAATTCTATTTTGATTAACATCAGGTAATAATGTAATGTAGACAATTTTTTATTTATGTGTAAGTTGTGCCTTGAATTCTAGCATGTGAAACAGGTGCTCGTCGTTGGCTAATGCAGCTTATTTTTGCGGTTTTCTAAAATGCCCAAGGTAGGGCTGATGACTGTCGGAAGTCTTAAAAGCTTTCTCTATATAGACAGGTTAGTCTAATTACTGTATCTACCTTGCTTTTTTCTTTTGCCTAGAGACCTTTAACCTGTCTATAAAAGTGACTTTCATATGAGACCTGGCAGTCATGCATACTTGATTATCTGCCCTTCTCAGCTCTTCAAAGTAGACAAAGCAGGGACTTTAAACTAAATGTATAGATTAAGTTTATATATAGTATAAGTATATAATATATAGTAGAACCAAGTGTTTTAGGTATATTATTACTTATAAGAAATAATAATTATTTCTTAAATTATTTTACTTATAAGATTTATGTTTTCATTATTTACTGTGTAATCAAACAATTCATGTAAATGTATTTAGAATAAATTATGTAAATTATATTTGCTATTTACCAGAATCTGTGGAATCATACTCCACTTTTTGAACAGATTTTCTTCATCTCTTTTCTCCATACATGTATGATGGTGAGTTCTTCTAAAACGTGGCATCAAGTAGAAAATATTTCGATTTTATGATATACATTAAAACCTTAATATCTTATTACAAACCACACTTTAAAAATTGTCTTGATTATAATATTAAGCGAAGGACCCATGTTACAGATTTCAGTCACACTTTTTCTCATGTTGGAGACTAGGAGCTATAGAAACTTTTAAGGAAAATGATAGTCTTAAATCACTCCTGTGTGCCACTGTACTGTTTTTTATAGAGCTACTATAGTCTCCTTGAGAAGGATGTGATATTACAGAACTAGGTTTGTGCATTTATATATTTTTCCTGGTTTTATAAAGTGAGATAATTTCATCTGTTTACTTCAAGAGGAATACAGTGTTAGATTGTGAGATGGTGTCTTATCTGTGCAAAATATTAGCTTCCTACTTGTTTCTATCTACCCACTCACTGTGCCACTCTCCAGCGCCTTAGTCACTGTCCTCTCTTTTATTCTTCTCTTTATTAACTACTCGTGCTGCCTTTCACTCTATTTTAATATTTCTCCTTTATACACATTTTTAAAAAAAATACTTTGAGCTTTAATTTACCTCCTAGTTCACTGTGCTAGTTATCTTCTGACTTAAATATAATGATGTTGAGAAGTGTAGGATGACAACAGTTATAGTTTCTGGTCTGTGACTTTATATGAGTTAAAAACTAGATGTATTAGTAACAATGCTTTCTGAAATAGAAAACTAGAGAGCTTCTGGAGGAGTTGAAGAAGTTCAGAGATTCTCATAGGATGGCAGTTTTTTATTACAAAAACTCCACTGTGTAAGACTGAGTAGAATTCTGTATAACATATAGTAGGTTACAGTCATAAACTAGATTTCTAAGGGATTCTTGGATTAGCATTTTCTCCAGCTACATATCAAAGTCAGGGAAGTTTTTTGATATGTCTTACCTAGTTAGGAACATCTGAATTATTCAAGAAATAGTCTTGGAATCTATCTTAGAGTGGCCGATGTGACATTCTGAAGACATGCTGCTAAGTTAAGTACCTGGGAGTTTTTTCTGCTATTTCTATTTGAGAGTATGTTTTAGTTAGGATTTTCATTGCTGTAAAAACACACTATGACCAAGAACCTAGGGACAACATTTAATTGCTGCTGGCTTACAGGTTCAGAGGTCCAGTCCATTATCATGGCAGAAAGCATGGCAGCATCCTGGCAGACACTGTGCTAGCGAAGGAGATGAGAGCTCTACATCTTGTTCTGAAGGCAGGCAGCTAGGAAAAGACTGGCTTCCTACTCTGACAAGACCACACCTCCTAATCGTGCCATTCCGTGGGCCAAGCAAATACAAACCTTCACAGAGTGCCGAAGAGAGTAGGGGAAGCGTGAGCCTTAATTGGGGTTCAGTGCTCATTCTATGTCTTTCATTTACTCAGACCACACAGCTGTTCTGTATTTGTTAGTCCTTTTAGGGTCTGTATCTTTATTTTAAAAATAAAAATACTTTACAACCTACATTGCTATAAAGATTATATTAAAAATATGAAATGTGTGTGTAATCTTTGCACATAGAAATCTTCCAGGAACCCTAGCCATAACTCTTAGTTTTCTATTCTTTCTATTTGCTTTCTATTTTAGAATTCTCTTGGTATTCAAGACTCACAATAATATTAAATATGGAAATAATTTATTTTTATTTTTACTAAAGATTTAAGATTTAAGGTGTTGGTAATTTGATAATGGAAAAAAAATACGAGTCTTACTAATATCTAGAATCTAAATTAGTTCCATCATTTATGATTTTGGACTTGTTGGTAACCCTTGAGGTTTAGTAAAATGGTCAAAGAATACTGTGTTGTTGGACTGCTACACTGATTAAAGCAAACAGTAACAAGCAACGGTGGTGAAGATGGGTTGAATACTTTCCATAAATTTCTTTGTTTAATCCTCCAAAGAGCCTTGTGAGGTGTGCACCGTTGTTGACTGTTTACAAGGGGGAACGGTACTGTGAAGGCCCGCGTCTATTGTGGCTCCCTTCGCTGGGGCTCCTAGGCAGCTCCTTACCACAGCAGCACTGAAATTTAGTGTTTAACACAAATCAAGTACTTATTGCAGGTGCAACCTCTCTTGGTCTTTTAAATTCAACTATTTTGCTCAAAGCACTCACTGTATTCTGTGATCACTTTTAGGTTTGTTTAAAGTTAGCTAAAAACTACATGGCTTTATGTAAAAATTAAACTTCAAGTTTATCATCCTTCAGATGCTAAGTCTTTTTTTCTTCTACATAAATATGTTCAGAGAAGATAAATGCAATGTTTTAGTTATATATCTATCAGTTTGTCAGTTTTAATATCATATGATAGATATCTGTGAACATTGATTAGAAAAAGGCAGTTATTATCATGCTGAGAAGACCATTAGAAGATTATTCAGACTTATTTATTTATTTATTTATCATAACACAAAATGAAATCCTTTGGTTGCTCATTAACATTTTTGAGTATTGAGCTTCAACATATTTGATATTGCTGAATTTTATTTGCTGATTCTTGATTTGAACTATATTTTGGATGTTTACTAGTACTTGTTTTCAAAACTTAACAAAAATTCAAATTTTATAATTATATCATTATTATATGAAGACCCAATATGTGTGTGTGTGTATGTGTGTGTATGCATGTGTGTGTGTGTGTTTACAAAGTCTGTGAATGATTAAGACTCATCTTTATTTTTTATTAATACTTTCCCAATCTGTAGTAATTAAGGTATGGTTTTATATATAGGGTGTTTACATGAACACTTAATAAAATGTTCCTAGTTGAAGTTGTATATCAGATAAAAATCTTTCATTCTCTTATTCATATAAATTTTATTTAGTAAACTATTATGCCTTTAAAATTTTTTCCTCTGCGATGTTGTACATCTTTTGTGGGATTTGTATCAGTGTTAGCCTCCAACTCATTGAAAGAGAAAAGTATTAAAGTCAGGGTAGAAGTTTCTAAATGGACAAAATACATTTGTATAGTGTAATATGTTTTATTAAGTCTGCTAAGATCATATGAAAATAACTACTTTCATTTTAAATCACACTTGCTTTCAATAAGTATATATTTTGCCAGTTATGACAAAGTTAAAAAGTTTGTTCCTATTCAGTACTTGATTTAAATAGATAACCCTTGGAAAATATATATTCCTTTTTGTGTGAGACTTTTAATGTATTCCACTATCATCCAAGATGAGAGAGAATCCTTTAAGCAAGGAATACATTTTATCTAAACTGCAACAAAATACTGGAGCTTTTTAAATTTATTTTTTTCTCTGATTTAATAGACAAACTCACATTAGAAAATTTAGCAAAAGAGGTATTATTTGTTATCCTGTTATAGTAAAACCTCTCACTAATTCAGGTATAGTATTTGTGATATTTTTAAATAAAATTTCAAAGTAATTTCTTCCTCTGAATTTTCAGGGTCATACTTTTAAGGGGAATCCTGTCTAAAATCACTAGCTTTTCAAACCAAGGGCTCAAGAAATGAAGGATTCCTTCAACGTACCTTCAACCTCTGGGTCCGGCAGTTAATTCTTGTATGTTAAAGGACTTTCGTGTTTATGGTACATTTTAATGTAATAGCCTATTTTGAAGTTTTATGTAGGTGAATACCTTTTCTTTGTTGTAGCATTTAATGTGTAATCTATATTGCTTGAAGATAAAAAAAATTGAACTTTTACGTACATATTCTGTAATTAGTACTTCTTCACTAAGTCACACGGGCCCACCTATTTTATGCTATCCAGAATTAGTGAGGTTTTACTGTCCAAGTGTTAGAAAGTGCTCAACGTTTTCAAGATAAAATCCACTTAGATAAGAAAAGAAGGACTTATTTTAGGACAAGTTTGTGTTAACTAAATATTGATGAAAGTAAATCAGAGTGAATGATTTATTGATGAAAATGATTGTTGATGAAAATTAAAATTAAATGATTCAATGTTCTTGTGTTTAATATCTTAAAGAGGGTAATAATATCCAGAATTCAAACCATTTGTCTGTAGATTTACATATGTATCTGCATGTTTAATGCACTTGGTTAATATTTCTATGATATAATGGAGTGGTTCAACCCAGTTGACCTGTTGGAATTCCTTCCAATTTCATACACACCGTGTGAAAGGAATTTGACTATTGATAAAATAAAGGTCATATTTTAGTATGTAATGTATAATTTTTGTTTCAAAAAGCAAGTTGGCTGTCTTTACTACACATTTCTAAATTCAAGTTTTAAAATTTTAGAATGTGGAAGTTATGGTTAGAATGTCATATAATTTCTAAATCAAATATAGAATGCAGTGATTGAGAGAAGCCTAAAGAGAGGTAAAAAATTATTGATGAACAAGCTAAAGATAAAAAGAAGGAAGGAGAAGAGACAGAGGACTGACTGGCTAACTTACAGCAGGTGAGGGAGGCCACACTGGACCACTGAGAGGGACGGTAGAGGAGCGGTGGATAAGAAGAGGCATTGAACTGCAGGGTCCTGAAGAAAGCTTTTTGGTCTTTATCGAGTTTCTTTTTAAGTTTAGTTGCCATCCTGGTGGGCAGAAAGGCAGTAGCCTTTCTGAAAACTGGTTAAGAAATCTGTCATTTGTGAGTCTACTAGGATTTTTTAAAATAGTAATTACTAACAGTATTCCTAAGTAAAATTATTGTTAAATGACATTGTATGTAGTTATTTTTCATTCAGACTAAATTATTCCATATCAAATTTAAATTTCACATTAAAATTTTATTTCACTTACCTGTGCATTTTCATTACACAGCTAATTAGCTTACTAGATTTTACCAGATCATATCTTTATTTTTTACTGATTTAGTAGTCAATAACAGAAGTATACTATATATCTGTTCAGACTGCCTTCTTTGAAGATAGCTTCTTGATCTGTCTTTTCTAACAACTACAGGGTCTTTTTGCTCATTCCTTTTAACATTTTTCTCTTTTCCTCCCATAGTAAACTAGTTTAGATTTTATTATGAATATGAATAATTGTGTAATTGTGACTTTTAACACTTTCAGATGGAAGTGGAGATAGAGGGGAAAAGGATGCAAGCAAAATCACTACCTACCCTCCAGGCGCTGTGAGGTTCGACTGCGAGCTCCGAGCAGCACAAGTCAGCTGTGGATTTCACCACTCAGGTAGCAGCTGGAACTTTAGGGTATAACTTCATTTTTACAATTGTGTATAATGTGTTTAGAATTGATAAACATTACTTGTTATCTGCATAATAAGGCACAGTATCTCTCAAGTCCATGGGATTTTATTTTGTTTTGTTTTTATTGGAGAATCTTTTAAAAAAAACTATAGCATGATGATAAAGTGTCATGCTTGTCAAAAGATCTAAATTCTAGTTTGTCTGCTGATAAACTTATTTTCTAATTCAGTTCAGGAAATTACAGGAAATGAAATAATTCCTGAAATGCATTTTACTTCTAAAATCCTATGGCTTCCATATATTGTTCCATGTTTTATTAATATTGAATTAGAAATGTGTATCATTAAATAATAAAATGAATACAGCAATTAGATTCTTAGTAAATTATTGACATTGCATTTAGATAGCTTAGGTTGCACAATTCAACCTTTTTCAAAAATTAAAAGTTAAAAAAATATGTTTTCTTATTTGATAAGACATTGGCAAACCTTAGGCTCTGTTATGTTGTTGATGTATGTAATTGTCTGGATTACTACCCTACCTGCTAGTTTCTAAATGTTCTAGATTATTGAACAGGACTTTATATGTCCTATACATTATTAAGATAAACTAACATATATCATTAAATGTTAATGTTATTTAGTGGTATTGATAAGAGGTTTAGAGTATATTATGAGAAGTGTACATTTTATGACCTATAAAATACTCTGCAGAACTAAAATTATTCATTTTTATTAAATGTAGAATTATGCAAACCTTTCCTTCTTCCTTCCTCCTCTCCTCTCCTCTCCTCTCCTCTCCTCTCCTCTCCTCTCCTCTCCTCTCCTCTCCTCTCCTCTCCTCTCCTCTCCTCTCCCTTTCTCTCTCTCTCCCTTTCTCTCTCTCTCTGTCTCTCTCTCTCTCTGATTATTTTTGAGGAAAGATCTCTCTATGTACCCCAGGCTGGCCTAGAATTCAGTTTTTAGATGAAGTTGAATTCAAACTCACAGAGATCCACCTGCCTATGTTTCACCAGGACTAGGATTCAAGGTGTGTACTACCATACCTTGCTTACCTAATTTTTGAATTAAAATTTTATTCTTTTAGAATTTCATACAGTGTATTTTGATCATCACCCAGCTCTTCCTAGGTCTACTACTACCTCCGTATCCACTCAGCCTTCTTGTCTGTCTGTCTGTCTGTCTGTCTGTCTGTCTGTCTGTCTCTCTCTCTCTCTCTCTGTCTCACTCTGTCTCTGTCTCTCTTCTCTTCTCTGTCTGTCTGTCTGTCTCTCTCTCTCTCTCCCTCCCTCCCTCCCTCCCTCTCCCTCCCTCCCTCCTTCCCTCCTCCCTTCATCTTTCCCTCGCTCCCTCCCTATTAAATTCAATTTGTATTGCCCAAAGACTCTTCAATGTGGGACTTGCCCTGAAGTTAGGGTTCTCATCCTTAAATAAAATGACTTTCCCTCTCCCAACAGCTATCATCAAATCTAAAAGATCATCAGCTTTTGTAGGACTCCATGCCCACCTCCCCTACTTCATGCTAGAGTTTTGTCTGGTTTGTTTTTTATGGGTCTTGGTCATACTGTCATAATCAACCACTGAAAACCCGTTTGTACATCTGCTCTTTCGTGTATGGAAAATGATATTTCCTGGTAGTCATTTGTTACTTCTAGCTTTTTAAATCATCCTACCTACTGTCCTATGAAGATTCCTGAGCCCTTGAGAGTAAGGGTGTGTGATACCGATGTCCCATTTAGGTCTGAGCACTCTTAAGTCTTGTATCCTCTGTAGGTTGACCAGTTGTGGATCTATTTGTTAACTGCCACCTACTGCAAGAAGAAATTTCTCTGATGGGTATCGAGAGATGCCATAATCCATGTCATTAGGATTTGTTTTTATTAAAGTAATAGTAGTAGGTCTCCCCTGTGGCCCATGACCTTTCTAACCACAGGCTGGCCCTGCTAAGGGTGCCAGGCATAGTTTCTCTTTCAAAGGGGTGGGTGGTCAGAATTTTGGTTACAACAAAAACATTCATGCCACTCCTGTACCAGTGGCAATACCGTCTCCAGATAATCATTGCAGCTCACTGGGGTCTAAAGTGGCGAATAATTATGATTACTTTCTCTTTTGCTAGTGTGTATCTAGCACTGTGAAAACTGGCCAATTCTTGCCTGATTTTTCTATTTTTTATAGTTACAGTATGTTAGCAGTAGGGTCTTACCATCAAGTTCTAGAGATGAACTAAGAGCATTCACAATAGCTGGTAATAGTCAGATGGGCTCTATGCGTCAACAGTGGCGAACAACTCAAAAAGAGAAAAACCTGTTTCTGGCACTGGGTTTTTGGTTTTGTCATCATTGTCGTCGTTGTAGTTGTCATCATCACTATTTTGTCAGCGTGTTTTCTAGTTGTGATACTCTCCCCCACTATAGGATAACTCAGTTCAACCTGCTTTTATATGTGTCTATTTTAGGAAGCGTCTATTTGGTAGACTTCCATATGATATTTTCATGCTTTGCAATGTTAGTTTTCCCTCCTTATAGTTCTTGCCCCACTGTGCCCTCCCATCTAATCCTTTCTATGACCTGTTTTTAATGACTACAGATTGAACAGTAAAAATTGAACACTGCTCTCAGTATTGCTATGATAGAAATGTAAAATGCATATAATAAAGATTAAAAACTATTATTTTCAGTGGTTCTCATGGAAAATGGAGACGTCTATACCTTTGGATATGGGCAGCACGGCCAGCTGGGACATGGGGATGTCAATTCCAGGTAGGGACTGCCTTTATTTTAGTATGTTCTTTCTTTCCATCTCCCTTCCTTTCTCTCCTTTCTATATTTTTGATCTCCCTCCCTCCCTTCCTCCCACCCTCTTTCCTTCCCTCCCACCCTCCTTCCTTCACTCCCTCCCTCCCTTCCTCCCTCTCTCCCTCCCTTCCTCCCTCCCTTCCTCCCCCCTCCCTCCCTTCTCTCTCTCTCTCTCTCTCTCTCTCTCTCTCTCTCTCTCTCTCTGTGGTGTGTGTGTGTGTGTGTGTATTGAAATAATGCACTACTACTATTTTTGAAAACCTAGTTCTAGAATTATTTGATGGTTCCTGGTTATGTGGTTGAGTGCTTATATGAGGTAGTTGACTTGTAGTTAAATGTGAATATTGGCAGTCATTAGACATGTAGAAGGCAGGGCTCACTCCTATCATTGCACGGAGAGGAGAAGGAAGGAAGGGGTACTTGCTGATATTTCTGTCTAATATTTACATAATGACATTGAAACCTGTTGGTCTCTCTGATATTTTGACTTACCATAAGTAGCAAAAGCTCAACTGTTAAAGGTGAGTCCTTTAATAATATTGACTCTTCCCTGCGTAAGTTGGTAGTAGAGTTTGAATTGCTAATACAACCATAACTACTGTTCTCAGTTGTATTGCAGCAGGGTATGACCATGTGAAGCAGGGTGAGAGGAGTAACTCTGGCATTGTGCTCTTCTCATAGCTGGTTGGTTGAATTTATGTATGCTGGCAGGATTTAAGATGTTCTCATAGGTATTACCATTTGGAACCTATGGAGAATGACAAAACTACAAATTAGAAATAGCTTCGTTTTCTGCACTCTAAATTGCCACACCAATTCCTTACAAATAATTTCTTCAAAGGTAAGAAATAATTTAGCTCAAGTCCTTTACGCTATGACCTTTCTTCAGTGGGCAATACATACCTTAATACAGTCGGATGAGCTTTTGGCCAAAAGTAAGAGGATGTCTGTTCTTCTCTTCTTTCTTTCTTTCTTTCTTTCTTTCTTTCTTTCTTTCTTTCTTTCTTTCTTTCTTTCTTTCTTTCTTTCTTTCTGATTTATCTATTTATTTTATGTATGTTAGTATACTGTAGCTGTCTTCAGACACACCAGAAGAGGGCATCAGATTCCATTACAGATGGTTGTGAGCCATCATGTTGTTGCTGGGGGATATCTGTTTTTCTTAGTTCCAGTCTTCTATGAAGGAATAGATAAGGCATGATTGGATGTGCAAATGATCTTTTTAGAGGAAAACCGAAAGATAAAATGGGGGTAGAAACAGACGCAAGAGGCAGAACTTTCAGGTATCTTGTAGATCTCACTCATAGGAAAGAGAGAGGTTTTAATACGAAAAATGAAGATTCTGGTGTAGCTTATGAGAGCATGTCAGCTAGAGCAGCAAGGTGTTTCTGAGCCAGGGAAAATCTTTTGAACGAGTCTTGCTTAGGTACAAATGGAGCCACATGTATGCCTTTATCATGTTCCATGCTGAGAGTATCTCAAGAGGTTAGTGGCCTTATGGACCTCAAGATAACATTTGAGGTTGAAAGTCAGCTCTGTGCTCCTGCAGTAGGTTATCGTAAGGAAGACCGAAGTTGTTTATGTCTACATAGAGACTTACTTATCGCATCTGGAGAGGCAGCTTTAGGTCAGCAGTTGAGTTTGTATAAGAACCTGTTTTCTACTCTGCCTCATTTCTCCCTCCATAGTCATAGTATACAGTTGAGTCAGAGTCACTGCCAGAATCAAAAGGACATCTATGATTTCTTATTTATAGCCCTTGAAAGAAACTCTTTTTCTCCTAGGTATTAAATAAATTCAGTAGTTTTAATTGTGTTAACTCAGCACACTGCCGTGGCATGCATGTCATAGGGGCCTACGATTTGGTAAGGTGTGTTGGAAATAAGTCAACACTTTGTTTCTCGCTGAAGGTTCATGGCACAGTAAGGTTTATTAGAACAGTTTATGGCTGTTACTGATAATTAACTGGTAAGCACATTGGAGCCTTATATAGAAAGATCTTTGCATTTAGATGGGATAGAGTCTCAGTCCTGCATGAAGTAGAGCACCTTTTCAAAAGGCAGACTTGGTGCGTGAATGTCGTTCCTCAAGTAAATACTTGCCAAACAACATATTTGAAAAAGAAAGAGTGATAGTCATGACTACTCAGATTCCAGCCCTTTGGTTATTTTGACATTTGTGCATTGTGAAAAGGTGGCAGTATAGAACAACATCTTTGCCATACTTTGTTGGGATGTAAATCTGTTAGAAGAAAGATTGTTCATATTGTCTTCTAAAATAAAAGGGTACCTAAAAATCCATGTTTTCTTGATCATTTTAGTCAGCACCATCCATGAAAATCAAAGTAATATGCTTAGTACTTTTGATAGCTCAATTTTATCATCAAGAAATACTTGTGTTAAAACAAAATTATTTGGTACATTAAACTGCAGTAAGATCTATTTTTAATACATTAAGCATTTGTTAATTTATTTTATGTGTATGGATGTTTGTCTACATATATGTCCATATATCACATGCTTGACTTGTTTTCCCAGAGGAAGAGAGGGAGGGAGCTGGAGTTGTTTGTGGTTGTGAGCCATACTGTGCATGTGCTGGGGACCAGAATCCAGATCTTCAGCAAGAGCAGTTAGTGATCCCAACTGCTGAGTCATCTCCAGCCCCATGAGCTTTTCTCAACCTTGTTCTTTTCTAGCATGAACCGTTTTTCTTATGCTTTTATTTTAGTGTGTATCTGATGGACTCCGTGCACGTTTATAGAGTAAAAAGCCTGAGCTCAGTTCTGAGACTTGGAATCCCACCAGTCCCTATCCTGGGAATCTCCACCCTGGAAAACTCTACCCCTAGGAAACCCTATACAAGCCTGCCTCTTCCTCAGTTCGCTGCTGTTTCTCTCCCTCACAGAGGCAGCCATTCTTCTATGTTTTCCTCAGTAGATCTTTTGTGTGGAGTTTGTTGTGTGGTATGTCTTTGTGGTATTCCTTGGATTCCGACAGCCAGAACACCTTTTCACTCAGAGCTGTAACACTTGAACATATGGTGTTGGCAGAGCTAAACTGGGTGACACAGCAGTCTGCCCACGATACTCTAGTGAGTTAGCAATTCGTCCACACCACTTTGAATCTTAAGCGGCCCTATTTTGACTTGGAGCTCTGTGTCACTTGCAAAAGATGTTAATTTAGAAAGGAGTTTATCACTTATTTGGAGGAATAATCACACAAGCAAAGCCTCTATCGCACAATTATTTATTACCACAAAAACAAAGCATGTATAGATGTTTAATTAAATTAGCGTATGTAGTTGGATGTATTTTTAAATGTTTCTAGTAACCAAGTATACATTATTAATAACATAATAAAATATATTGACTAATATAAGGAGACTATTGTCTATATAGTGGTCACCTCTGGAGGAGATAGTATTGCCATCTCCTTAGTAAATCATTCTGTCATAATGACTTAACTGAGTGTTCAGGCATGGCTGTTTTGTTTTTTTTTCCATTTAGTAGCTGATCATAGTCAAGTTCTTAGCCTTGTGCTTGAGGTTTTCCTTTAAGCAGGATTAAGTGTACCTCCCTAAGATGCATATGTGTGATTCCAGAGATGATGTGGTCATGGACTCATTGTGTAGCCCAGCCTGTAATAAGTGTTAAAGAAAAGTAAGCATTACTGTAGATACCTTTGGGTAATTTATCTATTATAGCAATAGCCTATGCTAGAGTCAAACCTGATCTTACTGCCTTAAATGTTTTCTACTACACTAATACCATTCTGTGTGCATTTTAAAAATAAATGTTGGAAGACTTATAAGGCTTTGATGCATTTATTCATTCCTGAAAAGGGTCTATTAAGATTTTAAATTTTAAAAGTTGTTTTGTTTTGTTTATTGTGCTCCTAAGTTTCTTAATTCCAAATTAATTTAGTATTCTCTGTAACCTTAAAGTCAGATCTTGGGAATTATGTAGTTCTGGTGCTTTGTCCAGCATAATGTATCTGAGTTTTATCTTTCTCTTCTTGTCCTTGTACCCAAATACACTATTGATTATTATGTCTGAAAGTATTTAGACAAGGGTCATATCCCTGCTTCACCACCTCCTACAAATGTTGTGATTGTCATTTCTTTGAGCTCTAGCTTTCAAGTCCTGTCTAACATTGCAGAATCTATATACTGTATGTAGAGTGCATGGAATGCACACATACACAGGTATAATTTTTATTTTTCGTTCTTCTTCTGCTTTTTAAATAGTTTAATAAATGAACTCATGAGTACCGTAGACAAAGCTCCAAGAACCTATACTCCAAGTCCTGTTTAATCTTTGGAGACATCTTGTAAGGCCTTCAGATTGCCAGTACACTTATTGGACATCAATGAGAGCGTTTTCTATGTCCGTGCTTTATAAACTGTAACTATTCTAGGAACTCTCCCTTCAGTTCCTGTTTGCATTGAACTAGATGTTCACGTGACGACATTGACACACCTGGAAAGTGACAGTTGCTCACTTGCCCAAACTTGCTGTCCTCAGAGTTGAGAGTCACCTTTTCACTATTCTTCCCATTCATATTACTGTGGAAACCAAGTGAAAAACTACCGTCCGTCCGTCCGTCCGTCCGTCCGTCCGTCCGTCCATCTATCTATCTATCTATCTATCTATCTATCTATCTATCTATCTATCTATCATCTATTCATTCGTTTGTAGGCATGCCCTTCTGTTTTATTCTCCTTTATTTATTGCCTGCCTATGCAGATAATTTTATTATTTGAAAATTTAATTTGGTTCACACCGGTTTTAATATATGGTCTTACTGTGATAAGTGACTTCAGTATAGTGTAAAGGATTCTAAATGGTATTGCTACCTTGATACTCATAAAGTGGTGAAATTAACACTCATGCACACATACACGTATGCACTCATTCACACACATAACTTTTGAGTTTATCATTGCTATACTTTCTACTGTCTTTATTCTTAGTCTTTTCCCCTTTTCATTTTATTTCTTACTCAATTTAGAGATTATTTCATTTTTTCACTCCAAACAGTATGCTGCAATAATCTGCCTGTATTTTTCATAGCTATTGTTTAAGGACCTGTAAAGAATTAAATCACCATATCTGTGTAGACAGATACCACTTCAGTTTCAACTCATGCCTCTGCAGTGAGTGTAATTCTGCTCCTGCATGGCTTTGTAGTTGTTTGGTTTGTTTTTTAAAAACTGTTTTAAGATATTTTGAGAATTTGTTAATAGACATTCTTATCAAGAAAAAAAAATAGAATAAAATTTCTGTGAAGTATTACTGGTTAGTCCAAAGCTTGTTAACAAGCTAAAGGGTTTTTCTCAGATCTCCTGAAGTTCAGTTGTGGTCTTCCTAGGACTTCTAATGATCTGTCTTAGATGTGAGCTCTTTCCGTCCTCAGCTGTTCATCTGTCCCATCACCACCAGCTGAGCAGATTCTCTTACTGCGAACTTCTCTGTTTACCAGTCCCTTTCTCAACACAGGATCTGGAAAAACATCACACAAAAATAAACAATTATAAGGCAGGATAGTTTTTCATCCACTAACCTTGTGACCTATTTTCAACTCATATTATCCCATCATACTGCTGTGAGGGGTGTGCTTTCACCATTGCCTGAGGCTCCTGCCCAGAGATGTCTGCAGAATCGGTGCAGTGCTGTTCCTCTCTCCCTTCCGACCTCTTAAGTCTGTTTGTCTATTTTAACGTGCTCACACTTCCTCAGATTTGCCATCTTAAATGGAGCACACACTTTGTTTTTAGGTGTTTGTTTTCCTTTGTTTGTTCCTTTATCGCTGGTATACAAGAGGGGACTTTGCCTCTCCTCCAGCCGTACTGAGCACTTCAGTGCTTTTCTTGCCTAGTGACTTTTCTGCCTCCCTGCCTTCCTAGAGCATTGGCATGCATCTTATTGTCCCTCTGGAAATTCTTTCAGTAATTCTTCTCACTCTCATTCCTAACACTTTTTTCTTCTGCCCCTCTTTATATCCAAAATAGCAAAAGCTTGTCATTTCCTTTGAAGTTAGCTTCACAGATCCATTCTTTTTCTTAGAATAAACAATTGTTTCTACCATCTACTTTTTGCTTACTTTTCCCATACCTGACAGTTTTCTAAGGCTGAAGATTATAAAATCAGTTATTACATCTAGTTCCTGGATTAAATTTCTGTTAAGATAGCAAATGCCATTCAGTTAACAGTAATTAGATTTCTCCTGTTAAAGGTAACACCTATATATCTGAAAAATTACAAGTATGTGTCTGTTCTAATCCTAATCTAGCTGTCAAATATATCCATCTTTACGCACCACAGTGTTCCTGGTTCATATTTTTATGAGAACATACCATAACTTCTGTGTTTCTAGTTGGGAGCCTTGCTCCTTCCTGAGTCATTTTTAGTTGTATTCTAATTTTAGTGGATAAATTGTACATAATTAAAGTAAATACAAAGTGTAATTTGATCTTAAACACAAAACTTTCTTACTGTGTGTGTTTTACTTTCTAGTGGGTATTTTTCCAATTACAGATAATGGTTACTAAAAATGGTTAATAACAGTTTATAAAGCTATGTAAGGATACGAGGCTATCATTATCCTAACACTTAACATGAATTATGTGTTTACTATGTGTCACGCATGGTTCCAAACACTTCTTAATTGTTTCCAGAAACCACATGGGATAAACAATTTCTTATTATTCTCTATATTGTAGAAGAAAAACTGAAACACAGTGAATGACTTGGTCAATCTCCTAGTCTCTTGCCATGAAGGAGTAGGACTCAATCCTAGCTGTCTAACTGTAGATCCTGAGCACGTCGCTGCTGCAGTAAGGCTTCTCATTATGCATGCTCTTAGGTCTTAACTATTACTCTAACAGAAGATGGTAAAATTATTTCATCTAGTTCCTGAATTGAATACCTGTTGAGGAACCATATTCCACTTACTGTACAGGCTAAGTAGATTTCTCCTGTTAAAGTTAGCACCCATATTTCTGAAAAGTTAAAATCATGTGTTTCTGGTTAGGGTAGTAAATTTCAAGAATCTTTAGGTTGATCTCCTTAAAGTCAGTGTCCGCTTACCTGGTGCCTAGCATGGAGGCAGGTGTATAACTGAAACAAGTGATTGCTGAGTGTGCCTACTAGTGCTGTGACCTTTTCATCTCCTTAGTTGACTGTTATACATTGTTTTATATTCAGTTGACTCTTGTAAGAAATTGACATATTTTTTTCTTAAACCTAGGGGATGCCCCACTCTTGTTCAAGCCTTGCCAGGTCCTAGCACACAAGTCACTGCCGGCAGCAACCACACGGCAGTCCTTTTAATGGATGGACAGGTCTTCACATTTGGAAGTTTTTCTGTAAGGAATTTTTAAAACATTAATAATATTGTATTATACAATTGCCTTATAATTTGCTACATTAGCTTTTTTTTTCTGGTTCCAGTAAAATTCTTGTATTAAGATAATTACATATGCATATTTCCTGCCTATCCCAACACACACAGTTCCTGAGTGACAGATTTTCAAATAATTTTCATCTCTAGTTCAGCTTTAGAATTTATAGAATTTAGCAATTGTATTAGAATTGGACATGTTTATTGCAAATCAAAAGCTTCTAAACAATCAGTGGAACTGAATCTACTACTTAAAAGGGTATTTCTCACCTAATTCATAAAGAAATAAATTTTCTTAACATGAAGAACTATTTTTATTTTAGAATTTTGGGAAGGTTAGAGTTTGAACTAATTTATGGCTCTTGTCTTTTTGCTTAACATCAAGTGCAGAATTGCTTTTCTTTGTCCTCTCCCATTCTGTTCATCTGTTCATCTCTCCTAGTGCCTCTCCCAGAGCTGTTTTCTATAGTTTGATGTAGTGACTCTGAAGGCAGGGCTCCTCAGTTAGTCAGCTAACTGAGCTGTGTGAGGTGGGCACTGTCAGACAGAATTCCACGATGCTTGTCTTTTGAAGTGTGTAAGTAAGTTTGCTTGCACGCGTATGTGAAGTGTGCATGCCAGCACAGAGTGAAGGCTACAGGATGGCCTTCAGTGTTACTCTCCAGGACCTGCTCGCCTTGTTTTCTGAGAATTAAAATGTAAAATGGATATAGTCTATTGCAAAAGGGAAGGCTTCGCAACGGGATCATGAAGATCATAGAATGTTTGTCTTCAGTTTGCCTTTTGCTTTCTTTCCTCCCTCTCTTTCTCTTCCTCATCCCTGCCTCCTCTTTTTCTTCTGGTTTTGAGATGAGCTGTTACAGAAAAACCCTTACTAACCTAGAACTCTGTACATAGCGCAGTCTGGTAGCAGCTCACAGAAATCTGCCTGTGTTGGTTTCGCTCCTGAGATTAAAGCCCTCTGCCAGCGCCCTTCCCTCAGTGTGTCCCTCAACCCATAGAGTGCCGCCTCCTCAGTCGGGTCTCTCATCACTGCCCCATTCTATCAGTTCACACAGATCTTTACTGTCCTTTGTTATAGCCTTTGGAGTGATTAAAACAAAAACTTTTGCAGGTATTTTAATTTTTTCAGGACATTCATTGTGAATTCTGGCCATAGTTGCCTGATGTTTTAATAGTACTTGTAGAGAATAAGGCATTAAAAAAACGAAACTCCGGGCGGTGGTGGCGCACGCCTTTAATCCTAGCACTTGGGAGGCAGAGGCAGGCGGATTTCTGAGTTCGAGGCCAGCCTGGTCTACAGAGCGAGTTCCAGGACAGCCAGGGCTACACAGAGAAACCCTGTCTCGAAAAACAAAAAAAACAAAACAAAAAAAAAAACCGAAACTTTTTTTACTTTCTAATATTCTGGACAAATTTTGGCATATACAGCTTATATAGTTATATTTTTTTTCATATCCTATTTTGGTGTTAGTAAGATAAGGCCTTGGATTCATAATCGTTCTGCCTTAGACTCCTCAATGCTAGGTTTACAGGCCTACTCCACCTTAGGTGGCCATGGTTTGGTTTGGTATTCTTTTCTTTCTCATCTATGTCTCTATCTAATCATGTTTGATAATCAAATATAAACCTTTTTAAAACTTTAATATCTGTCCCATCTATTTTTATTTCATGAAAATATTTAATTAATTTATTTTTTGAGATTGTAATCATACCATATCCTCTGACCCTTTTCTCCCTCTAAACTTTTAAGTGGGGAATGAAAGAAGGTCGTGAGAGTAAGCGTGTGAATATGCATGAGACAAGCAAGTGTTCAGTAAAGCTAGATTTAATTATGTTTGTCTCACCTCTGAGGATTCGGAACTGCTTGTGTCTTCATGCCTGCTGACCAGTCTACTAGAGTTCCTCAAATACACCTGACATTTAGTATATTCGTATTCCGCTGTGTGTCTATACTGTATTTTTCCAGTTTCTTACTCTTAGATATTTATGTACTTTACATCTTAATTACATAATAATTTTATTAGAAGTGTATCTTTTAGTTTAATTCTAAGAAGTGAGAATTTTGGGTCAAAAGTTGGTAGTTTCAAAAAGCCTTGGTAGGTTTCTGAGTGCTAATAGTCTTATTTTTTTAAGCTGTATATGAGAGTGACTTTCTTTAGAGCTTTGACAACAGAATGTGCTGTCATGCCTTTTAATCTCTGCTCAGTTTCAAGCCCCTGCCTGTGGTTGCTGCTATGAACCAAGTGTCTTGACCCATTTACCACATTCCTATTAAGGGTCTGCTTTTATCTCTTGAAGGACAACTATCCCTTTTCAGCGTCCTCTCTATTCAGTCCTCCTCTGTTGTGTACTCTTAGGCTTGCTGTACAGATTGGAGAGAACCCAGGATATTGGTTTCCTCTGGTTACAAGTTAAGATTTCTACAGAATCCCAATACAGTTAAACGTTTAAGTCATGTGCTCATTTCTCTGCTCTCTGATGGTTCTGTGTTTTCAGGTGGGACATGTGAATCAACCATTATGGTTTTCTAGACTACCATCCTAGTTGCAGGTTTCTATGGCTTTATGTATGTCTGACTTTTCACCACACCCTTGAGTGCCTATGGGGTTGTCTAGTTCTCACTGTTTTTCTTCATACTTGTTGGGTGGTGGTAAGGGAATGCACACTTACTTTGTCAGTGTGGCTGACTTCCTGTTCCTCTCAGAGCAGAAGATATGTGAGTATTGAGTGCTTCTTTCACTGTTCTTATGCTTTTTTTTTTTTTTGTCAAAAAAAAAATGGCCATTGAAAAAGGTTAATTAGCTAGTTCTCTTATCGTATAACTTCTTTTCCTTCACTAGGTTCTCTTCCTAGACATTGGGGCTTAGCTGCATCTGTAGTCTTTTGTCTTTAGTTTTCTGGCTATGATGTTGAAGGAGTAGATGTTTTCTTAGGAACCTGGCAATTGTGTGGGGACTTGAATGTTTGGAGTAGCCTGTGTTCCCTCATTCCTAAGGTGTTGCTTTTCTTTCCATTGTTTGTTGGTTATTCCCATTGGTGAGGTTTCTGAGAGGAGACTGACGTGAGAGTCAGCTGCTGGGCCATGTGGTCAGTGCCACCTGTCGGATCGGTAGTGAGAAACCCCGTACTTCTTTTGAAATACATTTTTTAGTTAACCAACTACCTTTAGGTGGCTATACTTTTTAAGTGAGTTAACTTGTTTTAAACATGCACCTTATTCCTACTGTTTATCTTAAAACATAAATGAAATGACTTACTAAAACTTTACGTAAAAACTGAATTGAACATTTTTCTAAGTTTATTCTCAGTTTCCAAACTTTACTCTTGTCAGAAAATGTCTTCACACTGTCTGAGGTTAAGAATGACCTTCTTTTATACTGTTAACTTAAAATGTCAAAGGGATTTTTTTAGAGGAATCCTTTGTAGCAGTATGTTTCAGGCATTGTATATGTCATATACTTTAAATTTAAGTATTTTGGGAACATTCCTTATATGGAAAATATTTCAACTAATACAAACATACACTTTATGTATTGTTAAAAGGAGATTATCTAGGAATAATAGAAATTACTCTTACTTTTCAAGTACTAGGTCCAAATTCCATATGTATTTATTAAGAAAAACTAAGAGTACATGAAAATATGATCTCATATGGTTATTTTATAAAGTTATAACCTTAAAGAACCTGTAGATTATCCAATAATAATACTAATGTGATTTATTTAATTTTTAGAAAGGACAACTGGGACGACCCATTTTGGATATACCATATTGGAATGCAAAGCCAGCTCCCATGCCTAACATTGGATCAAAATATGGACGGAAGGCCACTTGGATCGGTGCAAGTGGGGACCAGACTTTCTTACGAATTGATGAAGCACTTATAAATTCTCATGTACTTGCAACATCAGAAATTTTTGCTAGCAAACACATAATAGGTAAATAGCTTGTCTTTATAGTGAGATACAACTGTCTCTGTTTTTGTTCATATGTGATAGAATAATAGGGATATTTAAGAGGCAGAATATCCATAACCTACATAGTGGCAGAAACCAGAACTGGGTTGTAAAGGATCAGACTTATATTGTCGTGAGTGACTTTCTACATTGAATCTGTACGTAAATAATTGAAATTAATTTTTGTGAGAGATTATGATGATCACACTTAAACCTGTGTCCATGACATAATAAATTACACAGTACAGTTTTAGAGCATAACAAGAGCATTCTTCATAGACATAGTCAGAGGTGTTTTAATTCTGCCATTTAAAAAAGACTCCATTTAAACCTATTAGACATATTTCAGCTTCTGTATGTATGAAATTGTAATAACACGACATTCCTTGTGGGCTTGGAGGAATGTGTAAAGGTAATGCAAAGTAAAATTGTATTTAATTATATTTTCATAAGGTTTGGTTCCTGCTTCAATATCAGAACCCCCACCATTTAAATGTCTTCTGATAAATAAAGTAGATGGAAGTTGTAAAACTTTCAATGACTCTGAACAAGAAGATCTGCAAGGATTTGGTGTATGTCTTGATCCTGTGTATGACGTGCTTTGGAGGTAGGCATATGTCTCTATAAAATACAGTATCTAAAGAAACCCAAACCCAGGACAGAGAAGCGAGAGGGGGTTGAATGGGGAACAGAGGGAGGGAAGGGGGCTTATGGGACTTTCAGGGAGGGAGGAAACGGGAAAGGAGAAATCATTTGAAATGTAAATTTAAAAACTTAGAAAATAAAAAAAAAATGAAATATACTTCCAAGAAAAAAAAATGGATGCTACAGAATTTGTTTCTGGGTTTCTTCACTAAGTTAGAAATAAATGTTTAACAGGGAGTAAAAATTCATTAGATATGCTAATTAACTACTTGTGATGGTTTGTATATGCCTGGCCCAGGGAATACCACACTATTAGAAGGTGTGGTCCTGTTCGAGTAGGTGTAGCCTTTTTGGAGTAGGTGTGGTACTGTGGGTGTGTGTGGGCTTTAAGACCTTCATCCTGGCTGCCTGGAAGCCAGTATTTTCCTGGCAGCCTTTAGATGAAGATGTAGAGCTCTCAGCTCTTCCTGCACCATGCCTGCCTGGACTCTGCCATGCTTCTGCCTTGGTGATAATGGACTAAACATCTGAGCCTGTAAGGCAGCCCCAATTAAATGCTGTTCTTAAAAGCTGCAGTTGTGGCACACGCCTTTAATCCTAGGACTTGGGAGGCAGAGGCAGGTGGATTTCTGAATTTGAGGCCAGCCTGGTCTATAGAGTGATTTCCAGGACAGCCAGGGCTACACAGAGAAACCCTGTTTCAAAAAAGAAAAGAAAAGAAGAGAAGAGAAGAGAGAGAGAGAGACACCAATTGCCCAGAGCAAGCAGGCCTGGAGCAAGAGGGAGAAAGGGGATGGGGTGGGGGGGAAGAAGACGGATTGCAGAGCTGGAGAAGTGGCTCCAGATTAAGAGCTTCTCTTGCTCTTTCAGAGGACCTGAGTTCAGTTTCCAGCGTCCTCATAGAGCTAAGTTTATAACAATGTATAACCTGAACTCCAGGGATTCAATACCCTCTTCTGACCTCTGTAGGTACCTGCATTCATGTGCATGTATCTACACCTCAGCAGACACACACATGCATAGTTACTTAAAAAAAAATATTTTTTAGATAAAAGAACAGTGAGATTGCTGGGCTGGTGAGATAACTCAGTGGGTTATGACATTTGCTGGAGATAGCTCAGTGGGTTATAACAATTCGCTGTCGATACCCGACAAGTTCTATTCGTTTATCCCAAGGGACATGTGGTAGAAGAACAAGTTGCCGACTCTTACAGTAGTCTTCTGACATCCACATTTCACTATGTCCACCAATCCATACAAACACACAACAAACAGATTAGAATTTTTCTTTAAAGAAATAGGATTACTGAGTCCAAAATAGTCATAGACTGCGAAATTTCTTTTTAATACTCACATTTAAGTACTGATAATTTTGAGCATCTATGTATATGAGGGAAAGTAGTTGGCAATTTTCTTTTTTTGTTGTTGCTATGATTTTGGTATGAGAGTAGTTAGTTCTGGCTTTAGAAAGAGTTTGAAAATATTCCTTCCTTTGCCATCTTTTGGAATGATTTGAATATAATTGGTATTAGTGTTACATTTTCTCTGAAAGTCTGGTTGAATTCTGCTGTGAATCTATGTGGTCCTGTTCTTTGCTTTTGTTTGTTTGTTTATTGATAGAGTGATTTTATTACTGCTTTATTTTTTACTTTTATTTTTTAACTGCTAGTTATCTTATTAGTGCTTCAGTATTGTTGGATCTATATCTATGAAAATTCCTTCTTTCAATTTGTTTAAATTGTTTATTTTCAGTTATTTATTTAAATTGTTTCTTCATTTAGGTAGATCACAGTATCTAGAAATTCATCAGGTTTTTTTATATTTGTTAGTTTATGTAATATGGGTTTGTTTTTAAGGTACGGCCTTATAATTTTTTTATTTCATTTCTATATATTGTCATACATCCCATTTCATTTCTTATTTTTGTTAATTTGGATATTCTTTCTCTTTTCCTTAATTTGGCTATGGATTTGTTAACATTATTTACCTTTCCAAAGAACTAGCTTTATATTTCATTTTCTTTTAGTAATTTTTTTCATTTCTATTGTATTAATTTCTGCACTGATTTATTTATTTATTTCTGTCTACTTCTTTTGGACATGATTTGTTGCAAGGCCTTAAGGTGGGTCAATAAGTTATTGATTTGACTATCTTTTGGCTGGTACAGGTACCATGTACTTACATAGAATACACATCCATACATAGACACACACAAACGTATGCAAGCAACACATGTATACACATACATTTAAAATTTTTTTTAAAAGATTGGAAAAAGTGCTGCATGAAAGGGCATTACTACCCTTAATAGTACAGCAGGGCAAAAATAGGTAAATCTGAATGTTTAGATATGTAAAGGATTTAGCGTGAAAATCTAACAGATAGTCATAAAGGAAATATTAGCATCCCAGTCCAGGCATTAGAGATGGCAAAGGAAATCAGCATTACAAAAGGAATGCCTGAGAACATTCTAGAAACAAGGACATTTAAATCCTCAAATACTAAAAACTGTATTTTTTGTTTATCTGCAGTCAAAAGAATGTATTGCTATAATAGAACAATAAAGATCAGAAGAGAATTATTTAACCAACCAGAGAGAAAATGATTTTGTAGAAAGAAGAAAGTTTTCAAAACTAATAACAGTTTTCAGAAGTAGCGATGCAATGGTCCTCCTACTAATTGTAGGTGCTTCTATTATAGAAGCCTTTTTATATATTTATTTTTGTTTAAAATACTATTTAAAAATTGTTTTTAATCTGCGGGACAGTTGCAGGGAGGGGCTAAAGGAGGAAAGGGAAGGGGAAAGTGAGGTAATTCTATGTTAATGGATTATTTATTTTGTAAACATTAATTATATTAAATTAAAAGCATTTAAAAATATAAAAATTTAAAGACAATACATTTTGATAAAAATGGAACATAAGCCTTATTGTCCTTTTATTAATATATAGATACAGTGGAATTAAAAATATTCAAATTTTTGTTAGGCTATAGAATTCTTGAGCATTTTCATCTTGCTAAACTGAGACTCTGTATTTTTGTTTTGTTTTTTTTTTTTTTTGAGACAGGGTTTCTCTGTGTAGCCCTGGCTGTCCTGGCCTTGAACTCAGAAATCTGCCTGCCTCTGCTTCCCGAGTGCTGGGATTAAAGGCGTGTGCCACCACTGCCTGGCCGAGACTCTGTATTCTTTAGATAGTAACTCCTCATTTGGTCTTTTCCTAACCTTTGGAGTTGGGTAATCGGAAGCTACTGCAGGAGGACACTGTGGCCTGACCTCCGTAGTCTTTATCTCCTGCACTGCTGTTTATTCATTTGTGTCCTAGGGCAGCAATCCATATCATTTGCTCAGTTTTTGCTACTGTATTGATTTCCTCGTACTGTTTTACATGTGTTCATACACATTATAATTATTATAGTTTTGTTGTATATGTGTTTTTTTCCATTTTGTGATTTTGGTATAACAAATCTTTAGTTTTATGTATGCATCAAATGTGAGTATATAATTGCTATGGTATTTATAAGGTTTTATAATGTATTATTATTTTCAGATGTTTTTGTAGTAAATTTCTTTAGTTATATATTTAGCTTAGCTATAGATATGTATGTTCCTATGTAGAGTAACTATATTATCTATTTTATAGTCTATTACAATTGAGAAATTTTCAAAGTAATTCAAAGTATTAAAGTGCTGTAATTTATCTTTGTCCACAGGTTTCGGCCAAGCACCCGAGAGCTCTGGTGTTACAATGCAGTGGTTGCTGATGCCAGGCTTCCCTCTGCAACAGACATGCAGTCCAGATGTAGTATTCTAAGTCCTGAACTTGCTCTGCCTACAGGACCGAGGGCTCTTACCACCCGATCTCATGCAGCCTTGCATATCCTGGGTAGGGTTGCCCTTTGATGCCAGCTGAATGGCATTAATGTATGCTGTGCTAACAGTCATGAGTTTTTAATAGTTAAATTTGTATGTTATTCTGTCATGCCTGTTAAATAATAGTGGATGCAAATCACAAAATAAATATAATTACCTAAGAAGTTTGTCTTCCATGAAATGATACAGAAGTTATCAACCAATATCATGAAAGATCAATGGATGCCTAACTATAAAGCATCCCTGAAAATATAATTTTCTTAATAAATAAAGAAACTTGAACACATAAACTTTTAGAGATATTGAGATATGTTCTTATAGTATTTAATTTAGGTATATCTTTATTTAATTAGAGATACAGAACTTTTGAGATAACTAGTTGCTGTTTTTTTTTTCTTTTTAAATCTGTCCACATACCTATGTATTGTATTGGTTTTAGAAAATGATTGTTCAGAAAAACTCATTTCTGAGCTGGAGAGATGAGTCTCCGGATAGTTTGTCTTCCAAATGTCATGACCAGAGTTCTGATTAATATTACCTAATACAGCATTTGTTAATAACATTGGTACGATAGGACATTTTCACTTCAAGGTTTGGATTTTACTTGTTCGTTGCTTTAGGTTGTCTTGACACTTTGGCTGCTATGCAGGACTTGAAGATGGGCATTGCAAGTACCGAGGAGGAGACCCAGGCCGTGATGAAGGTTTATTCCAAGGAAGACTACAGTATAGTCAACAGGTTTGAAAGTATGTATGCTGAGACTTAGCATGTGCTCTCTAATAATAGAAACACATGCATATTTTAAACCTCATGATTTGCATCTTTCAGGTCATGGAGGGGGCTGGGGTTACTCTGCTCATTCAGTGGAAGCCATACGTTTTAGTGCTGACACTGACATTTTACTTGGTGGTCTTGGTCTCTTTGGAGGAAGAGGAGAATATACTGCTAAAATTAAGGTAAGGCTCATGACACTGTAACTGCTTCATAGGAAGACATTTGTTTGGCTTAGTTGTCTTATTGCAATTTTTCCCCTTTTCCCTTGGTTTGTTATTAATGGATCCATTAAAGAAAGGAAACATTGTTAAACTCTTACTCAAAAAAAAAAAAATCTGTACAAAAGAAGAAAATGACTTTTCAGAATTTAAAATTGAAAAAGGATTCCAGCAGTCTCACTGCTTTGTGCTAAGCTTCCAAGTGGTTAGTTGGCTGCAGCGTTTATGTGGCTGACTTCACAGAGCCATTTCAGTAACAGGATACACACCTGGTATGTATGTAAAAGTACATGTTTATTGTCAATTACTTTATAAACAGGCACCCTCCACACTCACCCAAAGGGGGAGGGATTTGTCTTGTATAAAAATTTAAGTCAGAGCCGGGCAGTAGTGGCTCACGCCTTTAATCCCAGCACTTGGGAGGCAGAGGCAGGTGGATTTCTGAGTTTGAGGCCAGCCTGGTCTACAGAGTGAGTTCCAGACAGCCAGGGCTACACAGAGAAACCCTGTCTTTTAAAAAAAAAAACGGGCTGGAGAGATGGCTCTGTGGTTAAGAGCACCAACTGTTCTTTCAGAGGTCCTGAGTTTAATTCCCAGCAACCACATGGTGGCTCACAACCATTTCTAATGGGATCTGGTGCTGTCTTCTGATTTGTCTGAAGAGAGTAATGGTGTACTCATATACAATTAAAAGAAAAAAAAAGGCAGAGAAGCCTGCCCTAATAGAAAAAATTTGTCGGCCTGGTGTGTTGGCACAGGCTTGTAAGCCTAGAAACTTGAGGGGCTGAGGCAAAAAGGCACCTATGGTGAAACTCAAGACTAGTGTGCTGGGTTTTGGGCTGTTCCCACACCTGTTTATCTCCTGAAGAACCAGCAGTCGTTTGTATTACCTGTCTGTCTTTAGTACTCCTTACTAGTGTGGACTCTGTCTGCAGGCGTCTGCTTCTTCACCAAGGAGCTCACAGGACAAGTTCTGCTCTAATCCCAATGTCATGTTTTGCAAGAAAGTTTAGTCTCTTTTGTGAGAGGTATTTTAGATCACTCTCTAATGCCCCAAATCTAATATATTAAAGCTCTTTATTATTTTTAAGGATAGTATACATAAATCTCAACCAGATCTGAAAACTTAAAAATGTTTACTCATAATATCGATGTTAATATGTATACTTTAAATTTTTCAGACACTATAGGAATGAACTTGGTAAAAATTAAAGTTCTTATAGTTATGGAAATCATCTGAATAGGATAAAAGTTAAGAATACCTCTGCTTATACGAAAAATACAGCGGCTTTAGTCTGGGTGTATTTCATTCCACCATCTTCAAAATTATTCAGAATGATTTGATGTAGTAAACTCAAGTTAGTTGTGTAGTTTAGTAGATAATACCCAGCCAACTCATCGGGATGATTTATATGTAACTGATGATTATATTTATTAGTACATTTGAATAATATCCGCCAAGCTAAGCTCTTCAAGATGATGTATGTTTCTCCCTCATTCCTCTAGAGTTTTCTGAGGGGTGGAATATAGTGAGTTTCTTCTCAGTGCTCCTCACCTGATGCTGCCACCCACTCATCTAATGCTTTAGTTGTGATCACTGCCAACCTTAAAATTATTTTATTGCTCCTTCCTAGTTAATTTGATAGTTATGAATCGTACTGTAAATCTCTGATATTCAGGTTATGGCTTGTGACCCACAGGTGAGAACCAATGCCTTAACAGGACTAGAGTCTATTGGAACTCACTGAACAGCTCTGATTTTATGCATGCTTCCGTGCCACTGTCCTCTATGTTCTATGCTTGCTTATCCCTCAGATGTGTCAAGCAATGCAACCTCAGGACCTTGGTACTTGCTCTTCTCTCTAGCTACAACTCTTATCTGCACTTCTCACTTCCTCATCATCTTTGACCTTGACTCTGAGGAGTCCACTTGAAATCCTAAATCCTATTCCCTGTCACAAACGTAGACCAATAGCTCTTTTTGTTTGGGTCTGCTCATTTGTTTGTTTTTTAATGATCTGTATTTTTTACCTTATGTGTTTAGTTCCTAGAACCATGACTAACATGTTGTATGAATTTAAAGTATTTATTGAATATCAGTGGAAGAGACAAATGGTTGTAAGATTATCTCAGAAAAAAAAGAAAAACCACTGACCAGTTTTATATTGGGATATTCTTATCAGATGCTCTTCTGAAGGCATTACTAAGTGGCATTGCACTTGTGTAGCTTGTGAGGACCTGAGTTCAATCACTACCACTACAAAAGATAAAAGACAAGCTATTATATGTAAGTTGGATTAGTCAGGCCGTATTAAGATTCCCAGCCAGAAATAGAGTGGTTGAACTGGCCATCTTTTTTGTACTGCTGAAGAATAGGTTCAGTGATATCAGAGAAATGGAGGCATATGCTTTTGCCTAGGCAATGGAGTGAAAGTCCCTGCCATTGTATAGAGTCAGACTGGCAAGAAGCGGCTGATGATCACTTTACTTAATGCACTTGGTTAATATTTCTATGATATAATGGAGTGGTTCAACCCAGTTGACCTGTTGGAATTCCTTCCAGTTTCATACACACCGTGTGAAAGGGTCCCTGGGAGAGAGATTCTGTAAAGTCTGATCATAGAAACGGATTTCTAGGCCCTAGGGTATAGTCAAAAATTTGAAACTATAGTTTAGTAATTGTTCAGTAATTTTTAATGTCTTATCTACTGTTGTTGCCATTTACCTGCTATAACTCTCTAAATAATATGAAATAAATGAAGTTTTTACAAATGTTAAAATTTTAGAAAAATGTTAATTAAATTATAATTGCATCACTCCCTCTACCTTCCTGGTCTGCCCTCAAATTCATCTCATGACTCCTACCAACCCCCTTCCATGTCGCCCTTCACTCCTTCTCAATCTTTTTATTATTGTCACATATATAAATGCATTAATATACAAATACAGCCTGCTGAGTCTGTTTAGCTTGGCTCACATGTGCCTGATTTCAGGGCTGAAAGTTTTGTATTGGGTAAGCATTTAGGGGCTTATCTCTGAAAATGTCTCATTCTCATATCAACCCATTTTTTTAAAAGATATCTTTCCTCCTAATTTGTTTTTCCTTACCTAGAGTCTTACCTTATCTATAACCTTTATTTCAAATTTTTATCTCTTCTTTTCCCATGCTACTTACTAAACTCCTTTTTGCTACCTGTATTTTTTTTTCGAGAACCTTAATGTGACTTTTCAATTCTTCTGTAGTAATACTTTTGTTTGTGCAATTTTTTTCTCTAAAGGTTCCACAAGTATTCTTTCATTTAATTTGCATTATCACTATAGGGTGAACACTGTTAATATCTAGCTTCTTTTATGGGCAAAGAAACTAGACCCCAGATCTTCACAGCTATTAAATAGTGAAATAAGAGTCTGCCTCATTTGGAATCTCTGAGTTAAAATGCTTTGAGTTTTTTCTAAATCCTTTGAAAGTTATATTCCTACTTTATTGTATTAGGTACAAAATTAACAGTATAGAGCAGAATTGGTACATCCATAAAATACTGTATAATTCTTATTTTAAATGCATGTATATTTATATAATTTATTTAGTTTTTTAATTTAATATTTAATGTAATTAAAATTTAATTAGTAAAGATTTTTTATATAATTTATAGTTAATTATACTAGACATGCACAAAATTATAAATTTAGGTGCACAAAAGTGAATGATTGGGAACAATGTGTTTTTCTATACTCCAGCTATTTGAGTTGGGTCCTGATGGAGGAGATCATGAAACAGATGGAGACCTTCTTGCAGAGACTGATGTGTTGGCTTATGACTGTGCTGCTAGGTAAATGCTTTGCTCATTATTCAGTTAAGTTTTTACATATTTGAAATAAAAATTTTATTTTAATTTAACAAACATTTTTAAAAGGAAGTTTTTGAATAATCTATTAATGGTAAGTTAGGAAATTTAACTATATAAAGCTATGCTTAACTCAGTGATGGAGATATATTCTGAGAAGTTCATTGTCAAACAGTTTCATCCACTTATGAATATAATAGAATGTCTTCACACAAACCTAGATAATCTGGCCCCCTATACCAGGTACACAACTTGGCAAAATAGTTTAGTGACTATCCACTATATTGTGACTTGTTATCTGAAATGTTAAGTAGAATATGAACATATTAGTAAGTGTAATCTTAATTTTTCATATAGATGAATAATTCAAGACTGAAAATAGAAATATATATGTATATATATTGCATGTGTAGCTTCAGTAAACTCTTTAGAGAATGCAAGTATATTAGTGTTATAGTGACTGAAATAATCATTTATTACGTGTACATACATATGTACAAGAATATATATATATTTCAGATCTCCATGTACTCTGACATCACATCAATAGTATAAGCTTAATTGTGATACACTCAGGATGGTTATCAGCTTTGTTAAAGGCTCTTAGGAACATACTTAAATCAGAGTATTTATTTATAAAAATTTATTGTATAAAAAGACTTAAGTTTTGCAGTCCCTTCTGGAATCCTAAGAATTGTCTCACCAATGCACTATGATAAATTAGTGTTTTGATCCCTGGACTTTTGTGATGAAAAAAAGAACATAAACTGAGCTTTATAATAATAATAAGTAGTTCACTATACTTTCCATAATAGCTATGTTTGACAGATGCTATTTGGTGGCCAGGGGAAATGGCTCAGTTGTCACAGTACAGCTCTTCTCTCTGTCTCTGTCCTTGTCTCTGTCATATACACACACACACACACATACACACACACACACACAATACCCTTATTTAAAATTGCCAGCCTTCACATAAAAGCCAAGGCAATTCTTTCCCCTAACTGGGCTGCCTTGTCTGGCCTCATTGGAAGAGAACTTGCCTAGTCCTGATTCGATTTAATGTTCGAAGGCAAGTTGGTGCCAGGGGTAGAGAGCTCCCTTTCTCTGAGGAAAAGGTGGGGGGGGGAGTGGATTGCAAGAGAGGAGGGAGGGGCCTGCAAATCAGAAGTGAATAAATAAATAAATTAATGGGAAAAAGAGCCAAGGAAGTGGTGGGGTGTGGAGATAGGTGATCCATGGCATGCACAGGCTTGCCAGTCTAACAAAATTAGCATGCTCTAGGGTTAGTGAGATAACTAACTCTGTGTCAAAAAGTAAACTGGAGAACAAGTGAGGAAGACTCTCCATGGTGATTTTGGCCACTAGGAGTGCATGTGCATGCGCGTGCGCACACACACACACACATACTCAATCTCATGGATGCATGTAAACATGTGCCCTCTTAAAAGGCACATAACAGCTTTATGCTGATAGTAGAACATGTTTTCAGAAATAAAGGCAAGACATTGGCTTTACCTTTATTACCAGAGATATACTTTTGAGAACTGAAGAGTGTATCTAAAGAAAAATCAGTTCATTTGTTTACTTTAAGCACTAGATCAATGGTTCTCAACCTATGGATTGCAACCCCTTTGGCAAACATCTGTCTTCAGATATATTTACATTACAATTCATAGCAATAGCAAAATTACACTTACAAAGTAGCAATGAAAATAATTTTATGGTTGGGGGGGTCACCATAAATGAGGAAATGCATTAAAAGGTAGCAGTATTCGGAAGATTGAGAACCACTGCATTAGACTATATGGTGCTGTGGTTACTTTGTAATCTTCAGATTTTATACAAATTCACCTAAACAGAACACTAAAAAGATGATTTTCATGAAACTTTAATATACCATTATTATTTGCTACTTATTTTTGCACAGAGGATTATGGTTCTAAGTTTTAAACTATGACGAATTTGGTAGTGAATGGTCTAGAGTTTCTTCATTAGCTCACTCACTAGGCCCCAACTTTTCGGGGTAGCATTTGTATCTTTTTGGTTTAGTCTTCATTCATACATCATCATGAACCAACAAAGCAGTCGCTTCTTGTGTGGCATTTGTTCCCCTCACATATTTTTACTGAAATCTGTTGGTTCTCCTGCTTATTGTTCTTTTGTTTTATTTATTATCAATACCAGTTAAATCTAGTCACTTTTACTTGGCCACTTTCCAGATATTCTTATTGTTCAATGTCATTTCCTGTTAAACTAAATTAATTAACTTTTGTGTTTGTGTGTAGTTCTTATTCTCAATGCCATACAGCATCTGTATTAATTTAATCCACAGACAACTCAGTGAACTAAACATTTTTTGACCTTTTCATTATTTAAAGATTTTTTTTTATTTGGAGGGGACTTCATACATAAATATATTTACACTTCAGTGTTCAGGCAAACTGAAATAAAGAATAATTTTAGTAACTTGCCCCAAATGTCCAAGCTAGTGGGCCATTTTCCTGACATATCACCCCTCAGAACTCTTAGCTGAATAAATAGTTCTTAAAACTAAAGGAAAAATTTTCTTGTCTAGATAATGCTTTTATAACAATTTCAAATTTATCTTGTTTTAATTTGAAAGTTTTATAAAATTTAAGAATATTGTAGAATCCATAAAGAAAAGAAAGAAAATTTGATTTTCCAAACATAAGGAACTAAAATTTGTTAAGAGTCCAAATTTTAAGATTCTTGTCTGGCAAGAATCTTGAAAAAAAAAAAAAGCAATTTCATGGGTTTTGGCATAAGGTAGTTGATAGTAAGTAAGTACATGCAACAGACGAGGGCAAAGGTGTTTGACTTCTTAATTTCTCTAGAGAAAAATATGCAATGATGTTTGATGAGCCAGTTCTCCTGCAAGCTGGATGGTGGTATGTGGCATGGGCGCGAGTGTCAGGTCCCAGCAGTGACTGTGGGTCTCATGGACAAGCTTCTATTACCACAGATGATGGGTAAATATAATGTTAACCTTTGGCTTATTCCATCTTTACTTTTGTTTAGAATATTGTTCTGAAATCTCACAGAGCATTAATATAATTGCTAAAATTTAAATTTATATAATATATAACCAAATATGCTGAGTTAATGTAGACAGAGCAAGGAGAAAAGAGTATATTATTCTTATCAAATGGCATTTGTATCTTTCTGGGTATCAAATTGTTTCAAAGCTTTATAACTGAATTAACAATTGTGTAGAGGACGGGTGCAGGATACTGATGAATTTGGAATTATAAAAAGGATGTGTGTATATACATGTATATATAAACATATATAGTGCATATATACATATATAGTTTATATACAGATATATACATATATAATGTTTTGATGAGTAGATTGGTACTATATGTGCAAACAGTTTGTAAGAATCAAAGCTTCTGTCATATAAAATATCTTAATGAAATGCAGAGGAAAATTTCCTCACTTTCAGACTAGGAGAAAAGCTCAGTCAGTAAAGTATTTGCCACACAAGCCTGAGAAGAGGATTCATGTCTAATCCCAAGAATCCATGTAGAAAATTGGGATGAGGCACATACCCTGGGGAGCAGCAACAAGTGTGTCCCCGGGGCGTGCTGGTCAGACAACCTAGCCTACTTGAAAAGTTCCAACCCAGTGAGAGACAAGAGACCTTTTTGTTTCTTTTGTCTTCCTTTTTTTTCTCTGTGTAGCTCTGGCTTTACTGGAACTCACTCTGTAGACCAGGAGGGCCTCAAACTCACAGATATTTCCTATCTCTGCCACACAAGTGCAAGAATTAAAAAAGGCATGTGCCACCACCAACAGGGAGAGCCGTTTTCCTAAAGCCCACTGACTGGTTCTTCAGAAGCACTGACTGAGGTAGACCTTTGGTCTGTCTCCATCTGTAAATGCACACATGGGCACAAGCACTCAGGGGCTGCACATGTACACACACTGCACTAAGTAACTAAACACTTCCTTTTACAGTATACTATTTGACACTGTCAGGAAGCGTTAAAGCAGTTATTTCCCATTCTTACTCAGGAAATTAGAGAAATACAATGGGAAAATAATAGGCTTAGAATAATGGCGTGGTTACCATGTGCAGAAAAAGCCCTCTGTCTACACGTGTCAGTAAGAGAAACTGAGTTCATTTCATTTCTCTTGGACATAGTGGTATACAAGGTACATGCTCATTTATGATGTGAATTCTGTTTTGATGAGTATTTACAGGAAGTTAAATCTGCCTTAGGATGTTTCTCTTCCTTCTCCCTGTTGGATTTTGCTAGAACTGAATTTACCCAGAGGTCACAGTTATGTATATAGTTTGCTCCAAATGGGATCTCATGATCTCTATCTTGGGTGCTAAAGCTTCTACATGTATCTAGTTAAGCTGCTTTTATGCTCTGAAGTGGAAGTCTTTAGTTGAACACTGACTGTGGAGGTCAAATCCAAACTGGAGGCTGGAGGCTGGAGGCTACTCGTCCAGGAGCTCCAGACAAGCTCCGCCGTTCATAACTCAGCAGCTCTAAGTCAGGACACTACTGTTTCAGTTGCAATGTATTTTAACAAATGGATAATTTTCATTAGCATTAAATTTGAAGACCTTATGCTTGTTATTTTTGATGTCATCCTATTCCTTCTTGCTCTTTTAGGGTGGTTTTCCAGTTCAAGAGTTCAAAGAAGTCAAATAATGGTACCGATGTAAATGCTGGTCAGATACCTCAACTGTTATACAGGTATTAAAATTAACTAATTTTGAGTTAAGTAATACAATTTAGTCATTTGTTGGGCTAAAATAAAATATTTTCTACATCAGACTTAATTCAAAATTTTACATAGCGTGGCATCAGTATATCAATAGCAATATGCCAATAGGTAGTTTTTTAATCTGCTTTTTGATTTTAATACCAATTTCAAAATGTAATAAAGTTTGTTTTAAAGAATGTGAATTAGGATGGGAAAATACTTTAGATGTGTGCCTAATCAATTTATTGGACACTTTTTTTTTCCCTCTGTGCTAGAGCTTAAACTTAGGGACTGACAAAGGCTAGGCAAGTACACAGTACTCTGCTGATCTCTGTCCTGATAGTCTAACAACAGTAGTTTGTGATCGAAGTCATTGAAAAGCATTTCTCCATTAGCTTCCACTTTTAAATGAAATAGCAAATGCTCCTGTTGTTTATTATATTATTAACAATAAGAACTTTAATTAGTTCATAGTAATTCAAACATGGAATGAGACGTATTTCATATTTCAAAGTATTTGTCTATTTCTAGACTAAACCCCCATTAAAATGCCTTTCTTACTATATACATAGTGCCCAAAAGTAGAAGTAACTCTCTCTTTCATATCTTCTAGTAATCACTGAAAGAAATCGAATGTTAGAAATCTCATATTTATCCAGAAAGCAGCTTTGATCTTTACAAGAAGTAACTCTCTCTTTCATATCTTCTAGTAATCACTGAAAGAAATTGAATGTTAGAAATCTCATATTTATCCAGAAAGCAGCTTTGATCTTTACAGTATCTCTTGCAGCCACTGTTTTTGTCATTACGGTGTTTGTTTGCTTGGTTGTGAGCTTTGCCTGTTAATAACTGAGTCACCTCTCTAGCCTGAAGTACTTCGTGAACATAACAGACTGCACTAGACTGCTCTTATGACCCACTGTTGAATATGTACATTGCTAGGGAACATGGTATTTATATTTTTAATGCTGAATATTAAAGTTGATTATTTCACTATGCCAAATGTACATTTTAATATATTTATTACTTCTTTGGGAATTTCACAATGTATTTTGAAAATATTTACCCATATTTCTCCCTCTAATTCATTCCAGATCTACCCTGCCCTTCCCTAGCTCTACTGCATACCCCTCCTTTGCTTTCTAGGATTTTTTTCATTATTTCTAATATATATAATTAAAAGTGAAATTTTACCTGTAATTCATTGTTTGGTTTAATTTTACAATCTTTGATGTACAATGATTTTAATATTTCATTACTCAGTATTATATATTTCAAAAATATATATATTATATATGAATACTGTATCTATATAATTTTGTGTGTGTTTGCATATGTTGCATTTACATGTGTGTGTGCATTTGCGTGTGTGCAAATTTTTGTGTGTGTGCGCGCGCATTTGAGTCCGTGTGTGTGTGTGTGTGTGTGTGTGTGTGTGTGTGTGCATTTGAGCACGCATGTGTGTGGGCATTTGTGCGTAGGTTTGTAGTTAGGTAGGTGGCTAGGTGGGTGTATGATATTTTGTACTGACTCTTTTTAGTGTTTCTCTCATGTGGTTAGTGCTGATCACTTGGAATTGTGTAACCAACCTATCAGAAGCTCCTCCCTAGAGAAAACTCCATTCCCACTCTTAGCAGCCATTGATTGTCTGTCTATAGCTCTCCATCTGTGGTGGGACTGGGAGATTTCTCCCATCCACATTGGCGTGTCAACTTGGTATCATGCAAGTCTTGTGCTGGTATTGTACTGGCAACCATAGATGCACTGTCTTCATGAGTTTAGCATTCCAGTAGGGCCGAGAAGACACTGTTTTGCTCCTGTCCACCAAACCTCTCTCTGGATCTTAAAATCTTTCTGTCCCCTCTTCTATTATTGTCCTTGAGTCTTGGGGATAGTGGGATATAATATAGATATTGCATTTGTAACTGAGTGCTCTACCCATAATAAAAATGTACATTATAAATTGTCAATGGACATTTGTCATTTATCTTCTGCCACCAGACTTCCAACCAGTGATGGCAGTACTTCAAAAGGCAAACAGCAAACTAGTGAGCCCGTCCACATTTTAAAGAGATCTTTTGCAAGAACTGTCTCCGTGGTAAGCCACTTTAAAACCTCTAAGCTTTGCTATTTAGTGCTGAGTATTAATTCTAAGGCTATCTCAGCATAGTTTTATAAATTCCAATCTGCTTTTATTTTGATGTTTATAGATAGTCTAGGCAAAGATAATGTGCCCTTTCAGTAGTGGAAAAGTAAAGATGTTGCTTGTGACTTTACCTTGTCCAGCTGAATTAGCTTTTCTACATCTGAAATACTCTGTGACTTTTCTGATGAGACACATACCCTGCTAAGTAATTAAGTAATATTGTTCTTGTCATTTCAAAAAACGCTATGTGTATATGAATGGCCTTGTGGTTAATAGGTAATTGAAATTATTTATTATTCAGACATTTATTTTAAATTTTTCATTTTTTTTTATATAATATCAACAGTCATCTGGACCTTGGTGAGGACTGGGGAGCAAAGCGCTCCTTTCTGAGATTCTGTAGTACTTGCCATCATTTAGGTGTGATGTTCTTTAGTCTATCTAGAACCTCAGGGAAGCCAACTCATGAACCCATGCTTGAGAATTTAAAAAAACCCAAATAGTGAGTTTTGTTAGTATCTTCTAGTCAACTTCTCAAAAAGTGGCTATAGTTTTAATTATACATTTTAATATATAGGTAGTATATATATAGGTTTCACTGATTTATAATATTATTTTAACACTACTTTAAATTGTTAAACTATATTGATTTATCATTTCAAAGAAATATGTAAGTTATGTTTTTTTTTCTTCTTTTTTCCACATTTATAAGTTAAACTAGCTAGGCAGGTAAAAGGAAAATATAAAAAATACATAGGTATTTTATTTCAGCTACCAAAACTCAGTGAGAAGTTCCAACTAGTTTTGAAGCGGCGTGCCACTCAGGTCGCGCTTTCCTCTGCCTGTGACCTCACTTGATCTAACTAGTGTGTCTTCCCCGCCCCGCCATAGGAATGCTTCGAGTCACTGCTCAGCATTCTACACTGGAGTTGGACCACCTTAGTCTTAGGAGTGGAAGAGCTGAGAGGACTGAAGGGGTTCCAGTTCACTGCCACACTCCTCGACTTAGAGCGACTGCGCTTTGTGGGCACCTGCTGTCTGCGGTTATTGCGTGTCTACACCTGTGAAATATACCCAGTATCAGGTATGGTGATATATATGTTAAAATAACATTGGAAAAAATAATTTCAAGTATTGAGAAAAATCAGTATAGAGATAGTCAAGTGTTTGAGATCCTAAGATACCTTTAAGTTGCTCCTAAAATTAAAACAGAAAAATATAACTTTTAAACTTTTTTTCAGATAAAAAATATTTCAACCACTAGTTGACACTTAAGTATTAATGCCAGTTCTTTTTGTTTGTGTTGATTTTTGTAGCACACTTAATCTCTAAGCAGTTTCCATTTCTGGGCTTTGGTATTTGACTTTTATTTGTACAGTAAGTGACTGAATTATTATCATATATACACTTTGGTTTATTGGCGCCTTTTATTTTCTCAAAGCCACAGGAAAAGCAGTTGTAGAAGAAACTGGAAAATTAGCTGAGTGTATTGGAAAAACGAGAACTCTGTTAAGGAAAATCTTATCAGAAGGAGTGGATCACTGCATGGTGAAGTTGGATAATGACCCTCAGGGGTACCTCAGCCAGCCCTTGAGTCTGCTGGAAGCCGTCCTGCAGGAGTGCCACCACACCTTCACTGCCTGCTTCCACTCCTTCTACCCAACGCCAGCACTGCAGTGGGCTTGCCTCTGTGACCTGCTGAACTGTCTGGATCAGGTGAGTTAAGTTTATAAGGTACTGGTTGAAAATAAAATATATTGCTTACTATTTTGCAAGAAAATTTATTCAGATTTTCTTACCTTATTACTAGTGATCAGTTAGAAATCTACTTGGTATGCATCACTTTTATAGCTAAAACTTAGAAAAATTGCTTCATTTTCTGGTATTATCTGTTATAAATTATCAGACATGTTTCCGTAACTACCCACCTTTTCTTTCAGTCTAGACGTGAGGTTATGTGAGAGAGGGAGAAAGAATACATTGAGTGAGAACAAGTGCAGCACCACATGTTGTAAGAACAGGGAGAGGGTGGGAGTGAAGGGCGTGCAAGCATCATGCGTTCACACATGAAGGCACTTGGCACAAATGCTTGACAGAGCTATAGAGCAGACAGACATTGAGTCTGACGGTTGGAGACTTCAGTTCTCATGTTGCAGTAATCAGTGATACAAGACAAAAAGTGGAGGGGAATGAGGAATTGAAACATGTAAACCACCTTGGCCTTTAAGATTTTCTTTTATTTTTAATTATGTGTCTATATATCTGTATGTATTTGTACATATATGTACTTAGTAGAGAGGAGAAGAGGACTGTTGGAACTGGAGTCATAGGCAGTTAGAGTCTCCTGACTATGAATGCTGAGAATTAAATATTTGTCCTCTGGAAAGACAGGAAGTGTTCTTAACTGCTGAGCGGAACCATCTCTCCACCCCTATATTAATAATCTTATTGACATTTATAAACTATAAGAAGCAGCTATGGAATGCATATTTTTCCAATACACATAGACTATCTGCTAAGATAAATCATATACTTGGCCAAAAATAAATCTAGCAGAATTTAAAAGATTAAAATAGTAAAATGAGAACCGGAGAGACGGTAGCCCTCATTAAGAATCCTGGCTGGGCATCCAGAGGCTCCAGGTCCAATGCCCAGTGCCCACAAGAGGACTTACAACAATTCTAATTCCAGATCCACTGGGGCAGACTTTTCTGACTCTCTGAAGCTTCAGGTTCCCAAGTGGCGCAGTCTTACATGCAGGAAAAACACTCAGATACGCTTCTTTTTAAAAAATTACTTTAGAACTGGAGAGATGGCTCAGCGGTTAAGAGCACTGACTGCTCTTCCGGAGGTCCTGAGTTCAAATCCCAGCAACCACACGGTGGCTCACAACCATCTGTAATGAGATCTGTTGCCCTTTTCTGGTGTGTCTGAAGACAGCTACAGTGAACTTACATATAATAAATAAATAAATCTAAAAAACATTACTTGAAATATTATAGTCTACATAACAAGTTCCAGGCTAATCAGGGCTATCTAGCAAGACCTTATCTCAAAAATAAGGGGAAAAGGAAGATCTTAATTGCTTTTGTCCATTAAAAAAATAGAATTCATTATTTAAAACTTTGCCACAAACAAAATTCCTAACTTGGATACTGTCATTCATAGTCTTTAAACATTTATAAAGAAATACCATCTTTAACACATTCCTTCAGAAAACAGAGCCGCTAACTGATGGCATGTCCAATACCAAAACCTAACATATCATGAGAATAAATATTAGACAAATAATACTAAGGCACACGTATTTTTATAACACTATTGCGGTGATTCTCCAACCCAAATATGCCTCAGCAGTGAAAACAACATGCTGTGCGCTGAGACTGGGCAGATCAACCACTACACCACCATCTTCCCCGACTATGAGACCCTTACAACTGTGGTTCTCCAGGCCACGGCTTCTGCTCCGCTTTCCTTCACCTCCTCTGTCGTCCTTTCTCTCTCTCCTTCTCTCCCAAAACCTTCAGCTCTACCTCCCCCTCTTTCTCTGCCCAATCACCAGCTCTAGCCTTTATTTATAAATTAAGGTGGGGAGAAGGTTTACAGAATATCACCTCAGTGCTTGCTGACTCATTCCTTGTTCGCAGCCCCTCACAGGAGAACGGAATTAACATCAAATACAATGAGCCCCGGGCTATCCGAAAAAGAGAGTAGTGTTATTTACCTTGAAGTGCAGGATTAACATCTAGAGATCAGTAGAATTAATTGTTCTGGGGTATGGTGCAGTGGGAAAGTGCTTTCCTAGCACTAATAGAGTTCAATTTCCAGTACTGGAGATAAAAAGAGTTCATTATATTAACTAGATAAAGAAAATCATATTATACTTTCAGTAGATATTCAAAATATATTCACCAGAATTAGCAGTTAATCAGTGATAAAAACTTTGTAAACAAGGATGTAGTGAAACATCCTAACCTGATAAAGGATCTTTTAAGAACAATCAATCTGTAACTAACATCTTACCTGGTAATAAAATAATATTGAATATTTTTAGTTTGGAACCAATATACTGTGTTGTAGAACAATCTATAGCTAACATCCTCCTTAACTGTGAAGTCGTGAATGTCCCCCCAAGTTTGGAAACACGTATTGTGTGTTCTTGCCACTTTCATTTAATATTGTAGTGTAAGTGAAAGCTTCAAGTCTTTATTTACCCTGCAATCCCTGAATCATCATCATCACAGTGGAATCCCAGTGTACTTTGATCCATGTAAGGAGAGTTTATTCTTCTAGGGAACCACCGAAGAGTCTTCTCAGCATAGCAGTCTCCCTTGGCTAGGCTAACTTTTGCAACATTGGATCAGAGTGATATACTGCTGTATTTTTATGCTTCACTGATAACACAAATGTTTGAAGAGCTAAGTAGTGAATGTATGATTTTTTTTTTTGAGTTAGGATTTCCTTGGTTGATAAGTTTTAAAAAATCAGAAAAAAACGTACAGCTGATTTCTACATAAACTGGTGTATGATAACATTTTGTGACCTTAGTAAAATGGTATTACAAAAGTGCAATTCATAGTTTATTTTTGTGTGTAGTTCCATTGCTTACAGACTGTGTGTTTGATAAATTCTAATAGGAGTCCTTTAACATCTCACATTGAAAATGATGCTAGGAAGAACGTGATTGTACAGACACACACATGTATAAACAGTGGGTTGCCATAGGACTGGAAGTAAACTTTTCTTGAGTCTTCTTCCCCATTATTACTAGATAATGGTTTAATTATGTTTTACTGTATTGATATGCTATTATCCAGTATTAAAGCCACTTAGATGACTGAGTGGTATATACATGAGTGTATATGAAGAAAGTTGGTTTATAGTGATGCAGTATTTAAGGGTTACTTTTGTTCTTACAAGGATATCCAGGAAGCAAACTTTAAGACATCCAGTAGCCGGCTCCTTGCAGCTGTTATGTCAGCTCTATGTCACACGTCTGTGAAGCTGACTTCTCTCTTCCCTATTGCATATGATGGAGAAGTGTTGCTGAGATCGATCGTTAAGCAAGTCAGCACTGAGAACGACTCAACACTCGTTCATCGTTTTCCACTTTTAGTGGGACATATGGAAAAGCTCAGCCAGGTATGTCGTTTTTGGAAATCTCTTACAATGGAGGAGTAAAGCAACAACAAAAAAGACATACATAGGTTGGTACCTCATCTTCCTTATTGATAATTATTATATTTGCAAATGATTGACAAATGATTATCTGTTTTGTAATAAGCTATTTTTTAATTTTCATGTTTATGTAAAAAAAAGTCTTAGTTACTATTTTATTGCCATGACAAAACACCATGATGAAGGAAACTTATAGAAGAAGCACTTAATTGGGGGCTTGCTTAAGTGTCAGAGGGTGATTAGTCACGATCATCATGGAGGGAGCATAGTAACAGGCAGGCATGGCGAGGCTGCTCACACTGGGATCCTCTAGCGGAGGCAGAGAGAAGCTGGGCTTTATTTGGTATTTTGAAACCTTGAAGTTCACCCTCAGTGAGGCACAGCTCCTCTAACAAGGTCAGACCTCCTCCAACAATGCTCTATCTCTAATCCTTTCAAATGGGTCCACTGCCTGGGAACCAAGCACTCAATCATGTGAGCCTATGGGGGCTGCTCTTCTCAAACAACTACAGGGAGCAGTATTATTCTAAGGGGCAACTCACCTCTAAAATGTGATTAGACAGTAAATACGTATATAATTGTTTATTGCTGTTTCATTTGAAAGTAAGTTACACGGCAGAGCTCAGTGTGCCAGGATGGGGGATAGCCAGGGAGGGATGGGCACCAACCTCTCAGAGGAGAAGGGAGGGGCAACGGAGTAGGGACTCTGTGAGGGGGGGACCAAGGAGGGGGAGGGAATAGATTGGGATGTAAAATGAATAAATTAATTAATGACAAAAAAAAAGAAACTAAGTTTCAGATAGCATAAGCAGTCTTTTCTGTTCTAAATAGGGTTAGCAACGTGGCACAGTAGGTAAGGGTGCTTGCACCAAGCACAAGTCTGTTTGATCCAGACCCTCCATGGTGAAGGAGAGTCAGCACTTAACACACTGTCCTCTATTACATGCGTGCGCACACCTCCACGCTTACACATGCACACACACAGTACATGAATGCATAAAATACATAAGAAATAAATAAATTTTATGAGATGGGTTTTATAAAATATGCTAGCATGTTCAACATAGGAAACATTTAGTAACTGCTTCTGCATTGTTAGAAAGCACTATAAAAAAAAAATCAATGACACATATTTTTGTAGGCTCTCAGTAGAAATTTAAAGTAATTTAAGAGCCAGCATTAGAAAACATTAGCCTCATTAGTTACTATTAATGAATGCTAGGGAAAGAAATACTAAGATAGTAATTTGTTTCTAGAAAATTAAAAAAAGTTAAAATCTTTTCTTTTAAATTTCAATGCTGGTGAGATTATGAATATACTAACCTTAATCTTAGAGACAACTGTTTGCAATTTAAATTAGTCTAAATAGCTTTTTCAATCTTTTAGCAAGTATTTATTGCACACTTATTTTCTATAATTTTAATTAGGTTATAGTTGAAGTGGGTAAAACATTTCCCAGACATGTTTGGTGATTAACTGTCCTTTCACTATTGCTTGTTGTCAGTGTTTTCAGAGGACCTGAAGAGTAATTGGAAAACTGAGGCTCTGTATCTGTCAGAAAGATAAGTTAGAGACCTTAATTAGACCCTTAAATACGCATCACTAAGTGGAATAGCTGAATCAGGTGTGTTAACTGGATAGGACAGGAGTCAGCCATTCCATGTTACACTCATGTTTGATATCAAGGCAAATTTGTAAAAATGTAAGTGTATGTAAAGAGTGGTGACTACATAAAATATTGAGGCAAAAGGATACTTACTGCAAAAGAATATGGAGATAAAGTAACATGGATGATGAATTTTGGGATATTCTGGTTTTTACTTTAGGAGTTACTATTAGAGTTGTAAATTTTAATTCTAACATGTAGTAGTAAGTATGTGTTTAAATTAAAGTCTTTGAAAATATACCGCAATTAATATATATTCTTTTTCTGGTTTTGTTATAACTTAAAATTTTTATACATCCTTAATTAAAATAGAATTACATCGTTTTCCCCTTCCTCTCCTAACTGGAGATTGTACATCTTAACATTTTGCCTTGAGTATGATCAACCATGCCCATAAATACGTATATTTAGAACATTTCAAATATTTAATATTTTAAACAGTGTCATTGCCTAACTTCTCATTTATGGTCATGATTATTTTCCCAGTTTTAAGTATTTAGCACTGAATGCTCCTTTTCGCCTGTATCTTAAGTTAGCTGGACCTTGCATCCTTCTGCCCTAGTTTCCCAAGTCCTACAACTATTGGCATGTGCCCTTATCTCCGATGCAGAATTTTCTTACGTCAAGGAAAATATGTAAAGGTTTGTTAGAAATGCCAAAAATCATTTAGAAAGTTAGTATTACCTTGCATTTGATGTGTTGCTGTCTGACATGTCATATTGACAGACTGTTATTAGAGCAGCTTCTTGTATTGCATCTCTTGACAGCTACAAACTAGAAACGAAAACACATAGACTTTCTAAAGGAAGCACCACAAGATTCTTGGTTATGACATATTACTAGCGATTGTTTTTCAAAGCAGACTTTCTGGGAAAGTGAAATTTCTGGAGAATGGAAAGTTAGAAGGGAAAAACTAACTTGAGTTTTAAATAAAAATGGATTATTCTTAAAAATTATTAAATTAGAAATTAACAAAAATATAGGAATTTACTCAGATGTTAATAGACTAACTGAAATTTAAAAAAAACTCTTTTAAGCACTTTTATGCGTTAAGACTGTAGTTTAGGAAGTAAATAGTGTGTCACGCTGATGACAGTCCTGACTGATAGACTGTGACTCCTAACTGGGCGATTGTTGCATGTAATATTAAAAAGCAACCCACGCTATCTCAGGCTAGGCACCGGCCGGCCAGCGGTCTCCATCTGTTCCTAGCCTGCTACGGAGACCGCATGTTTCCCTTTTGCCAAAGCCTGCCCCACCAAAGCGGGCCCTGCCTCTCCAGCGTTCCCAATTTTCTCTCTCCTTTGCGGAGCCTGCTGCTGCCAAGCCTGCTCAGCACTCCCCGGCTGGCGGGCACACTTTCGCAAACCACAAACCACGCTCTGCCAAGTTACCTTTCCCTGGAGCTTTAGAGTCAACAGATAACATAATCGCTGGGTGCAGAACCTAGCATCCTAAATTCCCAACTATTCTGTTAGAAATGGATCCTGCCACAGAAACCAACAGCCCCTGTCTATATTGTGTGTTCCTTGCTCCCCACCGACCAAAGAAGTTCCCTCCTCCTGCCTTCCCACTTCCTCTCTCGGGCCCGGAAGGCCCGCCTCCTTTTCATCCAGTGATTGGCTTCTTGTATTTATTATTTTAATCAATTAAGGGAAAATTCCGCTACAGGAGATCTGTGTATAAATTTGATTTGAGGAGAAAATGACCTAGCTTCTAGGCTCCTGTTCATTCAAACTATTTTTTCATGAATATTTTATGTATAAAACAGGAATGTAATTATTAAATGTAATTATTATAAAAGAACTTATCCAGAAACTAAGAATGTGGTTTTGAAAATTGAATGATAGCAAATAATACCCCCGAGTCAGGAAAGTTGAGTCTCGATGGAAGAATTACAACTCAGTATCAACCAAACTGTGATTTTTTTTTTTCTAGTCTTTGGTGAAACTGAGGAATTGACTGGTTACTGTGACTTAAATGTGCCTCATTTCATTCACTGTGGGTAAAGTGCATGAGACTGTAAGAGAGGACAGAACTTTGTGTGAGGTAGCAGGTGGATTAATAATGTTTTCAGTATTTGGGGGGAGATCTTTTTGGAGTTTGAATTTTAATGAAATTCTAATTTCACAAATGGACTTCACAAATGACAGAAATTGTGATTTTTGTTTTCTTTCAGAAATTAAATATAGTATTTGTAAAAGGATTAGCTGTGTAGGAATTGCATGAATGTATAAACTATTTTTGTAGAGACAAGTTTTCCTGAAGTCTTGTAGAAAAATAATTTTAAATAGGATGACTAATTGTCTATCACATAGGCACAGATTTTAAACTGTCATGTAGTTAATATAAGAAAGTATGTGAAAAGGTCACAAAGCTAATAAAAACACATCTTGTAAATTATGAGACAAAAAGGAATAATTCAGGTGTAGATCTTTAGAGTATCATATGGAAAGGATTATATACTGAGAACTTCTGTGGGAGAATGTAAGGCAAAACTTTGCCTCTCTCTTCTCCCGAATCCTGCTGTAGAGTGAGGAGAACATCTCAGGAATGACGAGCTTCCGGGAAGTGCTGGAGAAGATGCTGGTCATTGTTGTGCTTCCGGTGAGAAATAGCCTTCGGAGGGAGAATGAACTCTTTTCCTCACACCTGGTCTCCAACACCTGCGGACTACTGGCCAGTATTGTCAGTGAGCTGACTGCATCAGCCCTAGGGTCTGAGGTAAGGAGCTTTGTTTCAAAACTGGATAAATAAGCATGTGTTTCTGTAGAATGGTAAGCCTGTCTCTTTAGGACACTGGTCTCTCTAGATAGCCTAAAGAGGTCAGGCCACGAACGTATTGTCCTTCTCAGCACTCTTGTAATCACTCACACACACACACACACATGCACACACACACAAACACACACATGCACACATACACACCCGCGCGCACACACACACGCACACGTGTGCATGTTAGGTATTTTCTTTCATTCAAGAGATTTCTTTATTTCCTTGAAGATTCTCCTCTGGTCTCCCCACACCATCTACCCCCATCATTTTGTCTGCGGTAGCTTTCTTTCTCTTTTACTTAGACATCTTAGTGAAGCTCCTCTTTCCCTTTAAGGCCTCTTCATGTCCCTGATAGGATACACCCTTTAATGCTCACCTACCTCAATGCCTGATCATGGCCTTTGTAAAAGACCTATGCATTAATAAAGCTTATTTCTGATGGTCATTTCCTGTCAATTTCTTTCCCAAAGCAGCCTTGCCCTCTTCTTTTACAGTATCATTCACCGTAGTATATGCCTGTGATCCCAGCACTCAAGAAGCAGAAGCAAGGCAAGGCTAGTCTAGGTTATTTAAAAAGACTCCTCTTCAAAATGTTGAGAACAGTAACAACAGACAAACTTATCTTTCTGTGTTGTTTCTTTGTTCATACATTTTTGCTTCTTAGACAGTAATTTCCAATTAGGTCAGGAATATGTATTTAGAAAGTATCTTTGGCTCTTTTTGCTGCCAGTCTAGCTCCGGATTTAAGGGGAAGGCCCTGTTTCTCGTGAGTAAGGTAGAGTAATAGGACACAGCACTTGATGTCCTTTGACTCTGTGTGTGCTCCTGCACAGCATATGCATACACAAAATAATAAAAATTTTTTTTTGCTTTCCTGTTTTTCTATGATTTACTCATTTTATTTTTACTTTTTAAAACTCACTCTCTCAGTCTCTTTCACAGTGTGTGTGCATGTGTACTCTTGTATCTATGTGTGTATCCATATAGGTATGCCTCACTCTGTGTGTATATATATAGCAGCCAGTTAGGTGTCTTCCTCAGTCTTTCTCAACCATATTTATTGAGACACAATCTCACACTGAATGTAAAAACTCATCTATTAGACTGGTCAGAGAGCCCCAGGTTATATCTGCTTGTGTACCTCCTACTGATAGGGTTACAAATGTGCTGCCTTTACCACAGGTCTCCATAATCATAGAGCAAATACTACTACCTGAACTATTTCCCCATTCCAGTCTCATCTTTTAACTGCTTTCTCATTAATAGACTTAGATTATCACTGTATATAAAGTATGTATAGGTTGTAGACAAAGATCTTGTCTGCCTCATTATACAGTGCCATGAACTTGTACCAGTTGTCTCATTAATAAGTGATATGTAATGTTATGAGGTCAGGCTGGTAATAATAAACAAATGGTGTATAATCTTCATATGAAATACATCATTCAAATGGATGTTTAATATCTAACATGTGTGCACTAAATATTTTGTTTCAGTTGTTGCTCATAATACTCAGGTTAACAACTGCTAATGGAATTGTGTGTATTGTTTACAGGTTGATGGACTTAATTCTCTTCACTCTGTCAAAGCCAGTGCTAACCGCTTCACAAAAACAAGTCAGGGAAGAAGTTGGAACACTGGGAATGGGTCCCCTGATGCCATCTGTTTTGCAGTAGACAAACCTGGGATTGTTGTTGTCGGTTTCTCTGTCTATGGAGGAGGCGGCATCCATGAGTATGAACTAGAGGTGTTGGTTGATGATGTAAGCATCACTCTTGCAGCACTTTTTGCTGTGTGGTGATCAGTGGTTACCATCATCGTAATGCAGTGACTTCAAACCTTCAGAAACTGAACAGATCACCTATTTATAAACATTAAATAGGATTCAAAAGCCTTATGGTTGTTTGGAACATTTAGGCACACTTCTGCCTTACTTTATTTTGTTTGTTTTAGTTTTGGAATTATAGAAAAGGAGAGATTTTAAATGGAGTTATAAACTAGAAAGTACATAGCTAAGCCTTTTATTCCATGTCTTTTGGGTTTTGTGTTTGGTTGGTTGGTTTGATTTGCTTTGGGATTTTTGTTTTTTGTTTTTGTTGTTTTGTTGTTTTTTTGTTCCTGCTGCCATTTTTCATGATCGTAGAACAGCATTTAGGTGAATACTATTTCTTCTAACAAAGGCTACACAATGTTTTCAAAGTACTAATAGGAAATTCTTACTAAAGATAGAGTTTATTGATTGGTGTAGCTCTCTTTTTCTCTAATATCAAAATTATTTTAAGTGCTTGAATTTTTACAAAGTAATATGACACAGAAAACACAAAAATAAGTCTCTTATAATAGCATATATTTGACTCGTTCTTTTGATCAATTAATTTTAATTAACATCTACTTCATTAGGCTCAGTATGCAGTCTTTCCTTAAAGATGTTCAAATTCTTCCAAGACTTAAGATGGTACTAGTCAATGTATGTCTTAATCTCTTCAGGAAACAGCATAAAAGTGAATAGTTTAGAGTATCAAAAAATCTTTCTTTAGATTGCATAAAGAAATGCTAATGACTAATTTTATTTTTAATACACTGATTTGTGTATGTGAGTATGTGTGCATACATGCATCTACATGCTAGATTGCATATGTGGAGATGAGAGAACAGTAGTGGAGCCAGCTTTCCCCACCATGTGGAGGATCTCAGAGACCATGCTCCGACCATCAGGCTTGTCTACCTGCTGAGCTAACAGCCCATGACTGATTTTTATACAATAAAAACTACCTAATGACAATAAGCTACCTAACGACACTAAAGAGTTATCGTCAGAATTGTTCCTACAATAAAGTTAACCATCTTGTAAATGTTGTTTTCATATCTTTATTAGAGTGAACATGCAGGAGATTCAACTCATTCTCATAGATGGACTTCTCTAGAATTAGTTAAAGGAACTTATACAACAGACGATTCACCCAGTGACATAGCTGAAATCAGACTTGACAAAGTTGTCCCTTTAAAGGTAATTCAACCTCATTTCTTTTTAAACTAAGACATAGTATAGCATGATTAAAGATAATGAAGAGTGGAACTGGAAAGGGTGCACCGTGCTTCCGTGTACTGCTCTTGCAGAGGACATAAGTTTGGATCCTAGCACCATGTCACAAGCACCAGTTACTTTAGGTCCAGGGTACCCGGTGCTGCCTCATAGGCATACACTGCCCCATAGATATGCACGCATACTAATTAACAATAAGAATGTATCCTTTTTTGCACTTGTGTATTGACTCTGGCTTCTCCTAAGTTTTTGATCTGTTATGTTGTTTTAACTACTTGTGCATTTACCTACTCCAGTGTGATACATGAGGTATTGTACTACAGCACGCTCTGGTCTTCAGACATATCAGAGTCTGGTGTACCAGGACAAGTGGGTAGGTCATATAGTCAGACAGTTTCAGATGCAGGGTAAGACAGATTTAGCTTTTTAAAGGGACTGTACAATATAAGTAGAAGAGCTATATAGTAGTATTTATTCAATTTCAGTACTACTACAACATTCTCCCATGTGAGTTTTCTTAAATCTGGCATATCGTCATTTTACTACTTTTGATCCTCCTTTGTTGGTGAGGAAGACTAATCAATACTGTTTGTTATACTGTTTAAGTAATGACAGCAGACCACAAGCCTTGGTGTTGCAGAGTATCTAAACTGATTATGCATTAGTCTCCATGTTTCCAACTTATACCAAAAATGCTTTAAGAAAAACAAAGGTGGTCTTAAGAGTTGGTATTAATGGGGGCCAGAAAAATGGCACAGCAGTTAAGAATACTAGTTGCTCCTGCTGCGGACCTAGGTTCAGTTCCCTGCATCCACATGGTGTCTCACAACTATCCATAATTGTAGTTCAGGGGATCTGATGACCTCTTTGAACTACTCAGGCACCAGGGATGCTCACAGTGCACATGCATACATGTATATAGGCAAAACACGTACACACATGAATAAATGAATGAATGAATGAATAAATAAATAAATTTTATTAAGATTTATCCTTTATATTTTCTAAATACAAGCATTTGCCAACATAGATAAAGTATATTAATTATTAATATTAAAGTAAAATTAAACTATACTTGATGCAAGTGAATAAATACCATTTCAGAATAGAATTTAAAGTTTAAAGTAGACTCATCAGAGACTTCAAAATTAGCATTAAGGGCTAGAGATACATCAGAGATTAGGAGCACATAATACTCTTGTAGAGGACTGGAGCTCAGTTCCCAGCCCCCACACTGAGAGGCTTATTCCCACCTATAACTGTAGCTCCAGGGGTATTGTATGATTATCTCTCCTCCACATAGAAGCCAGGACCACCAGCCTGGGGGTGGTTCCACCTGCAATAGACTTGGTCATTAAAAAATGCCCTACGGGCTTGCCTGCAGCCTGATCTTACGGGTGTATTTTCTCAATTAAGGTCCCCTCCTTAATTGAGAAACAATTTGTGTAGTTGACATAAAACTATCCAGCATAAATGAAAATAAAACATACAGAAACCTTCTGGATCATAAAGCATGAGTATCTGCATCTCTGTTTTCCTACATACTGTATTCTGGACAGTTAGTTATAAACGGGTTTTTTTTTTCTGCGTTTGTGTGCGTATATTTGTCTCTCAATAAATTTCTCCCAAAATAATAATGTAACAGATTTCACAATTATGGTTTTAACATACTTAAATTATTTTAAGAATTTAAACTGACAGGACAATATCAGCTTATATTAGCATTTGTATGACTAATATTTTATGCATGTGATTAAGCACAGGCACAGCTACCTGTGGTTGTTGATAGTCAGCTACTAGTCTCACTGCTTACCAGCTATGTTACTTTGGGCAAGTTGTTTTGCAACTGGGTCTCAATTCTTCTTCTGTCAAGTAATATACTGACCTACTGAGGACACTTGAATTAATTCATTTGGATCATATAAAGTATTTGGGACAGATTCTGTTATCAAAAGGTATTCAGTAAGTATTAGCTAATATATTCATTAATAACTCATTTAATGATATTATTTATAATGACCACAATATTTCAGTATATTTGAGCAGTTTACTGCTAGAGTTCTTTCTGTATTTTCCTTATATTGTGAATGGACATCACATGCTTTATGTCTTCATCATGAAGGAAAATGTTAAGTACGCTGTGCGCTTGAGGAACTATGGCAGTCGTACAGCCAATGGCGATGGAGGGATGACCACCGTCCAGTGCCCTGATGGGGTGGCCTTTACGTTCAGCACATGCAGCTTGAGCAGTAACGGCACAAACCAAACCAGAGGACAAATTCCCCAGATACTATACTATCGGTAGGTGTATTTACAGTTAGAAACGAGAGTGCTAAAGTGGTGGGGAACATTTACAGTGATATAAAATAGGCCAAGCTGGTAATGTAACTAAATTACACAGTTTATCTTCCTAGCACATACTTAGTCAAACTCCTGTGAAGAATCCTCATTTTAAAATATAAATTCAATATTAACTGTTAAGGTGAATGCTTTTAAATTTTAGTTATTCTTTCAATATCACTAAAGGATTTTTTGTACTACCATATATGTTGCTGATATTATACAAGTAGAACTTACTCATTTTTTAAATAATTATTTAAACTAAGTGACCCAGCCTGACTGTCCAGGTAGTGGTATTGCCTTAGTTCTTTTATCTAACTGAAGAATAGTTTTACATGTAAGACTATTTTCACCTGCTCAGGTTAGCCTCTGGGACTCTAGACCATATAATGGTGGGAGTATTCTTAGAGTACTTTAGTGAGCTATTTGGTAAGTAAATGATGGAAAACAGAAAATTATAATCTTTGAGGAAAAATACCCTATATATACATTTTCATTGTGTCTAATTTTTTGTATAATAACTTATCTATAATCTTAGTGTAATTGTCCACCTTTCCCTCAACCTGACTTTGGATCAAGCCACTAATGTTGTATATGTAGTATTTCTCATGTTTGCCCTGATTAGTGTCACACAGTGGGAATTTTTTTCTATCCTTATTCACAGAAGAGGGAGCCAAGGCATTGAGTAGTTAAAAGTTGTTCCCAAATCTCATTTGTAGTGACTTACAATAAAGGGGTTTACAGCCTGGATGTTGACTCCAGGTAACCAAACACCATTAAATCACCTTAAGGATGCTTTCTGTGGGGGACCGATAGATTCTGTAGGTTTACTGTGTCCCGTAGTAGTCACCCATTTGTAGCCAGACACCTTGTTGTTCTAGATATCTCTTTCTCATGTATCTAATTGGGTAATTTCCGACATACATATTTGTAAAGTGCTCTACATGTGGCTTCTCCTATCATTCCTGTAATCGACCTGCTGATCACCAACCTCTCTAACTGTAAAATAACCATCACCTCTATCTCAGTGTCTCTTCTCTCTCTGCTGCCCGGCCCTTTACAGTCAGTTCTCCACAGTATGTCAGCCTTCTCCCACAGGAAAGAAGGCATACCTCCCTTCCTCGGTTCTCTCTTGATTCTGTGATAAAACAGGAGTTTGCTACTCTGCCCTTGAAAGTCCATATGCTCTGACCCCTGTTTACTTGGCTAATCCTCTTCCATGAACTCAGCACCTGGCTCCCACTGTCCAGATCTTTTCTCTCACATTTTCCATGGGCTCATTTGTAGTCTGTCTTTTAAACACATTTCAGGTCTTTGTTAAATATTAGTTCAACAAAGAGCAACTTAATCTAACATAAAATAGCACCCTTTACTTTATAATCTGAATTGGTTTTTGTTCAAAGCCTTTATCACGTACTAAACTAACATAATTACACATTTACTGTCTTAACTATGATTGTTTTTCACTTTAAGTTTATTGAGAATTTCTGATCTGAATATGATGCCTGCAGTTCCAATGAAAACTGTTTTCATGCTTATTCATGTCACAGGAGTGAATTTGATGGAGATTTACAATCCCAGCTTCTAAGCAAAGCCAATGAAGAAGATAAAAACTGTAGCAGAGCTCTCTCTGTGGTAAGCACTGTTGTCCGCGCTGCTAAGGACCTGTTGCACAGAGCGCTTGCTGTGGACGGTAAGACTGTCCTTTCTTCATAGTCAGTTTAGAACCTGCAGTTCTTCTTTTGTGAGCAGTAATGAGTCCCTAAGTGTTTAGTTCCCTATTTATTTATCCATCTGTACAGGTATCGATTTTGGATCATTCATTCCCTTTATACTCTGAGGAAGATTTTTTTTTAAGTGAACCAAAAATATACGGAATACTTTATTTTTTTAGTTTGCACAATAAGAGAAACATCTCATCTGATTAAAATCAGTTTTGTTTATTTTCTTGTTAGTAGTGAATTTTTTTTTCTTTCTGTGCTTCCTCTTTCCATTAACTAGTCTTCAAAATGTCTAGTGAATAACCAGATGAATAGCCCTGTCCATCTCCTCAGATCTACTTGTCTAAATCAAGTTTAGATCTGTGTCTTCTCTGGAAAGTCCAGTTAGTATTTTCTCTGTTCTTCCAGTACCTAGTTTAAGCTACCTTAGTGCAACCTCACATGCATTTTTCTTGAGTGGAAATGCCCAAATAATCTTATTACTACCTTTCTCCTGTTACCCACTTGGGTATCTAGCCATCCTCTATACACTAAGGAGAATTACTAGTAAAAATATTTAGTGTTATCCTCTCACCTAAAATGTGGTTCCATCCCAGAGGTTTAGGCTAGGCTAAAATAGTATTTTGTTAATATATGTCATCTATTCTTGTGCAATAGGTTTAGAATCCCTTATTTGAGAGAACAATTGCCCTATAATATAAATATGTAGGCTCAGCCAATCTTTTATGCATCATGATCATGGGTAAATAACTAAAATGGCTACCAGCAAAGTTCTTTATGGGAAAAAAGAAGTCACAATAGCTTAGTAACAAAAAATGCTTTTTGGAATGTTTATATGTAGATATTGTTCTAAATGTCTTATATTATGTGTTGATTAATTTAATCCTAATAGCATTCAGTGAAGAAATATTGTTGTTATTCTAAATAATTGGCTTCGTGTCACTCATGTAGCAATATTTAAAACCATCACCCCTAGGTTTTACTCTTTCTCTAGCATTTTACAGGTATATATGCAGATCATGTTAAGAATTTACTGTAAGATATACAAACACTATGTAACTTGGCTTTTCCTTTTAAAACGTGGGAAGTATCTATTGTAAGGATTGAGATAACAATAAATCCCTTAGAATAAATTGAACCTGTCCTTTTAAATGTATAGTTGATGCCAAGCACAGCTTTCTGAGGATAACAGGGTAGAAGGTTAGTATAGCATGCATACAGTATAACAAACTACCTTCTAACTACAGTCTTAATGCTTTTTCTAGCTGATGACATTCCAGAACTGCTTAGCTCTTCCAGTCTGTTTTCCATGCTGCTTCCCCTTATTATAGCCTACATAGGACCAGTAGCCGCTGCTATTCCCAAGGTGTGTAATCAAGTTCTATAACTTTGAATCTCTTACCATTGGTACCTTTTCACAAGACTTGCTTCTTCCCTTTAAAGATATATTAATCACTGAGGCAGTAGGGTTATAGGTAACAGATAAAGCATCTTTAAGTGCTGGAAGTTGTTAGCTAAGTCTCATTCTTCCCAGCATTACTGACTGATTTAGTGTACATATTGGCTTCACACTTGAAGAATTTGGGAATAGGAACTCTATTTTATAAATATGACATAAAGGAAGATTAAGCTACCTAATTTTTTTTAAAAAATTCTGAACTTGATGCCAACTCTCCAGCTTTAATAAAATTATCAATAAAAAGATTATTTTACAGTAGTGAGGTAAGACATGAAGAATATCATAAACTGTAGAGTCTTTGGGATAATTAAATAGAGTAAAGCTATTTATTATAGATCACAGAAAAGCAAGGGTTTTAGAATATAGATTATTTCGATATAATATTTAGAATAAATTTCTTTAGCCGCTAAAAACACGTTTTTAAAAAAATACTTTATAGAAACTATATGAAAATTGGTACTTATAAGAGTTACCATCAATTAGGATAGTTCCTAAGTACAATGAATTTCACACTGATTTAATCATATATATATATTTTTATATTTACTAGGTTGCTGTAGAAGTTTTTGGCCTTGTCCAGCAATTGCTTCCCTCAGTTGCCATTTTGAATCAGAAGTATGCACCCCCTGCATTCAATCCCAATCAGTCAACTGATAGTACGACAGGAAACCAGCCTGAGCAAGGCCTCTCTGCGTGTACCACGTCCAACCACTATGCTGTCATTGAGAGTGAGCACCCATACAAGCCCGCCAGTGTGATGCACTACAAGGTGGGCACCGTTCTCAGCCAGGCTCACATCCAAAGCTGCACCTAAGGCTTTCTAATGATATCAGAAAGAGTATTTTGTGTACGTTCAGAAACGTTACTTCTTGTAGTTAAATATATGGAATCCGTAGAGATAATGTTGGATTAAAGAAGACCTGAAGACATATTCTTTCCTTTTTTTTTTTTTTTTTTTTTTTTTTTGGTTTTTCGAGACAGGGTTTCTCTGTGTAGCCCTGGCTGTCCTGGAACTCACTTTGTAGACCAGGCTGGCCTCGAACTCAGAAATCCACCTGCCTCTGCCTCCCAAGTGCTGGGATTAAAGGTGTGCGCCACCACCGCCCGGCTGACATATTCTTTCCTAATACGATGTATCCTGAATACAGTTTCCCCTCCCTCTACTCTTAGTTCTTCCCTGCCTCCCCTCCCCTCTGGATCCACTCCCTTTCTGCTTCTCTTTAGAAAAGAGCAGGCTTCTAAAAGATAACAGCCAAACATGTGAAAATAAAATATAATTAGATAAAACAAAACCATCACATTAAAAGTTGGACGAGGCAACAACAGAAGGAAAAGAACTCCATGAGAAGACCCACTCATTTACATACACATTCTACAAAAATACTAAACTGGGAGCTTTAGTACACATGTAGAGGGCCTGGTATGGACCTGCTTTGGCTCCATGCTTGCTGCTTCAGCCTCTGTGGGCTCTTGAGCTTTGCTCAGTTGATTCCGAGGACTTTGTTCTGGGGTCCTCCATCCCCTCCCACTGGCTCCTATGGCCCTCCTCTGAGCGGTTCCCTGAGCCGTGATGGGAGGGATTTGTTGGAAACATCCCAATTAGAGCTGTATATTCCAAGATATCTCTCTCTCTCTCTCTCTCTCTCTCTCTCTCTCTCTCTCTCCTGGCTGTAGTCTCTGTTCTCATCTGCAGCAGGAGGAAGCTTTTCTGATGATGGCTGAATATGTCACTGATCTAGGAGTATAGTAGAATTTTATTAGCCATGATTTTATTGTTTTTTTTTTAAACCCAGTAGTATTTGATTTTACCTTATGTCTCTGGGTTATCTAGGAAGACAGACCGTCTACCTTACAGATTTTATATGCTGGTAGGTTTTTGAGAGTTGTTTGAAAATATCTTTCTAACAGTGTTGCAGTATATAATGCCAAACTCTGTGCTGTATAATTATAGTGAATATAACTCTTAAAAATCGAAAATAGTATTTTTATGTATGTTCCTTTGGGCATGTTTGTTCACGGATAAAGAGGCCAGAAGGACAACCTTGTGTTGTTCCTTCAGCACTACCCACATTGTTTTTAAAAGAGTCTCTCACTGACTAGAACTCAGTAAGTAGACTAGCCTGGCTGGCCAGGAAGCTCTGGGGATCATCTTGTCTCCACCTTCCCAACCCTGGGATTAAAGCTTGTACCACCATGCCCAGATTTTATTCATTTACTTTTGCACAGGTCCTGGAGACTATACTGTAAGCTTCAAGCTCTTTACATACTCATCTATCTACCTACCTATAAGTCATACTTAATAATGCCATAAACTGGCATTACTTTACTACAATCAAAACCGAAAATTTAGAGAAGCCTACTGAGAATATTGTGAAAAAAAGTAAAATATCTAAAAATTTAAGGTTATCATATTCAAGTCCTTTTAGTAAATAAATAAAAATGAACCACATTTTTTTCAACTTAATTATGTTTTTACGCTTATAAAGGACTCAATCTGTTATAGAAATGGATGCATAACAATAGACAATAGTTACTGGTGTCCTGATTCAAGTCTTAACCTCTTAATAAACCCATTTCATTTGTTTTCTACTTATTCCTTCCCTTTTATATTATTATAAAACAATTAATGATATTTTCTTTTGCATATCTTTACTATAAGAACCATTTAAAAAACCGTAGTGTTACAACTGAATAACTCCTTAATATTATCAAGTTTACATATGTTATGGGTTTATTTGAATTTGAATTCACATAAGATGCATACTTTGGGGATTGTTTATTTCTTCTGTCCCTTTTTATGTTAAATTCCTTTAAGCATTCTCAGCCCCCTCCATCTCTGCCCCTTGGTTTCCTTGACTTCTGATTGTTGAGGAAACTGGCCCTGTGTCTCTGTTTTTCACCTTACCTTGCTGAGTCTTTTAGATTCTCTCTTCTAATTACCTTTGTATCGTTCTTCCCATGAATGTGCAAATATGAAAACTTATGTTTCCTGCTTCAGCTCTAGAATCAGTCAGTTGAAAGAGGAAAAGGTTCTGGTTCTTGTTATACAAGAACACATTTTAATGCATGTTTTAAGGTTAATTAGAATTATTATTGTCTTTTAAAGTAAGTTATTTTTCTGTCTCTGTGTATTTTTGTACTAAAGTGTGTGTGTGTGTGTGTGTGTGTGTGTGTGTGTGTGTGTGTGTTTGAATCATTTAATGAATTGGTATTAAATTGGATTTTTGTACTGACTAGTTTTGTGTGTCAACTTGACACAAGCTGGAGTTATCACAGAGAAAGGAGCTTCAGTTGGGGAAGTGCCTCCATGAGATCCAGCTGTGTGGCATTTTCTCAATTAGTGATCAAGGAGGGAGGGCCCCTTGTGGGTGGTGCCATCTCTGGGCTGGTAGTCTTGGGTTCTATAAGAGAGCAGACTGAGCAAGCCAGGGGAAGCAAGCCAGTAAGGAACATCCCTCCATGACCTCTGCATCAGCTCCTGCTTCCTGACCTGCTTGAATTCCAGTCCTGACTTCCTTTGGTGATGAACATAAATGTGGAAGTATAAGCTGAATAAACCCTTTCCTCCCCAACTTGGTTCTTGGTTGTGGTGTTTTGTACAGGAATAGAAACCCAAAGACAATTTTGTTTTCTAATTATTAAATAGATGATAAACTAAATGATAAGACACTGTTGTTTCCTTCAGTTTGTTTCTCCTTTAGTCCTTCATTTTTTTTTTGTAGTGTAACATTATTCTGTTTCATTTAATAAAAGTATACATACACATAAACAGATATCCTCTTATCTACCACCAGGTGACATTCCCAGAATGTGTTAGGTGGATGACAATCGAATTTGACCCTCAGTGTGGAACTGCACAGTCAGAAGACGTCATTCGTTTGCTTATTCCTGTCAGAACCATTCAGAACTCAGGATATGGAGCAAAACTGACATCAGTTCATGAAAACCTTAATTCATGGATAGAATTAAAGAAATATTCAGGATCCTCTGGATGGCCTACCATGGTTTTAGTGTTGCCAGGTGAACTTCTCTTCTCTGTTTATGGGGTGAAATAGATACGTGCGTGTGTGTGTGTGTGTGTGTGTGTTAAAATTCATTACGGAAAGTGTTTAACTTCAGAGAAAATTATTTAAAAACTTATGGGTCTTGGTTACAATTAAGGATGAATAAGATGTTCTGGGCAAGGGGCATAGTATGGTCAAAATTTGTGAAGAGAGATTGTGGTGAAGATTTTGTGTGGGGGTGGGGATGGAGCTGACAGTGTTAATACCGCCTCTTTGGTATAGTTGGGACCAAACTATGTAAAAAGTATGCAAGAGGACTTGATTTTCTATTTTCTCAGTTAATGCCATGGTTTTTTAGAAATAGGATTCAAGCCCCTTCTTTTAACACGTGAGTGTGGGGTGAGTGTGGTGATGAGGGTGGATGTACATGAATGCTTATTTAAAATATTTATATTTTCCTTTAAAAAATGTAAATTATAAACTCTCATACATTTAAAACTATAGAAGGAAGCTTTGTTATCTTTCACATAATCTAGCCTTGATGAATTTAGAGTTTTTCCTTTGACTCTAACCTACTTTTGTTGGATTGATTTGTTAAGAGATCCTAAAAAGCCAAATAGCAGTGTAGAAGATTACTTAATTCAAAGAAGAGAAGACTAACCTAGGTACTCAATAATTGATAGATCATTTTTAAAAATGCCCGAACTCACTTAAAATAGGATTAAGGGAATGGATTTGATTATGATGGAAATTAGCAACAATTCATTAGAGTTGGTTCTGTTGTTGATAGGGTTGCTTCTAATAGCTTGCTTAAGTAAATATAGGACTCTTCCTCAAAATATCTTCTTTCCATTTTAATAACTGATTTGAAGAATTATTTATATAATGAAATAATGAAATATCAAGTTCTTTTAGACTTTGACATCAATAATACAGACAAGTACTTGCTCACAGGCACACACTTTTTTGTTTTGTTTTGTTTTTAAAGGAAATGAAGCCCTTTTCTCACTGGAAACTGCTTCAGACTATGTGAAAGATGACAAAGCTTCCTTCTATGGGTTCAAGTGTTTTGCAATTGGATATGAATTTAGCCCTGGACCTGATGAGGTAAGAAAAATTATTTTCCAAGTCTGTTAAGAACAATTGGCTCTTTTAAAGATTCTCTTGATTTAAAATGACTTCCAAGCTAGAGATTTATAATTTAAAGTGTTGTGTGGTTTATGTCTGGTAACCTTTTGCTACTCTTCCTTCAGACATGGGGATAATTGAGGTTATGCAGTATGGTCACATTTTAGTGAAGTGTAATTTGAAGCATAACTCATGCCCCATGCTAAAGTAGTTTTATCTTTAGTAAATAACAGAAGCTAGCTTCACAATGTTATTTAGCTTATTCTGGGTTTTCTTAAATGTTTTAAGTCAAACATTAAAATGAACGCAAGGTCGTAATTGCCCTAAATAATGAATGGAGAATGATTTGGACAGTGAAGGCCAAACACACACTTGTGACAACATTCAGTGTGAGATTAAATATTTGTCTCTCAGCTCCAACTAATGCATCTTTCTTTCTAGTTTCAACTGCTGAGCACGAATTACATATTTTCACACCACACATTCAAACATGTTTTAAATTGTGACTTTTATGCAATTCTACAGGGAGTTATTCAGCTGGAAAAAGAATTAGCCAATCTTGGTGGGGTTTGTGCGGCAGCTCTGATGAAGAAGGATCTGGCGCTGCCTATTGGTGAGTCAGTTAATCATAGGTGTTGCTAAGGAGTTAGAAGACAATTTAAAAGTAAAATGTATTTATTACAGAACATTTGAAGATAAACTTTCAAGGCAAATTCTGTGACTACACAGATAGGAACAGTAGCTGTTCGATACACTGCTGCTGTTTAAATGGAAACTGGAGCATGTCCTAAAATATTTTTAATTTATTCAAATTCATATATGTCTATTATCCTATGTAATAGATACATATATGCAAAGAAATGCACGTGCACACACACACACACACACACACACGTATTTATTTTTTCACTCTGCACGTCCATGCCAGCCTCCTTATTCCACCATTTACCATTCCCATTATTTACCTTTACTTTTCTTTGTCGTTCCTTCCTATGTCTCTTTCTTGCTCCTTTTCAATCCTCTCAGTTTCCTTGATCCTGCTTAATATTAGCTCATTTGTGGGAAATATACCAGTGTCCTGTTCTTTTAATATCTTCACATTTTTACATGAAGAGAATTATTTGCACCATCATTAGAGGAACCAAAGTTTAATAGCTGTTAAAATTTTGCTTTTTGATGTGGCTGTGCTTTTTGATGGTTTTTTTTTTTGAATACTTACATAAGTAATCAACAAATAATGTTGAATGGAGGATGAAGACAGCAATGCTTTTGATTGACAAACTAAGCTGTTAGATAGCTAATGGAGTCTGTGCAGTTGAGACAGAAAGTGTAACTATGTGGCCCGAGGGAAAAAGTTGTCCATATTATTTAACTGGAAAAAAAAAAGTTACCTAAAAGGTCACATTCATGGTTGGTGACAGCTTCATATCTGTATACAAATTCATGCAAATTCACCTGTATATTTACTGACACACACATGCAGTATATAAGAAACTGTTGACAATGGATATCCTTAGGGAAATGTGATGACTAGAATATATTTATTCCACACTTTCTTCTAGTCAGTCTGACTTTCCTCTGAGCCACATTACTGTTTCATAACTGTCAAAGAAAACTCAATAAATAAAACGTGTTCTGTATTACACAATAGAAGAGAAAATGGCTAAAGGACACAGGTAATCAATACCTTAGGATTTTATGAATCTTCACTGTTTACCTGAAATATATTAATTACTCAACATAATAATTTTATTTGTGAAAAAAGTAAATATATTAAGTATATAAACTTCACACATAAATACATTCATACAGTTACTTTCTCAGGTTCATACAACCTTTTTACATTGAAAAATGAAATTGTCACCTACAAAATTTACACTTGAGAACCATGTCATTGGCCTACATACATGCCACACACAAGCCACACACACACACAAAGACACAAATAACACAAAAATAGTGTCATGGAGTAGTAAATGTCTCTGATTTCTGTGTTGGGCAGCGTTGGTAGTTGCGTTAGGACTCCTGCAGTACGTGCACTGCAGTGTGAACCTGCTTCACTCTTCACATCGCTCGGTGAAGGACACGTCATTACTAGCTTAGCAGTTGTAGCTCATATTATACAAAAAAGCTGGACATTTTATAACCTAAACTACTGGATTTATCTAGATTGGTACATTTTTTTCAATCTATAATAGCAAGATTACAAAAACAAATAGTGAATACAAAGGATTGGTAAGGTTAATAGTATATTTTAGTATAACTTTTTAATTTGTGTAACAGGTAATGAGTTGGAGGAAGATCTTGAAATTCTTGAAGAGGCTGCTTTGCAGGTATTGCACCAAACATTTTAACTTTTGTTCATTGGTGTTAAAATAATAGTTCCTGGACAATTCTTATTTTCTTCAATATAAGACTCGGAGGTTAAGTACTTCGTTCTGTTTATTGGCAGTTGTAGAGTCACATAATTTATAAGGGTCCTCTGAATGAGAAAGCCCATATAAGCACTATTGCCATGTTCTGGGGATGCCCCAATGTAGGGATATGCCAGGGCAGGGAGGCAGTAGTGGATGGGTGGGTGGGGGAGCACCCTCATAGAAGCAGGGAGAGAGGATGGGATGGGATTTCAGTGAGGGAACAAGGAAAGGGGATAACATTTAAAATGTAAATAAAGAAAATATCCAATAAAAAAGTTCATATATTGTCATTTGATAAGATGGTGCTATATAAAATAACATTTAGACTAGATACAATTTAAAGAGCTTAACAATTATGTAAATTGCAAAGTATGATATACAGTTAACATCTGGTCCATCATATTTGTCAATTAGATAAAGTACTCTACATTCATTCCTAACTTAAAGAGCTTACAATTCTATACTTGAATTATGTTCTGATTTTTACTTGTATTACCATCTGAAAATCATCCTTTTAAATCAACATCATCTTCCTCAATGTTAAACAACTTAAGTTTGATTATGAGACTAGCCTTTAAGCTAGTAAGGCATATTAAAAATAATGCGGCGTGTGTGTATCTTTTTTTTATTTTTTTATCTTTTATTTTATTTATTTATTTATTTATTTTTGCAAATCCAGAGAACTCTGGTGGGTGGCTATAAGAGTGGATTAACTATTTACCACTCCAGTTGTCAGTAATGGGAACTGAAAATGAGAGGTAGCCACAACTCCCTTCATTCAGGAGCTCTGGCCCTGCCTAACGTGCAAGGGACGCAGTCAGCATAGATATACCATGCCATCTACCATGGAGATTTTGCAGTTACAGAACTGCAACTGGTACTGTTCTCCTGTAGTTTCTTAGTATAATTTACAAGTCATGGACCAAAGATAGTAAGGCTGGGGCATAGGAGGAAATAATTTTCAATAAGGCATACCAAAAAACGTGCATATGTTGAAAAATTCATAGAAAGGTTTCTATTTTAAATATAATTGCCATGTATAGTGGCACACATATATAACCTCTGCATTCAAGAAGCCAGGACAAAAGGATCCTACATTCAAGGCCACGCGTGGACTTTATTTTGCAAATAAATAATAAACAAGATACAGAGAGTCTCTTTTTCTCCCAATAGGTGTGCAAAACTCACTCTGGCATTCTTGGAAAGGGTTTGGCTCTTTCTCACTCACCAACTATCTTAGAGGCACTTGAAGGAAACTTGCCACTTCAAATCCAAAGCAATGAGCAGTCCTTCCTGGATGATTTCATTGCCTGTGTCCCAGGGTCAAGTGGAGGGCGGCTTGCAAGGTACTTCTAATGTTACAGTTAATGTCTTTTAAGGCTTCATCTCTGAGGAAGCCACTTTTGGTGTTAAAATGCTCTGTTTTAAAATCCAGATTATGTGTTTTGAACCGGAAGTAAAAGGTGATGATACTTTAAAACATATGACACTTATTAATTTATTGTCTTTCTCCATTGGCTGTATTAGAATGAAAAGAAAAATATGTGAGTTTGTGTTAACTTATTAATAAAAAATAAAAGCCTAACCTATTTTTGGTTTTAATTTTCAGAGGTTGCACTTTACTATTTAAAGCCAAAATGTTGACCAGGAAACAATAGCTAAACTTTTAAATTAGCTTCCCTTTTGTGCTTATAGAACACTTGTATATAATAATGACAATTACTTATGATCCATCTCACAAAACAAGTTGGATGTAATTGTGAACTGGATTCAGGACTGGGTAGCTCTAACAATAGGAAATGGACAAGTTTTGCAAGTAAGATCAGATCTTAAAGAAGGTAGTAATAAGTAAATTATGTAAACATAGGGTGTGCAGGACACCCACTGCTCCCAAACAAGTGAACAACATTCTGCCCTTGCTTTCACAAAGCATAAGGAAACTGTGTTTTTTTTTTTCTGGCTGTTAGCAGAAATCTAGTGACCCTAAGTGAGAATTCAAATTAGCTGTAACTTAATGTCGTTTTTTGATATCTTACACATAAACATTTCAATATTTTCTAACTTTAAAATTGTTTCATAGTATATGTAAACATCAGAAACTTCATGAATTTTTGTGTATGTCTAGAGGATTTTTATTAATTACTTCCCAGGAAAACACTTGCAACTATCACTGAATTGGAAATGAAGATACTGATTTAGCATTTTGTTTAATACAAGTTTAGTTTATTTGGCTTAATTTCATGTTCTCTTTGTGATTCTTTTAGATGGCTTCAGCCAGATTCCTATGCTGATCCTCAGAAAACATCATTGATCCTGAATAAGGATGATATTCGTTGTGGCTGGCCCACCACCATAACTGTTCAAACAAAAGACCAATATGGTGATGTGGTTCATGTTCCCAACATGAAGGTAATTCTATGTGAGTTAGCAGGGTCTACACATTGACTGCTGCTAAGAGTTGAGAATGGCAAGTGTTCACGGTCAGCCTGCTCGTCTCTCCTTCTCTTCGTACAATGGAGGACACTGAAGAGTTGCTTATGATTTATTTTACATTAATTAATTCCCTAATTTCCAAGCTATAGGTTAGATGCTTCAGTGGAGTCAGAGAAGATAGTTTAAATTGTCTACGTCAAGCATACATTAAAATTTTGTCTCATGACTCAAACATGGAAGCAAAAAGATGGACTTTGTAGTACTTACAAAATGGGAGGTGCCATGCATACACACTCATTGTGTCATCCTATATTGTCTCTTCTTTGTTGTTTGAGACAGAGCACTTGCAACTTACCACCGTTAAAAGTTCAGAGTAAAACAAAGAAGCAAATGCTTTCAAAATTTAGGAAATTTGATGATAAACATATATGTATGCATCTACTATATATGTACATATACTATATATATATAGACTATACATAGATGTGTATATAATATATATGATTAATATATGTAAATATATATTATACTAATATACTATATCACCAATCTATAGTCTCAGACACTCCAAAATATTTCTGGCAAGTTGTTAGTAACAGTTAATGTTTTCAGTATTTTAATATGCCTTTGAAAAATCAGTTTTCTTACGTGTAAATGAAGGACATTCACATTTTACCATTGTAGAAACTGAATTAAAATGTTTACATTGTTAAAATCAATAACTCAAATTATTAAATGTGGTAGTGGGGTAAGTGATAAATGTGTATTTTTCTTCCCTGAAGTAAACAAACAGATTTCTGGTATTTTAAACCATCATTTCTAAAGGCTTCTATTAATGAATATTTTTTCCCTTTGTAGACTATTATGGCAAGAATTCAAATAAACTTTTATAAATAAGCTGTTATTATAAGAAGTATTTGCATTTCAATTATCTGATAAAATAATATTACTTCCTGAAAAATTCAATGTAGATTATTTCTGTTTTCTTTCCCGGTATGAAAGATAGATTTAGTTAGATAGTTAGTTAGTTTGTTAGTTAGTTTCGAGACAGGGTTTCTCTGTGTAGCTCTGGCTGTCCTGGAACTCACTCTGTAGACCAGGCTGGCCTCGAACTCAGAAATCCACCTGCCTCTGCCTCCCAAGTGCTGGGAATAAAGGCATGCGCCACCACTGCCTGACAAAGATTTAATTTTTATGCTTTTAAATCTGTGATTATTTGTTCTAAAATAGTGACACATCTGTTTTCTACTGGAAATGACCAAGGTGAACCAGTGTTAACAATATTTGTATTACTGACTTTGTAATTATGAATTACTTCCTTTGATAACTATGTATTTGGTTTTTATATTATTGTGGATAGGTGGAAGTGAAAGCTGTACCTGTTTCTCAGAAAAAAACATCTTTGCAACAAGAACAAGGAAAGAAATCTCAAAGGATTCCTGGCAGCCCCTCGACGTCGGCATCTACCGACATGACTTTTGGTGGGCTGGCATCACCAAAGCTGGATGTTTCCTATGAGCCAATGATAGTCAAGGAGGCTCGGTACATTGCCATAACAATGATGAAGGTAATTTACTTTCACTTATCAGAAACTGTTATCTTGCACCGTTGGTTTAACGTTTCAGTTATTCAATTCAGTTCAAGTCAGTTATAGGCATAGTATTACAGGTCTAGAGAGTTACTCTCAAGTATTAAACTGACAGCTTTTAAATGCTATTTCTTCACCGAGAGAGACTTTGAATCAGGTTGTGGCCGACGTTGAGGGACTGGCCCCTTGTAGAACAAGTTAATGCACTCAGAGGTTGAGATGACTTAAACCTGAAGTGCTTGTCTGCCAGAACACAGGCCTTCAGGATGCAAGGGTTTTCATGAGTCCCTTCGGTTTTTACCACTCCCAAATATTAGGCTATCTCTTTAGATTTCTTACTTCTCCTGGCTTTTTAGCTTACAATTCCTTTAGATGGATCTTTTTTCTTTAAAAAACAGTCCAGTTTTTTACTTATCTTACAAGGCAGAGTTACTACCCCAGGCATCATGCTGAGGGTAGGTGTTTTGGTATTTTTAGAAAGCAATGTCCATATTCTAGTCGCTGAAAGATATGATCATACCTGATAGTTTATAAACACTGTAGTACAGTAAGATAGCACAGTTAGGAAGACAGCCGAATAAGAAGCATGGCTCCTTTAAACCTCACAGGAAAACTGTTGACTTCCTCTAAGGTACACCAAGAACGCAAACCTAGAGAGTTGTCAGTCAGAATAGACTTAAAACATATTGAGTATTGCATCAGCCCAATTTCAATGCTAATGAAGAGTAGAATAAAAAGGATGGAAGTAGGAAATAAAATATGAAGTTCATAATTGAAGTTGGAAGCATCAGAGAAGTAGGGTACACCAAACAGGAAGAGCTCTGCTCTAAGCTGTAGATGCTCTCTGTGAGCATTCTGAGCCCTTTGATTAGCAGAAGGTCAGATTTTCTTAAACTAATATTTTTTTTAAGCTGTTGGTCACGGGATTTTAAGTTCCACAAAGAGGTGGAAAAGGAATGACTATTTAGAGGGCTAAATATGGACCAATATAAATTGTAATTTGGCTCTGGGCCTATAAACATTTTAAATACTTCACAGTCAGTTAGTTAATCAACTATGATGAGGGTTGCATTTTGAAGGTGTACCTTCTTTGGGGAATCTTTCATTCACACATGCTTTTCTATTTCTATACTTTCTTCAGAAACTGTTACTGTTCCTAATCCTGGACTCCAGGAGCATGCTGAAAGATGTAGGATTAGAACAGTCACATGGTACTATTCACAAGCTGTCTCTGAGATAATCATTCATGCTCTGGGCAGGTGTTCTTTACTAGCCGTTCATAGATACTACAGTCTCACTCAGCTGTGAACCATATATTTTAGGATGGAAAAATAAAATATGCTCTTATGGTTGAAATTGATGCAGTGAACACATAATAAACAGAATCTGACACTTGGATTCCCAGCTGTTAACTGTAAAACTTGGCAAAGTCAACCTTAAGTTGCATTTATCTCATACATGACCTGTGGATAAGTGAAAGCAGCTAGGTAATTTCTGAATCACTGTTACAGTAAAGAAAGGGGGTGGGGGCAGGGGAGGAGAAAGGTGGCTTTGTAACTGGTGTGTGTACTTTCCTTCATAAGTACTGGGGAATCTGGAAGGGCATGAGGAGTTGAAGGTCTTGAATTGAGCTGTGAAAAATGATTAATTTGCAGGTATAAAATGTATCAGGGTTCATGTGCTAAGTTTGCCATATGTACTACCCATTTTTATCTTTATATTTTGCCATATCTTTTGTTCAGACATTTTGCTTATTTTTGCAAAACTGACACACAACCCATGCTAGCAAGCCTCCTGCAGCTTATAAAGAAACATTTTCATAGTCATAATCTATTCCCAGGCCCATTCCACACCTTTCCAGAAGATATCTTATAATTCTCTCTCTCTCTCTCTGTGTGTGTGTGTGTGTGTGTGTGTTGTGTTGCATACTTTTAGTAAATATAAAATAAGCCATAGATAATATTTTTATTTACTCTGCCTTCCAAAGCTTTATACAGTGGCATTGTTTTTGCATGTACATGAAAAGTTTCTCTGCAATATACTCCTAGCCATGTAATTTCTGGCTGTAGAAAAAGCATGTCTAACTCTTTGTTAAGCATTTCTGGAGCTGATAGCCAGCTACTTGCACATCCGCACTGGTTTTGTACTCAGCTGTGCTGCGACTTTTTGTCCTTTTAAGCTGCACTTCCTTGTTTTCCACCTCCATGAAGTCTCTTCTCCAGTACTAGTGGCTTTCACAGTTATTCTTCAGTGCATTGGCTTTGCTCACTTTTCTGCTGTGATTTCTCTGGGTATGGATTGGTTTGTCCTGTATATATTATGTACATCCCATGTAAGTTACATCATTTAAAAATCCTTCCATGTGAAGACTTTTCTCTATAGTATCTTTATATTGGGGATATTTAAAATTTTAATGAGCCTCAAAGATTTCTATTTTTACATCTTTTAAAGCTAAAATTTTATTGCTATGAAAAAGTACCTGGTAAGCAATTTAAGGAAAGGTTGGTTCTGGCTGGCGGCAATCCTCCATGTTGGGGATGGCGTGGTTGCAGGACCGGAGGCAGACTGATCCAAGTGAATCCTCATGCAAAAGGCAGAGACTTAAATAGTACTGCCTGCACTGCTTTCTCCTTTGTTATTAAGTTCAACACTTAACCAAACTAGAAAATTATTCACAGACACAGCCACGTATTTGTCTCTTTAGTGATTCTAGGCCCTGTCAAGTTGACAATGTTAAGAACAGCATCATAAAGTTTTAGAAAGTTGGCTTTTGTGTTTTGTTTGGATATCTAGCACATGTGAAATTCTTTTTCAAGTGGTCCTGCCATTTTTATTCCTCTCTTGTGTGGATAGAATGGTCCACCTCATTTATTGGATATTTTAGCATTGCACTAAATGGAATGTCCATTGCAAGGGTGCCAATGTTCCTTGTCTCTTCCTTAAAGGTATATGAAAACTACTCATTTGAAGAACTGCGTTTTGCATCACCAACACCTAAAAGGTAAGAACTGTTTTCTCAAAGTGTTGCTGAAACTAAAACTTAATCATTTAGACTGAAATAATTTTTTAAAATCCCTTCCTTATTTTCTTTTGTTTTAAAATGTTGTTACTAATTCTTTGAGTCCATATGTGCATCTGTTCTGTTTGTTCCTGGGAGTCATCTACCACCTCCAGCACTTATCATTATCCCACCCCTCTTCATAAAGATCCTTGGGCCTTGACATGAGGGAGCTAATAAGAACAGCCCATTGTAGGCTGATTACTGTATAGATTCTTGTTCTCTGTATGCCTTCCACTTGTAAGTCTCTGTTAATTGCCATCTACTGTTAGAAGCTTCTTGGGCAAAAATTGAGATCTATGGGTATTTCAATAATTAATCAATAATCACTTCAGCACCATGTCTATGCATATAATAATAATAATAATAATAATAATAATAATAATAAATTTCATTATATCCTAATAATAGTAATAATATTTCGTTATACCCCTATGACTTATGACCTATCTAGACACAGGTTCTTGGCTTCATTAATGTTACCAGTTCTAGGTTTCATGTTGTAGAGCAGGGCGTAGATCCAATCAAAAAATGGTTGTTCCCATGATTTCCATGTTGCTGTGGCTCCAGTAGGCATTTTTTGTCATGTCCGTCATTGTTGTAGCTCAGGGCTTATGGCTGGATGGGACTGATTATCACTGCTCCCAGTACTGTAAAGGCAAGTCAGAAGGGAGGGAGCTTCCAGGTCAGTTCTGTCTTGTTTTATAGCGTAAGCATATGATGCCTTCAAAATAAGGTCTTACTGTTAACTTCTGGGGGGGTAACGAGCAATGACGATAGCTTGTAACATTCATGGGTCTATGATAGCCCACTAGCTCAAAAGAGAGAGGTTAGGAAACCCATGGATGTAACAGAATCTCATTCAATAGAAGGACCATAGAATGCACTAATATAAAGGAAAATATAAAGGGAATTATAGGACAGAAAGGGTTAAATGGATTGGAAGGTGGAGGGCAGGGTATAAGATGCAATTCAGAGTGGATAACAAACACTAAACACTTTGAAAAAGCCTTGTGAAAACCCACTACTGTAGAAGCTTCCTCTCTGTGTGTGCATGTGCGTGTGTGTGTGTGTGTGTGTGTGTGTGTGTGTGTGTGTGTGTGTGTGTATACACAGACGTATATAAAAGAGTTTAAATGTAGTCATCTTGTTGCAGGAAAGACAATACCCCATGAATAAAATAGTAATAAGTAAACTTATTTGATATAGGCAGCATTGGGCTTGTGACAGCTTGCCAAAAAACGTTACAGGATGAGAGAGGCATAGTTAAGGATTAACATTTAGATGGCAGCTGATTGTGTGAAGATTTTGAGAAGTTCAGTCTAACTATAGAAAAGTCCGGGTAGGTTGAGCTTGATGTCTTCGGAGAAGAAAGAGAAAATTGATGGGCCTGGAGGATACTGAGAAGAGGGACACCTTTGGCAATGAGTCTAAGAACTACATGATACGTGTTTTGTGTGTTCTGGCAGACTGTGCTTATGTAGGTTAATTTTCTTTTCTTTTTGTTTAAATTCATTCATTTATTCATTCATTTATTTACACTCCATATTTTATCCCCTCCTCCCATCCACCCTTCAACTGTTCCACATCCCATACCTACTCCCCAGCTCCTGTCTCCACGTGGATGTCCCCACCCCTAACCCCACCTGACCTCTAAACTCCCTGGGGCCACCAGTCTCTTGAGGGTTGGGTGCATCATCTCTTAATGAACACAGACCTGTCAGTCCTCTACTGTATGTCTGTTGGGGACCTCATATCAGCTGGTGTATGCTGCCTGTTTGGTGATGGAGTGTTTGAGAGATCTCGAGGGTTCAGGTTAGTTGAGACTGCTGGTCCTCCTACAGGAGCCCTGCTCCTCAGCTTCTTCCAGCTTTTCCCTAGTTCAACCCCAGGGGTCAGCAGCTTCTGTTCATTGGTTGGGTGCAAATATCTGCATCTGACTCTTTCAGCTGCTTGTTGGGTCTTCCAGAGTGCTGTTGTGCTAGGTTCCTTTTTGTGAACGCTCTATACTCTCAGTAATAGTGTCAGGCCTTGGGACCTCCCCTTGAGCTGGATCCCACTTTGGGTCTGTAGCTGGACCTTCTTTTCCTCAGGCTCCTCTCCATTTCCATCCCTGTAATTCTTTCAGACAGAAACAATTATGGGTCAGAGTTGTGACTGTGGGATGGACCCCCCTCTCCCTCATGTGATGCCCTGTCTTCCTACTAGAGGTGGGCTCTATAAGTTCCCTCTCCCTACTGTCAGGCATTTCATCTAAGGTCTCTCCCTTTGAGTCCTGAGAGTCTCTCACCTCCCAGGTCTCTGGTGCATTCTGGAGGGTCCCCCCTACCTCCTATTTCCCAAGGTTGTCTGTTTCCATTTTTTTCTGCTGGCCCTCAGGTCTTCAGTCCTTTTCCCTCACCCAATACCAGATCAGGTTCCCCTCTCCTCATGACTCCTCCCTCTCCTGTCCACTACCCCCCTGCCCCAGGTCCCTCCATCCCTCCCTCCCCACTTGCTTTCTTCTCCCTCCCAAGTGGGACTGAGGCGTCCTCACTTGGGCCCTTCAGCTTATTGACTGTTTTGAGTTCTGTGGACTTTATCTCAGGTATTCTGTACATTTTTTTTTTTTTGGCTAATATCCACTTATTAGTGAGTATATACCATGCATGTTCTTTTGGGTCTGAGTTACCCCACTTAGGATGATATTTTCTAGTTCCATCCATTTGCCAGCAAAGTTCAGGATTTCCTCATTCTTAATAACTGAGTAGTATTCCATTGTGTAAATAGACCACATTTTTCTGTATCCATTCTTCTGTCACGAGACATCTGGGTTGTTTCCAGCTTCTGGCTATCACCGATAAAGCCACTATGAACATAGTGGAACAAGTGCCCCTGTGGCATGGTGGGGCATCTTTTGGGTATATTCCCAAGAGGGATATAGCTGGGTCTTCAGGTAGATCTATTTCCAGTTGTCTGAGGAACCTCCAGATTGATTTCCAGGGTGGTTGTACCAGTTTGCAATTCCACCAGCAATGGAGGAGTGTTCCTCTTTCTCCACATCCTCTCCAATATATGTTGTCACCTGAGATTTTGATCTTAGCTATTCTGATTGGTATAAGATGGAATGTCAGGGTCGTTTTGATTTGCATTTCTCTGATCACTAAGGACTTTGAACATTTCTTTAGGTGCTTCTTAGCCATTCTCAATTCCTCTGTTGTGAAATCTAGGTTTAGTTCTATATCCCATTTTTTGATTGGGTTGTTTGGTTTTTTGGTGGTTAGCTTCTTGAGTTCTTTATATATTTTGGATATTAGCCCTCTATTGGATGTGGGGTTAGTGAAGATTTTTTTTTCTGGATGTGGGGTTAATGAAGATTTTTTTTTTCTCAATCTGTGGATTGCCAATTTGTCTTATTGACTATGTCCTTTGCCTTACAGAAGCTTTCCAGTCTCATGAGGTCCCATTTATCATTTTTTTAATCTGAAAGCATAAGCCATTAGAGTACTGTATAGGAATTTTCCCCCTGTGCCAACGAGTTTACGGCTCTTTTCCACTTTCTCTTCTATTAGATTCAGTGTATCTGGTTTTATGTTGAGGTCCTTGATTCACTTGGAATTGAGCTTTGTGCAAGGTGACAAATACGGGTCTATTTTCTACATACAGACTGCAAGTTAGACCAGCATCATTTATTGAAGATGCTTTCTCTTTTCCATTGTGTATTTTTGGCTTCTTTGTCATAGATCAAATGTCCAAAAATGTGTGCTTTTATTTGTGGGTCTTCAGTTCTATTCTGTTGATCAACATGTCTGTCTCTATACCAATACCATGCATTTTTTTATCACTGTTGCTCTGTAGTAAAGATTGAGGTCAGGGATGGTGATTCCCCCAGAAGTTCTTTTATTGTTTAAGAATTGTTTTTGTTATTCTGGGTTTCTTGCCTTTCCAGATGAATTTGAGAATTGCACTTTCCATGTCTTTGAAGAATTGTGTTGGGATTTTGATGGGGATTGCATTGAATCTATAGATTGTCTTTAGTAGGATGCCCATTTTTACTTTGTTAGTTCTGCCAATCCATGAGCATGGGAGATCTCTCCATTTTCAGAGATCTTCTTTGATTTATTTCTCAAGAGTTGAAGTTATTGTCGTACAGGCCTTTCTCTTGTTTGATTAGAGTTACCCCAAGATATTTTATATTATTTGTGGCTATTGTGAAGGGAGTTGTTTACCAATTTCTTTCTCAGCCTGTTTATCATTTGTATAAAGGAAGGCTACAGATTTATTTGAGTAAATTTTATATCTGGCCACTTTGCTGAAATTGTTTTATCAGCTGGAGAACTTCTCTGGTAGAATTTTTGGGGTCGCTTATGTATACTATCATATCATTTGCAAACAGTGATGCCTTTATTTCTTCTTTGCCAATTTGTATCTTCTGATCTCTTTTTGTTGTCTTACTGTTCTAGCTAGTACTTCGAGTACTATATTGAATAGATGAGGGGAGAGGGGGCATCTTTGTCTTGTCCCTAATTTCAGTGGGATTGCTTTAAGTTGTCTCCCTTAAATTTGATACTGGCTGTTGGTTTGCAGTAAATTGCTTTTCTTATGTTTAGGTTATGGGCCTTGAATTCCTGACCTCTCCAATACTTTTAACATGAAGCGGTGTTGTGTTTTGTCAAATGCTTTTTCTGCATCTAAGGAGATGATCATGTGATTTCTTTGAGTTTTTTATATAGTAGATTGTTTTAATGGATTTTTGTATATTAAATCAACCTTGCATCCTTGGGATGAAGCCTACTTGATCGTGGTGAATAATGATTTTGGTGTGTTCTTGGATTTGGTTTGCAATAATTTTATTGAGTATTTTTGCATCAATATTGATAAGCGAGATTGGTCTGAAGTTCCCTTTTTTGGTTGAGTCCTTGAGTGGTTTAGGTGTCAGAGTAATTGTGGCTTTGTAGAATGAGTTAGGTAGTATTCCTTCTCTTTCTATTTTATGGAACCATTTGAGGAAATTTGGTATCAGGTCTTCTTTGAAGGTCTAGTAGAATTGCACTAAATCAATCTAGCCCTGGACTTATTTTGGTTGGGAGGTTTTTAATGACTTCTTCTATTTCCTTGTGTGATAAGGGCCTCTTTAATTTACCTGCTCTTGATTTAACTTTGGTATGTGGTATCTGTCTAGAAAAACATCCATTTCATCTAGATTTTCCAATTTTTTTGAGTGTAGACTTTTATTGTAGGATCTGATGATTTTTTGAATTTCCTCCGTTTCTGTTGTCTCCCTTTTGATTTCTGATTTTGTTAATTTGGATATTGCCTCTCTGCCCTTTGGCTAAGGGTTTATCTATCTTGTTGATTCTCTCAAAGAACCAGCTTTTGGTTTTGTAGATTCTTTGTATTGTTTCCTTTGTTTCTATTTGGTTGATTTTAGCCCTGAGTTTGACTATTTCCTGCCTTCTACTCCTCTTGGGTGAGTTTGCTTCTTTTTGTTCTAGAGCGCTCAGGTGTGCTGTTAAGTTGTTAGTGTAAGATCGCTCCAGTTTCTTTACCAGGGCACTTAGTGCTATGAACTTTCCTCTTAGCACCACTTCCATTGTGTCCTACAAGTTTGGGTATGACGTGTCAACATTTTCATTAAATTCCAGGAAGCCTTTCATTTCCTTCTTTATTTCAGGTTATCATTGAGTAAAGAGTTGTTCAGTTTTCATGTGTCTGTAGGCTTTCTGTAGTTTTTGCTGTTATTGAATACCAGTCTTAGGCCATGGTGATCTGATAGGATGCACGGTATTATTTCAATCTTCTTGTATCGGTTGAGGGTTGTTTTGTGACCAATTATATGGTCGGTTTTGGAGAAGGTGCCATGAGGTGCTAAAAAGAAGGTGTATTCTCTTGTTTTAGGGTGAAATGTTCTGTAGATATCTGTTAAATCCATTTGGTTCATAACCTCTCTTAGTTTCACTGTGTCTGTTTAGTTTCTGTTTCAATGACCTGTTTCTGTTCATTGTTGAGAGTGGGGTGTTGAATGCTCCCACTATTATTGTGTGGGGTTCAATGTGTGTTTTGGGCTTTAGTGAAGTTTCTTTTATGAATGTGAGTACTCTCGCATTTCGGGCATAGATGTTCAGAATTGAGATTTTCTCTTGATGGATTTTATCCTTGATGAATATGAAGTGTCCTTCCTCATCAAGCTTGATAACTTTTGGTTGAAAGTATATTTTATTGGCTATTAGGATGGCAACTCCTGCTTGTTTCCTGGGACCATTTGCTTGGAAGACCTTTTTCCATCCTTTTACACTGAGATAGTGTCTGTCTTTGTTATTGAGGTGTGTTTCTTATATGCTGCAAAATGCTGGATCTTGTTTGCATATCCAGTCTCTTAGCTTCTGTCTTTTTATAGGTGAGTTGACTCCATTAATATTGAGAGATATTAATAAAGAGTGATGACTCTTTGTTCCTGATATGTTTGGTTTGGTAGGTGGCTTTTTGTGCTTGTGGTTCTCTCCTTTTGGCTTTGTTGTGATATATTTAATATCTTGTCTTTTATTTGGTGCAAGTACCTTCCTTGTGTTGGAGTTTTCCTTCTAGGATCCTCTGTAGGGCTGGATTGGTAGATAGATATTGTTTGGATTTGGTTTTATCCTAGAATATTTTGGCTTCTCCATCTATGTTGATTGAGAGTTTTTCTGGGTATAGTAACCTGGGCTGGCGTTTGTGTTCTCTTAGAGTCTGCATGAGATCTGACCAGGCTCTTCTGGCTTTCATAGTCTCTGTTGAGAAGAAGTCTGGTATAAATCTGATAGGTCTACCTTTGTATGTTACTTGGTCCTTTTCCCTTGCAGCTTTTAATATTCTTTCTTTGTTCTGTATGTTTATTTGGTTTGTTTTTTTTTTTGTTTTGTTTTTTTTGTTGTTGTTGTTGTTTTTTTGAGACAGGGTTTCTCTGTGTAGCTCTGGCTGTCCTGGAACTCACTCTGTAGACCAGGCTGGCCTTGAACTCAGAAATCTACCTGCCTCTGCCTCCCAAGTGCTGGGATTAAAGGCGTGTGCCACCACTGCCTGGCTTTGTTCTGTATGTTTAATGTTTTGATTATTATGTGATGGGAGGATTTTCTTTTCTGGTCCCATTTATTTAGTGTTCTGTAGGTTTCTTGTACTTTTATGGCCATCTCTTTCTTTAGGTGAGAGTTTTCTTCTATGATTTTGTTGAAAACATTTTCAGGTCCTTTTTGTTGGGAATCTTTGTTCTCCTCTATTCAGATTATTTTTTTTTTATTTTTTATTTTATTTTCTATATTCTTTATTTACCTTCCAAATGATTTCCCCTTTCCCAGTTCCCCACCCCACCCCGAAAGTCCCATAAGCCCTCTTCCCTCCCCCTGTTCCCCAGTCAACCCCCTCCTTATTTGGTCTTTTCATTGAGTCCTGAATTTCCTTGATGCTTTGGGTTAGGAGTTTTTTGTTTTGAATTTTCTTTGACAGTTGTGTCAATCTCTTCTACAGTATCTTCTACACCTGAGATTCTCTCTTCTGTCTCTTATATTCTGTTGGTGATTCTTACATTTGTAATTCCTGACCTCTTTTCAAGGTTTTCCATTTCCAGGTTTGCCTCCATTTGTGTTTTCTTTATTGTTTTTACTTCCACTTTTAGGTCTTGGATCGCTTTATTCAATTCCTTCACCTGTTTACCTGTGTTTTCCTGTATTTCTTTCACTGAGTTATTGATATCTTCCTTAAAGGACTCTATTATCTTCATGAGATAGGAATTTAGGGCAGATTCCTGATTTTCAGGTGTGTTGTCGAATTCAGGACTTGCTATGGTGGGAGAACTGGGTTCTGATGATGCCCACATATATTGGCTTCTGTTGCTCATGGTCTTGTGCTTGCCTTTCACCATCTGGATATCCGTGGTGTTTGTTGGTCTTGGTTACTGTCTGGAGTCTGCCTCTTTTGTCCCTGGGTTGTTCCAGGTCTCCTGGTAGGCCTGCATTCTTGACTGTAGCTGACCACCTGTGGGGCCTTCCAACTGGGGGCTCTTCACAGGGGCAGAGAAGCTTCTGATCTGTTGCCCTGGCTGCAGCAGATCTCCTGGGAAGCCTTCAGACTGTTGGGTCTTCAGTGAATCAATCAGGCTGTTGTCCAACTGCTCTAAGTGGCAGCTGGTCCTCAGCTGCTCTGAGTACAGCAGATTCTCCAGGATGGTGGGTTCACTGGAGCAGTCCAGCTAAGAGTCTGCCCAACAGAAAGGACCTGGTGGAAGGAGGTTGAATTTTCTTATAAACCAACTAATTCCATGAGTTTTAAACAAAAACCTTAAAGTTTTTAGAAGATCATTGTGGTAGCTCTTCAAAGGTAAATTAAGGGAAAGCAAGAAAAGCAACAGAGAAGTAAGTTAGAAATGGTTAGGCAATATAGACTGGGGTAGAGGGCTGAAGGTCGAATCAGTAGAGCCTGTCACTAGAGAGTAGTCAGCCCAGAAACTGTAATTACACAAACAACAAAAACAGACCTGGCAGGTCGTATGTGTGCATGTGCATGTCTGTGTGTTGCATTTGCATGCATATTTATATATGCATACATACATGTTTATAATAATAAAGAAAAAGTGACTATCAATTTGAGAGTGGGGAATGTTGGTGGGCTTGAAGGATGAAAGGGAGAAGGAAAGTGATATAATTCTATTACAATTTAAAGCATATTTTTAGAAAACAACAACAGATTTTTTAGGGGGACTTAGTAACTGAATAGAACAGATTCCTATCAATTTTGATTCACACACCAATTTTAGCTTAAGAAACTAAAATTGTTACATAAAGTATCAACTGACTCCTAGTATAGATATCATAATTTTTATGAGAACCAAGAAGTCATAGGAACAAGCAGGTATTTATGTTCTTCTGTGATGTATTGATCTGTAAGGTATGTGCTGATTAGTAGGAAATAAGAGCTTTTTGTTAAATATGTTAAGATTGAAATTCCAAATTTCTTCTCCTATACTTCATATTTAAGTAGAGAGCTCTACAGCTGCAATAGTTTGAAATTCGAGGGAAAAGTGCGTATGGGAGTCATCGTTATAGAAATGGTCCTTACCATGAATGAATAGCAACAGTTGGCCAGTTAAACAGATGATTCAGAAAATGAAGATGGGTATCAAACCCTGTGTATTCCATGAATTAAAGAGCATTAGAAGAGAAGCCAGCAGAACACTGGAGAAAGATGACTAGAAAGGAAGAGGAAAGCCAAGAGAAGGTCAGGAACAAGTAGACAGTGTTTCAGGAAATTGAGCACTACCAGCTATTAGATGCTGCTAGGAGACAGCTGAGGAGGGAGAATTAAGATGGAAAATTGTTAAGTGTTTTATAGTAGTAAAATGGCCTAGTGAAGTAGGAGAAATAAGTGATGTGTGAAGGAAGTGATGCCGCTGAGGGGACCAAATGCATGTGGACAAACCTGGCTTTAGATAAGAGCCACATTCCTCCTTCCATTGTAACCAGGGAGAAAATGAGACAAAATTGGTTTCCCAATCTGATTACTGCATGGATATTATAACTGGTTGTTTCTATTTCCACAGGACGTAAAAGTGAAATCATAATCATCTGAGAGTGTGAGGGAGAACTAATGGGGCTATAAACGAAAGTGTGAAGTTCACTGTCTGTGGGTTGGGGAACATGCCGTGACAGCCACAGGACTGACAGGCAGGGCGATGATTCAGGAACATGTGCACTGAAGTAGTAAATGATGCTAACTGCGTAATCAAAAGTAAATTGTCTCCTATCCACTTTTTATTCAGGCCCAGTGAAAACATGCTTATTCGTGTCAATAATGATGGGACCTACTGTGCAAACTGGACTCCGGGGGCTATTGGGCTCTACACTGTTCATGTGACCATTGATGGCATTGAAATAGGTAAATACAGTGTTAAGTAAGAAGTTGCTGCAAAGAGCTAGAATTAATCATCCTTGTATTGTTTACCCTTGTGACATACATATAGATAGGTATACATAACTTCTTTGTGGCTTCGTTTCTGCCTTCATAGTGAGTACATTGCAAAGATATTATTTGAGGATGATTTATGGTATGTGATCCTTCATTGGGCTGTCATGAGCTCCCTGCCTTCTAGTGTGTCACTGAGGTGTGATGTCCTCCTTATCCCTGTGTTATCCTGTATATGCCATCCCCACACCTCCACCCCTACCCCCACCCACGCTGCCACAACCCCCATCGGTCATCCTCACTTGGTAGGAGCAGATACCATCTATTTCACAGGTGATCTGATTTAGATCAGTGTCTGGCATAGAGTGGCTACTTAGCAGATATTGTTAATTAAAAGATTTTATTTCTTTCTAGTTTTGAAAGCATCCTGATTTTCTATAATGTGTTAATGCTTCATTGGTTAATTTTCATGTAAAAGGAAAACAGTAGAATGAAAAATATCATGTATGGATGTCATGAAAGGGTGACTATAATAGTAAAATAACATTAGAATACACTTTAGGAAGTTGTACTGTAAATCACTTATGTTTTCATTAGAGATAAAAAGGTTATTTACATTAAGTAGATATGACTAGAGACTTGAGCAGGGACTTCAAAGCCCTGGAGCCACCCGATGTTTGTCCTTTCCCGTGTCAGCATCATTCCCAAAGCAAGGGAGCAGACCAGTCTGGATGTCCTGATGGGCGGTGGAAATGTGTGTGCATACAGTAGGCTTGCACTCTGTGGTGAAGAATAAAGTTACTAACTTGGCAGGAAAAATGATGGATCTGGAAAATATTGCACTCAGTGAGGTCATCCAGATTCTAAAAGAAAAAGCTGTTGCCTGTGTTTCCTCACGCACAGGTTGCAAGTGTAAATGTTAGGATGAGTGTGAGTAGGGGTAGGCTGTGATCTCTAGAGGAGATCATGAAGGCAGCAAGCTGCAGAGAAAGGCAGGGGAAACAAGAGGACCCATGACAGGTCGTGCAGAGGAGGTCCTCAGACCTTAGGTACATGGAGTGTGGTATCCAGCATACAAACTGTGACCGCAGAGACTTTGGTTCATGCCTTTGTTTGCCACAGTCTCCTTTATTTTCAAAAGGAAGAGCACAGTGGGGAGTGGGAAGGGAAGCAGCAGCTAAACAGTGTGTTAGGGCTTGTGTGGGCTCCAGCGCTGGGGCGGCTGTGTCCCTGACTCTGGGCTCCAGCGCTGGGGCGGCTGTGTCCCTGACTCTGGGCTCTAGCGCTGGGGGCGGCTGTGTCCCTGACTCTGGGCTCCAGCACTGGGGCGGCTGTGTCCCTGACTCTGGGCTCCAGCACTGGGGCGGCTGTGTCCCTGACTCTGGGCTCTAGCGCTGGGGGCAGCTGTGTCCCTGACTCTGGGCTCCAATGCTGGGGGCGGCTGTGTCCCTGACTCTGGGCTCTAGCGCTGGGGGCGGCTGTGTCCCTGACTCTGGGCTCTAGCGCTGGGGGCGGCTGTGTCCCTGACTCTGGGCTCTAGCGCTGGGGGCGGCTGTGTCCCTGACTCTGGGCTCCAGTGCTGGGGGCGGCTGTGTCCCTGACTCTGGGCTCCAGTGCTGGGGGCGGCTGTGTCCCTGACTCTGGGCTCTAGCGCTGGGGGCGGCTGTGTCCCTGACTCTGGGCTCTAGCGCTGGGGGCGGCTGTGTCCCTGACTCTGGGCTCTAGCGCTGGGGGCGGCTGTGTCCCTGACTCTGGGCTCCAGTGCTGGGGGCGGCTGTGTCCCTGACTCTGGGCTCCAATGCTGGGGGCGGCTGTGTCCCTGACTCTGGGCTCTAGCGCTGGGGGCGGCTGTGTCCCTGACTCTGGGCTCTAGCGCTGGGGGCGGCTGTGTCCCTGACTCTGGGCTCCAATGCTGGGGGCGGCTGTGTCCCTAACTCTGGGCTCTAGCGCTGGGGGAGGCTGTGTCCCTGACTCTGGGCTCTAGCGCTGGGGGCGGCTGTATCCCTGACGCTGGGCTCTAGCGCTGGGGGCGGCTGTGTCCCTGACTCTGGGCTCTAGTGCTGGGGGCGGCTGTGTCCCTGACTCTGGGCTCTAGTGCTGGGGGTGGCTGTGTCCCTGACTCTTGGGCCTGCTCTTGGGTCTCTTTGCCTTCTATTGGGTTGCCTTGTCCCACCTCGATATGAGGGCTTTTTCTTTGGCTTATTCTTTCTTGTTTGTCCTGTTTGGTTGTCCTGTTTTTTGAGGCCTACATTTTTCTGAAAAGGAAACAGAGGGGAAATGGATAAAGTGGGGGAAGCTAGGAGGGATGGAGAGAGGGGAAACTGGTTGGGATGTATTGTATGAAAGAAGACTCTATTTTCAATATAAAAAATACCATAATGAATTATAATATTTGCTAAAAAAAATTAGAAGTACTGGTGTTATGAATAACTTTAGTAGAGGCTTCAATCTCATACTACAGTGAGTGAAGATACTGTTCTCTATTGAGGCTGTAATGGGCACACATTTATGTGGAATCATCCCTTTGCTTTCCTACTCAGATTCTTTTTTTTTTTTTTTTTTTGGCCTAACTCAGCCATTTTCCAAGCTGTCTTCAATCTGGGACCTTTCTTGGCCACAGGCAAGGGCAGATAATAATAATAGCTAATGTTATTGAATATTTAATACATGTACATTGTTGGGCATGATATTTTATGTCATTTAATTCTCATAGTGTGAGGTAGATAGTATTGTCACTCCTGCTCATTCATGGAAAAATTGCCACATGTCAGAGCAGTAAGTGGTCCAGCATGAGCACTGTATCTCTTATGTACTGTGTTATCACACTGCCATCTGGGCCTCATGCTGTCATCCATGCCCTGCTGTCAGAGCTTCCACTGTGGGTGATGAGTAGTGTTCTCACTGGATGCTGTGTGAGTCATAGCATGTGTCAGAAAGCCATGTATTATTATTATTATTATTATTATTATTATTATTATTATTATTACTACTATTATTACTATTTTGAGTTTGCTCATGATCATTCTATGTGCTCCTATTAAATAATGGGAGCCTCCCCTTTACTTTAAACACTTTGGGAAATGCTATAAAGTGCTCTTTGACAATCTCAAGACCTCATTTTAAAATGGTTTTTTTTTCATTTTTCCCACTTAGTATCAACCACCTTTAAAAAAAAAAAAGCAAAATTCGGATATTTGTCTTAATTGTTTAAGATAGTCTCTGATGTGGGACTGGAGAGATGGCATAGCAGTTAAGGGCACCAAATGCACTTCCGGAGCACGTGGTCTCCTTTCTGAGCATCTACATGTTGGCTTGCAACACCTGGAACTCCAGTCCAGGGGATGTAATGCCCTGCTCTGGCCTCTGCAGGCATCAGGCATGGATGGGGTAACCTGACATACATGGTGGGGAAAAAACATATTCATAAATAAAAAATAAAATTGCCTATGATGGGGTTAGATTTCACAGTCCTTTCACCTTTGTGGTCAAATGTTACTTGCACTACATTTCTTACAGATGCTGGCCTTGAAGTAAAAGTAAAAGAGCCACCAAAAGGAATGATTCCACCAGGAACTCAGCTAGTCAAGCCGAAGATTGACCCTCAACCAAATAAGGTCAGTGTGGGGAAAATCAAAAGTGGACTTGATCAGAGGTTTGAATTTTTCATTCATGCCTCAACATAGTTCTCAAATACCTAATATTTTACTTGATTTATTACAGTATTTTAATTTCCAGTATCCCTAAACCAGTCTGAAGAGCAGTTCATAAGAAGTATTCCTCTCAAATTATACAATTTTGCCTTTTTTGGCTTCTTTATATATTTTTTTTATTGTTTCTGAGTGTTTTGTACATTCTTATATTAAAAGTTTACTATTAACAAAAAGTCTACTGAAATTACATGTGAGAATTCAAGGTTAAAACATTCTGTATCATTAAAAGAAACATTAATTTTCTTATATCTAAAACCTAGCTAAAGGAATTTAAGTAAACTATTAAAAATTATGATAATGTAATTTATATTTTGTCCTTCTAAAAAGTCACCTTTTATATTTTTGTTATATATCTTCAATACTTAAAGTGGGAAATCATAAAATATATTAATCATTGACATTAAATATCCTTCAGTACTCAGAAGTATACTTTTATTGCTGTTTTAAGGAAACCAGCTACAGATGATTGTGAGGAAATGTTGAGATTGTGCTTCTTTTAACTGCCTTGGCTTTCTCATTTTCTGAGTAATAAATAAGAGTCTGTGCTTTCTTTGTCACTGTCAAATCTCTTCTTTTCTCAGATTCGAAAATTTGTGGCCAAGGACAGTGCTGGCCTCCGTATCCGGAGCCACCCTTCCCTTCAGAGTGAACAGATTGGAATAGTGAAAGTCAATGGAACTATCACTTTTATTGATGAGGTAATTAATAAATATGTATGAGTAATTTATTTTGGACATAAAATCTTTTGTGATATTTGCATAATAACAAGGAAACTATGTTATAATGTTATTGGGTTCTAAACAGTTTAGGAACTTTTTATCTAACTGATTATCAGTTCTTTTGAGTGTTTTTCTTACCAAGTATTTTAGTCCTATTCTTGCCCTCCTGCAACTCCTCCCAAATACATCTCACCTTCCCAACCTACCCAACTTTGTGTCTTCCGTCTGCTTTTTTATTACTATTTTCATCATTTTCTGTGTTGGGGGTGTTTTGCCTGCATGTACGTCTGTGTACCATATGTACCTGTGGAGGTCAGAGAAGAGCATCAGACCCATTGGAACTGAACTTGCGGATGGTTTTGAGCCACCAAGTAGGTGCTGGAAATCAAACTCAGGGCGTCTGCAAGGGCAGCCAGTGCTCTTCACCAGAGAGCCATCGCTCTAGCCCTTCTTTTGTTCTTTCACCCCACCAAGTCCAAGCTGTGCTGGCCCTAAACTCTTGATGGTCCTCACTGGAAAGCCTTCCACTACCAAGGGCTGTGCCCTTAAAGACAGCTGACTCTCCCTCTTCCAGAAACTACCAGCTGCCAAGAGTTTCTTAGATGGGCTGTGTGACCATTCTCCATGCTAGGATTTATGTCTGCCTTGTACTCTTGTAGGTCTTGTTAATGTTTTCTCAACCACCATCAGTTCTTGTGTGTCAGCTGCACTGTTGTGGCCAAAAAGCACTGGTCCTTGTCATCACCTGTGGTCCTTACAATCCCTCCTTACCTACCATCTTCCTAAATGATTGCTGAGACTTCGGCAGAGGGAATGTGCTGTAGATGGCCTGTTTCAGACTGAGCAGTCTCTTCTCTGCATCTTGAACAGAAGTTCAGGAGAGAAGTTCCTTTCACAATGCCACTGTGAACATGATCATGCTGCTTTGATATGCCTTGCTGGTCTCAAGTGCTCAGACATTTATCTTCTAGAACAGATGTAGAATCTCCATGTCCACCCCTCCTTCCCTGCTTTGCTCATCCTCAGTCCTCACTAGCTCCCTGGTGCTTACAGGAAGGCAAGCTCGTTTGGTTTCTTCTTCCCCTAGATCCACAATGATGATGGCGTGTGGTTGAGACTGAATGAGGAGACAATAAAGAAGTATGTTCCTAACATGAACGGTTATACTGAAGCCTGGTGCCTCTCTTTTAATCAGCATCTTGGCAAGAGCCTTCTGGTCCCTGTTGACGTAAGTGAAAGATGGTTTTTAAAAGCATCAGAGTTGCACTCTGTCCTCATTATAGTTCTTTCTTTAATTAAGGCTTCTCAGTTCTGAGGTAATTGGTACCAATGTCACCTTTACTTCAAAAGTGCTTGAGTGCTAAAGGGCATCATAAGGCTCTTAATGCTGTCAGTGGTAGTAAATAAATTATAACTAAACATAACTAATTCCTTTCAAAGAAGTAAGAAATTAAAATGCTTGCACTTTTTTCTTATTCGCAATGCTATTTAAAGTGAATTTCAACCAATATTTAAGAAACTAGAGTTAATATGCATTCTGAAACAGATATAAATGTGGGTTTGTTATGTTGACAATTTGCAGTAATTTCTGTGTTATGTCTACCTCTGGATCCTTTGTTTTGATTTATGGTAGTGTTGTGTTGGTATAAGATGCGATCTTTAGACTTAGATCTAGCAATAGTAACTCAGACTGAGAGACTCATTAGAGCTCCTTGATAGTGCAGGAGAGTGGTTAAGTCATTGTTCACTGGAGTCTGTCATGGAAGTACTACTTTAAAATATAGCCTTCCTTCTTCACTAAGTGTTCCTCTTACTAATAAGTAGCATTGGTATTAAATACTTAGAAATTGATAACTAGTTGTCAGGATGGTAGAACTAGCAGATAGGTACTGTGAAAATTAGGGTACCTTCTTTTTCTTTTTAAGTTGTACATTTTAGAGTGGAAAGGGTTTAATTCTTTCATTCCAACTATTCATTGAATTTAGTTTCTTTTATTTACCTTTAACCTATTTGTGTGTGTGTGTGTGTGTGTGAGAGAGAGAGAGAGAGAGAGAGAGAGAGAGAGAGAGAGAGAGATTGATTTCAGGTTTAAGTTCCTTAGTGGTAAGGACGAATTAAGGATTGTCACTGAAGTTTGTTGTTTCTATAGTGTTAAATACTGTAATTTACTCATTGTAGTCTTTCAGTATTGCTTGATATCTAGTTGAGTGCTTTTGTCTGGTATAATCATTGTGCCTAACATAATTCCTCACATGTGTATGCTTACCTTGTTTGTGTCATGTCATTCTTATTGTGACACTGTCTTGTTAAATGTATTGTTCTCATTTTTCCAAGATTTTAAGTGTTAGTGGAACTGGTGCTAGAGCCCTATTTGGTGTGATTCCAAAGTGTATGTTTTTATGTTAATACACCTTGGTATAATGAAGAGATAAGTATAAGTATAGTTACAAAATGATAAATAATTGCATAATTTATTAAGTTGCTTTGTGATAAGCTCTTTAATGGCTTAACTTAAGAGATAATATCTAAGGCAGATGTGAAGAAAAAGGAAATTAAAGTAGTGTAATTCAAAGTAATAGAACTATTATTCACATCATTACTACTTAGTATAAATTGCCAATTTAAGTATGAGTATTTGTAATACTAGTAATTAAATGTAAATGATTATCATAACTTGGAAGGTAAATAAGTCAATTAAAGTTTTTAAAATGAAGTTCTATGAGAGGATAGTTCAGCCAGTAAAGTCTTTCCTTGTGGGGGGTCCTGAATTCAATCTCCAGCACTCACATAAAATCCAGAGCAAACTGCTCAGTGCTCCATCCCTAGTTCTGGGGAGGCAGAGCAGGGGCATCTCCAGACCTGCCTCAAAGGTGAAAGACAGTGGTTCTGAGGATGTCACCTGAGGTTACTCATATAGACACACTGATAATACACAATATAAACATAAAAATTAATAAATTAACTTATTAATTTGAAAATTAAAAAGCAGTAGTTCTCAACTTTCCTAATGATGAAACACTTTACTATAGTTCCTCATGTTTTGGTGACCCCAACCATAAATTATTTCATTGCCACTTCATAACTGTAATTTTACAACTTTTATGAATCATAATACAAATATCTGAAATGCAGGATATCTGACATGTGACTCACAAAGGATTTGTGCACCAAAGGTTGAGAGCCACTGCTCTAAAGTTAGTTACAACAAAATTTTATACATCTTGGAAAATGTAAGTAAAGAGAGATGCATATGACATTAAAGAGCTATCATAGGACATAGAAGATGGTGGTGGCTCACACCTTTAATCCCAGAACTCAGGAGTCAGAGGCGGGCAACTCTCTTAAAATTCAAGGCCAGCCTGGTCTACAGAGCAAGTTCCAGGACATCCAGGGCCACACAAAAAGAAACCCTACATCAAAAAGAAAAAAAAATAAAACATTTTTAGATGAGTTTATTTTTATTATTGGAGATTTTCAAGACTTAAAACTTACATACCCAATTCTTCATGTATTTTGTCAAAAAAATGGCAAATATACATTGTAAGAAATAGTGAGTAGAAAAGAGATTTTATACCAAGGAAAGCTAATGAGTGTGTTCTGAATCCTTTTAGAGGCAACGAGGGTGTCTGAACATATTCATGCACTACATAGATTGCTTTCTATCTTGTCTAATTATTGTTCACCTAAAGAAAGTATGCTGATAATCAAAAATTAGGAGGACTAAGGACTTGGTGTAGATTTATGGGAAGATTTGCTGTCTTGTGAGTCTCTTGTAGTACCACCTATTGATACTTTGCAAATATTTCTTGCATTTTATAGACATTCACTTGAAATGCTTAATAATATCTGGCAGTACAGATTTGACATCTATCAGACTTCTTGTTTTAGTTTGTGAGTGGCTGTGTCTTTGTGTGTATAAGGAACATGTTTTAAGTCATTATTTAATTCAACAGGAATAAATATGTCATCCTTAAATTATTATAAGCACTTAAAATGGTGCTGTAATATATGTACAGTATTGATTTTCTTGTAGTTTTTCTGCTTTAAAATTAGCAGCCCTTAGTGCTGCGCTTTTCTAGTAGTGATTTTTTTCACAAGCGTTTAATGATGTTTTCACTGTAGTAATTAACTTATGTAGTCTTCTGTGCCTTGAAACTTATCATAGAATTGAGCTTTATTGCTTGCTAATTTAGCTAGATTTCTAATATGCATTAATATTCTAATTTTCTAGAAAAATTATTTATAAAATAGGATTTAATAAAGAAGTAATTCAAATTATTGTGTATGTACCATATTATTGTGTATGTACCAATTATTGTGTATTGTGCCATATTAATCTTTGAAGTTACATAGTATGAAAATTTAATTTGTCTCTTGTAATAATCAGAAATTGAGACTTTAGGTAAATTACTATTTTAATAAATATTCATATGATTAGATGAAATATTCCTAAACCTTCAAAATAAAACTAATTTCTATTTGGTAAAAGTCTTAATACTTATCAATAATTTAAATTTACCATAAATTTTTATAGTCTGAGAATTTTCTGCAATTATAGGAACTAAAGCACAATGTATAAAATTAGAATTTATATATAATTACAATAAACAAAGTTTTTTTCACTGGCAATCTGTTGCCATAGTATTAGCTAGAATTTTTAATATCATTGTACATGTTACTGACTCAGCAAACACTTAATTTTGTACAATGAAATTAAAGAGAGATATAAGTATAAAAAGTCATCACATTCACTCTCTAATACTGAATCAATTTGCATTGTTTTTAACAATTGCTTGTCATGTTGCTTTTAGTATTAAAATCATATATAATAAATGTGAAAAATACTTTTTAAATGTTGATATTTTATGTCCAAATGTCTACATCACTGTTCTCAGGGAGAACACTCATTGACAACACATTTTTATATACATTGAACAACCAATATATATATCATTTTCCTTCAGAGCAGCCTTTTTTTTTAATGCTTTGTAAAGATTTCATTTTACCTAAATAGAGAGAAATTATTGGCCATGCATTCCAAATTTAAGGGAATTTAAGAGATAATGGCTTTGGTTTCCATGTTGTTTTAAATTTATTTGCAGACACATTACTAGAAACTCATTTTTGCATGTTTTATATTATATAATTACTATTTGTAAAGTCTATATGTGTATTTATATGTTTCTGTATTCACCCACACATACTTTAAGGAAATAGACAGAAAGAAGCAAATATCTTTTTATTGTCTAAAATAGTATGTGATCAAGAATTTTCATAATTCTTTCATGTTAAAGTCTTCAGAGATGTATACTTTAGTTAACATTTGAGTGCCTCATTTGAATAACCTGTTAGGACAGTCCTTACATAAGCAATACATTTGAATACCCTGTTAGGACAGTCCTTACATAAGCAATACATTTGAATACCCTGTTAGGACAGTCCTTACATAAGCAATACATTTATGGTATGCTGCTGCTGCATATTGGCTTTATTTGAGTTTTAGATAAAATGAAATATAGGTTGATTGTATGATGTATCTGTGCAAAACATGTATTACATAAACTGTTATTAGAATGTTTGTGAAAATAGGATTAATGTTATCATTAATTAATTGTTCTTTAACAAAATACTTTGGAATTCAGTATGGAAATCCTGAATGGTTATAATTTCCTAAACTTTGAGATGGACCAGTTATTTGTCTTTAGATAAAAGATTAAGCTTGTGTTTCTTTATGCTTTTCTTGAATTTTTTTACAAGTAGTTTCTGGAAATATTTCCTAAGATCTTTCTTTGTACTTCTTTCTTTTTCTTTTTCTTTTTTCATTTATATAGGGAAGAGATATTTAATTATTTGTTTTTCATTTGGGTTAAGTTTTATTTTTTAGTTTGATATTGAAAGTGATGGTTTACATACATGCCATTATTATTTGTACGTGTTGCATTTTCTATGTAGTCTCCATTGCTCACATCTTTATAAAACAACAGATTGTTTTCTGTCATAAAACAGATCTGGCTTGTACTAGAACAAGCAATGTTGTCATTTAAGGGTTTCAGGGTTTCCTTCTTACACTGACTCATAAGCCTTAACAGCAAAGTCTGCTCCTGGTGTTAATAAATGGCATGACACACTACATCTACGGAGAGCTTTTGATAAAACCTTGTTTTTCAGAACTTTGGTGTGTGGTTTACTCAGGTGGCTTCAGTTTCACTTTAGCAAAATTGTGTTTCGTATTGGTTCTGGAGCTCAGAAAATGTTACTGTGAAAGCATCTTCTGCAGATGATACTCTGTTCCCTTTCCTTGTTGATATTTTTCTTTCTTAAACTTTGTCGCTCAGAATATCTTTAATGCTAGCCAAGGAGTCAGGGATTTGGACGTATTTTCATGGACTTCCAAAGCTTTTTTCCCCCAGGTGAGTTAACTGTAAGGAACAATAAGCATTTCGGAGCTGTCTCAGCATGTGCAAAGATTACATTGTCTTTGAGGCTTTGCTTAGCATTAGTAAACTGACAAGTTCCCAGGGGGAAAATGTATGGGAAGTGCTGCAGTTGAGTTTCCCTCTCACTTCCTCCAGTGTGTTAAGGCTTTAAATGGAGCAGCACTGCTCACAGGGCTTCCCTGCTGCAGGGGTCTCTCCAACAGTTTGCTCCAAGTTACTTTGTTCAGAATAACCTTACATAGGGAGTGGTGGTGTGGCCTTAAAACTCTTCTATTTAGCTCCAGCCTGTCCTTTTGAATATTTTTTTTAGATAAGGGGTTGGGAATTGAATGAGAAATAAACAAATAAATATATATTATATATGATTGAAATTCACCAGTTTTATAGTCTGGTGTCCTGTTTCACATTGCTGTATTGAAAAATGTACTTTTAAGATTACTTAAGAATGATATGCACCATTATGATTTTATGTCCACCAATTATTTTTATACGGTTTAATACAAAAGAACTTTTTATCTTTTAGAAAAAATGCCTTGTTTTCTATTTATTTTATATAGCTTCATTATGATTAGATAGAATATCAACTGTCTTACTAAAGCTCTCATACCTGTCCTTGCTGACAGGTTAGAAGGGTCCTTAGCTTTGCCTTGGTTCCCTCCTTTGTTCCCCTTGACACTGCAATCACTGTGAAATCTAATTCATGATACGATACAAGAAGGTCATTGAGTAACACTCAAGAGTTTTTCATACTCAGGTTGTGCATTTTGCTGTTATTTTTAATGTCAGCATGAAACTTTAAAAAGCACAAGAGCTTCCTCTTCTGACATAATATATTTACTGAAGTCTACCTTTGAGAAGTAGGAACTTTTAAATGTTTATTCAAAACATCTTGTGATTATACTAGCACTATTCAAAGTTTATATCCTATTATACTCTTAAATATATTTTTAATGTTCACTTTATATTTATAGAAGTGTATATACAGATTTTTACAAATATATATATACATGATCATATGAATTGCTATTTTAAGTTTACTTACAAATCTAGTATTTTTTAGTCACTAATGGTTTCATTTCCAATAAGTTGTCAATAGGTAAATAACAGTGATATATGCAATATAATTATAATAGATGTAAATAAATTATTGCCATAGTATATATTTGTTTCAGGAAAAATTTCTGCTCTTTCATTACCACAAGGTGATTTACAAAGTATCTTGTGAGGAGCCTAGATTATAGGTACATACCTGTAATCCTCTCACTTAGGAGGCTTGTTAGGTGCTGGCCAGTCAGCACTGCATAGCAAGACTTAGTCTCAAAACAACAATTAAAAAGCTAATAATTTTTAATACATTACTGAGGTATATATGAGTTCTTGAATCTATATGTGGTTTTGCTCCAATATTTATCTTTAATAGCCTATTGTCTACATCTGCTAATATAAAGATACTTCTAAAATTAGAAATCTGCTATAAAGTTTATCATGTGTAATGCTACTATTGTATTGTTAATATTTATTCTTTTCCTAATTTTATATGTGTCTCATTATGGTTATTTTCTAACTCTATGTAAATACAATTAATAGAATTTATAATATAATATTTAAAGGTAGGCTTGGTTGCTTTTTTTGTTTTTGTTTTTGTTTTTTTTAAGAAATGTAATTGTAATTCAATACTTGCCTGGGTTCAATCATCAACACTACAAAGAGAACAGTAATATAGGCATAGAAAAATCCCAGTGTATGCACATTGCTATATCGTCCTGTTTGTTCCATAGGAAATATTTCATCACAGTATTGACATTCAACAGGAAATACAGAGCAGGATCTTTTCATTTAGAAATAATACTTTTTAATATGGAAATTGAAATACAGTTTATTTTCTTTAAAACTGTATCTTTAGTGCCAGTCTCTCCTCTCTACTAAAAATAGGCCTTTTTTTTTCTGCCGCTAGCATTGATATGTCACAGAATAGTGCTGGCCTAGCAAATCCGGAAAGATATTTTATTTTGTACTGTGGTTTGCTAAAATCTTGTAAGCATTGTTTCATATACTATAGTACTGCATCTCTCAAATTTGGAGGTGTGAAAGACAAAAATTCAGTTAATTTCCTGATCCTGTTGGGTTTTTTTCCTTCTCAAATTTATTTTAAATATCAGTGTTTAAAATTGAATGGTTTCTTTAGTATTATTAGTATTAGCTATTATTTTAATTATATATTCATAATTGGAAATCTTGTAGACTTGCTCCAAAAAGTCTTAGTAAGGTTATGAAAGTGGTAATAGACTATATTTTGTTTATTTTCTTTTCCTATTCAATTTTTTAGGAACCTAAAACTAATACTGATGACTTTTTCAAAGACATGAACTCCTGCTGCCCACAGGAAGCAACAATGCAGGAACGCGATCACCCGTTCTTGAGAGGCGGGCCAGGGATGTACAAGGTAGTGAAGACGGGGCCTTCAGGTCACAACGTCAGAAGCTGCCCTAACCTTAGAGGTATCCCAATTGGAATGTTAGTTCTGGGAAACAAAGTCAAAGCAGTGGGAGAGGTATGGACTCTTGTAGCTTCATGACTTTATGATACTCACTTTTATTGTGATATAACCAAGCATCACTTTCTTCCAGATTGTCATTTCCATCTCAGGTTCTTAAATGTTCATGTTGTTGACTTTTACTAGGTTTGGAAACACTAATATAATTTTCTGTGCTTTATAAAAATGATTCTCATAAATATCTTGTGAAAACAATATTTGCATTGTTTATATTAACATGTAAGTTGTATTGTATATATAAATGCTCCGCATTTGGATTTAGCTTTTCATTTTTCTAACTGTGTATTATGGGTTGTCAGCACTTAAAACATTTTCTATGAATCGGTACAGAGACGTGACCCTTCAAAAGTGTTCGTTTCTTTGTTCCCATTCACAGGTCTCACTGAAGTCCTGAGCAAATAAGATTATTCTTTAGACCACTGTGGCATTTGCCTCCACAGATAAGCTTGAAGATGTAGTGTGTCATGCTATTTCTCAGGGTCAGGGTCATTTCAGATTACACTGTAGGCACCAGTAACCTAGGAATGCTACCCATCCTTCCTTAGGACATTTTAGGTCTAAAAAGTAAGCCTTGGGCTTTAGGCATACTTGAAATTCTACAGAGATGACCTTTGTGCTTTAAAGATATTATTTTAATTAAAGGCTTACATAAACAGTATTTCACAGATGTTTTAAATTCTGTCTTACCTCAGGCTGTGGTCTTAATTTCAGAAACTAATTTCACAGTAGGAATATGATGAAATCATTACATTGTTCAGAAACACTTAAGCTTTTATTGGTTTTCAACCTGGGTGCCCTGAAAGAGTTAAGTCAATCAATCGTGCTTTCTGTTATGTACCAGGTAACCAATCCTGAAGGTACATGGGTGCAGCTGGATAAGAACAGCATGGTAGAGTTCTGTGAGAGTGATGAAGGAGAGGCATGGTCCTTAGCTAGAGACAGAGGCGGAAACCAGTACCTACGGCATGAAGACGGCAAGTTGGCTTCAATTTGTGATTTGTTTTCATTAACCCTTTAGTATACCTATGTTTTATGTTTATTGCATTATCTTTTCCTTAAAGAGGCTTTCCAGTGTTTATTTTTTAAGTAAAAGAAAATCTAAAAATTTAAACATCTTACAGCTAACAAAATTGACTTGTAAAATACCTGAGTACTAAATGAATGTCCATAAAAATACTGAGAGCAGAGTTATGTCTTTGTTTAAAATTAGAACAGCTTGCTTTTTCATTACTAACATTGGCTTGTATGCCTCACTCTTCACTGCAAGTCTGGGCCTGAAGTTTTACTACTGCCATGAGCTGGAAGTACAGTTTTCAAACTAATTTCAGTATTATGTGAGGAAATCACATTTAGCTGAATTTTCTCTGAAGAAAGGAATGTTGAATAAATGCAAAGCATCTTTGTGCGTCTCTGTTGTTGTCTTTGAGCTAGCTTTCAGTGCTGTTGTCAACATTGATATCACCGAGATTCCTGTCTTAACCCCTTTTGTTTTTGCTGATGGTGACAAACTTTTATTTCTCAGTATCTTTAAACCAAGATGCTGAGTCTCTTGTCGATAGGCTATCTTTATATCCCAATTTGTAAATAATTCTGATACTTACTAGCTAGCTCATTATAGTCTTATGTAAATGCAAGCTAGTTTAAAACATCATAGGTATGATATCAAAATACAGTTTCACATATATATTCATATATATAGATATATAGTCTTTATTCTTAATTTAGTGTCCAGTTTATTTTTATAGTGCCCATGTGTAGATTGTTTGCAATAAGATTTACTTATCCAGAAATACACTCAGTAATAAGAGGGGGCCACTTAAAAGTATATATCCAGTTTTTGTATTTTCCCTGTTGATTAACAAAAGCAATAATTTATAATATGCCTTGATCTGTTAAGCTGGTCTGACTGAGAGCCAGATTTAGCTCAGATCTTCCTGAGGGATTACTTTAAATCAAACCAAAACTCTTTCTTAGGATTTTCTCTGATATATGAATAGGGAACAACACGGACAAAATTTAACTTTATAGCTGTGACTTTCATTGTAGAACAAGTTCTTCTGGATCAGAATTCTCAGCCTCCTCCTCCAAGTCCTTTCTCAGTACAAGCTTTCAATAAAGGGGCGAGCTGCAGTGCCCAAGGATTTGACTACGGCCTCGGAAATAACAAAGGTAGGCCTCTGAGAGTGAGTCTCCTCCTGCCGAGACTTCAGGAAAGTTTTGTTACTTTATACTCATTTTTTCCTTCCCACATACTGTCATTAAAATGTGTTCATACTAGACTAAGACTCAAAGTGCTTACCAGGGGTTCTTTTTCACAATATTGTATCATAGCAATTTCTGCCTAAGTTTCCTGGACTTCTTACTCATATTGATTCTGTTTTAAAGGCACTCCTTCTGAACTTGTATTCTAGAGACCTAAATCACGACATCTAGTAAATAATTTGTAACATGACCTGTTACTAGGAGAGAAATGCAAATGAGCAACAATGAATTTCCTTAAGCAGTTCATTAAATTTACTCTTAGGAACGTTGTATATGAGCTTCATGAGTTGCATGTGGTTTGAATCTCTAACTGTTAGATTACAGTTATATAAAATATTCCATTTGAACATAGTATGAATAATGAACTAGAAATTTGTAAAACTGAAACTACTAAAGTATTTTAATATAAAATATATACAACTGTTTATACATTAATGAACAGGTGAACATCATGGAGAATCTAAAGAATTCTTCTATGATAGTTTGCTCCTGAAATTTGTTCAAAATTGCCCTTCTGAGTAAATTCAGATATATTCTTTCTAATGCACCTAACCTTGGTTCCTTGAAAATTTGCAATATTGTGAGAAGGCAGCCACCCACTGAGGAATAGGGGAGGAGGGTTGACAAGGAAGTAGTTTGACTTTTAAAGTTTATTTTAGCCAGATATAGTGTCTTAGTCCAGTAAGTTCAGCACCAGAGAGAGACAGAATGCCAGCCTAGGCTATATAGTTGACTGTAGGTCAGGCTAGGCTACATACATATCAAGACTGTATCTCCAAAACAAACAAACAAACACTGGTTTTAAAAATTGTATTTATCTATCTGACTTGCAGTTTTTTAAAAATTAATAATGAAATACAAAGTTGCATTGACTTATGATAAAGCCACATTTATAATTAGTTTCATTAATGTCCACAGGCTTTCCTTTCCTGTCTTGGCTGAGTCACTTTCACAGGCTTGTACAACTTCTATTTACTCTTATCTCTGTTAACTTACAGAGAAGGTGCTAGCTGGGTTCTCTTAATGTTCCGTTTTCTCTATTGTTGTCAACTCTTAAATGAGAATGTCACTGTTTGCTTACTGCCACTGATCCTAAGGAACAATGTGTCCAAATCCGTGCTTATTTTAACGTGTGCTTTCCCTGTGAGCCTGTCACTGTTACCCTGCTGACTGCTCTCACAATAACTCAGTCTTTAAAATTGAATGAAATTCAATCAAGCAATGTAAAAATAAAATCACTTTTTAAGAAATATGTGTTGCTATAAGCATTTATTGAATGGAAATAAAAAGTACTTTTAAAGTGTTTTTGTAAATATTGTTTGAAAATAACATACATTTAGGAATCTATGTGTATCTACTGAGAAACTATTACAGAGGTTGAATTGATGAAATGTGTCTGAGTGCTATTTAACTGTTTTCTCTTGGTTTTTTTTTTTTACTGCACAAAATTAAGAAATTTCTTGCAAAAGTATTTTGATTTAGAACAACTCAAACAATTCTTCAAAAACTAAAATATTTTCTGGAATCTGAAGTGTTTTTTTAAAAAAGAAAAATTCAGTCAGTACTTATGTAATTTAAATGCATTATTCCATATAAATCTGTACCACGTGGCAGCTCAATTGAGATTTTTTCTTTAATTGAGTAAATATAACCGGAAATGCACTGTTAGTTTCTTCATCGACCTGACTGAAAGCTTTCTTCTAAAGTATTTGAAATGCACAAGTTTTCACAAATATAGTTTTTCATCTAATTACATTATTTCTGTCCTTAAGCTAGTTTATTAATATCCTTCATATTTAGTTATAAGGAAAAATACAGATCAAATTAGATAACTCATTCAGTTTTTTGTATTATAGGAGTTATAAGATTTAGCAAAAGAATTCCTGCTTTTGCAAAAAATACAGTTTCCTTAGCAGAAATCATTTCTAGAAGAATGTGTTGACTTATGACTGTGATGTAGTTGTATTGCTGAGTTGAGTTGGAAATATACTTTCTCTCTGTTGAGTATACGTTTTAAGAAAATAAAGTTCGGAAGTGCATATTTCTTGCATGAAATATTCTGCAGAGGAAGGAGGATGGCATTAGTTCTTACTGAGCACCATGGGATAAATACCTTTTACCGTACCAAGATCTTCATTCCTCTCTGTCTTGTTCTTTCTCTCAACGCGGTATTAATAAACTTATAGTTATATGTATATATATATAATCCTCACAGATCCTTTATCTGTCATAAATAATAGGGAAAATTACATATGAATTTTAGTTAGATTTGCTTCTGTTGACTACTATATAGGACTGGTGGAGTGTGTCCATTGAACACCTCACAGCAACTAGCATGTAGGATCAGATCCCTAATGTGAGGGCAGTGATCACCAGCTTTCCCTTCTGACTTGGCAGAGCTTTATCTACTGTTAATGTACTTGACTGTTGTAAAAGCACCATTTACTTTACCATTTTGGATGTTGTAAGTAACAAGTTGTAGTTTTGACTGTTTTGCCCACTGCAGGTGATCAACTGAGTGCCATATTGAATTCTATTCAGTCACGGCCCAATCTCCCAGCTCCTTCCATCTTTGATCAAGCTGCAAAACCTCCCTCTTCCCTAGTCCACAGCCCATTTGTGTTCGGACAGCCCCTTTCCTTCCAGCAGCGTCAGCTTCAGAGTAAGTCTGTCAGCCTTCCTGCCTCCTCAAGCCTTTCTGAAGCTTGTCTCTAGTTACTGGTCAGCCTATTAGCCATGACCTCAACTGACTGCTTTTACTTAAGCAGTATGGGTGGTGTTATCCCACCCATATTTTTGAAGTATTTAAACTGTTCAGAGCTAAGATGTTCTGCAGCTAAGACATTTGTTTTAATTAAATATTTATAAATTAAGTAGAGTTACTAAATCTGACCATCGTTCTATTTTAATTCTAGTAAATTCATGCTATAAAACATGTTCAGAAAGACATTTTTTATTTCATTTTTTTAATATGCATGGTTTTAGTAAGCATTAATTATAGTAGTAACTTCCATTGTTTCATTGAATTTTTGTTATTTGCTACAAACCCAGAAAGAATAAACCTGTTTTGCTATGGCAGTTAGGTGAAAAGGGAGGTACTGGTTTGTTTGTTCTACATGAACTTGATATCCATGAGCTGTAAAGCAGTTTGGAGTTCCACAGTTTCTTTAAGTTGTCATCTCCTCACCACCTTTGTCTTTTGTCCCTCATGCCTTATCTTGGTCATTTGATTCCAGTTTTACAGTCTAGGGCACCTCTAGCCTTTACTTAACCATAACAATGACCTACACTGGTTTAAAACATAAACTCAAACAAATCAGACTTAACCGAGTGTTCATTTCTCTTAAAAACCTCCTGAGCCTTTCCACAGAAATAAACTGCACTCTGACAACAATAGATTCTTTTGGCATTCCAATTCTCCTGTTGTCTGATTAAACGCACTGACTGAGTACAATGTCTATGGAAGCCTCACTTTCCAGCTCCTTTGTTTTGGTTGTTTTGGTTTGTTTGTTTGAGGAGATGCCTAGAATTCACCTCTGAGTGTTGTGTGTACCTCAATGTATGGACCCATTATGTGGTCCTCTTACATGACCTCTCCACTTACACTGCATTCACAGTTAAGCCTGAGTAACTATGTTACAGCAAGACTTTAGTAACTATTGTTAGGATTACTGAAGAGAATACTCGAGATTCTAGGCAAAAATTATATTATTCATTGTTGTAGTATTATCAACATAAATTAAAGACGATACAAGAATGTGACCCTTCATGGGTTTATATTATATAACAAGCATGTTTAATAAAAGTGCTTTGGACATGCAATTACTATCATTCTCTACATTATTGACATGTCTATTCTCTTAAGACTCTCAAGGAAATAGACTAGTTCGAGATACTTGTTTTTTCCTGTCTATGATAAGCAGTTTTTCAGAAGAATGAAAGCAAAGTGAAGACTTAGTCTTGACTTATTAATTCTATGAATTACCAGCTGTTTTACCATTACATGTGCTCTGGTTGCAGGATGTTCTAAAGGGGAAAAACAATACAGTCAGGTGAAAAAATCCTTATTATAGAAATTCAAATTCATTCAAATTTGATTGTAATAAGATAAATTTGCCTAATAATGATACCATATGTTGGGCTACGGATGGGTGTTTGTTTATGATAAAACACTTGCCTTTTCTGTGTAAGGCCCTGTAGTCTCCCCATGAAGAAAGATAACAGTAAATTTGATTTATCCAGCTATGCTGTAGTTGCAAATCTTTTTATGCCAGTATAATTTCATACACATTATGTGTGTCATTGGTACCACCAATTCTTTTTTTTTTGTATTTAATTTTTTGTTGTTGTTTATTCACTTTATGCTCACTGACCCTCCCAGTCATCTCTCCCACAATCCTTCCCTCATTCCTCCTCTTCTACTCTGAGTGGGTGGGGGCCCCTGGGGATTCTCCCTCCCTGGTACTTCACGTCTATGCAAGGCTAGGTGCTTCCTCTCCCACTGAGGCCAGAAAAGGCAGTCCAGCTAGAAGAACATAGCCCACAGACAGGCAACAGCTTTTAGGATAGCCCCCTTCCCAGTTGTTCAGGATCCACATGAAGGCCAAGCTGCACATCTGCTACATGTGTTCTGGGAGGCCTAGGTCCAGCCGGTGTGTGCTCTTTGGTTGGTGGTTCAGACTCTGAGAGCCCCAAGTGTCCAGGTTAGTTGACTGTTGGTCTTCCTGTGGAGTTCCTATCCCTTTCAGAGCCCTCAATCCTTCCTCCTATTCTTCCTTAAGAGTCTCCAAGTTCCATCCACTGTTTGGCTGTGGGTGTCTGTATCTGTCTGAGTCAGCTGCTGGATGGAACCTCTCAGAGGACAACATGTTCCTGTCTGCAAGCATAACAAGATATCATTAGTAGTGTCAAGAGCTGGTGCTTGCCTGAGGGAAGGGTCTCAAGTCAGGCCTGTTATTGGTTGGCCATTCGCTCAGTCTCTGCTCCATCCTGTGTTTCTTATAGACAGGATATATTTTGGGTTGAAAGTTTTGTGGGTGTGTTGTTGTGCTCCACTGGGGTTCCTGCCTGGTTACAGGAGGTGGCCTCTTCAGGTTCCATATCCCCAGTGTTGTGAGTCACAGCTAAAGTCACCTCCATTGATTCTTGATTGCCTACCCTATCCCAGTTCTCTGTGTCGTCCTGGAGATGCCCTGCACCTCCTCACCTCTGTCAGTTGCAGATTTCCATCCATTTGCATGGCCATCCAGCCATCTCTCCTCATTTCCCACACCTGATCCTGAGCCCCTTAGTCCCCTTCCCATCCCCCTCTCCCCTGTTTCCTCCCTCCATCTGCCTCTTATAATCATTTTGTTCCCCTTCTAAGTGAGATTCAAGCTTCTTTGCTTGGGCCTTCCTTCTCATTTAGCTTCTTTGGGTCTCTAGAGTGTAGCACGGGTATCCAGTATTTTATGACTAATATCTACTTATAAGTGAGTACATGTGGTGAATGTCCTTTGGGGACTAGGTTATCTCACTCAGGATGATATTCTCAAGTTCCATCTATTTGCCTGCAAAATTCATTATATCTTGTGGAGTAGAGAGATAAACAGAGAATTCTCAACAGAGGATGACTGAGAAGCACTTAAAGAAGTGTTCAAAGCCCTTAGTCATCAGGGAAATGCAAATCAAAACAACTCTGAGGTTCCATCTTACACCCATCAGAATGGCCAAGATCAAAAGCTCAAGAGCCAGCACATGCTGGGGAGGTGTGGAGCAAGGGGAGCACTCCTCCATGGCTGGTGGGAGTGCAAACTTGTTCAACCTCTTTGGAAATCAGTTTTGGGGTTTCTCAGAAAATTGCAAATAGTTCTTTCTCGAGATCCAGCTATACCAATCCTGGGTATATATGCAAAGATGCTACACCATATCACAAGAACATTCAATCAGCTGTGTTCATAGCACCTTTATTCTTAATAGCCAGAAACTAGAAACAACTTAGATATCTTTCAACTGAAGAATGAATAAAAAAAAAAATGTGGTACGTCTACACAATGGAATACTCAACTAGTAAAAACAAAGACATCATGAATTTTTCAGGTACCACTAATTCTTTACCACCACCTTACAGCAAATTTGAACCATGGCCTAGATAGATTGTAGGATGTATTCTAAGTTATTGCTTTCTTGTATCCTACAATAGGAGGTTCTTAGATCATTTTCCAATCCACACAGTCTCAGCAGAGTATCACTAAACTCTGTCTTCCAAATTCCAGAAATCAGAAGTCTCTTTAGCATAACATTGAGGAAATATGGGACTAAAATATAGTCTTAATATTTGAAAATAATTTATTCTTATTTTTCATATCATGTTAGGAAAGTCAGTATAATAAGTATTTATTAATACCAGAGCTTTATTGCCATGTATCCCACTATGTTTTGTCTTGCTATATACTGTATTGTATTTAAACGAGACATTCTTGTTCTCACTACCAAGTGAGGATTATCTTATGGTTTTATGTTAATAAAGTAAAATATTATTTCAATGACCATACTCACCATTTTAACCTGTACTGACAGCAACACTATGCAGTAACCATACTGTATTTCAGCACTTTAATGTATCCTTATCTGAAATCATACTCTCTCTGATTGACGAGTAAAACACACATAGAGAGTGACTAAACGGTTTTCCCTAGACGGCTGCACATTGCTGCTGAGGACAGATGCCATGCTTTGTCTTTACTCTGTCTTTATAAATACTACACAGCCTATTCTTTAAGGAACACTTAAAAGTTCTATTTAGACAAATTGACTCCTTTCTTTTTATAACTTTACTTTTTATGTATTGCAGTAGAATAAAGGAAAAAATAACAAACAATTTCCTAACTGTTGTAGCTCAGGTTTTCAGTTAACTAGACAAAATCAACAGACAAACAAAGTGCCCACATGTTAGGTTTAGCATTTCTCTTAGCTTTATTTTTAGTACTTTCTGGGATGTTTGCTTTCACTCTTATTCTTTTTTTGCATAGTTTTTCACTGCTTTAGAATTGAAAGTAATCTATACATTAATTTAATCATTTTATATGTGTGTGGGTTTTGCGCATACTTGTTTCTGTCTGTGTCTGTGTGCACACACATATGGGCGCCTATGTGTGGAGGCTAGAGGCCAACATCTGGCTGCTTTTTGAGCCAAGGTCTCTGATTAAGCCAGGAACCAGCTTACTGACTGTGCTCGGTTCTCTGACCAGAGGGTTGAGGGATCAGCCTGTCTGCCTCCTCAGAGCTGGGTTTACAGACATGCACCCCAGCCCCAAGGTTTTACAGGCTGGGATCTAAACCTCATGCTTCCACAACGGACATTTTCCCCACTCGCTCACCTCTCAAGCCCTCAAATTGATAATTTGTTAATTGTCAGAATTAGTTTATGTCAAAATTATTTTAAATAGTATGTAAATACTCTTTTATGCAATAGAAAATTGTGCAAATAATAATTCTATTATAGAATGATTGTTTTAGAAGAATAATATAACAGATTTCTCTTGTGCGTGTATGCCAAGTTTAGGATTTTTCTCTACTATTCTACAGTTAGTAACTTTAAGCTTATGGAATTTGAAAAACTAATAAGTGCTGCCAGGCAGTGGTGGCGCACGCCTTTAATCCCAGCACTCTAGAGGCAGAGGCAGGCGGATTTCTGAGTTTGAGGCCAGCCTGGTCTACAGAGTGAGTTCCAGGACAGCCAGGGCTACACAGAGAAACCCTGTCTCAGAAAAAACAAAAACAAAAAAGAAAAAGGGAAAAAAAAAGAAATAAGTACTTTAGGAATATGGTTCCAGTGAGCAAAACTGAGAAGGATCAACTATGAGTGAGGATATTACATTCCTAAAATAGTAACCATGTTTTGCTTTGGATTGGTTTTTGTTTGCGTGCTTGATTTTAAGACAGTGTTTCACTGTGTAGTCCAGGCTAGCCCAGGACTCACTTTGTAGATGAGGCTAGCCTTGAACTCACAGAGCTCTGCCTACTTATGCCTCCTACTTTCTTAGTATTGGTAGTGATAGTGTGTGCAGTGTGACTAAGATAATCTACACTCCTGAAGTGCTCATTCAGTGCAGTAATTTCCATTATATTGTCCTTCCTAAAATTTCATTTTCAGTTCTCTCAGTGTTACCTAATAGGAACCTAGAAAACCATTGACAGTGTCGCACCTTGATGCTAGCACATAATAGGAAATTTAAAAATAGGATGCAAAAAGTGAATTTAATAATACATTTTTCTTTTTCTAAAATAAGTGCTCAACCTGGGTTTTATTTCATACACATGTAACATTATATTAGAACACTTGAAAATTTTCTGTCAGAATCCACGGAGAATCATTCTCTTGTTATAACTCTCTAATAGGTTACATATTTCTGACAGTGAAATTTAACATTTTTTAGTCACTGTTTAATTGTTGACTTACTTTAAATAATAATTTTATGCCATTTTTTCAGTTCTGAGAACCTGCACTTTTGTGTATTTACCACAAGAGGGCAATAGATGCCCTGATTTCTTTGAGTGTGGTATCAGGAATGGTCCAGAAATTATGCATTCAGACCCAAACCACAAGTTTTTAGAATGCTTTACTTACTAAAATTTGAAAGTTTTACTGATTACTTATTTTTAGTACATGGATAATAAATTCAAAGTTCAGTTTTTGTGACAGTAAATAAAGTGATCAGGGAATCTGATACTGGGAATTTAAAACAAAGAAATGAAAGAAGTAAAGACATGCTAGTACAGAGAAAATGTTGTTTTAAGGGTGAGTTTTCGTTAGAGTGGTTGTGACACAGGACTGGCTGTGAGGGACTCGTGACACCCACAGCAGCAAGGTTTGAGAGGGGCGTCCATGAGGGACAGGGACATGAGTTTCAGGTAGCACTGCAGAGAAACCAGATTGTTCTTTCATTATTTTTACTGTTACTATCTTTAGTGAAGTATTTAATGTCCAAAAGATAGTTCATGTTGTAGAAATGAATTAAATGATTAGTCTCACCTGTAGAATTTAATTATTTTTAAAAGTGCCTTTTTAATGTTCATAAAATATTTTTTCCCATTGACCCTATCTTTTGTGAACAGTCTCAGTATGTCCCTAGTCACACTTTATTTCCTTTAGTCATTTAACAGTATGCTTTTCTGACCCTGAGAAAATGTCATTATTTATTCAGAATGATACATAGCAATGCAGCCTGGAAAACATTTACAGGTGTTTGTCCTCACACTTAAGACATGTTGTCTCACACATACGCTGTACTTCCTCACACTGTAGTCTATGGATGAGAACTTCAGGGTAGACATTCTTTGGAGTTCTCACCCCACCTGTCTTCCATCGGAGGATAAGCCTGGTTCCTACAGACCGTGGAAGCCTGCCAGGAGGGAGATAACGCCACAGCCGACAGCTGATTGCGTGCAGCGGCTGCCACTTTCTAGTCTGACTCTTCGTGTTGGTTCCTGTTTACACTGCAGTTGAACCTAGGCCCTTGAGGCTGCCCGACGGACTCTCTAACACTGAGCCATCTTCCCATCTCTAGCTTAGGTCTTGAAGAAGAAAAGAACATCAGGCGCACCACCCTCCTAACATTCTCGACAGTGGCTACAAACTGCAGCTAAGATTTAAATGCATAAGAATCTCTGCAGCTCCTTCTGATTTTCATAGATTTATGCAAAAAGAAAAACATTCAAAAGTAAAGCGTGAAGTTTTAGTTTATGGTAGGTTTATCACACTGTCTCTGTCAACTTTCCATTTTTGATTGAACCCTTGGTGTGAGCTTTCCTTCTGAGCCCTAGGACATTCTCTGATTTGTGTAAGCTTTGACAGCTTTGTACGTTACACTCCTAGAGACTTATTTACCTGGTGAATATGTTCTCTTGTTGGCTCTTCATTTCTACTCTCATTTTGTTTGTTTGTTTGTTTGTTTTGTTTTTTGTACCCTTCCCAGAAGTGTGCATGGTTTTGCACCTGTGGGTCCAACTCCCTGGTGGCCTTAAGCAGTGCTGGAGTACATGATAATAACATCCATGTCTTTTGATACGTGGCTTTATCTTTTCATTCTGTCTCACCCTTCATACAAGTGCCATAAGAGTTAGGACTTCTTTTTTATCATTATATTTTCGGTCTCTAGGGTGATTGCTGATATATAATACTCAATATTGTTTATTGAGGTTTTTTTTATTTGTATGTCATGTATTTTTAAATCATCTATAAGAATAAACCAGTCAAAAATATCACTCATGCTGTTCTAGATGTATATGTTATATGTAGGTTATTTTATTTGTGTGTATATGTATGTTGCTTGCTTGTGTGTGCATGAATGCATGCAGATACCTAAGTACAGCCAATTGTAGAGTCCAGGTGTCTTTCCTGAGTGTTGCCCTCCATTGATTATGTTGAAGCCAGGGTCTCTGACTGGAGCTGGAGCTCACGACTTCCTCTGGGCCAGCTGGTCACAGAGGCCCTGGCAACCTCTGTGTCCACCATCTCAGAGCTAGGGTTAGGGAGCACTCTGCGACCTCCACATTCTGTGTTGGCATAGAGATTCACACTTAGGCCTCATGCCTATGTAGCAAACCCTTTTCCCACAGAGCCACGGCCCTATCTCCCTAGATTTTTATTTTCAAAAATGTTTTAAAAAGTTTTCTCATTACCAAAGTTTATTTCAGAGCTACTGATTAATTTTAATTGCCATCATTGCAATGTAGTGTTGGGGGTAGTGAACATTCAGCTTTTTTTTTTTTTTTTTTTTTTTTTAGTTTTTCTGCTTTAAGGTTTCTATTATTTACTACTGCAATGAAAATAAGTAAAATGTCTAACATGTCCCAATGAGTTTTAAATGTGCTTTATTTATGTCGTGAGACTTTTTGCCAACAGGATTTAATATCTTAGATAAGAAGTTCTATTACAAAAAAAATCACTAAATACTGGGGTTAACCTTAAGAAAAGTAGACAAATGTACATTTCAATATTGGGCCATCCTAAGATACACATTTTGGAAATAATAATAATAATAGTAATGAAACCATTCAGAAAACAAGGAGACAATAGTTAAACTACAAGTAACATTTCTTTCTCTACCATCATTGTTTCTATGTATAACCTTATTTGCAGGTAAGCAATCACAGGAACTTAAACTAAAGAAGTATTAATCTAAATAGAAATGCTCAAATTTGATCAATCAGATCTATAAGCCTTACTAATAACAATATATTTGGACACACTACACATGCAATTCATCTAAATACATTAATTTGACCTTTGTTTTAAATCTTAATTTTATATAAACTTTTGAAAACTTTTACAATCGTTTTAAGTAAGTGTATAATTGCATACCATTTGAAATGCTTTGATTTTGCTTGTGTTCTCTAAGCTTTTCTCCATTGAATCTGTGCTGCCTCTTTGCCAATGTTTTCCACTGTAGACTCTCCATCTCGCAACCTTGCTTCTCGTGAGCGCATTTACAAACCTTTGGGTGTAGCTGGGCCTGCCTCTGCTCTCTCATCTCTGTCTCACAAACTGCAGGGTGGGTATGCGTGCATCACGAGCATCTGGCCGCTCTCAGTGAATGGAGAAGGAGCCTGCAGATGTTCATTTCACTGCTGTCCTGTCTATCCCATTCCTGTTGTTAAATTAAGCTCTATCATTTTATTTAGAACTTTGTGTTTGAAATTATTTGTGATGTATCCATTTATATTATATTGTATTATAATTTATCCTTTTATGTGTGTTTATCATACCTGGGGTTCAGATATCATTCCTGTTAGTCTTTAGAGCTTTGTAAGGTCTTAGGAGTATAAAAAGGATTGCCAGAAGATGATATATGTGAATCATAAAACTTGGATAAATACAGTTTCTCATGGACAAGCTGGATCACAGACTTGTAGTGCTGTATGGGACCTGATTAAGTAGCCTACCATTCTAATTGTTATAGAAATATTTTTAAAAGCTTTTTTTTTTCTTTAGTGTGTCCTCTAAAAACTAGGACTATGTTTTATTTTGAATTGAGTTGATATCAATGTTGAGCACAGGAATTATTTTCCATCAGAATAATCAAGGACCCACTCAAATATACAAGTTATAATATTTAACTTATAGTTGATGCATGTTTCTGTTTTTTCACTTCTATATTCTTATGTTATATATTGGAATACATCTTGATACTACATCTGATAGTTCTTTTTCCCAGAAAAGCCATAGACATGCTGGACAGAACACTTTTCTATATGCATAGTTGCTTATCAATATTTAATGCTGAATTACCAGTTCTGAAAGACATTTGTGTTTTTCAATACATTAGGGGAAGAACTCATCCCAAATCTTTAAAGACTGTTCACATTTTAAATATAACTCACAGAATTTGAGTAGAAGATGTGCCATTGAATTGTGGCCATCATGATCACCTGCTCTGGCCTTCATTAGTTTCACCCAGAATTTTCACCAGGGACACTCCAAGAGAGAGGTGAATTTTGAAGCATCTTCATATATATTGTATCTAGTAAAATTCAGTTTCTCTCTTTAGTTTTTCTCTTTAGCTAGTTTTAAAACAATAGCCATCTTTTTTTTTATTTTATTTTTTTAATTTACATTCCAAATCACTTCCCCTTTCCCGTTTCCTCCCTCCCCGAAAGTCCCATAAGCCCCCTTCCCTCCCTCTTTTAAAACTTGATTAAAAAGAAGTAATACAGGCACATATGCACACACACACACTACCCCTTTCTATTATTTTAGTGACCTAATTTAAAATTTTAAATTTAGAAGTACTCAATGATTAACAGACACAGTTTCAAAATATTTAAAAGTATGCGCTTGGTCCTTTAGAGTATAGCAAATGCTTACTCAGATACTTTTGCCATAAAATAATCTTTAATTAAACGTAAGGAAACTTGCAGCCAAGTATGGCATCCTGTGTTCAATACCTGCAACCTACATGATGGAAAGAGAGAACAAACTCCTACAAATTGTCTTCTGACATCCAAACACACACACACACACACACACACACACACACACACACACACACACGGGGGGGGTATGAAACAAAAACATTAAGAAAGAAAGAAATATATAAATCGTAAATATAAAGTACAAGAAGGATTACAAATCAGATTCATATATGATATATTATTTAAAATATCAGGTCATGTAACCAAATAATATGCCGCATATTATGACATATCATTTACTAATATAGTATTACTTGTATCATATTCTAGCATGGTATCATATGCCCTGATTATAATTTGGCTAATAAAAATTAATGATTTAATGAATAAATCCTTCCTATTTAACATGTTCAGTAACATTTAATTTGGTTGACTATACAAAGTTTTTAGCTCATTCTTAGTAAGGATTCATAACAGGTTAAATTTTCTTTCCTACTAAAGTTTACATATTATGAACATAATTATGAAACCAAATTAACTTCTGCAGGTGAAAGTATGTGTTGTCCTATAATTTTAATGAAGTATTTGTTTATAATTTTTTTGTTATTTTGGGACATCAGCATGATAATTTTTAGTAACAATACATGCTGCAAAATTCTTTGAAAACCATATGAAAATCATAAACAAAAATTAGCTTACAATTTTACTGCTCCTAAAAATCTCTTTAAAAAACACCAAGACATATGTTCTTTAAAAGGATTCAGTTATGATTTGATAGATACATCTTGGGAAGAAATTCTCCGTAATTACTTATGCACTTGAATTCCAACAGTTATTTAACTGTTGTCACTTATGGAACTCAAGAAAATATCCCCTCTACTAGAGAAATGGTTTCTGACCCTCTCAGTATACACGTGTATACTAGTATACTAGTATAACTAGGAGAATCTTAGTTCTCCTAGTTAGCATTGACACTTGAAATTTTCATTATTTCTTTTTACAAGTGTGTTCTAATCACAAAATGTATTTTGAGAACATAAAGATATTAGCATATATATATATATATATATATATGCAACAGATGATGTCCCCAGTCCCTCACAGATTCTGTTATTAACCAACAACTGTGGGTGTGTACATTGTACAGCAATCCCAGCATTGTGGGTTCACATGCTCCTGGGATAAGTGTATTCACCACGCCATGTAAATCGCTCCTTAGGACACACCTGGAGCAGCTGTAGTTAATCTTACCTGAGCCCTTCTAATTAAGTAGGAATCCTAAAATCTAAGTTGCTCTTTTCTATGCATTAGAAAATTCAGTTAAAAATTAATTTTGAAAGGATTCTAAATACGAAATACACTTATTTATCTTGATTCTTCGCTATGGGTTGTGCAGCTCCTAAATTAAGTGTGTTAAAGGTAATTTAAAACCTTCCATCCCTTTCCTGAAAAACAGCAACAACCACACAAAACCCCTGTAACCCAAATGTAGCTTAAAATTAGTAGCCAGGGCTAGGCTGATGCCAATTCTACCAAATATAATGCATTTGTTTATCAATTTTGCTCTATACTAGTACTAGGTCAATAAGGTAAAACAAATAGCTGCTTAGACCCCTTGGGGACAATTTGGGAGTACTTGTTTGTAAGTTACTTCCAGTAATCTTAGTTCTCCTAGTTAGCATTGACACTTGCAATTTTCGTTATTTCTTTTTACAAGTGTGTTCTAATCACAAAATGTATTTTGAGAACATAAAAAAATTAGCATATAAGGACCAATAGCGAAACACAGGAGGGAGAGAGAGAGAGAGAGAGAGAGAGAGAGACAACAAAACCAACTTGCATGTTTAAGAAAGAGGAAAATTCATGATGGAGTAGAAATAGATAATGTTCAAAATACTTGTCAAAATACTTTTATTCTTTTAAAAGAACTACAGTTGTTTGCTACATATTGGGATGTTGCAGCTGAAGTATATATTTGTTGTACCACTGTGCTCTCCAAGGGCTATTCTGCCCTCCCATTTCACTACAAAATTATTTATCTTGATTCTAATCATACACAACAACTGCTATCACATCTGCTGTGATTGCTAGAGTGGATTCTCAAAGAGTCTGAATGTGTTGGATAGCAAAAAAAAACAAAAAACAAAAAAAAAAAGGAAGGAAAGAATTAAAAATGAGGAGTAAATGACACAAACTGGACCTGGATTATTTTCCAGAAGGAAGACAAATTCTGTAACACTTCTTGCTCAGATATACAGATAACTGCAGTGTGACTTCATAAATAGGCAAATCAGAACACTTCTCTGTAGTACCTACACTTACTCTCATTTCTTTTTTGTGAAGAGAGAGAAGAGGCTGCATGTATTACCAGTAACAAATTTCAATTCCTAGAACTTCTTTTCTAAACACATACATGGCATTGTATCTAGTTGTTTTTGCTTTTTCATGACACTTGAATCACTTGGATCAGATTGTTCTCCTTCTAAAACAGTCTTTGCACTATAAGCAAGAGTGGTTTTACAGTTGTTTGTTTAAGGAAGAAAAGTAATGCTAATCTGAACCACCAGCTAGGGACAAAGCCTGACTGTATTGCTTCAAAGAAAGCATAATACACAGAATAGAGAAATTAAGGGAAGGCCAGGATACCCAAACCAAATGATGTCTGTGTAGAGTTATCTAGGGATTTGCCTTAGAAAGAGGTTTTGGGTTTTTTGGTGGTTGTGGTTTGTTTCTGTTACTCACTAGGCATGAAGAGCCCATTTCAGACTTGTAGTACTCATGATGAAGATCCTATGGTTTCTTTTATATGTAGGGCCCTTCAGCTCCAAATTCTATCAGCTAAGCTACTAAGATCTTAAGATGAAAACTGGTTTCATATAACAGAGTGACTGGCCTACATGCTAATACACAACAGCTTTAGGATTTCCATACTTTATTAATGTCCTTGTAATCAAGACATTAAACTACAATGTCTCCTGGATGGAGCTCTTCACTAACCTAATTGTATTTATTTTTTACAATCGGATACAGTAATTATATAAGTTGAGTTTCTTTGTTCAACAAGACCTACACTGTTACCTTAAGTATGCTAAGTTTCCCTCTCCTGAATATCTTAACTTGATTATTTTGTATGGAGGATATATTTTTCAAAATTTAATTTTTAAAGTAGTTATTCTCTTTCTAGTCTCTTGCAGAATTTAAATTCTAATTAGATGCACAAGGGCTGTGGTTTATATATCACTAATAGCTCATCTGGGTGAATACATACTCTTTATTCAATCTGTTTTGCTTCTATAAACATATATTGAAGTAGCGTATGTAATGAAAGAGTAGAAATTTTATGGGAAATATTTTTATTCTTAATATGTTTTGTATATATAAGTAATTTAAATGTTGTAGCTTTTCTGTTTTAGTGTTTAGTATTTAAATTATCTTTACTTTGCATTTTATTAACAAGTTCACTATGAAATGGATCATGCAGGTGACCGAGGAACTATCTCAACATCTTCAAGACCAGTCTCTACATCAGGGAAGTCAGAGCTGCCCTCTAAGCAGGGCAGATCAGTTAAACCCGATGGGCGTGTGAGCCGGACTACTGCTGACCAGAAGAAGCCACGGGGGACAGATGGCTTATCTGCTAGTGAATCCCTCATGTTAAAATCTGATGCTGCAAAGTTGAGGTCAGACTCCCATAGTAGGTCACTGTCCCCTAACCATAACAGTCTGCAGACACTGAAGTCTGATGGGAGGATGTCTTCTGGCTTCAGGGCCGAATCCCCAGGACCAGGCTCTAGGTCATCCTCTCCTAAGCCCAAGACCCTGCCGACTCCCAGGTCTAGCCCATCTGGTGCTAGCTCTCCACGCTCCTCCTCACCGCAGGACAAAAATCTACCTCAGAAAAGCACAGCTCCTGCTAAGACAAAACTTGACCCACCTCGGGAACGTTCCAAGTCAGACTCATATACACTTGATCCAGATACCCTCCGTAAGAAGAAAATGCCCCTCACAGAGCCATTGAGGGGGCGGTCCACATCACCAAAACCAAAACCAGTAGTACCAAAGGATCCCAAAGACTCCCCAGGGTCTGAGAACAGAGCCCCTTCTCCCCATGTCGTACAGGAGAACCTCCACAGTGAGGTGGTTGAAGTCTGCACTTCAAGTACTTTAAAAACAAATAGTGTCACAGACAGCAGCTGCGATGACAGCAGTGATTTCAAGAGCGTGGATGAAGGTGCAAATAAAGTGCACTTCAGCATAGGAAAAGCACCGCTGAAAGATGAGCAGGAAATGAGAGCATCACCCAAAATAAGTCGGAAATGTGCTAATAGACACGCCAGGCCCAAAAAGGAAAAGTCTAACTTTCTTTTCAAAGGAGAGGGAGCCAAATCTTTAGAGCCAGCCAAGCAAGCCATGTCCCCATCGGTGGCTGAGTGCGCCCGAGCCGTCTTTGCCTCTTTTCTGTGGCATGAAGGCATAGTACACGATGCCATGGCTTGCTCGTCCTTCCTGAAATTTAATCCTGAACTTTCCAAAGAACATGCTCCTATAAGAAGTAGTTTGAATAGCCAACCACCCACAGAGGAAAAGGAAATCAAGTTAAAAAATAGACATTCATTGGAAATATCATCAGCTCTAAATATGTTTAACATTGCACCTCATGGACCAGATATATCCAAGATGGGTAGTGTCAACAAAAATAAGGTCCTATCTATGCTGAAGGAGCCACCTCTCCATGAGAAGTGCGAGGACGGAAAGTCAGAAGCCACTTTTGAAATGTCCATGCATCACCCAATGAAGTCTAAGTCTCCGCTTCCCTTAACGTTGCAACATTTAGTGGCTTTCTGGGAAGATATTTCTTTGGCTACAATCAAAGCTGCTTCCCAGAATATGATTTTTCCAAGTCCTGGTTCCTGTGCAGTCCTTAAAAAGAAAGAATGTGAGAAAGAGAATAAAAAAACAAAAAAAGAAAAAAAGAAAAAAGAAAAGACAGAAATTCGGCCAAGGGGCAATTTGTTTGGTGAAATGGCCCAGCTGGCAGTAGGAGGGCCAGAGAAAGATACCATCTGTGAGCTCTGTGGAGAATCCCATCCGTACCCAGTGACGTACCACATGAGACAAGCGCACCCCGGTAAGCCGTTTGTGCTAGATGTGTGTGTGTGTGTATGTGTATATATATATATATATATATGTATATGCCTTAGTCCTCAAAAGCTACATCACTTTCTTGTGAATTGTCCTCTGAACTATATCAAAGTACAGGGAAACAGTTGCCCAAATAAATAGAATCTTATGTCATTGACCACCTTGAATAGTTTACTTAAAGAGATAGAGAAATTCTAGTAATACTCTGATCACAAAATTTAAAGTTATTTACTTGGAATGTGGCAAATTTTGAAAAAAATTTAAAAGTATTTTATGTGTTTCCCAAAGGGTGACATGAAGGTCTTACACAATAGAAATAATGGCATGTCTAAACAAGAGAGCATAACTCTGTATTGGATCTTCTGATTTAGATTCCTGTTCAAAACTTACCAATTAAATGGATTATACGAATTGGGGTGGGGGATTTTCCTATGTAGGTGATACCAGTTGTTTTAGTTGCTATTTAGTTGTTAGGCAAATATTTTTATATACTAATATTCTAAAACGTACTTCATATATAATTGTTTTCTTCTTTTTTCACTTTGGTGTTAGAAACATTTGATTTCCAAAACATGCCATTCTTTTTTATGTGTATATTTTATTGGTATTCATAAGTAGATCTAAAGGTACACATCCCCTGTTTCTTAAATGAAATCATCTAAAAATAGAATATCTCAAGCAGTTTGAGCATCATCTGATTGATAATTTTTTAGCTCAGGCATGCTGTCTTTCTCTAACGTAGACACCTTTTAAACAATTGGGTACTTGCTCAGGATTTTAGTTTGAAAAGATGTACCTGCTGCTGATATAATAGCAGTAGTGAAGATCAAAGGCATTCAAAATGTTAAATATATGTCTTATGTTCATTTTTTTCAAGGTTGTGGCCGATATGCTGGTGGACAAGGATACAATAGTATTGGACATTTTTGTGGAGGATGGGCTGGTAACTGTGGTGATGGGGGAATGGGAGGAAGCACTTGGTACCTCGTATGCGATCGCTGTAGAGAAAAATACCTCCGTGAAAAACAGGCTGCTGCAAGAGAAAAGGTATTTTTATTCCATTCAGGCTATATTATTTATGATTTGGATTAGTTCTATGTAAGTGATATTAAAATTCAGCTTGTATAGCAAAAATAAAATACAAATTCAGTATTTGTTAAGTAATCTGTTTCTAATCTAACAGGTACAAATGGTATGTTGACAAATGTTTGTGATGTCATTCTTTATCATTGTCCTCCCGCACTACACATATGAGTGTCTCGCTGTTCTTTCTTGTCTGGTTTGCGTTCCTCCTCTTTCTCTCTTGTCTTTTCCTTAATACCCAATCATACTATAGAACTCATGGAAAGTTGAGATCATTCCTACTAATGACAAACCAAGTCAGAGACCTCTGCCAAAGCTTCCTTCTCTGCATGTCTCCTCCCAAGTTCCCGGTGGGTTTGTGGTTGTTTGTTTTAGTAATCACGATCATGATTGTAAAATACTTTTTCATTTCTTTTTTCTAGAAACAACAAAAGTTAAGAACGATCTTTTTAAATATACACAGGAAAGAGTCACTTCTCTTCTCTTTTTGGCCAGGTCAAACAATCGAGAAGAAAGCCAATGCAGGTAAAGACACCTCGTGCCTTGCCCACCATGGAAGCGCAGCAGGTGATCAAAGCCAACGCCCTCTTCCTGCTGTCCCTGAGCAGTGCGGCAGAGCCAAGCATCTTGTGTTACCATCCTGCAAAGCCATTCCAGTCCCAGCTGCCCATCGTGAAGGAAGGCGTTTCTGAGGACCTTCCTGTAAAAATGCCTTGTCTCTACTTACAGACATTAGCCAGGTAATAGGACTTTGTGGTGTTTAAGTCCCTTTGGGTTTACAGCTTCTGATGATTAATGGCATCCATAATTTAGTCAAAACTTGCTCGCATACCCACACTGTCAGATAGAGAGCAGGAAACGAACCTTCAGAATTGGCTTTTCTCCATTGCCCTGATTGACAGGACTGGGAGTATGGTGCACATTGGATGCTAGTGGGTACTTTGTCAACTTGTTCTGTTATGATTAATGCAAAACATATCGTAAAAAGAAAGACTTGCATTTTTTATTCTCTATTAGTTGACTTTAAGTCTACTAGTCAGAAATGCTGAAGAGAAAAGAAAAATGTTTCCTGTAGAAGTCTTCTTTATTCGTTCTTTTTACCCTTAAAAACCAGCTGAGTAACAAAGATACTGAAAAGAATATTAAAGTCCTAACTATATTCAACGGTGGTGGAAAGAGAGATACGTTGTTAACACCTTCACAGTGTCATGCTAGCTTTACTCAAAGTGAAGTGTGATAGGATACTGAAAGAACTGAGACAGTACTTGAGTCTTCCTCAGCAAATAATGAAATACTTCCCAGAGGGTCTGCCACTACCACTCCTGTGATTATTGAAGGACTGATAAATAGAAATTCATTGGGTGTGTGATGGGAGGGAAGCAATTTCTAGCAGAGTACAGTCAGATGAAATCTCATTCTATTTAACTGGCGATCTGGGGAACATAGAACTCAGTAGTTTGTGCTGATTCTTCTTCAGGCAGAGGCAATGAAGGAAGAATTTTAAACATGGGAAGAATCAACCTGGTTTTTAATTAAAAGGTCACAGTATGGAATGTGGAAACCATACAGAAATTGGACAGAGGATTTAACCTAAGTGGAGAAATGCTTGCTGACGGTGTTCTCATTTACTATACTGAGTTTGACTTACTGTCTACACACTTTTCCGTTGTATACTAACACTCTAAAATGGTCTTTTATATTCCAAAGGTAGATTTTTTTCCGTACTAGCTGATAAATGAATTCTGTATTTTGCCTGCTGTCATGACTTGCCAATCAGTCATTGCACTGAAAAGTGCCCCTTTTTTATGGCAAAGTTATAAAGCTTTTAATGTTTGTACTTGTTAAAATAGGAAAATTTAAAGGAAAGGAAAATGTGAAACATTCAAGACCAGGAGGAAATCATAAGGCATGCTAAATACAAACATATCTTGAGTTTCAATTAGACTACTATGTGCATTTAGGTTAACAATGTTTTATTCTGGTTTGAAAAAGAATGAATCACGCCAGGCTGGTGAGATGGTTCAGTGGATAAAGTTGCTTGCCACCAGACCTAACTAGGGCTGAGTCTGATTTCTTGGACCCACAGGATTGAAGGAGTAAAGTGTCTTTTACTAGTTGTCTTCTGACCTGCCCACATGTACCTTGGCATGTACTAGTAACCACACACACACACACACACACATATACACATGCACACACACACTAAATAAAGATGTGTAGCATTAAAATAGCAGTCAAATTATAAATCATGGAAGGAAAATTTGCCAGTATAACATAATTAAGGAATTTCAAGTCTTAGCTCTCTGCGGAATAGATACACCCTAACCAAATGAATGATTTTTACATTTATACTTTTCAAATTTTTCAAATCTGATAAATAATACAACCCAAAAAGTGACACCTATTTCAACAAACCATCAAGAAATGATACAAGTCTTCACTGTGACAGTTATGATAGAAAATGAGAAGAGAGAACAGGGTAAAAGGAGCCATGACTGGTATCCTAGGCACTAAATGACTAGTGCTGATTGAGGTGTGGGCCTTGTCCCGCACAGATATTCTCACCTAAGCACCTAGATAGTCAGTGGGATCATTCATCAAGCACCAGAAGATGGAGATATTCTTGAAACAAAAGAAAATGCGCTCCATTTCAGTTTGTAGAAAGTAATATCAGACTTTTATCTCTACCGATCTGCTTCTGTGATTATTTTAATACTTTTCCTTTATTTGTATATTCTTCATATACTGCTTTGCCTTTTTTAAAGGAGATTTAAAATGGAGAGGATCTATACTTCCACTGTACTCTGAAGTTGTTGGGTTTAATTTAATGCAGGCACCACCATGAAAATTTTGTGGGCTATCAAGATGACAACCTATTCCAGGATGAAATGAGATATCTGCGTTCAACATCTGTCCCTGCCCCATACATATCAGTAACTCCTGATGCAAGTCCCAATGTATTTGAAGAGCCAGAGAGCAATATGAAGTCTATGCCACCAAGGTACTTTAGTTCTGTCTTGGAGTGACGAGTGCTTTCTAGAGGAAAGGCTGAACTATAAAAACATGTTCTTGTAGTTCTTTAATGCAGCTCTCTGTCTCAGGAGGGTCACTGAGTCAGCCGTGCTAGCTGTTGGAGAGGGTGAAAAACGATGTATCAGAGTTCTTGATGGGAGGCAGACCACTGGGAAAGAAAAGATGAACTAGCAATTCAATCAAAGATTATACTAAAAAACAATTTTAGAAAAATATTATACTGAAGCTGATAACTTTGAGAGATGCATTGCATCAGAGTAGGGAAGGTTGACTTTAAGGCAGCACTTAGACCAACGATAAAAATGGCATAGAGCATCGATCATGAACCGTAAGCTTCTTAGATCGTTGTCTATGGCATCTTCTCACCAATATTAAACCAATCTGGAAGAAAATTCAACTAAAGGAAATGAAGAAAATTTCTCCAAGTAATTTATAGTTTAAAAAAAAGATGATTAAAATGATACATTGTGATGCTAAAATGGCAGACCAGCACTTTATAAAACTAAGGAAATAATTAGAAATTTATAGAAGGGTAGCTGCTGCAAATAAAGGAAAAGTTTCTGATATTACAATAGGTCAGGGGTCCCAAAATTAAGCAATACTGAAATAGAATGAGAATCTTTGGGGCTGGAGAGATGGCTCAGTGGTTAAGAGCACCATCTGCTGTTCTAGAGGTCCTGAATTCAATTCCCAGCAACCACGTGGTAGCTCATGACCATCTGTAATGAGATCTGATGCCCTCTTCTGGTGTGTCTGAAGAGAATCTTTTATGATAAATATTAATATATTAAGTTACTAAAACTCAGAACAACCAAACAACACCAAAAATAGGAATATTTCAATTATCTGAGCAAGGAAAACAAGTTGTCTTCCAAAAGGAAAGTTAGGTAGATTTCAAACTTTGTATCATAATTTTGAATGAGAAAAAAATTTTAAATGTCTTCTGAAGTATTAAAACAAATAAAATGTTACCTTAGAAGTTTACCTAAAGTCAGATATAAATATATTTGAATCAGATATACTTGAAAACAAAAAAACTTGAGAACCTAAGTACATGCGAGGCCATAATGTGGTCGCAGTGGCAGTGTTGTTTTTAAATTCTGTCCTATTACAAACCCAAGATTAACTATAAGTTAATGTAATAACATCAATGATTAATGAAAACCTCACCTTTTAATTGCACTCTGTTATAGCCATGCACTCTTTCAACAGCACTTCCTCTGGAGAAGTTAAAATCTCACTTATCCAAATTCAAGTATCTATAATGAATAAAGCATTTTATCTATCAATTTTCCTTATATAATGGACACTTCTCTCTATTTGTTGTATTTAGGATTATTCCTTCTTGGTTTTCCCCCCTCTGAATATCTTCAAACTTCAAATTTTAAGTTAGGAAGCTGGAGAGGTTAAGAGTTAAGAGCATCTGGCTATTATAAATAAGGCTGCTATGAACATAGTGGAGCATGTGTCCTGGCATTCCCCTACATCCAGTCTTTCCAGGACCAGGGGTCTCTCCTTCCATCTTCTTGGAAATCTATTGATATGTGAATTGTGTCTTGGGTATTCCAAGATTCTGGGTTAATATTCCCTTATCAGTGACTGCATACCATGTGTGTTCTTTTGTGATTGGGTTACCTCACTAAGGATGATATTTTCAAGTTCTGACCATTTGCCTAGGAATTTCATGAATTCATTGTTTTTAATTGCAGAGTAGTATTCCATTGTGTAAAATATACCACATCTTCTGAATCCATTCCTCCATTGAGGGACAGAGAAGCGAGAGGGGGTTGAATGGGGAACGGGGGAGGGAAGGGGGCTTTTGGGACTTTCGGGGAGGGAGGAAACGGGAAAGGGGAAATCATTTGGAATGTAAATAATAAAATATAGAAAATAATAAAAAAAAAAAGAGTTAAGAGCACTGGCTGTGTTTCTGGAGAACCCAGCTCTAGTTCCAGGCTCCCACCGTGTAGCCCACAGCCACCTATAGCTCCAATTCTGGTCGATCCCTCTTGCCCTCTTCTTGGCTCTGTAGGCACAGAGCACACACGTGATGCACATATATGCAGACAAAACAGTCATACACATGAAATAATCATACACGTTAAGAAAATGTCAGGACGTTTGTTACATTTTCTTCCTTCTCATTTGAAATACAAACAATTTAAGAAAAGTGTAAGTTTAAGATGTAGTTCTGAAATCATTCAGAATGTTACATTGTTGAAAAGGATTTTATGTTCCCTTAATGGATATGAGTGTTTGCCTGAATGTCTATACTTAATGCTGGTGGAGGCCACGTGGAATCAGATATCTAACTCACTGACAAAAGCAGTGTGACTGCACTTGTGCACTTGGTTCACACAAGGGTTTCCTCTGCTCTTTCCATATCCACAGTTTGGAAACTAGCCCCATCACCGACACTGACCTGGCTAAGAGAACTGTCTTCCAAAGGTCATACTCAGTTGTTGCTTCTGAATATGATAAGCAGCATTCCATTTTACCTGCACGAGTGAAAGCCATCCCGAGAAGAAGAGTCAACAGTGGGGACACTGGTAGGTATAGCAGCAGGGTGAATGATCAAAGCGCCAGACAGACAAACCAGCCAACCAGCTGATGGACGGATGAACAGAAGAAGCAAAGGCAGGGAAGGAGGGAGGGAGGGAGAGAGAGGGGGAAGGAAGGAAGGAAGGAAGGAAGGAAGGAAGAAAGAAAGAAAGAAAGAAAGAAAGAAAGAAAGAAAGAAAGAAAGAGAGAGAGAGAAAGAGAGAAAGAAAAGAAAAAAAGGAACGAACGAAAGGAAATTGTTTTCTTTGCAGATATTTTTTGAGATGTAATATCTGAAGGGAAAGCACTGCATTGGTGCATTAGTGTTAGTTTGAGATAAACTGTACTTTTATCTGACCCAGTCATGAAAGCACCTAATTTTTTTTATATCAGTTAGAATAGGTATTTAGATCAGAATTGACTTATAAAACCTTGGTAGGTGTCTGACCCCCACATATTACTATCACTATCCCTTCCACTAAGTATCATGAACCAGCAGGTCCAGTGTTCTTAAGCACTCAGTAATTTCTCACCATCCATAGAAGCATATAACTCCTACAGTCACCATGGTTCTGAGGAAATAGAAAACTTCAGAGATATGAATAACTCCTACTGGATTTTTTTTATGTAATCTGGACCAATTGCAATTTATGACCATTTTTTTCCTAAGCTTTATTCTTAGACCCTGTGTTACCCAGGCTTGCCCCAAACTGCACCTCTCTTTCCTCAGCCTCTCAGGTTCTTGGATTGAAGGACCATGTCCCCATATTGTTATGTTACTATTGAAGATCACCAGAAAAAAATATTGCTGAGCCCAGTAGACAATTTGTAGGTTTATTCAATAAATATTTTAGAGTTTGTATTGAGACACTGCCTTTGTTTCATTTCCTGTTGCTATGATAAAATACCTCAGCAAAAGCAACTTAATGAAGAGGGGTTTATTTGGCCCACAACTAATTAGGCTGGTCACATCACTTCTGCCGTCAGGAGCAGACAGGTTATTGATCCATGCGGGCTAGTGCTCAGTGCACTCTCTCCGTTTCATTCATTGCTGGGCTCAGCCCAGTAATAGTGCTGCTTCCATTCAGGGTCGGGCTTTCCAGTGAAACGAAGCCAGTAAAGAAAATCCCTCACAGGATGCCCTATGCCAACCTAATCCATTCCTCACTGAGACTCCCTTCCCAGGGACTGTGCCTGTTGACAGTTATAACTAACCATCTTTTTACATACTTTACATATATGCATAACATACTTTTACTCAGCCTTTTAGGAAGTTATGGACGTGAGGTGTATATTTCAGGTAGAATACAAGCTGCTTAGCTTTTACAGTGCTGCAGGAAATATGAACTTGAGATTCAATTTTTCACTCAAAACCTCCCTGTTCAGCATACTCTGTAGCTCTAAGAAAGTAAGACAGTTACAGGGTCTGGTTGCTTCCTTGCCACTAATTGAAATTGTTATGATTTGTGTGATGTGCAAAAGCAAAAGACTTTAAAGTGAATAAGCTAAGCCGGGCAGTGGTGGCGCATGCCTTTAATCCCAGCACTTGGGAGGCAGAGGCAGGCGGATTTCTGAGTTCGAGGCCAACCTGGTCTACAGAGTGAATTCCAGGTCAGCCAGAGCTATACAGAGAAACCCTGTCTCGAAAAAACAATAAATAAATAAATAAATAAATAAATAAATAAAGTGAATAAGCTGGATATGTTCAGTATTCAATACATTAATTGTATACTATCTATGAAGATTACTAACTTCTTTTTCTTTCTAGAAGTTGGGTCTTCCCTCTTGCGACATCCATCACCTGAGCTTTCCCGGCTCATATCAGCCCACAGCTCTCTTTCCAAAGGAGAACGAAATTTCCAGTGGCCAGTTTTAGCTTTTGTTATACAACATCATGATTTAGAAGGGCTTGAAATAGCCATGAAGCAGGCCTTAAGGAAGTCTGCTTGCCGTGTGTTTGCTATGGAGGTATGAATACTTTGGTGAAATTATTATCAATGCATTACACAAATACACAGTAATTCTATTTAATGATGATACTTTTTTAACAAAAAAATTACATCAAATTAAAGTCCTGTGCCTAATGGGGAAAAAAAGTGTTCACATCAAAATAAAAATTTAAAGTTTATGAACAAATTAATTTGGAATTTTACACATAAGTATGCCAAATCTTTATTTTTATACAACTTTATTACTTGAATATGAGGTTATCTTTTAAACAGTTTTGTTTTCAGGACATTTCAGTAGAATAAAATGTCATATCATGCAAAGAAGGTGATTAGGTCTTTTGAGTTAGAAATTTACCAATAGTAGCTTATCTAGGCTTCCATTTCCTGAAACAGAGAAGAAGTCTTTCCTAGACCTAGAGATAGTAAATGTTTCTTCTAGTAAACATGTACTTCTAATAAGAAGGTGGTAAATAGTTTGTTGCATACATTGTTGGAAATGATATAGTTAAGTAAATGGCTGTTTGTGTAGAATTTGGAAAACATTCTATATTAGTTGTAAATGCTGTTAGAAAAAAATGCCTAGAATAGAATAAATTGATACTAAAAGGAAATTTCATTGTATTTTGTAAACAGTATATTCTCGTTGCTTTTTTTTTTTTTTCATTAACAGCAGAATTGACTATTTCAGATTCAGTGCTTTTTCAGTGAAACAAGGGCCACATTTTCTAACATGTGTATCTTTAATAATTTTAAAACAACAACAACAAAACCCTATGTATTTTAACTCACATTTTTCTCTGTATTTTGTGCCTCGGTTTACTCAGGCATTCAACTGGCTTCTCTGTAATGTCATCCAAACAACGTCTCTGCATGACATTCTCTGGCACTTTGTGGCAGCACTGACTCCCTCTCCAGTAGAAGCAGAGGAAGATGAGGATGAAGATAATAAATCCAATAAAGAAAATGCGGAGCAAGTGGGTTTTTATTCCATCTCATTCTATGTTTTCCCTTTTTAATTATATATTTTAGACCTTGGAAGTTTTATAAATTTATATAATATGTACCAATCATACCCTTCCACCTCTACTTCCTTCCAGCTGCCCCTAGTGCAACCTACTGCACTTCCTCCTATTCCGTTGTTATCGCTAATAGCAACCAGAGGCCAGATAGTGCTTCCTATATGGCCATAATTTCATATTTTTATAGGACCCAAGTAGTATGTTTTCTGGTGATGTAGTATGTAATGTTTTACATGAAATAACTGACAGATAATTTGGCTTGCAAAACCCAACAATACAATGATAGTATGGGCAAAATGTTAGCCATACTTAAGTATAAGTTCTCTGTCTGGCAAGGATGCTGACACGTCTGGTTTCTCATCGAATGCCATCGTCACAAAGCAGACAGGCAGCAGATGCATTGCAGAGTTACAATCAACATCACTAGTGTACAGCTAATCTAGAGCTAGAAAGCTTTCCTTTCTAGCCTCGGAACAATGGGATGCCCCAAAATAGGGCATACACCTTATCAGGGAGTGTAGTGCTCAAATGTAAAGCAAAGTCGAAAGTAACCAGTCTGACCATGTGGGTGCCAAGCCTTGACCTAATCTAGATAGAGAATAAAACGGAATATGGTTTAGCAACAGATAATGTAAACTAGAACTTGTATGATGTTCTTACTTCAGTAGACATACAAAGAAAGAAGCAATAGCATGGCTGTGTTTTACTTAGCTCATTGACATAATTCAGAATGTTGATATGCACCTATTAGCAACAGAATGGAAAAAGCAAAGGAATTCATGTTTGCTGGGTATTAACCACATCTAGTAGAAAGATTTGGCAAAACCTATGCAAATTCACATTAAAAATTATTTAGTTATTTCACTTCTGTGAGCTTTCCTATTATGTGAATATGTGATTCATTGCAGAGCTTGTTAAAACAAACAGACAAACAAAATGATTGTTCTGAGGTAGACTAATGAGAAAACTGCACTGTTTCTGTTCGTGGGATACCATTGACCAGAATATTGAGTTTTGTATACATAAGTAATAAGTCATGATCATGTTGTAAATTGTCAATTATTGTCTAGTGTGCATAAAAAGTCCTATGAACTAGAAGTACCCCAACTTCTAAACATGTATTATTTGTAATATATAAACATATACATAAAATATATTTCTGTTTGAATATAATTTATGTGCATGCAGATACATGTATCTACATCTGTATTCAATCTTCTAATGATATGTGAGTATTCTAGAATTGATGTGTATATGTGATATTCATTTGTTTGCTCATTTTACTTATTTTATCAGTTTTCTCTAGAAAAGATACAAATACATTAGAAATTTTACATACTGTACATACAACTTGCATAAGATTTTTTTTAAAATATTTCTTCCAACTGATGAACTCATTTTCATCTTAGGAGAAGGATACAAGAGTATGTGAGCATCCACTGTCAGATATAGTGATTGCAGGAGAGGCTGCTCACCCTTTACCACATACATTTCACCGGTTACTTCAGACCATCTCTGATCTTATGATGTCCCTCCCTAGTGGCAGTTCATTGCAACAAATGGCCTTAAGGTAATTTTTCACCAAAGTATTCTAATAGAAAAAAAGATTTTATGGATGTCTTAAAGTTTCTATTCCTGCACAAACATCATGACCAAGAAGCAAGTTGGGGAGGAAAGGGTTTATTCAGCTTACACCTTCCACATTGCTGTTCATCACTAAAGGAAGTCAGGACTGGAACTCAAGCAGGTCAGGAAGCAGGAGCTGATGCAGAGGCCATGGAGGGATGTTTCTTACTGGCTTGCTTCCCCTGCCTTGCTCAGTCTGCTCTCTTATAGAACCCGAGACTACCAGCCCAGGGATGGCACCACCTACACCTCCCCCGCCTTGATCACTAATTGAGAAAATGCCCCACAGTTGGATCTCATGGAGGCATTTCCTCAAGGGAGGCTCCTTTCTCTGTGATAACTCCAGCCTGTGTCAAGTTGACACACAAACCAGCCAGAATAATGGAATACTCAAAGTACTGAATACTTGGAAAAAAATGGTTTAAATGGCAAGATGCAAAGAATCCCTAAATTGTGGAAATGGTGACTGCCCTCTTCTGTGCTAAGTTCTAGCCTTTTTCTTTCTGGCTAGTATCTGTTTGCCCTTCTTAGTCTCCGAATGGTTGCTGAAACCATCTTGTTCACCTTTCCTGCTTCTACTTCACTGCCGCCAGGAAAGAGAATGAAAATTTAATCTCAGAGACCAAAACAAGGTTGGGAGGGGCTTGAAAGAAGATTCTAGATTCTAGTTATGCGCACCGATTGTAAACTACCTTAAGTAATACCACTTCATCTTAATTTGGAATGTGTTGAGAATTTGGCATTACATTACATTATGAACTGTATTTTTAGATTGATTCAGTGGACTGTAAACATAAATAAATCCTCCATGGTGTCTATAACAAGCTGATGGGAAAGATTAGGTTTCCTATGTCCCTAATGATAAGGCCAATAGAAAACAGATATTTTTTTGTAATCCTCATAAGATTTTTGAAGGGCAAGAAATATTGTACCCCCAAAAATCATTATGGAATTATCACACAGAAATTTGGAAAGCTATTACAGTTGCTATAATGCTCATCCTTAAAACAGATTCATGTTTGCTGTGTAGCCTTGACCTCCATAGCTCCTTAAAAAATAGATAGATAGATAGAAAGATAGATAGATAGATAGATAGATAGATAGATAGATAGATAGATAGATAGATTTTTTTTAGAACTTACCTTGTTAAATTGCCTTTATTTCTCAAAACAAATATATATATATATATATATAAAATTTCATCCTCTGAAAAATTTCAATGTTTAGTTTTCTAAAGTAAATTTCTCTTAATATATATACTTCAAAGTATAGTAGCTTCTCTCAGAATTCATAGGTAGTCCTAGAAAATAATTATTTTGTACTTGTTTCTACTTTCAGATGCTGGAGCCTCAAGTTCAAGCAGTCCGACCACCAGTTCCTCCATCAGAGCAATGTCTTCCATCACATCAACAACATCTTGTCAAAGTCAGACGATGGAGACAGTGAGGAGAGCTTCAGTATCAGTATCCAGTCTGGCTTCGAAGCTATGAGCCAGGTCAGTGGCTGACCTATGTGTCTGTTGTAGTAGCTAGTGGTGGTAAGTGTGGTAACAGACAGACTATAAGTGAGCCATACACAGTTTGAACACATTGTTTACTATTGAATGCTTCTTTTTTTCATCACAAAAGATTGCATTTTTAGTACTATGATTATTTACATTTCTTTCTGTTAGGAGTTATGCATAGTTATGTGCTTAAAGGACTTGACCAGCATCGTTGACATAAAAACATCAAGTCGACCTGCCATGATTGGCAGTTTGACAGATGGCTCCACAGAAACCTTTTGGGAATCAGGAGATGAAGATAAAAACAAAACTAAAAACATCACGATCAACTGTGTGAAGGGAATCAATGCCCGTTATGTATCTGTTCACGTGGACAATTCCCGGGACCTGGGGGTAAGAAGGGAACTCAATTTCTGGCTTATTAGTTCTTTTAAACTAAAAGTTTTAACTTTGGGGGAAATCTCCAACCAGATATTTTTATAATCCTTAAATAAATCCTAAATCTAAGAACAGATTTATATGACCAGAAACACTGTGGGCTTTAAATCCTAGAAAATGGTCTGATCACAATATACCTTGGGTACAACGGAACAAGATTAAAATCTACACTAGTATTTTCTGTTTCTATGCTGTTGCTTAAGCAAGTCTCTTGGCCTGGAATTTTCTTTAAAATGTGTTCCCACAATCTTAAGACTCAACAGAGAAACCCTCTCTGGAATATAACTCCTGGATAAAAATTACTCTTTGCTCCATGGGGTTTTTCGGGTATTTTGCTTTGTTTTGTTTGTTTGTAGAGCTCTAATGGTACCTTACATCCTCTGGCCACAGTATACTTAGTTTCTGGCTTCTGCTTCACACCCTCAGTCCTTAGGGTTAGAGGTGGACAGTCCTTGAACTCATTTAAATATTCATGACTTACAGTTTCCCCAGTCCTAATCTCTCTAATAGAGCATCTCCTCTGAATTAAAACATTCTTCCATAAAATTCTTTCCACCAAAGAAAAGAAAAGAATCCTATTACCTGAGCCGGAAAATAGCACTGGCCACCAGACTGCTTCTTATGTCCTTAGTCTTGGGGAAGAATACTTCTTTGAATTTTTGCTTCAGAGTAGACGATGCTTTCTAGCAGACGGTTTTAGTGGACTCTCATGAACCATTGCTGAGCTATAAACCCATCCAATTGTATACTGGTTTTGCTGAAAAAAAGAGAATAGTGGGGTTTTGTCTCAAATAACCTGGATTAAAGCTAAGCACATAAGTCCCCTCTTCAAGCCAAGCTCACTAATCCGCCACCCTCCCCTCCCCAGCTCTTGTGCATCGGTACCAGTTCAGAGCTTCCCTGGTGCCAAGTAATACAGTGGGCATCAGCGAACATACGATGAGCTTATTTCCTTTCTATAAACAGCAAATTCCGATGGGTACAAATAGTTTATAAGAAAAAATCAAAACTTTGCTGGCTAGGTTTTACTGCTGACTAGGAACTTATCTTTGACTCAGTATGTTTTTCACCAAGACATCCTCCTCACAATGATTATAATCAAATTGAATTTCCATATTTGTTAAGCAGAGATACTTCATAACAATATTTATTGTAAAAACCAAAAACTCTTCGCATAATATCTGCTTTCCTTTTAAGAGACATCCTTGAGCAAACACATCACTTTGCCTCCCAACTACCCACCAGTGAGCCTTATCCACAGCATTTGTGGTTTTGAGTTAGAATTCATAATAAACAGCTCAAGAAGAATTAATGCTTGTCCATTCTTTTGACGTACTTAGCATAAAGCTACCCAACTCTAGTGCCGGGGTGACTAGCATCCTGTACTGAGACATGGCACTGGTAGTGTTGGATATTTATTTCCTGTGTGAGCATTGCCTTCCCCGGTTTGCTGATCCCTTTGAAGGAATAGAATGCACCTTACTAAGATGTTCTTTTCCAAAACCATACAGTAGTGATGACACACACGAGTATCTGTTAGTTATGGAAACTTCCTTTCATGTACTTCAAAATCAGGGGGAGTAGGGTGAGCAGAATTGTCAGACACTACATGAAGATACAGAATTTGAAGGTTTGGAATTGGGTTAAAACTGGGAAAGTCAAACTGAAAAATCACATAGAGGCTAAAATCTAAGAGATGACTGGAATTATAGGCACTGTGGTTGATTGGATAAATGGGATGGGTCTCTGAGGACTGATAACTCAAGCTGAAGCAATACTATGGCATCTGAAGGCAGTAAGACATTATTGTATATGTAAATGTTCCAAGAAGAAACATAGTATAACTGTTTTGAATTTCTATTATAGAATAAAGTTACCTCAATGACCTTCTTAACTGGTAAGGCAGTAGAAGATTTGTGCAGAATAAAGCAGGTAATTGAAATGTCATTTTTTCTTCTCAGCTTTCACTGTTGAGTTTCAGCTTTGCCATACTACCAGTATAGCATAAGAAATCATTTATTCACAAAACAGTAAGTTGAAACTAGTCTGTAGCCAAGAACTACCATCCAATGCTAGCTATCTCCCCGTTACTTCTTTAATTAAATGTCCTCAGTCACAAGCTTACAGTCTGCAACCTCTCATTGTTCTATGAAGACGTGAGTGCCTTTAACTTCACTGATTCACAGCCAGAAACTTCATTTACCAACACTTGCATTAAAATTGATTGTTAGCCCAAACAAAATCAAATAAAATACAACCATGGCTTTTACTTTAGCAGCTAGATCTATGTTGAAAATCAGTTTACAAAGCAATTGTAGAAATGAAGTCATATCTGGACGCAGGTCTGAGATTAGGCACAAACTCAGGAACTTACATAACTAAAACTTTATCAGAACTTTTCTTCTAGGTTTACTTTGTAATGCAAAAGTCAATAAGTTTCTTTGAACTTTTTCCAATCATATTGAGAGTTAAGATGAAAAATATTTAAATACTAAAGAATCTAGGAAAATTATTCTAAAAGTAGCTTTGTTTTGATTTCTACACTTAATTTCTCTGTTTGGAAGTATTGACATTATAATTAAAGTAACAAATGACTACATAAATCATCTAGAAGGCTGCAGGATCCTTCTTGGTTATCAAATACAATGAGAATAATTTTAATTTTATTGGCAAAGTAGTGTCAAAACCCATTTTGCTATATGTTGACATTCAGTTCTTGATACACAAACACTCATCTGAAATATCAGCACAATGAAAATGCTATTTTCTTTGGTGGTGTTTAAGGATGCATAAAGCAGCATCCCTTACTTACGTTGTCTCTACTGAGAGTCAGCATAGGGGAGTCATGTAAACTCTGTAATAGTTTGCTCACAGAATTTATACAGGGAAGCCATATGGTAGTCAGGCCTGTATCAGTTCTCAGCCTCATCACCTCCTGAAACTCTCTCAACCTGTGTTAACCTCACTTTCTTCTTTGTTCTGTCTCCTGTAAATAATACGACTTGTCCTCACAGAACTTAAATAGGATAATGGGAATAGCCTGATCATCTTTCCTGTCTGTGCAGTTGTTTATTTGAGCTTTCTGTTACTGATGCTAGGCCCAGGGCAGCGATAAAGTGATTCTGTTGTATCAGGTTTCTGTCCTATTTCTGCTCCACCAGGTCGATTTGGATTCCAGGCACATTGGCTGGGTAACAAGTGAACTCCCAGGAGGGGATAATCACATCATCAAAATTGAGCTAAAGGGCCCAGAAAATACATTAAGAGTTCGACAAGTAAAAGTCCTCGGTTGGAAAGATGGTGAAAGCACAAAAATCGCTGGCCAGATCTCAGCCAGTGTAGCTCAGCAAAGGAGCTGTGAGGCCGAGACCCTCCGCGTGTTCAGACTCATCACATCCCAAGTGAGTGAGTGACAGAGTGGCTAATCTGTGTGGAGACCAGGGCAGATATTTTACTACAGTTTTTCTGGTTTCAAACACAGCCCATGTTCACTTCCTTTAGGCCATTACCAGTATGTAATGTTGGAGAAGTAGTCGTAGTGCGATGGATAGAGGTGCTGTATTATCAGGAGCCCTTCAGAATCGGGCTCAGTGTGGGGCTGAGCCTATTGTCCTGGCTCTCTAGAGCCTAAGACAGAAGGATTGCCACAAACTTCAGGACAGGACAGCCCAGACTACAGAGTTACACCCGCTTCGAAATAAATAAATAATTCAAGCCCGTCAGAATTAGGTGGTCACCCAGATTTCCAGGGGTAGAGCTGTCGTTAGCTCTTTCCCACCTGCCTATCTACGTTCTTTGACAGGTGTTTGGGAAGCTCATCTCTGGAGATGCTGAACCTACACCAGAGCAAGAGGAAAAGGCCCTCCTGTCGTCACCTGAAGGAGAGGAAAAAGTATGCAATGTATTTATTTGTAGACGAAAATTTTGTTTCTCATTTTCATTTTCTTACTTTTGGTAAGACAACCAACTCTTGGGTTCCTTTTCATTTTAGTGGATGTGTAGCTGTAGTTTCTATGTCATGGATTTTTTTTTTCTTAAGTGGCATTAGAAAGAAGGTAAAGGAGTTAAAAGCAATCCACTTCTCCATATCCAAGCTAGCTGGAAGTTTTCATCTGTAGAAGCTGCTCTGTGAGGTGGTTGCTGTTGTTATCCTTGGGAATCACGAAATTCTGCCTCCTCCATTGCATTTCCCTCCATGGTCTAGCTGAAAATAGGAAGAAACTTCTTTACAACTTCAACACAGAGAAAACAGCTTTCTTTCCCTCTGCCAAAGTTCATAGTAATCCATCTGCGCTGCCAAAGTTCATAGTAACCCACCTGCGCTGCTGCCTCATGGCTGCTTTTACCTTTACCTTTATCTACACTAAGTCTTATCTCTCCCTGGCTTCTCAAAGAACTCATACATATCACCCACCATGCTGTTGTTATGTACATGTGCAGATTTATATATATATATATAATGTATGTATATATATATGCATATATATACATGCACACTTATTTCTCAAGGCACTCTAAAATGTCAGATATACACATTTTCTCTAAAGAGTCTACTTTATTTTTACTTTTCTATCTAAAGGCAACATCCGATGCTGACCTGAAGGAACACATGGTTGGAATCATATTCAGCAGGAGTAAACTGACTAACTTACAAAAGCAGGTTAGTTACTAGCTTCCCAGCTGTCTTTGTCTCTTAGCTTTCCTGGGGTCTTTCAGTTTATAAAATGTCCTCTAAATCTGTGAAGGCTTTTAATGCGCCATCACCGTTGGTCCTATAGAATTTGTGTCCCCTCCTAGAAAGCAATGACCGCATTGCCATAGCTGTATCACTTGGAAGAGTTGGGCATGCTGTCCTGTGCCTGTGATTCCTGCACCGTAAAAGCAGAGAATCGAGCAGAGGTTGCGGAACGTGAGGCCAGCCCAGCCTATGTAGGAGAGGGAAAGTCTGTTACAAATGTGACTCTTACTTCACTGTCTCTGTTGCTCCATTTGTTACCTCTGTTTTTAGCAGGTGCGTAGGCGCCTACCAAGCACCATTGGTGGGTGAATTGGTTGATTGGTTGTTTGGTTGGAGGCGGAGCTACACTATGGTAGCCAGACCTGCCTTAAACTCACAATCCTCCTCTCTTAGGATCTCAGGTGCTGGGGTTATATGTGGGAGCTGTTACACTCACCTGGTACAGTATTTTACTTTAGTCGTAATAACCAGGTATAACAAACATAACATTTGCATTTTATCATATCCTTTTTCTTCTCATTTTCTCAATCAGGAAGGAAAGAACTAAGTTAATAATGTTAGCTATACCATTATTAATACTTTTAAACATAAGTATCCAGAGAAGTAAATCTAGATTCTTCATATACGGGAATGCCAGGTGACGTAAAAATAGCACTTCAGAAGACAGATGGAAAGCGGGCACAAAGGCACACATCTTTGATCTCAGCTGTGTAGATGATAGAGAGAGGAAGACTTGAACTTAATGCTAGCCTGGTTGGCATAGGGTAACTCCATCAAAAAAAAAGGGGGGGGAGATGAAAAATACTGATTTTTTTTTTAACCCTCATATTATTTTTTTCATAACATTAAATCTTTTTTAAAGAAATAAACAGCATAAATTTATATTTTATTTTCCTGCTTCATTAACTTTGCTATTTATAGCAGATGATTTGGTTATTGAGATTTGTGTCATAGTTTCCCCTAGTTTGTTCCATTATTTTTAAGATGAGTTAAGAAAATAATATAATGGAGAATATACTGGCAAAAAAAGTATTAAGTCAGATATTAACCTGCATGTTTTGCATTTTTTGCTTATTCTAGCAATAGTAAAGAAGACCTATGAATAAAATTCTGTATTTTCTCTGTTTCCTTCACATAGGTATGTGCACACATCGTCCAAGCTATTCGCATGGAAGCCACACGAGTTCGTGAAGAGTGGGAACATGCCATATCCAGCAAGGAGAATGCCAACTCTCAGCCCAGTGACGAGGACGCCTCCTCCGACGCCTACTGCTTCGAGCTGCTCTCCATGGTCTTAGCCCTGAGCGGCTCCAATGTGGGCCGACAGTACCTGGCTCAGCAGCTGACTCTGCTTCAAGATCTTTTCTCCTTGCTCCACACAGCCTCCCCGAGGGTCCAGAGACAGGTGAGCCGCCAGGCCTGTCTGGCCTTCCCTGCCGCTTGAAAGCCGGAGGGCCTGAAACGTGAGCTTCTATTACTTTGTTTTATTTCTGATCAAAACTTAACTCTGTTTTTATTGCTTAAGACACGCTCCAATTACTAGTGTAGTGTAATAAACAGTACTCTGGGTATTGACTGACTTCTTGCCAAAAGATATATTGTGCCACTTAATATCCAAAACAAAGGTAAAAGGCTTGTTTTTGTTTTTTTGTCATTCTGTCACTCTGAAAATGCTTAAATTATATTCTTCTCAAAATTAAAAGTATAAATTATTAAAAGTATTAAGTTAATTTCTGTTATTTCCATGGATTTTAAAGCTACAGAATAGTAAGTAGCTAGGCATATTTTAAATGATAAGTGTAAAGTAACAGTGTTTAAATGTATTTTTTCATTCTTCTCATCAGGTGACCTCCTTACTAAGACGTGTTTTGCCTGAAGTGACTCCTAATCGTCTGGCCAGTATCATAGGAGTGAAGTCTCTTCCCCCAGCTGACATCAGTGACATCATTCACTCAACTGAGAAAGGAGACTGGAATAAGCTGGGTATCTTGGACATGTTTCTGGGATGCATTGCCAAGGCGCTCACTGTCCAGCTCAAAGCCAAAGGGACCACCATCACTGGGACAGCTGGCACCACTGTGGGCAAGGGAGTTACAACAGTCACCCTGCCAATGATTTTCAACTCCAGGTTTGTCTTTCTCTCAATTTTAGTATCAAACACTTAAAACATCACAAATTTTACTGTTGCCTCACTCACCAAATAACATCTGTGAGCAACTGGCTATATGTGTAAATGGAATGTCAGGCAGCAAGATGACTCAACAGGGGAAGACACCCACATGCAAGGTTGGTAACCTGCGTGTGATCCCCCTAGAAGTGGAAGGAAAGAAGAGATTTCATGAAGATGTCCTCTTACTTCTGCACACATTGTGGTATGGACACATCTCTTGAATGCATGTGCACCCTCACACACTAATATTAATATTTTTAATTATTTAAAATTACTAAATTAACTGAGCAGTGGTGGCACAAGCATTTAACCCCAGCACTCGGAGGCAGAGGCAGGCAGATCTCTGAATCTGAGGCCAGCCTGGTCTACAGAGTGTAGAAAGCCAAGACTATACAGAGAGACCCTGTTTTTTTTGTTTTTTTTTTTAAATCAATCAATTAATAAATGAGATAAAATTACTAAAATTTTCAAAAGGACTATCATAGAATATAGAAAGTAAGCTTTTTAAGTAACATTTGGTATTTGTGTATCTGTGTTGAAAAAGGATTGACTCTCCCTGTATAGAAACATAAATTTCAGGTTTATGTTAATATTTTCCACAATAAAAACAAATAATAGGAGATAAACTTCATATTACTTAATACATTATAATTCTTTTAAAACTCTACAAAGACAAATTTTAAAAGAATGTTTTTCTAATCTTAAATTTGCACTAATACCAAAAGCTATATAGAAAAAGATTCACAGATTTGACACATAACAGTGAGTGTATTTGGCATACATGCTATAAAAATGTTTTTAAATTGAAAGAACTACTTGGAAAATATCTAAAGTTACATAATAGACTATTGGCCATAAGATTAAAATAATGTTTATAAAAGGACAAAGGGCCAATAAGTGTCAGTAACACTTTGTAGAAAAAGTTAAAAATGAGGGTGAACAAAGGAAGAGACACGAAGCAAATATAGATCCAACCATGCAGGCTGGGGAGGCAGCACAAACATGCAGACACAAAGTTGGACTGTAGTGCATAGTTTTATAGCTGCCAGGACTTAAGCTAAAAGCTGCGGGTGTGGACCCTGTGTGCCATCCCAAAGGCTCCCCAAACAAGCCCGCCAAGCAGACTAGAGACAAAGGTGAGCTCCAGGTTCAGTCAGAGACTACCTCCATACAAGGTGAGAGAGGATTGAGGAAGATACATACACATCTATATACACACACACATCCACACCCAAGAACAAACATGCATGTACATACACCACACACACATACTTATGTAAAAACAATTTTTTAAATAGCAAAATATGTATAGAGCTTAAGAACATTATGAAAAAATAGACATTTTTAAAGGATCTTGTTTATTTTTATTGGATGTGTATCAGTGCTTTGCTTACATGTACATGCATGCACCACATGCATGCAGTACCCATGAAGGCCAGAAGAGAATACTGGCTGCCCTGGAACTGGAGTTACAGCTGTGTGCTGCCATGCACCATGTGGGAAATTGAACCTGGATCCTCTGCAAAGGTGACAGATGCTTTTAACCACGTAGCCATCTCTCTCTCCCCAGGCACTTCCGTCTCATAAATTTCGTATAAATACATACCTCCATGTGCACTGGAAACAGCTATAGTTCGTGGCCTAGGAATTGAATAGTAGTGATCTACAAATATTGTACAAACAAAAATATTAGAAAAGGAGCATAAATAGGAATACCTGTTCTCTTGAGATTGAAGAAAGAGACTTAGGGTAATGTTTTTAATGTTCTTTTAAAATATTTCAGTGGTGTGCTGGAGAGATGTTTAATGGTTAACAAATGTTTAATGGTTAACAATCTTTTTTTTTTTTGTTTGTACCAAGGTTCTCTTCCCAGAACACATATGGTAGTTATTCCTGCAGTTCCAAGGGATTATGCGCCCTCTACTGGCTTCTCTGGGCTTGCATGCCTGGGTACATATACATGCATGCAAGTACACACACATACACATAAAAGTAAAAAATAAAGAAAAAAGTGAATAACAAAATAAAATTACTTAATTGGTTAACACACCTGTAATTCTAGCACTCATGCAAATAAGGAAGGAGATTAGTAAGTTAAAGGCCATCCTAGATTGCATAGCAACACCCTGTCTCAAAAATTAAAAAATAAAAAATAAAAATATAACTGAATACTGGTGCAGTGGTCCAGGCAGTAAGAGCACCTGCAGCCGAGCCTCCCAGCCTGAGTGTGAGCCTCTTGGCACTCGGTGGAAGGAGAGAACGAACTCTGGAAGTTGTTCTTTGACTTTCTAAATTCCATAGCACACTTATACATACATAAACACACAAAATAAATTAATAAGAGTGTAATAAAAATCAAAAACATTCAATCGATTCAGTCAGTTAAACAGTTAAAATGCTCTGTGCTGAAATAACGCTGTTTTCTTTGTAGTTACCTCCGACGAGGTGAAAGTCATTGGTGGATGAAAGGCTCAACTCCTACTCAGATCTCAGAGATCATTATCAAGCTTATTAAGGATATGGCTGCAGTAAGTCCTTCCTCCTGACTACAACAGCAGGGAACTAAGCAGGAAGCGGCTTGACACGCAAAACAGCTTACTCTGCTAAATTAATAAAAGTACATTTGTGTTTAAGTTTTATTTAAAGACTATTTTTAGGACACTCACTACTGTACCATTGGTCTCATCAGTGGATGAGAAATTTGTCACCAAAGTGTGTTCATTTCAAACTTCCAGTTAATTTACCTGAGAATTTAGGTAATTTTTTTTCAGGACCTTAAAACATAAAATAAAATGTCTTCTTCCTAAGCAAAGAAAGAACTTGTGTTGAAGCATGCCCTCTCCCCCCAAAAAATGAACAAAAATGATACCTAGAAGTTTCTCATCGTCTGCCGTTCTGAGTTTTTAGGCCTTAAATTCTTCACTTTTGTCCTGTACCACTATCTTAAGGTATTAGCTTTGGGGAAAAACCTGGGGAATAAAGGTCAGGGAGTTACTCCACTGAGCATCTGGGTGCATAAGGTCACTTTGCTCCCGTTGCCTTGTGTCTTTAAGAGACAGCCTGAGGAGGAGGCAGAGGGACATTTTAAAGGAGGACTCTTCAATTACCCACTAGTGGATTGACTGCACGTGGAATGAGAGATTCTGGGGAAAAGTTGAAGTTCTAATTTTTTCTTAACCGTGGACATTTTCCTAGGCTTCATAGCAAATAGGCCTTCTCTAGGAAATCCATTGAATAAAAAAAGAATGTTTTGAAGAACTGAATTCTATAATGAAGTATTGGTATACTCATTAAGTATCTGTATAGCTGGGGCTAGAAGGATAGCTCAACAGTTGAGAGCACTAGCTGCTCTTAAAGGATCTAGGTTATAGTGCCCACATGATGGCTCACAGCTGTCTGTCATCCTGGGTCCAGGGGATCGAGCATCCATCCCCTACTAGCCTCCAAAGGCACCAGGCTCACACTCACACACACATACACACACAGAGAGAGAGAGAGAGAGAGAGAGAACACATACATACATTCAACCAAACATATATATATATATATAAAATGAATAAAATTTTAAAAATATTTTTACTGGGGACTGTACCCAGAATTACGGGGTGAGCCTGTGTGTGCCCTTCAGCTCCATAGAGAGCATCTGAGGCAATTGTTGGTTTAAATATCGAGGTTTCCAAGCATGGGAACCTTATGTGTACCTTTTATTTTTATCCAAATATAAAAGAAAATGTCCTTGTGCACTATGGAAAAATAATGTTGAAGCTTTACATTTTTATTTGCTTTACAATCATCAAAGTAGAGGTTTGTAACTGAAATATTTCATAAGATTGTGAAGGATTTTAGTTTGTGTCTTCTAAAAGCACGTGGTCTTGGTATCAATAAAGATTCTCTTTTGAGAGGTGATTTTCAGAGAAAAGGGTTTGCTATAATGACACAATTTTAATTACTTAATAAGATATTCTTTGCTGCTCGTTAGGGTCACCTGTCAGAAGCCTGGTCCCGAGTGACAAAAAATGCTATTGCAGAAACCATCATTGCCTTGACCAAGATGGAAGAAGAATTTAGGTCTCCAGTGAGATGTATTGCAACAACTAGAGTAAGTTTTTGTTGTTGTTGTTGTTGTTTTAAATTTGGTCTGTATCATTATGTGTGATCAAGAAGTCAGCTTAGTCACATTTGTAATTAAATATTCATCAAAAGATGACTTATGAATTAAATGTGATAGTAATTACCGTTCACTGTTGGGTGTATAGTATCAACTTTTGTTATTATTTAGGAAGCTGAAGATATGCTGGTTAGAAAAGTCTAAATTACACACTGCTTATTATCTTTCTACTGACCTATTACCTTACCTTCGTAAATTGTACCTTACCTTAGTAAATTGAGTAGTAGTTGTATTATGCTATGAGAGACTGATGATCCTTCAAAGACAAGACTGCATCTGCAGTTCTTCCTAACGAAAACCCGACCTCAGCTACTAGGTTTGTATGCTTTGTTTTTAAAAAACAATGCTTGGGCCTAGAGAAATGGCTAGCAGTTCAGAACACTTGTTACTCTCCCAGAGGGTTGGGTTCAGGTCCCAGTATTCACTTAGTGGCTCACGGCTACTGTAACTTCAGTTCTAGGGGATTTGACACCTACTTCTGACCTCAACATTCATGCAAGTGGGGTGTGTGTGTGTGTGTGTGTGTACAGGCAAAATGCTCATGCACAGAAAATAGAATAAATAAGTCTAAAAAATGTTTTAAAACAATACATACTAATTTTAGGTAGGGTTGAACTTTTGAGGAAATGGGGTTACATTCTTTAAATGAGACATCTAATTTTTAACATACCAGGTTTTATGAGCCATATAACTCCAAAGGTGATTTAGGCTATAGCTGAAGAGGGCAGTGTGACATCCTTAGGAATAATACACACTACTGGAAATCATTTATATTAATTCTCTGAAGTCTGTAAAATAAGTAAGTTATATTTTATTAGAGCAGAGAAATCCAGTTTATGCTACCATGCTTATGGGCATAACACTTAAAACAAGTATATTTCACTGTTATCCCCTCCTACCACTCAAAAATTATACCCAGAGGCCTCTCTGGCATGCAATAAGGACACATGCTCCACTATGTTCATAGCAGCCTTATTTATAATAGCCAGAAGCTGGAAAGAACCCAGATGTCCCGCAACGGAGGAGTGGATTCAGAAGATGTGGTATATTTACACAATGGAATACTACTCTGCAATTAAAAACAATGAATTCACGAAATTCTTAGGCAAATGGTCAGAACTGGAAAATATCATCCTTAGTGAGGTAACCCAATCACAAAAGAACACACATGGTATGCAGTCACTGATAAGTGGATATTAACCCAGAATCTCGGAATACCCAAGACACAATTCACATATCAAATGATGCCCAAGAAGAAGGAAGGAGAGGCCCTAGAAAGACTGGTTGCAGCAGTGGAAGGGAATACCAGGACAGGGAAGCAAGAGAGGGTTGACTGGGGAACAGGGGGAGGGAAGAGGGCTTATGAGACTTTCGGGGAGGGGGGAACCAGGAAAGGGGAAATCACTTGGAATGTAAATAAAGAATATAGAAAAAAAAAAGAATTCTTTCATTCCACATTCCCTTTTTACTTGCATAGATATTTTCTCTTTTTTCAGTGTTTTATTAATGAATGCACATGTCATTCTGTGTAAAACTAAAGTTCACTCTTTAGATCCCTCAGAAATGTTAGTATTTCGTATACATGTGTCTTGCATCATGTGTGTACATCTGTGATGATATGTGTGTGTGTGTACAGATGCTTGTGTGCCCTTGGCACATGTGTGAAGGTCAGAGGACAGCTGCCTCAGCAGGCTAGCTGGCCTCCAGGCCTTCAGCCTTCCCTAGTCTTGGCTTCTCATCCCGCCCAGAAGCACTGTGAGAGTTCAGACAGGCACTCTCTCAGACACGCACTCTTTCATGTTCAGCTTGACATGATTCCTCGCAGCTTGGACTCAGGCTCTCACACCTGTATAGCCATCTGTCATCACCACAGATTTTCCAGAATTTTCTGAAGTTTATTAGACATTTATTTATGGCAAAGTGTACAAAGTAGGTCTTTTGAGACAACAGACTTCTGAAAAACTGCTATTATGTACAATAACCTAATATGTACCCAACTACTTATGGAACTGCAAAACTAGTTGGGAAAATATACAGTAGTCATGCACAATAAATATTATTCCTATAAGTGAATTGGTTACATCATTGGTAGAGGATAACTTCATATCAAGTAGATAACAGTGATTCTATACAGAAATAGTCATTTATTGAGTTGGCTCCACTGGTGCATGGCACATATGCAGCATCAGGGAAATGCAAGGGCTACTAAATATCTATGCACGTCCTAATGGAGCGAGCATTTATGTGGCTGTTTTCTGTCAGATTTCCAGCATCTCATAATTGTGTCCCCATGCATAACTGAGTAATCCACCAGCCTTCCCCCTCAACAGCTCTGGCTTGCCCTGGCGTCACTGTGTGTTCTTGATCAGGACCATGTGGACCGCCTCTCCTCAGGGAGGTGGATGGGAAAGGACGGGCAACAGAAACAAATGGTAAGGCCAGGATTGGGTTGTAAGAACTTCTATTTTCTTTAGAGTTAGTGAGAGTTTGTGGGGAAAGACAGCATATCAAACTCTTGGAAACTTATATCCAGTTTGTCTAATTCACCTCATAAACCTATGCATGCTTTAGAAAATCTATGGGCTTTTATTTGATTATATAAAAAAGATTTTTATATAATCCTTTATATATCCTTCTCTGGTTCATACTTTTATCAGCAAAATTTGTGACCTGACTGATTTTTGCTAAAAGGTGATTATCCTTAGGACAAAATAAAGCAGCAAACCAGCAAGAGAAATGGCCTAACACACCCTCTTCAAGTGTAGTCCGAGGAGGCACAGGGGCGCGATGGAGCCCTCTCAACAGTTCTGATTACCCTTAAAAAATTTTTAATGAACTGTTCTCACTTATTCATGAGATTTGGAATAACAAGGAGATTATTAAGTCACTAAATAAAGTCATTTTCTTCCTTTAACCATTGACCATGCATACACATTAATCTTATTGAGTAATTCTTAGAGATTTTGATAGTCCAGTATATTCCTACAGTAGTTCTGTTTTACATTCAAATTCTAAAAGTCTTGCAGATTTTAGAATAAAGGCCTTCAGTATTATAAATATACTAGTTAGGTTCAGTTTGTATGAAAATATCTTCCAGCCTATGTGTGACAACCATGATGACGGTGAAACTGCAGCTATCATCTTATGCAACATCTGTGGCAATCTGTGTACTGACTGTGACAGATTCCTTCATCTGCATCGACGAACGAAGACTCACCAAAGACAGGTGAGCTTGTCTTCATAGCCAGAATTCTGAAATAATGTGGGAGCGAACCAGGGGAAATGGGCTTTGAGATTTATGGCCTTACTTGACCCTCAGTGGTCTCACTCACTAACTGCAAACTGAGCAAGTGCTTACATTTTCCAAGACTTAGTTGGCACTTTAACTATACACATGGAGCTGTTGTGAACACAGGAGAGAATACTGGATCTGCCTGGAACTTCTTACACTCCTTCATAAAGAAAGCCACTGTTGCTGAATGATTACGTTTATGCTTCTACCCAGAAACTAAACACATTTATCCCTTTTCTATAACGGAACAACAGGTCTTCAAAGAAGAAGAAGAAGCTATAAAAGTTGACCTTCATGAAGGCTGTGGTAGAACCAAACTGTTTTGGTTGATGGCATTAGCAGATTCTAAAACAATGAAGGCAATGGTGGAATTCCGAGAACACACAGGTAAGAGAGAATTAAAAAGTTAAGAGGGAGGATGAAGCATGTCTGCAGTACAGGGTAAGGCAGATACGAGCTGTGGTGTCAGGTCTGTATGCTCGACTCAGGGAGCCGCACTGCTGGGAGCTGCGGCCTTGTGGGTGAAGGCTTTAATACCCTTGTCTTAGCTGCCTGGAAGCTAGTATTCAGATGAAGATGTAGAACTCTCTGCTCCTCCTGCACCGTGCCTGCATGGATGCTGCCATGTCCCACCTTGATGATAATGGACTGAACCTCAGAGCCTGTAAGCCAACTCCAATTAACTGTGGTCCTTATAGAGTTGCCTTAGTCCTGGTGTCTGTTCGCAGCAGTAAAACTCTAAGACACTAGCTTATCTAACAGGAATAATTTTGAGTAGTACAGATGCTTAATAATGGCATTTGACCACATATGTTTGTAAAGGGCATCAGACTAAAAGTTAGGAAACCCCAGTTCCCACTTACCTGTCTTACTTTTGTACTGCTGTGAAGAGACACCATGACCAAGGCAGCTCTTACAAAGAAGACATGTAGTTGGGGGTTTGCTTTCAGTGTGAGGTTAGTTCATTCTCATCACGATGGGAAGCATGCTGGTGCAGTGTAGCTGCGAGCTTTACATCTGGTTCCTTGAGCAGGCAGGGAAGCAGGCTGAGCCTGGTTTGGGCTTCTGAGATTTCAGAGCCAATCCCCAGTTATATATGTCCTCCTACAAGGCCACACCTCCTAATCATTCTAATCCTTATAAACGGTTCCACTTCCTCGTGACCAAGCAATATATGAGTCTATGAGGGCCATTCATAGTCAAACCGCGCAGTGACTGAATAGTCTGTTAGCCTCTGTGAAGTCCATTGTCTTAGACTACTTACACCTTTGTAAGTGATCCTGTGGATACCATGTCTACACTGTGTCTTAACTGCAAGGTCCTATGATTTCCTTATACTTTAGAGTCTCTTCTACAGTTAGTACTTCTCAGAGCTTCCTAAATAGTTCTGTTTTACTAATTGTAATAATAAAGGTGAGTAGCCATTGCATTGCTTTAAAATATACTTTTTGTATGTCTAGTACACTTGAACCTCAGACAGTTTTCATTCTATTTTTTTATAAAATGAAACCTTACATATTACAAGTTTAATGTACAAAACATGAAAATTCATCATTTTTAGCAAAGCTGCTGTCTGCCATTTGTCCTACTGACACAATTTTTTCTCGTCGGCCTTGAGCATAAATCAGAATTAATTAACTATATAAAGGTGACTCATGCTACAACATATACCTTTTCTCAAACCCAATTTGTTTTTCTCCTGTAATCTATCAGTGGTCTACATTAATAAATGTAATATTGACCTTTCCTTTTCTATAAACACTCCTTTCCTTTTCCAAAGAATGTTCTGCAGTCATTTCTGGAACCAGTGATTGTTACTCGAATTTGTTTGCCTGTGTTCAAAAACAAACAAGGTCTTTAATCTTTGTTTTAAGGGATTCTGATTCTTCTTTCAATATTTCAATGTATTTAAATTTTTTTTGAAATTGCAGAGTTCCTTGGGTAGATTTTTCTTTTTTCCGGCTTTTAATCTGACTAGATTTAGTCAGATTTTGTACTGTCTTGTAATTTTGTTACATAAAAATATTCAAAAATTCCTCTTTTTCTATATACTTTATTTTTTAATTATAATATTTATCTAGTGTTGTGCATATTGGGTAAGGGGTTGCCAGAGTTGCTCATTCTGCTATCTTAACTAGAGATATCGTCTCTTTCTTCTGCTAAAAAGCTATAAACCAGTCAAGTTTATTTGGTTTTAGATTTATCTTTATTTTTTACCTCTTTAGTGATTATTAATTAGGGCAACTTACAGCCCTTAATAACTGAAAGAAAGATAGTTTGCTATTTCAAAATTAGCTATATTACTATATAAAAAGCATGACTTTCCTCAAGATTTTTTTCTTCTGCTTGAACCTAGGCAAACCCACCACAAGCAGCTCAGAAGCGTGCCGCTTCTGTGGGTCCAGGAGTGGGACAGAGTTATCTGCTGTTGGCAGTGTTTGTTCTGACGCAGACTGCCAGGTAGGTATCTAGTTAGAGGTTAGGCCATCCCAGGAAGGAAGAGTACATATATTCTCACAAGGCATTTGTATTGTTTTGTAGGGGTTGTCATTTTGCCTCAGTGCAGTTTTCCTTCGTCACAGCCCGAAGGTGACATTTTGTGCTACTTGTTCATTACCACCATTAGTGCTTAATTTTGTTCAGCTAAGGTATCTGCCCCTTGGGGCTGGAGAGGTAGCTCAGTGGCTAACAGCACTCGCTACTCTTGCAGAGGACCTGGGCTTGATTCCCAGTACAGGCCTCACATAAGTAAACACACACACACACACACACACACAGTGCACAGTGCACAGACATACAGCAGGCACACATACATACACATAATATAAAATATACATCTGCCCAGAATTCCGTTGTCTTTGTTCATTTGTTTGCCTAAAGTAAACTTCTAGTGTCTGAAAGATTTTGCATCCCGAATATATATGCTGTGGAATGTGGTTGGTACTCCAATTATGGGACATAGGTGGGGATTTGTTTGTTTGGAGTTTGGCCCCTAGTTTGAGAAAGGGGCTAGTGATTAGGAGATTTTTACATCTGAACATTAAGCTTCGTGCCTATGTGTGATGGCAAATCAACTAAAGTCATAGTTTACTTTTTATCAGTGCTGTTCTTTTATGTTGAATGAAATTCTTTAATTGCATTAAAGCAAAACACTGTTAATCCTAGTTTATATTCAAAGCATAGGAATAATTATTTTATTCTAATAGGTATTTCCTGTAATGTTGTTTAGAGAAATTTGTATAGTTGGTCTAACCCTGAGGTTCCGTGCCTTTTCAATGATTCTAAGACTGCTGTAATTGATCTTCAATAGGAATATGCTAAGATCGCCTGTAGTAAGACACATCCGTGTGGACACCCGTGTGGAGGGGTTAGAAACGAAGAGCACTGCCTGCCCTGCCTGCACGGCTGTGACAAGAGCGCCTCCACCCTGAAGCAGGATGCCGACGACATGTGCATGATTTGCTTCACGGAAGCGCTGTCAGCAGCGCCGGCCATTCAGGTGCCTCAGCTTTTCAATGTGCCTAGATTGTAACAGGAGGAGATGGAATCACATTTCTCAAGTAAAAAGATGATTGGGACTTTCTTTAGATGGCCAAGGGGAAAAGGCCTGTTACTATGTGTTCCTCAGTATATGCTGAGTAGAAATTCTGCTGCTTCACATTCTGCTTCCCATTCTGCAGGTCCAACCACTGGTGATTTTTGTGAGCCTACTTTTAAAGTGCTTTGAAGGGAGAAATGATCAGATTATCAAGTAGCAGACCTCTACTTATTTTCTGAAATACAGAATCTGTTGTAGCATATATACCTACTCTGTATATAGCGATGTGAACCTCAGTACTTAATAGAAGTTAGTGCTATATTTGCTAAATGAGCGTTTGTGACATTTTTGACATTTATAATTTCTTTTCTCTATATGTTAGCTACTTGAATAATTTCATGTTTTCCTGACCTAGCCTATTTTATACATGTAGCTGTTACATAAGTGTTATCAATACATGACTAGAAAAAATTAGAATTGAAAACCTAGTCAATAATGAATGTCTCATGTGTAAGTTTTAAAAGCCCTGACATGCCTTGGTGCTAAAGTGCTTGGTTTTTCTCTTCCCTGCGTCACATAGCTCTCCTACATAGGAGAGTCTCTCCGTGACTTCAGTGTGCTCATGACTGCGTTTGCTCACTCACGGCCTTGTTTTTCTCTTTAAGTTGGACTGCAGTCATGTATTCCACTTACAGTGCTGTCGGCGAGTTTTGGAAAACAGATGGCTTGGTCCAAGGATAACATTTGGATTTATATCCTGTCCCATCTGCAAGGTGTGGAAAGAACCTGAACCTACCTCCTTTTGTATCTTTTCATCTTTATTTTCATCTCGGATAGTTTTATGAGCTTCTCTGATGTCCTTCCCCAAGTCTCCATTAGTGTCTGTCCTCATCACCCATGTAGAACCTGAAAACAGTATAAGGTCTCTCTAGAGTGCTTACTGTTGGGTTAGTAGAAGTATACCCAGTGGTCAACTGTTCCCTTACCTAGACCAGTGGTTCTTAACCTGTGGGTTGTGACTCCTTTGGGGGGTCAAATAACCCTTTACAGGGTCACCTAAGACTATCAAAAAACACAGATATTTATATTAAGATTCATAACAGTAGCAAAATTGCAGTTATAAAGTAATAATAAAAATAATTTTATCATTGGGGATCACATTAAAGGGTCGCAGCATTAGGAAAGGTGAGAAACACTTAGACCTCGTGGGTGGGAACACACGAATTGTCACCTAATTTTCAGGTAAAAGCTGGCTAAATTGAAGTAACTATTCCATATATGGCATGAGGAATGTTGACTGAGTAGCACTGTGTGCTCGTGATGAGTGCATCGCCAGCTCAGATCCTCTAAGATTTATGCCGCACAGCAGTGAAGCTCTAGCAGAGAAGGCGCCTCTGCTGCTTGCAGGGCTGGTGAGCTGCTTTTAAAATGTGGAATATTGTCATTCAGTGCCTTGGGAACAGATGCTTTTAGAACCGATTAAAATAAGAACATTTCTCTGGCATTACAACACATCTCTATAAAGTAGTAATGGAAGTAGAGAACTGTTTAGGCAACCTATAGTGATAATAAAACCCCTTCATTAAAGAATATACCATCGTCTTCCCCATTACTTCTCTCTGTCTTGCTTTGTAAAGCTCTTTCTGGTTTTGTTTTTTTTAACCTTCCTGTTTACAGGCAGTTGCAGTGGAGTTAATATGAAAAATCTCAGCCCAGTCTTTGTTTACTTAGAATAATGTAAACATATTACAGTATTTTGTTCTCCCTTCTCATGGTGCCACAGAATACAAAGTCATGTTTACGAGCCTGGGAAAGGCAAAGAAGATGGTGTACAGAATATGATCATCTCCTACCTGACAAAACCCCATCTCCAAGGATGCAAAACACATGCACACCCACATTTGAGGTCATATGTCATATTTGTAGAAACAAAATAGCCTTTGTTCCAAGAACAGCTAAGACTGAGAAAGATGTATTTCAGTCAGACACTACAAAATCAAGTAGTTCAAGGAAATGTTTTGTGCAGAGTCCTGATTCTTCCATTTTCCTTGCTCTTGGCAAAATAGAATTTTTTGAGGACTTTGCAGTAGTGCGTTATAGACACTGAGTTTTCTAACTAGTTATCTCCTGTTACAGTGATTGGCACTGGAGTATACACTAAGTGTTTGTTGGACTCTTTCATAAATGCTTCTGTTAAAAATATACTTTTTATTTCAGAACAAAATAAATCATATAGTATTAAAAGACCTGCTTGATCCAATAAAAGAGCTCTATGAAGATGTCAGAAGAAAAGCCTTAATGAGATTGGAATATGAAGGTCTGCATAAGAGTGAAGCAATCACAACTCCTGGTGTCAGATTTTATAATGATCCAGCTGGCTATGCCATGAACAGATACGCATATTACGTTTGCTACAAGTGCAGAAAGGTATGCTGTCAGGTACACTAAAGTGTTAAGATCCTGAGATTACCCATCTAATTAAGTTGAATTGTATAGTGACATATAATTATTCTTAAACCTTAAGCTAGAATTTAAAAATGAGAAACCTTGATGAAGTGTTTCACATTGAAGTAATTCACTTAATTGGGAAGAGGGGAATACTTTTGACCTAAACAAACTTTTTCTAAAGCGTGTAGTATTTCCATACAAAGGATACGTCACATCATGGCTGATCTACTGCCTGGTATAACTGGTTCTTCCATGGGGGGCTCTAACGCCAGCCTATTGGTCACTCATGTGTTTTACCAGCACTCCTACTTAAGACACTTCCTCCTTGTTTTGAGTGTTCACTACTACATTCATGACTTTACCTACCATTTATGCCATTATTACCTTCCAGATTCTTTGAGGTTTATTTACTAGACATTTATAGTACTCACAGATCCTTCAGTGTTGATACCTGATATGATATCAGCCTTCACTTCCCAGTGTGTAATGTGTGTCTGCAAAATCTTCTGTCTCCGCCTACAGATTTCTGAGTCCTAGCTTCCTGATACATCTTGAATAACTCTGTCTTCTTTTGTGACTATAGTATCTTCCTGAGCTTTTCTGTGGTATTCCTAAACACCATTTCTTTCCTTATTCTACTGCAAGGAGGTTAGTTTTTCTAAATCTCAAATCTGCCTGGGTTATTCTCGTCTAATCTTGTAGCACTGTCTGCCTCTCCTGCCTCACCTCCAATAACATACTGAACAATATACATTTCCCCAAACTCAGCCATGATTGTGCCACTGCTGCCCCGTGCTAGTACAGGTTGCTTCTCTTCCTGGAATCTTCTTCTCTGCCCTGCTGCGCATTTTACTTTCATTGTAACTCTAGACACACAGCCCATCTCACTGGCTGGAGGCTTCCGCTCTGGTCCCCCGCCGTGACATGCTCACACTTCCCAGCGCCACCGCCTCTGCCTGCAGTTCTGCAGCCTTGCACCCACACCCACCACAGCACAGACCCCCATTTTCACTCCTCTACTTGTCTCTGCCCTGTTTCTTAAGCTCTATAAAGACAAAGGATGTATCGCTTCTGTTTATCTATCTCCAATCCCTGATATTAGTACTATGAATACTAGATTAACTAGAGAATGAATAAATGAGTGAAGGAATGATATGCAGTCCTGAAATGTAGTAAAGAAAATTAATGAATGGAAGGTAAATAGATGATAGGCAGGCACGTGAACAGACACAGTGCATACAAGGAAAGACCAAGGCCATATATTTGTCAAAGCTATATTGTTACAAATAATAAACTCCATTTATGTGTAATTACTGTGTACACATTATAAATGAATATTATGCTACTCCTGGGGTAACAGTCGCATGCTTAAGACACGGAAACCTGAGGCAGCAGGAATAAGCAGATCGGCCTGGTCGGGATGAGCTGGCTGACTGGAAAACCACATGTAGCACAGCTGAGGATTCACAGGCGCTGCGGCCCTGGAGCCTGTCTTCTGTGCTGCTGTCCTCCTCATATAGACCTGTCTTCTGTGCTGCTGTCCTCCTCATATAGATAAGAGACCGATATGACTCACCTCGTCTGCTCTCAGTTTGGACCTAGCCTTTGGACTGTAGGCATATGGAGCATGCAAAGTCTCCCAATTTCTTTGCCTTGTTTATTTTGTGTCCAAACAGTAAAATTAAATTGGCCATCAAGATAGTTGCATTCATTCTGGTGCTCATATTAGATATTTAGTTTTTGAATATAGACTAGATCTACAAATATGAGCAGTATTCTGAATAGAATTTCTTAATATTTTCTTCATTTCCAAAATTGTATGATCGGATGTTTAAATTGACTTTTTTTTTTTTTTTGCTTTCTTGTTAAACTAAGAATTTTAATTCTGTTCTAATTTATGCCAGGCACACTTAATTGTGTATAACTGTGACTTAGGAATTGATATGCATGTTTTAAACAATAGAAGGGAACATGTATAAGATTGTATAAGATTTCAGAATGAGAAAAATTCCCAACTTTTCTCAGAAAAAGCATCATTTGTATTTACTACTTGATACCTTATTCCTCATACTTGTTTAAATATTGTGTATTTTCTCATCATTTTCCTTTAACATAATTTTTTAGACTCTCTCCTTCTGAAGGAGAATGTCCATATTCCAGAATTGAAATTATTTTTAAGTCAGACTTGGTGGTACACACCTTTAATCCAGCACTCAGGAGGCAGAGAGCTACACAAAGAAGCCTTGTCTCATAAAAACAAAGTAAATAGATAATAAGTGAACAACTAGCTTCGTTTGTACCCCTGATTCTCCCTGCAGTCATCAGTGTGGACACCGCTTACTTGGCCTTGTGAGGGAGTGTCGTGTCACTGCGGCCACACTGCCGCCATTGCTGCTGTTTCATGGACACATGGTTTCTCCACAGGCATATTTTGGTGGTGAAGCACGCTGTGATGCTGAGGCTGGACAAGGAGATGATTACGACCCCAGAGAGCTCATCTGCGGTGCCTGCTCCGATGTGTCCAGGGCTCAGGTGGGCAGATGTCAGACATGCCCGAAAGTCATGGCTGGGCCTGGACAGATGGCTGGCTTCCAGGGAGCCCACGCTGGGGTCACAGCAGACAACTCAGGGCCTTCCACAGTCCAACTCTGGAGGCTGGGCGCCGCCAAAGGCACCGAGATGATCACAAACATGCAAACACCTACACACAGTTGAAAATAACAAAATGAAACCTATTTTAGTCAAAGTTTTGTCTTTAAGAACGATTCTCCACAATCCCTGCCTCAACACACATGTCGTCTATTCTGATACATATTGTGCATGAGTTTCCAAATTTGTTCATGAGTGTTATTTCTTTTTAATAATTTCATTCCACAGTTGTCACTCATGAAGTGATCACTATATTTAAGCAACGGAAGCATTTACTTATTTCATTTATAAACCTGCACTCAAACTTTTAGGCTTTCCTATCCTTAATGAAACTCTCACAGTATTCCTATGAAATTGGTAGAGAGTAAAATATTATTGGGCAAGTTTCTAGCCCAATAAAACATTGATGAGGAAATGTAGTTTGCTTATTAATCAAATAGATTGGGTGGGAGGCCCAACTTGAACTTGAGGCTCTGATTAGATCTTTTGGACCACACATTTACTCCCTAATTTTTTTAACCTATACCATTGCATTTTCAATCAGCTTTCAAAGCTACATGTGTTCTCAAAGTATTGATTAATAAGCTATACACTTCTTAAACTCACTATACATGTCTTCAGCTATCATAAGTATTGTTGAAATAGCTCACTGTAATCTTGTGTTTCCCCTGTCTTTTGATATAGATGTGTCCCAAACATGGAACAGACTTTCTAGAGTACAAATGCCGCTACTGCTGCTCAGTGGCCGTCTTCTTCTGTTTCGGAACAACACACTTCTGTAACGCTTGTCATGACGACTTTCAAAGAATGACCAGCATTCCTAAGGAAGAACTCCCACACTGTCCTGCAGGTACATTCTCAATATTTTAAGCCCACAATAATCTATATAGTAATGAGTTTTAAAGACTGAGAACTCTGTTTCTAGTGTCAGTTTATGGTTCATGAGTAAGATAAAAAGTGAAGGTCATGTGCTAGGAGCTCTACGGAGACATCTCCTGAGAGCAAGAGTGATGTCTACTGAGAATTAGAGGAAGCAAAGGAAAAGCAAGCCATCTGACGTGGAATGTCTCAAATCCTTAGATTCTTGGCAGAGTCAAGGGAAAGGTTTATGTTTTAATTCTCGGGGGGGGGGGGGAGGAGACGACTTCACTGCAGTGCCTTGCATACAGTAGCAAATACCACACCACTGAACAGAGTCTTTGTAGTTTTTACTTGATGACAAGGTCTCAGTAAATTGCCCAGGCTAGCCTAAACTTACTCTGTAGCCCAGGCAGAGGCCCCAAACCTGCAGTCCTTCTGCACAGACTATGACTGGTTGGGATTACAGGCCTCTCCATCAGGCCCAGCTTGTGATGTTTGGGGCTTTGGGGGAGTCTTTATTTGTTCTCCTTAGGAAGATTTCCACAAGATAGGAAGAGTATTTGAGGTAGAATACCTAGGAAGTGGCAGCAGAGTTAGAACCAGAAAGCTAAGGAAACTAAAATATCCACCAAAACTGCAGAGGAAATCACTGTCCGTGGAGATCAGGCAAAGAAAACAATGAACACAAAACCCAGGAGTCTAAAAAACATTGTCAGATGTCAGGAACCTTAGGGTCAGAGGGAAGGGAGTGCCAGGCTATACCAGCCTAGAGTGACAGGTGGGAAGAGAGAAATGAGACTGGAGGTATGTGAGCTGAGTGTGGTTGCTGTAAATACACGTTCACATGTGGTGATAGATAGCTTTGTTGAAGCTCTGAAGCGCACACACCCTCTTACCTATGGCTTGTTAGCATACAGATGGTAGGTCCCCTCAAGCAGGGCAGTAGCTTCACCCCTCAGTCACAACCTGCGGTCCTCACCATGGGATATACCCACTCTCAAAGAGACCACAAGAGGGCAAAAGGCCCACTACAACTGTAATGTAATAGTAAAATGACACTAGCATCTAACAAGAGAGTGGGCTAATATTACTAAATGCTGTCAGTATTTAACAATAATAGGAGGAGGAGACAAATCATGGCGTCTCTTTGTACTGATGTGTGTAAAGCCTAAGACATAGTGTAGGTGATAAGCGCAAAGTTTAGATCAGTGTTTGCACTGTGCTGCCTGTTGAGAGAAAGGGAAAAGTAGGGATATATACTCATGCATATGCACATCAGTAAACATTACAAATAGACAAGAAACAAGTAAAATTCAATTGATTCACTATTGGGAACTGGGGCAAAAATTTATAAATGAGAGGATAAACAGGTGACTCAGAATCCTGTAACATTTTGACTTATATGTAATATGTTGCCATTTGTTTGTGTCAAATAAAAGTTTACTTTTAAATAAAAAGTGAAGGTCATGTGCTAGGAGCTCTACGGAGACATCTCCTGAGAGCAAGAGTGATGTCTACTGAGAATTAGAGGAAGCAAAGGAAAAGCAAGCCATCTGACGTGGAATGTCTCAAATCCTTAGATTCTTGGCAGAGTCAAGGGAAAGGTTTATGTTTTAATTCTCGGGGGGGGGGGGGAGGAGACGACTTCACTGCAGTGCCTTGCATACAGTAGCAAATACCACACCACTGAACAGAGTCTTTGTAGTTTTTACTTGATGACAAGGTCTCAGTAAATTGCCCAGGCTAGCCTAAACTTTATTTGTTTACACTGGTTTCCATTAAAACCCCTCTTTAATTGGTGGCAGACTGTGAAAGAAGCAAATGGAGAATGTGCTGAGGGAGCAGGGTGTCAGGGTGACTGTCAGGGTGTCAGGGTGACTGTCAGGGTGACTGTCTAAGAGAAGAACCATGGCAGTGAGGAGCAGGGTGACTAGGGCAGCGAAGGCCGGAGACTATCAGAGACGGGCTCTGATATATCAGAGAGGCCCGTCTCTGATAGTCTCCGGCCTTCCTCGGAGAGAGAGCGGAGCATTCAGCAGACGATGTAGGTCAAGGTCTGGAAAGAAGGAGGAACCCGGAGAAAGTCCACCATGCTTCCAGGCCTTGGGACATGGGAGGAGCCTGGGGGACAGGGGAGGAGCATGGGGGACAGCCTCTTCCTGGAGAAAAGTTAAAGGCAAACAGTGTCATCAGGGAAAATTCAAGTTTTACTAGTAAAGGAAATTGTATATTTTTAAAACAAAAATGCTAAAATGAAAAAAAAGTTTGCAAAGAAATAAGTGTTCCAAAGGACACAGTTGTGGGGTGTAAGCTGAGGGGACTGACCACATGAAAGACTTTGTCCTACACAACTTGACTCCCAGGAGTGAGTTAGTGAGACACAAGAGTTAGGATGAATCTGTCAGTGTCAGTTAGTAAAGCTGGTTAACATCATCACACACCTACACTGTGCTGTTATTAGCATATCATTTAAATATTTAAATAGGAAGGTCAGGCATTGCTTTGACATTTGTATAAGCCTACTTGATTTCAAACCTGTGTCTTTCCCACAGTTTCTTTCCAGATTACTACAGTCAGTTATTGTAACATTCATGTTTTAACCTCACCTCAGTTTTGCTTCAGATACTTAACAAATGGCATTATCAGTCTTCCCATTTTGCTAGTGTGCAATTAGTTTTTCTTCAGTGAAGGTAGATGAAGATGAGCATGGCTTATTTATATTTAAGTTTGATTTTACTTGTAAAAAGAAATTCCCCCACAAAAATTTGTTGTTGGGTTTTTTTTGGGGGTTTTTTTTTGTTGGTGTTGGTGTTGGTGGTGGTGGTGGTGGTGTTTGCTTGCTTGTTTGTTTTGATGCAAAATAAATTTTCTGCTAGATTAAGGTTAGAGATTTTTTTGTGACTGATTTTGATCATTGCTCCTTAAAACTTTGTAACTCCGTGACCTCTGGGTAGGATGTTTTGGGTCAGGGCCATTTCCCTTCCTGTAGTCTAATGTACATACATACATGTGTCCCTAATGCCGAAGCCTTCATGGTGAGCATATTTGTGCTAAGAAGAAACTTGTTTTTAGCTTGTTAATTCATAGACATGCTGTTTCTTTTAATAACTTGATTTTTATTCACATGACATTCATGTGCGTATTTTAAAATTACATTCCTTTACCTCCTTCAAAATGTATACAGGTCCCAAAGGCAAACAGCTAGAAGGAACCGAATGTCCACTCCACGTTGTTCACCCACCCACGGGGGAAGAGTTTGCTCTCGGGTGTGGAGTGTGCAGAAACGCTCACACGTTTTAGAACTTTGTCTGCGGCGAGGATAGTTGCCTTCATCCACTGGGAAGATGCAGTGAAGGTTAAACTCTGCTCAGGATCAGAACGGGACCATTTTACATTCTGAAAATGAACCATGTACAGTGCAGGAATGATGCCAAATACTGTGTACATAATTCTTGCTACGAACGTTTCCCCATGATTTTGGTTTATCTTCTTTGAACCAAGACATCAAACTTGTGAGGTGTTTGCATGTGGCCATTACTGGCCTGTGAAGCATTGGACATTTATAGATAATTGATATAAAAGGATCTCCATACTCATGGACTAAGAATGATGCTGGCTTTCAAGCAAAAAAAAAAGAAAAATAATCACTGTTTATTGTATACTGCCTTTTTGTAATCCTGTACAATTGCATCACGGGTGGGTATAAAAAGAGGAATATTCTGGTTTCTTTCCTGGACTGTTATTTAAAAAAAAAAAATTGTGTTAGTAAGGCCTATAAATGTAATAAGTATCAGACTGTATATAAAGCTATCAATGTTTGTCCTGTATAAGAATTACTAAATTACAAAAGCAGTTTCATTTAAACTTCTAGGTAAAGTTTGAGCCTGAAATTTTGATGAAGTGCAATACTGAGTGTGCCTCATTATCTTGCAGCTGTAAACATATTGGAATGTACATGTCAATAAAGCCACTGTACATTTTTATACAGTGATAAAGTCTAATATTTGTGTAAAGTATTTTTTGAAAAATAGTTTAAACAACTTATGAAGCCTAAAACCCACTTATAACACACTCATAACTTTTCTGTCTGGAAAAATAAAAGTATCAGTAAAGCACACCGATGTGATCTTAAACACTAAGATCATGAAAATAAATATCCAAGGCTACATCTTCTCATAGATACCTATGCCAAAGAGAGAGAAGCACTTAGGGAATGAGTGCGAGTCTGTCTTAGCCAGAATTCTGCCTTTTGCATAATTTATCAACACAAGTGCACTAGTTTTTAACATCTACAGACTCCAACATATGTTGGAGCTTTGTACTTATTTGTTACCTATGTGTTTTGCTGATATTTGTTTGGCTGATTAGATTTTTTTTTTCCATTTGGGTTGTGAAACTATTAAATTTTAGGTTTATGTATTTCATGATACTGAGGAAAGATTTGACCCATTTTTTTTAAAAAAAAATTTCACTGTTGAAAATACAGAAATCAGTTTGCCAACATATAAATTATTAACAAATCTAATGGCCTTGGTTTCTGTTAAGCAATTGTGAAGAGTTTAAAACAGCGTTGGGAGCCAGGGAGGAGCTCAGTCAGAAAGGCGCTTGCCGTGCGCATTAGGGTGGAAGTCTGGTTCCCAGAGCAATGACCTGTGGTAGTTGAGCTCCGGCGACTTGGAGATGTGAATCCCCACGACTTGGTGAGTATCCAGTGAGAGACCTTGTCTTAAAAGAAAAGCAAAGAAGATGGTTCCTGAGCACAAAGGTTCACTGAGCCTACACAAGCCTGCAGACAAATGAGAACATGAGTGGGAGGAGGAGAGAGGGAAAGGACAGCACCAGAAGAGAAGAAATGGGGCTTGCCCACCCTTCACACACCCCTTGGTTCCGTCCTCAGCACCCCATAAAGAAGACATGGCGGTGCACAACTTTAATACAGCAGTCTGGAGGCAGAGGCAGGAGATCACCCTAGGCTACAGAGCAGTTTTGAAGCCATCTTGGTATAGATGAGATTCTGTACGAAGAACCTCTGTACTGTTATGGAAGCATCACTTGTCAATCAAATGTTGGCCTTTTACCATAGGCGGGAAATAGGGAGGTAGACGTTCCAGTGCAGAGAGAAGGAATCCTGGCAATAGAGTCAGGCAGACACAAAGGGATTCACACCCCAGACACAGAAGAAGACAGTTGTATGGAACTGAGGACCAGGTAAATGACCGTGCAGCATGACTTACAATAAACCAAGCAGATAATTAAGATATAAGCTAGTCGGGGAACAGAGTCAAAACTATTGGACCAAGCATTTATTTATATATGAGAAATCTCAGAGTCATTATTTCTGGGAACAAAGTAGAGTAGGGAAAAACGTGAAGTTACAGATGAACTAACTATAAGATTCTGTCCCAGAAATGAGTTTTTAATGAAAATTATGTGTATATATGTGATATCAATTCTGAACACGGGTAACTAATAACTATTTTATAGACTTCTTTAATAAATTTCATAAAAATATCCAAGCCAAAAGCTTCAAAGTTCATGAAAAAATCATTACTGCATTTTTTTTTTTTTTGGTTTGGTTTGGTTTGGTTGTGAGATTATAACTAAAGCCATGGTGCTATATTTTTGAAAGATGGCATTTCAAGAAACAGAGTTGGACTTCTCAGTAGAGACTCTAAAAGTCAGAAGGGCCTGTACAAAGTGCTACTGACCACAGGTGCCAATCCACACTACTACTATACCCAGCAAAATTTTCAGTTACCATAGTTGAAAAAAATTAGACATTCCATGATAAGGCCAAATTTAAACAAAATATTTCTATATATCCAGCCCTACAGAAGGTGCTAGAAGGAATACTGCAACCTAAGGAGGTTAACTACACCCATGAAAACACAGGAAATAATCTCACACCAGCAAAATCAAAAGGGAGGTACCCACACACTCACACACACCATCATTTCCAACAATAACAACAAAATAACAGGCATCAGCAATCATTGATGTAGAAATTGTAATATCTGACAAAATAGACTTCAAATAAAACCTAATCAGAAGAGATAGAAAAGGGCACTACATACTCATCGAAGTGAAAAATTAACAGGAGAACATTGTGTCTATTAACTTCTATGCCCAAAAGACAAGGGCACCCAATTTGTAAGAGAAATACTACTACAGCTTAAATCACATATTGACCCTCGCACATTGATAGTGGGAGACTTCAGTATGCCACTCTCACCAACAAGCAAGTCTTCTAGACAAGAACTAAACAGAAACACTGGAGCTAACATATCTATAGAACATTTCACCCAAACATAAAAGCATATACCTTCTTATTAGCATCTCAGGTCCCGTTCTCACAGTGGACCACACACTCAGACACAAAGTATCAACAGATACAAGAGAATTGAAATATCTCTCTGCATGCTGTCAGACCAGAACAGATTAAACCTTGATAACAACAGAAACACAGAAAGTCTGCAGATTCTGAATAACTCTCTACTGAGTGAAAAATGAACCAAGACAGATTTAAAAAAAAAAAAAGACTTTCTAAAACTGAATGAAAATGAAGACACAATGTACCCCAACACGGGACACAATGAGTGGCGCTAAGTACTGAGCGACTGTGTGAAAAAGTGGAGAGATCTCATACTCACCCTTCTTAGCTGCACACCTGAAAGCTCTCCAGCAAACAGAAGCAAGCTCGAGCTAGAGGAGTGGGAGACAAGCAATAAACCAACCGAGGGCTGAAATCAACAAAATAGAAACCAGGAGAAGAATACAAAGAATCAGTGAGACAGGTTTGTGAGACCTTTTTCTGTAAGAAAATCAACAAGATAGACAAACCTTTATCCAAATTAACTAAAAGATGAAAATATCCAAATTAGCAAAATGAGAAACAGAAATGGGACATAACAGACACCTAGGAAGTCATATTAACTCAGAGGTTAGGTTTACATGACGGGACTAGGCTCTTGTAGAGAGATATATGAATAGATTTTATGGGTAGACAGGGTGGGGGGGGCAAGTGGGTCAGTGGAGGACAAGCGAATATAGGGATGTGGAAAGGAACAAGAGGAGAGGGCTGGAATTGAGGGGCTTGAGGGATGATATGGAATCCTAGTGCAGTGGAAACTCTAAAATATATGAAGGCGATCCAAATGACTTCTTATAATAATGGGAGAGACAGAGTCCCAATTGGCTGTCACCAAAGGATGCTTCCAGTGGACCGAGTTGCATTCAGTTGAGTTGTTGGCCATGGAAATCTCATGGAAATCCCCAAACAACCCCAACTGTTGCTAAGACAATGGGTTGCTCTCTGAAGAGTGACAGTTGAGCCCCACTGCTGAGGACAGCGCTCAAGAACGCATTGCTCTGTGAGTCATTGTCCACCTGGTGCCTACATGGAGTCTCCATTCCTACCATCCAGTGCCTTTCCTGTGGGAAGATACTCTGCGGGCTCTCAAAAAAGAAACATAAACACCAACCCAGCCACAAAATCTTTGACCTACAATCTGACCTGCCTACAACATGGGCTAGGGCAATGGTGGCACAGAACTTGTGTTAGTAGCCAAGCAATGTCTGATTTGACTTAAGGTCCACTCCATGAGACAGAACTATTACCTGACGCTGCTTAAGTGACCAAGAGCCAGAGACTAGACAGAAGACACCCAGGGTAAAACCAAACACTGCTGGTCAAAACAAAACAAAAAACAAACAACCTGTCATTAAAATGACTCCTAATCATATTTTGCTATACTCACAGATAAGTGTCTTATTCGTCATCATCAAATAAGCTTTCTCCTTCAGCATATGGGAAGAGATGCAAAATCCCATAGCCAGACATTATGTGAAGAGAGAATCCTTAGAACACACCGCTCTAAATGGGAGGTCTCCATCAAATCCCTCCCCTCAGGGGTCAGAGAACCCCGTGGAAGAGGAGGCAGAAAGAGTGTAAGAGCCGGAGGAGATGTAGAACTCCAGAGGGCCTTCTAAATCAGTTGAGCAGGCCTCATAGAAGCCCATGGCCTTCACTGGTCCGAGCCAGATCCTCTGCGTTTGTGTTATAGATTTCAGGTCGGTATTTTTATGACTCCTGAGTGTGTGAACGAGTGGGTCCCCGACTCTTGTGTCAGCTCTTGGTACTCTTCTCCTCTTTCTTTTGGGTTGCCTTTTTCAGCCTTTATGTGATGTTGGTTTGGTTTTTAATATTATTATATTTTATGCTGTCACGTTTGACTATTAACTCCTAGAAGCCTGCTCATTTCAAACAAGAGACAGAAAGGGAGTGGATGCAGAGGGGAGGGGAGGTGGGAAGGACTGAGCACAGGGTCCCCAATGGAGGAACCAGAGAAAGGACTCAAGGAGCTGCAGGGGTTTGTAGCCCCATAGGAGGAACAACAATATGAACCAACCAGCACCGTCAGAGCTCCCAGGGACTGAACCACCAACCAAAGAGTACACATGGAGGGACCCATGGCTCCAGCCACATGGGTAGCAGAGGATGGCCTAGTTGGACATCAATGAGAGGAGAGGCCCTTGGTCCTGTGAGGGCTCCATGCCCCAGTGTAGGGGAATGCCAGGTCAGGGAAGTGGGAGTGGGTGGGTTGGTGAGCGGGGGGGGGGGGGGGGCTGTGAATGGGATAGGGAGTTTTTGGAGGGGAAACCAGAAAAGAAGATAACATTTGAAATATAAATAAAATATCTAATTAAAAAAAAGGAAACAAACCTAAGACAGAAAGGAGCGAGATGCCTCCCAGAATGGCAGATGGATGTATTAGTGAGGACCAAGGACCTCCACAGAGCACTGCAGTGTGCTTGAAGTGACTTCTGAGTGCGTACAAGGAAGCCATTCTTTATCACACAGGCCCCGTGCATTAGGGATAAATTCTGACAAAGTACAGGAAAAAGATGGCCATGGCCAAGCCCTAGCTCAAACACCCAGGCACAGGCCGTCCTGCTTGGATAAAGAAAGGAAGGGAAGGGCCGAGGCACAACAGTGAGACGTGGTGAGTCCTTCTGTAAATAGATGGTTCTTATTTCCAGGCTGAGAAAAAGCCGTTTCTTCCTAACCACCTGGTCAGGTTGGTCAGGCCCGAGACCTCTCTCATTCTGCCCGTAGTGTTATCTGATGAAACATTACAAGTACTTTGTGCGTTTTCGACTCAGTGTTTACTAATTTGCTTGTTTTCTCAGATCTTCTTCATCCTCTGCCTCTCTTCCCACCCAATTTGTTCTCATGTTTTACCTGGGTGAAATCACATGCTCCACGCGTGGTGACGGTAAACAGCAGGACATTACAGTCAGTCTCCTAAAATCTGCCCAGAGCATGCCAGGGGGGATTGGGATGGCAGGACACTTGAGGCAAGTCCTGACTTTTCTAAATACTTCTGTGTCCTGTCTGCCTGTGACCTTGAGTCAGCCACTTACTTTAACTAATTTTTAACCTTGCTTTTTTTTTTCATAAGAATACCAAACCCAGACCAAATATTTATAAAAGTGATTTAATTCTGCAATAAAATATTTGGAAGGTGAGTGCACAGGTGAGGAGAACTTTCTCTTAATATTCTCTAAATGTGGTATTTTATTTACCACCAGTTGCAGGCAAGTTGGTCATCTCATTCTGCTGTTTAGAGAAATGACTGCATTCGATTTCTACAATATTTTGCTGGGGAAAATAATCCCAATATGAAAATCTAGAGTTTCCTGTCCCTAAAGCCCAAGCCTGTTCTGCTAGATGATGTCCCTGTTTCAGTATCATTAATAGCATAGTAACTGGACACTTGTGATATGGGCCAAGTTGCAAGAGGACAGGGCTATTTTTTTTTCCAGGAGTTGTCAGTTTAGTGGGAGGGCTATGACTCAGCTCCTTCTAGGTTGGGATCTAGGTCCAGAACAGTCTCTAGCTAGAACATGGGTGACGTGTACTTGCTTCTGATTGAGAGAAAGCCACCAGGCTTTTCATCCAGGGAAACTTGACAATAGTCCAGACCTAGCCATTTCTAGCCAAGCAAGTATGTTGTGATCGAAGATACCTTAGAAAACCAACTATAATGAAAAAAAAATCATTTCTAGAGGAAGTCTCGATGAAGAGAAATTTGAGATAAATGTCAAGGGCGGGAGAGATGACTCAGTGGGAATCATACCTGCTGAGCAACTGTGGGTACCTGATTTCAGATCCTCAGAGCCTACATAAACGTCAGACACATTAACATCAACCTGCAATCCCGGGGTTCCTAGGGTGATCCAGGGGCGGAGGCACACAACCGTGAACCATAAGAGACCCTGCCTCAAACATCGTAGACAGCAAGATGCTGACAGACAAGTGCCGGTCTCCCCCAACTTCCACAAGCGTTCTACGGTGTACACACACTGTGATCACACACGAAAACGCACACACATCATACAAAGAGAAAAACAGAGAGAGCCAAGTGAAAGCACCAAGCCCAGCCTGCTCCAGTTAAGGTCAGGCGTAGAACAAGGGGAGAAGCAATCCCTGCAGGTTGTCCTTTGGCTTCCACGGGGGTACACAGTTCACAGGCACACGTGCAGTCCAAGGTTTGACCCTGAGCCAGAAAGCCAGTAATAAATATACATAAAACCTGAAATAAAAGCCAAGTTTGAACCTCAGTGTCCAATCAGTAACCATGGAATCAGAGTCACTTCTATAGCCAGTTTCTCAGCTATATAGGTTCTGTAACAACACGCCCTACATTTTCTCAAAATAATCGAATTCGGGTAGGGTCCTGAAGAAACTGGTAAGTTTTCAACAGCAAAAGTGAGAGAGATGAAGCTGGAGAGAGTTTAGCAGGAACGGAGGCATTAGTGTTCCTCAGAAGTGTGTGTAAACTGTCCGGCTTCGTTGATTCCTTTAATAAATATCTGAGCACCTGCTCCATCCAGGTCAGCACTTGACAACGCGCTCTGATAAGGGCAGGGTTGTGTTCTCAGTTGCTTAGTAACCCTGACTTCCTCTCAAGCGCTTGAATGGATTGTGCGACTTAATAGGTGCGTGGAACTGTGCTAAGCTCTGGGAACGAGGAGGCGTACGCAGAACACAAACTGGAAAACTGCAGGTGTAGTTGAATGAGATAGATCATTTACTGATAGCTTACAGTAGCTAACCTTTGTGCTAAATCTGGAAGGGGGGCGGACGACAATGCCCTCCCCAATTCTGCCGCTCTTAATCTTCGTAATTTACAGCTTGCAAATGGGAGGATATAGACTTTGAAATGAGGTTAGGGTGAATTAACCAGTGTGATCAACGTCATCAGAAGGGTCCCAGTTGGGGAAAGAAGAAGAAGAAGCAACCAGGTTCTGTTGGAAATGCAAGTATGAGGGGAGGAGGGGAGAGGAGAGGAGAGGAGAGGAGGAGAGGAGAGGAGAGGAGGAGAGGAGGGGAGGGGGGGAGGGGGGAGGGGAGGAGAGGAGAGGAGAGGAGGGGAGGGGGGAGGGGGGAGGGGAGGAGAGGAGAGGAGAGGAGGAGAGGAGGGGAGGGGGGGAGGGGAGGAGGGGAGGAGGGGAGGAGGGGAGGAGAGGAGGAGGGGAGGAGGGGAGGAGGGGAGGAGGGGAGGAGAGGAGGAGGGGAGGAGGGGAGGAGGGGAGGGAGGAGGGGAGGAGGGGAGGAGGGGAGGAGGGGAGGAGAGGAGGAGTGGGGGCAGGGAGGGAGACTGCACACAGGACTTGGTGATGATCCACTGTTGGCCTTAAAGATGGAAGAACAAGCAAGCATGAAAAACCTAGACACCCTGGGACAGCCCCTGAACAGGTTTCTCGCTTCAGATTCCACAGACTGCGCGTGGCCCAGCTGACACGTGGATTTTAGCCCATTTTGGATATTTTATTTCCAGAATTGCACAAATACTTTTTCCCCCTTTTTACTATTTTAAGCCACTAAGCCTCTGATAATTTTACAATGGGCTTCTCTTCCTTCCCTTGTCATGTTTTGGGCTCCCCCAAACCTGTGAACTACTTAGTATCCCTTTACCAACAGAGTCTCACAGAGAAAAACAGAAAATAGCCCAATGAGTTTTTGCTTTGTTTTGTTTTGTTTTGGTATTGCTTGCATGTAGAAATAATACGTTGGCTATATTGGATTAAGTAAAGTAAATAAAACGGATTTCGTTCCCTGGACGTGGGTCTGTGCGGGTGAGAGCAGGTGCCCCGCGGTCTTTTGGAACTGGAATGGCAGGCAGTTGTGAGTGGCCCATTGTGGGTGGTGGAAACTGAAGTGTGTCCTTCTGACCAACAAGCCACCTCTCCAGCCCTTTACCTTATTGTGTGTGTGTGTGTGTGTGTCCCTTGTGTCCTCCAGATGAGGACAGGAGGTCAGAGGGAGTCAGTTCTCCACAGTCACCTGGGTTTCCAGAGATAAAATGCAGGTCAACAGGTTGGACAGCAAGTGCCTTTGTCAGCTGAACCATGTCACCAGCTGACCTTTAACTTTTAATGTGGCGCTACAAACCTAAATTGCACGTGTCCCTTGCATAGATTCCTAACGAACAGTGCTCACCTACACTCTTATTCTCGGTAGTTTTTCCTCATTTGACTTTTTAAAATAAATTCATTAACTCATACAGAAAAGGTATGTAATATTTTGATTAGTGTATTCATTTAAAGTGTTTAATATTTAATTTTATGTGCATGAGTGTCTGCCTGCGTGTCTGTCCATGCTCCACTTTCAAGGGGACATCCGATCTCCTGGGACTGGAGTTATGGATGGTTGTGAACCACCCCGTGGGTGCTGGGATCCTCTGCAAAAGCACCAAGTGCTCTTAACTGCAGAGCAGCTTTCCAGCCCCATCAGTTCATGTATGCAACGTTTAATGTTTAATTAAAATCATGGGTTAGTCATTCTAATTCCTCAAACATTTTTTTTCTGGTTAAAAACATTAAAACTCCTTTCTTCTAGTTTGTTTAAATGTACAATATGGTATGTATGGTGATGGTCTTAAGTGTATGACAGAACCTGTTCTCATGATTTCATCTTTTTTTTTTTATTTTTTTTAATAAGAAGTATCTACTCTGGGCTGGAGAGACAGCTTAGCAGTTACAAGTGCTTGCTGTTCGGTCGTCCTTGAGTTCAATTCCCACCACGCAGGACGAGTAGCTCACACCTGCCTGTAAGTAACTCGAGCTCCAGGGAATCCAACATTCATTCCAGACGCTAAAGGCACTGCATTCACGTGCACAATCCTCGTCCCCCCCCCACCTACAACAAAATGAAAATAAAGCTTATAAAATTAATAATAAATTAAAAACAAATACTAAAAAGCATGTTAAAGTTTAGCATGTTTTTGCTGGGTGTGGCGGCACATTTCTTCAATCTCAGCATCGGGTGGGCAGAGGCTGGTGGATCTCAGAGTTCAGAGTCAGCCTGATCTACATAATGAGTTCCAAGCCAGGCAGGGCTACAAAGTGAAACTCAGTATCAAGAAAAGGGAGGAGGAGGGTAGGAGATGGAAGAGAGAGAAGTTTACTTTAGAGAAATAACACAGAAAGAGCTGTAACACGGTATACAGCTAACTTTTAAGATTTATCTGTGAACTTTTCTTATTTTGAGAAAATCCAGTATCTCTAAGTCCAAACTTTTTAAAAACAAGTCAAATAGGTAGCATTTAAAAGACTTCTTGACTTGCAAAACGCACCACCCGGGAGTGGAGTCCTCTTTCAATTAGCCATCTGCTTCTTTACCCTTTTCCGTAAGTGTTTCAGAAATCTCAGACTTCGGGATTCTATTTCATAAGTAAATGTGGTTTTGAAAAAGTAATGCCTCATTAAAAAAACAGCATTGGAAAAATGGAAATGCGAATATTGTTTTAAGAAACCTTTCGTGATCGTCACGTTAACCACGTTGATTTATTATTTTTTTTCCTGTGTGCGGACAGCAGCTTCCGAGGCACCCTTGGCCGCGCCCTCCTCGCGGAGGTGGGTCGCTGTCAGCTGATGTTTACGTCCGGTAGGGGTGGGTCCGGCCCTGCAGACACTCCCCCGTCCGCTTAGGGACGCCGCACCGCCCTAAACTTTCCGGTTCTGACCCTGGGAAAGGCTGGCCGCGTCCAGTTAACTCCAACCCGCCCACATTCCGCCCCTAAACAAACTTCGCCTGGGACAGTCCCGGAGGCTGGAGCCGCCTCGGTGCGCGCTCCCGCGCAGCCCCCTCGGCCGCGCGCCCGCCCCCTCGGGCGGAGACGCGCAGAGGCAAGCGCGCGGCCGCGAGCTCCGGGCGCCATTTTGGATTCTGTAACTGGGCCGCTGCTCGCCGAGGGTTGTCTCGGGCGGCGACGAGGAGGTGCCGGGGCGAAGGACGCAGACTGCGCGGGACAGAGAAGGGAAGCTTTCCCCCCGGGCAGCCGGAGCCGCAAAGGTGGAGCCGCGTCGGCGCCCGCCGCGGGACCAGCGTCTCGGATGCGGGCGGAGCGCGGGGGGCCGCGACGGCGGGAGCGCGGAGACGGGGCCCCGGGAGGCCTCATGTGAGAGCCGCGGGAGCGGGAGCCTTCGCCGCCGCCGCCGCCGCCCGCGCAGCCCGGGGTGGTGTGTGGGGGAAGCCGCCCCCGGCAGCAGGTACGGCGGAGGTTCGGGGCCGCAGCCCGGAGGCGGGCGGGGAGGTCGGCGGCGGCCGGGGGCGCGCGCGGGGCGCGACGGGAACGCCCCGCCCGGGCCTCGGTACTTGTCAACAAGGCGTGGCGCGCGCTCGGCGGCCGCGCGTAGCCGGGCTGGGTGACGGGCTCCTCCGGGCTCGCCCTCCCTCGGCGGCGCAGGGTGCTGGCGGCTGGGAAACCCGGGGGCCGGGGCCGGGCGTCGGCATGAGTCTGAGAAAGCCGGGCCGGGGAGGCGCGCCGTGGGAAACTTGGCGAACTTAGGTGCGGCCGCTTGGGTCGCGCTGCAGACCTCCACCCGGAAGCAGCCCGGTCCGGGCATCTCCAAGCCGCGAGGTGAGAGCCGGGCGGCGATTCGTGGGCGGTGGTGCCTATTCCACTTGCCCAGATGTTTTTATCTTTTGCTTACACGAAAAGGCTAATTTCTAAAAACGTCCCTGAAGCCTTTATAAAAATGTCTGTGACTCTAAACTCTTAACGCACCCCGTGTTATCTGTGTGCGGGCTCCGGGTTGTGTCTGTCTGTCTCAGTCTATTTCCACTGTACTCTCACCATTCTGAGAGTTAATCTCTTTCATATTGTTCGATTCTTGTATTTCAGTCAAAGAACGTGTGTCAGGTTTCCTTCTACGAAAAGCAAAGCAGAAGGGCATATGCAAATATAATTCCAGAAAGTACTTTTAAAGCTTAACTACAGATGTTTGTTTTTTTTTTAATTTTTGCATGTCCAGAAGATGTAAATGTCTAAGAGAATAAGGAAAGTTTGGCTCTTCGTTTCAATTTAAGGAAATGTTTGATTAGCTCATTAATTCATGGTGATGCTCAAGTTGCTAGGTGTCCTTCATTACTTTGCTTATTGGACACGATGTGAACACTAGCAAAAGTTCTTGCCACCATAGTTTCTTTGGGTTCTTGAAACACTGCAGAAATCCAAACTGCCAGAGCCCAGGTTTTCTGTGCTTAGAAAATCTCATTGATATTTAGTGTCCTGTTTTGATACGCCACACCCCTCCTGTTCAGATAGAAAGGGCACTTTCACTTCCACTAGAAGCAGCATAAAACCCATTGCTGTAAACTAGTCATGTACTAGTGAATGCTTTGAATTGTTCAGCTTCGTACAGCAGAGCTTCATGTGTAGATAGTTAAAAACATTGGAAATTTTGAGTTAAAAAGACCAACAAGGAAAAGCACTATTAAAAATGTTATTAGGTATTTATTCACCAATTTTTTTTGTGTGTGTACCTAATAGTACACAGTACATTTTAACATTTGGTCTGTTCATTTTCTATTGATAGTGACGTTAATTTCATAATGTTTATGATAGTCCATAGAATTTTTAGGTATTCATAAACTAATGAGTAATAATATATACTTTGGTGATCTATGTATTCAGTTTATATTTAGATCAAGTATAATCATATACCCGATCTTCCTTTTTTTGTTTTGTTTTGTTTTTCGAGGCAGGGTTTCTCTGTGTAGCCCTGACTGTCCTGGAACTCACTCTGTAGGCCAGGCTGGCCTCGAACTCAGAAATCCTCCTGCCTCTGCCTCCCAAGTGCTGGGATTAAAGGCGTGCACCACCACCGCCTGGCCCCCGATCTTCCTTAGTGTTGATTTTTACATTGTCTGACTTCCTCTTCCCAAACTTGAAGGTGGATTGAAATATACTTTATTTCGGTAGGACGGTTTGGAAGGCAGAAGCAGTGGAACTCTGATTCCCAGGCTGGCCAGGCTCACATGGAAATTGTATAAACTTAGGGTCCTGTGGAGTGTCATTAAAGTACCTTGTTCTGGTTTTGAATCTGTACACTTCACTGTAAAATGGAGTGTTTAATCTTTTATGTTCTGGCTTTAGAAGATTTCTCCAGATACAGCAGTGCATCCTGGCATAAGGTCTGGAAGATTCTTTTTGAATCTCTATCTCAGAATTCTGAGTAGTTTCTGTCATTAAGAAAGTTTGAGCCAGTAGCAGACTCTTTGTTCTTTGACCCAAATTGAAATGCTAAAATTAAAGTTAAGCCTTCAGGATAGGTTAAAGTTGGAAAATGGGTCATAATGACACACTTACCCCTAGAAAGACCTTTTTTAAAAAAAAAAAAATTTAAAAATGGCACTGTTGATCATTCTAAACTTTTTTCTGAACACACTTAAAAATCTATTCATAGATTCATAAATAAGTTTGCTCCATAAAGCCATCTTGTCATCTGCCATTTTGTTTTCTGAATTCTCCTTTTACTTGAGACTATGCCCTTTTGTGCGTGTGCATACAGTCAGATGCAGGAACAATAAAGCAGACAGTTCCTCTTTTAAGGCCTCCTGGACTGACAGTGTAGGGTTGCGCCCTCTGCCATCTGCCTCTACTCTCCAGCCCTCAGCCCTCCTTGGTCAGGCTCTGGATGAGAAAGTCTGTACATATGCTCATCCTTCGTACCACAGAAGGACCAGATTCTTACAGCATGATTTGTCACAAGCTGGTTGGAGTCAAGCCATCCTTTTGAGACTTGTTTGGACTAGTTCCTTACTAGAATTGCTCTCTAAACAATCATTGTAGATCCTAGACTAAATACTAGTACCAAGGAGTGGTCCAGGTTAATATAGCATGCAGTGTAAATCAAGTAACAAATCGAAATGTGTCCTTTGGAACTTTGATTACATGGAATAACCATATACAATGTAGAAAGAAAAAGTGTATTGGGGAAAAATAACTAGAGCTTGTGTAACCCCACTGCCCATTGTCAGCTCTGACACTAAGTCAGTGATGCTCGCGCCAGTGTGTGTCTCTACGCCGCTGCTCCTCCTTATTTGAAAGAGAAATCAAATTGTTCTTCACATTCTGGAGACAGTCACTTCTTTGTGTGATAGCTTTCATACTGGGCTGAGAGGCCAAGAACCCTGTATCTGAAGATCATCATTTTTCAAACTGAAGCATCTGACAGTCTTGTAATTTCCCAAAGCCGTGGAGGTACTTTGAAGTGTAGCTAGGATTCACACCTAGGGAGCTTGGTTCTTAGAGCTCATGCTACTGTTTGCCATGAACATCTCATCTTTCCAAGAAGCAAATGGCATCAAGTGGGTAAGAATATATAGAAAAGCAAAAGGCCATGGAGGTTTTTCTACATACAGAAAATTGGCAGGAAAAGCAGTGACAGTAATGTGTTGGGAGAAGAAACCATATCCCAGCTGAAACAGCAACGCTCAGGTAGACTGCTGTAATCAGTCAGTCTATCTCTGCTGCTGCAGGCTGAGCTCAGGCCTGGAGTATTTAAGGCTTTACCTCTGGGCTGTGCTCTCAGTCCCGGTTTACTTACATTAAGCAGAGGTTGGGTATGTGTAGCAGCAATACCACATGTCATAGCATGTGCAGGTCTGTTGACCGCTTAGCTTTCACCCTCTCTAGAGCCCAGAGGTTCATGCGGACCTTGGTCTACTGCAAATTTGACAGAAAAATTGGATAGAATCACCACTGTGTCTTTCCTTTATAGTCGACTACAAGTTTTGAGTCATAAATTCTTGGTTTCCTTGAGTTATACGTAGTTTTAAACCTAAACGTTTAAAGTCACCCCAGGAATTTCATCCCCACCAGCGGTTTTCATTGTATTTTTTATATTCTACTTGAATTGTCGTTTGAGGTTTTTGTGCGTATTTCTGTCCAAATCCACACCCATGTGTCAGTGACAGAAGATGAGTTTGATTAAAAGTTAAGTAGGATGGGGAAATGATGGATTGTTTTGAATAGGATGAAACGAGGAGGACGCGCTAGTGACCAGGACTCAGCTGAGGAAGGCACTGCCGAGAAGCCTAAGAGACCGAGGACGACACGCGAGGGCGGGCAGCCTTGTGACTGGGGTAACCTCCTGCAGGACATCGTCCTGCACGTTTTTAAGTACTTGCCTCTCCTTGACCGGGCTCATGCTTCACAAGTGTGCCGGAATTGGAATCAGGTATTTCACATGCCCGACTTGTGGAGATGTTTTGAATTTGAACTGAATCAGCCAGCTACATCTTACTTGAAAGCTACACATCCAGAGCTGATCAAACAGATTATTAAAAGGCATTCAAATCATCTACAGTATGTCAGCTTCAAGGTAATACCTTAAATCATTCTGTTAAAAAATAAAAGCATTTGTACCAGCTTTAATGTCATAACCAATACAACTTTTTAAGTCCTTAAAATATTTAACTTTTCAGGAAAGTGCTTAAAGTTTTAAAATTATTGCATGCCTTTAGAGTTTTTTATGAATATTTTTTATATTTCCTAGAACTAAAATAGTCCTTTAATTTCTTAAAAGAGAAAAAGCAGCCACTAAGTGGGCCTAAATAAGTGACTGAAGTTTTAAGTTAATGGTGAATGGTTGGCAACAAATTTGAGGAAAGATAACTATAACAAACATTAGGGCCTCCACCTGCAGTGAGGCTCCTTTCAGGAGCTGACAACTGACTTTATGAAGTAATTTTATGGTTGGTGTCGCCACAACATGAGGAACTATACCAAAGGCTCATAACCTTGGGAAGGTCGAGAACCACTGCCTTAGGGCTGGTTTGGTTGGTTGGTTTGTTTGTTTTGGTGGTGCCGTTTTGAGACAGGGTTTTTCTGCATAGCTTTGTAGCTTTGGCTGTCCTGGAACTTACTCTGTTAGACCAAGCTGGCCTCAAACTCAATTACCAGCCTCTGCCCCCCCCCCAAGTACTGGGAGTAAAGGAGTGCAATGCCATCCCCCACCAGGGAGCGTTGCTGGCTTTGGTACATTTTTATTTAAAAACAAAACAAAAAACAACGCTAAAGATGGTATAGAGACTAAATAGTTTGAGTGTATTTTAGCAGGAAACAGAAGAGGATTCGTGGAAAAATGCAAGAGAGCTGTTTGCTTCATTTCAGTGTTTCGAGGGACACCTAAGACTCACAAAGTGACGAGATGGGTGAAGGAAGGTGGTACCCTGTGATTCCAGTAGTATTGATCACAGTAGCTTGCGTAAGAACAAAGGTTATTACATTGTATTTTGGAGATGATGAAAGAAATATGGGATGGTTGCTGAATCCTTAACCTTAATTCTTTTCTAATAGGATTTCTAAATGATAATTATTGTAAAATGATGAAAATGGGCTAGGCCTGGTGATTCACTCATGTAACTCGAGGATTTGGGAGTCTGAGGCAAGAGACTCAACAATTTAAGGCCTTCCTGCCCTGTATAGTAAGGCCTTCTCTCTTAAAAATGTTAAACATAAAAACCAGAAAGCTATTGTAAAGGACAAGGACTGCCCCACTTGTCTCTGTTTCCTGTTTGCTAAGGGGCCAGGGTAAATCTGTACTAGGCAGTGTCCTAACCTAGTACTTCATGCTATCACTAGATGCTATCTTCCTTGTAAGATGGGAGAGCTTGGTGATAGATGTGGTTGAATAGATTGTGGTCATAAAAGTACTAGGTCATTAGAAATAGGATTGCTAATCATAGCCAAAGACAAAAAGTTATCAGAATACCACCTGTTAAGACCAGCCTGGGCTGCAGAGTGAGTTCAAGGCTAGCCAGAGATACTTAGCAGGAAGGACACTGTTTCAAGAGGAAAATAAAGATGCCTAGTTAATTTTGAGTTTATTAGACTTCACTGATAACGATTAGTGTAGTTGTATCCCAGACATACTTATTAATATAAAGTATTGTTTTGTTTGCCTGAAATTCCAATTGGGTATATTATTTGTTTGATAAGGGGTAGGACTCAAACAAACAAATGTTGAGGAACTCAACTTACCCTCCTCCAAGGAGGGAACCTGAAGTGATTTCCCTTTGGTTTTGGTCGTGTTGCCTTAGAGTATTGTAATGGCAAATGCTATAGAAAGGAGATTGTAAAGTTCATTCCTGCATATAGTAGGTCAGCTGGGTCCTGGGTGTTCCTTAGAGTTCTGTGACCCCAGTCAGGTGTATCCAACATACGTAACTCATAAAACCAGTTGTGCTTAAGTTTAAAGTTTCTTGTTACAGATTCATTTGTGTGAGGAAGTAATTACTAATTTAGAAAGCAGACACGTTGCAGGAGTTATTCTGGCCTCCTGGTAATATTTAAGCGGTTACTATCGGCTGAAAAACACTTAACCGTCAGATCTATTAGTCTAAAACAGTGCTTTTCAAACTGTTCGGTAGACTCACCCAGGGGAATGTAAAGGCAAAACGTGCTCAGTCCCACTCACAGAGTTTCTTAGCCACATGGTTTAGGCATAAGAATTCCAATGTCTTCACTACTTGGATGATTTTCATGTGGTCTGGGAACTTCATTTTGAGAGCTACAATTACTTCATTAGTTTCACATACAATAGCACTTAAGAGCTCCTTTGAGATTCAGTAAAACACAAATTTAGGAATAAGAGTAATAGTATTATATTTTAGCATTTTTAGTCTGGAGAAAAAACTCGTGTTTCCCCTTCCAAGGGCTGGTGTGCAGTCGTGTGACACACTTGAGGAAGTGTGTCCGAGCAGCCGCCTCTGTTCTGGTTCGGATCAGTTGGACTCCCTTATTTTACTCTATGTTTGTCTTTCTGTTAAAACAGTAGAGAATTTCAGGTTGTTCAGTTCATCTGAAAATTCTCAACGGATAGATACTGGTTTCTTCTGGTACCTGAACAATTCATCATAGACTCTGTGTTTACATGTATTATTTGACTTAACCAAATACAGATTATTAGTTAAAGATGATTGATTTTATACAGTTACTTTGAAATAAGTCAAATTAGTTGTCTTTGAGCACCAAATACGTGTGTGTGTGTGTGTGTGTGTGTGTTATAATGAACACAGTCTCGAAAATTAGACTGAGGTGAGGGAGAGAGATGATCGAAAATCAGTGTCCTTTAAATGATAATGCACTGAGTTAGTAGCTATATTTCTTGCTTTTATAAAATTAAGATACTCAAAGAGAAATGTGAGTATATGTGTGAATAAGTCGTGTTCTCTTTTAAGGTGGACAGCAGCAAAGAATCAGCTGAAGCAGCTTGTGATATCTTATCGCAGCTCGTGAATTGCTCTCTGAAAACACTTGGACTTATTTCAACTGCTCGGCCAAGCTTTATGGACCTACCGAAGGTATCTGCCGCTTTGTTTACTCCCTTCCTTTGCAGAGGACTCCATGAAGGCCAGCGTTGTTAGTGGGCAGTGAGACGGAGAGGACAGCAGGGCAGTGTGTGCCCTGGACAGCTGGTGCTTGGTTAGTCTTGAAAAATAGCATTTAGGAGACGATTTTGAGGAGTTTTTAATTTGTGTGTGTTTCCTTGTGTGCACTTCGTGTGTCTGATGCCTGCAGAGGACAGAAAAGGGTGTCATAGCCCGAGGAACTGGGAGTTACAGGCAGTTAGGAGTTACCATGTGAATGCTGGGAACCAAGCCTAGGTCCTCTCCAAATGCTCTAACGGCTGAGCATCTGTCCTGCAGCAGTGAAACCTGCTGTCAAGCCGTTCCTGGTTCTCCCTTGGTAATGTTAAAGAGTAGTGACTTGACAGAAGATTGTCTAGTAGTGGAAGTGCTAAAAGAGAGAAGTGAAACTGAGGCTAACCGTGTCAGAAAGGGACCTCGGGCTGGGCACTCCTGCTTTCCGAGCTCTCAGAGCAGTGCTGACAGGTGCAGTGTCTAGGCGCTTCTGGCCGACGCACTCAGCAAAGTTAAGGTCTATATAGTTTGGATTATCTACCATTTAGTTATTATTATGAGGATTTAACTACTGTTGGAGTTAGTTCTATACATAAAGAGCAGTCTACCATACAACTGTTCTTTTTAAAAACTTGGGGTTTTTTGTTGCACTTAGTTGGTGTGTGGGTGTGTGTATGTGGGTGTGTACATGTGTGGCAGTCAGGGCAGCTTACAGGAGTCAGTTCTCTTTTTCTGTCATGTGGGTTCCAGGGTTTGAACTTGATTTGTAAAACTTGGTGATAATTGTCCTTACCCCACAACTGTTGCCTTTGAAACAGAAATGATCAGAATCCCTTCTGAGAAAGGCCAGGAAGGAAGCTACTCTCTGGTTTGCTGCTGCTCAGGAAGTTAGCATCCAATAGTGATATGCGTGCGTGCGTGCGTGTTACTGAAAATCACATCTGTAGCTTTACAAGTGTCCTAACCACTGAGCTGCATCCCCAAATCAGCTAATTGCAATTGAAAAAGGAATTTTTAAAAGTATGCCACAAAGTAAAATATGTAGGTTAAAGAAAAAAGCTTTATTTTTACTTTAGGTATATAGTATTTTTGCCTACATGTAGGTATGTGTACCATATATGTGCCTGATACCTATGGAGGCCAGAAGATCCCTAGAACACACATTGGATCCCTAGAACTGGAGTTGCAGACAGTTGTGAGCTGCTGTGTGTCTGCTGGGAAACCCTGAGTCATCTGGAAGAACAGCCAGCGCTCTTAACTGATGGGCCAACTCCAGCACCAAATATGTAGACTAGCTCACAGTTCATTTACTAGAATGACTCAGGAAGTGATATCAAGTCTGAATTATAACTAGGAGACAATTGTTCCAATTGAATAGCAGAACCCAATAAAATACTGTGAGTTCGAAACCTCTAAGTTTCAGTAATCTTGTACATTTTGAGATAGAATGTTTTCTCATGAGCAAAGAAGAAAAATGGAAAAGAGAATCTGTTTAATGTACCTAAGTCAGGTGACTCCTAGATCTGGCTGTGTACAGATTTGGACTCTTACTCCTGTTCTAAATTTGGCTGAGGCCAAGTCTTCTGTGGACAGTTCAGAGGATTCCAGTAGAGATAGTTGTTCAAGGCATCATGCTAAGAAACTGAGTTTACACAGTGTAGGGCCATCTTCTTCAAGCCTAGTGGGAAATGAAACACTCTGATTGTTACCTTTTTGTTTTTTTTTTTTTTTTACCTCCCATTATTTTTAAAATGTGGCTGGGTAGTGCTGGCACACCTTTAATTCCAGCACTTGGAAGGCAGAGGCAGGCGGATCTCTGTGGGTTCGAGACCAGCCTGGACTACAGAGAGAGTTTGAGGACAGCCAGGGCTACACAGAGAAACCCTAACTTGAAAAAACAACAAAAAATTATTTATATAGACTAGGCTGTTATAAAGTATGTTGAACATAGTTTGATTTGTTATTACCTGGGCTCTCAGTTTTCATATATGTAGTGCTAATTGAAGAACTGTTGATGTAGCTGCCTTAGATGCTTTATTGTCCTTTTCATTTTTTGTTTGTTTTTTAGAAATGATTGAAATAAGATATTCTTATATTTTGGCTATTCTGAACAGAAGAGAAAATAGAAGAAATGTATGTGACCTACATCAGGACAGAGAGGAAAGAAGTTAATATGTAGTCATGGGCTTACTAATAATGAACCATGATCATGGAAGATTCATTTGTTTGATGTAAAGATGTATGATATTAATGCTTAGGCTATTTAAGCACAATTTTAGAAATCAGTTGTTTAGACACAGTAAAGAAACAGCAAGCTAAGGATTTTGACCAGGGACGTAGTATTTCCTTATACTTCATTACCATGGCTTCACCCTCTGATACTGCTGTGGAGAATTTACAAAGGTAGGTGTAGGCTGAGGTTGGTGCTGTAGATGGGTGCTGAGGCTTGGTCTTTCAGAGTGTGTCCTTTAAATATGCTGTAATTTTGTTTCTGTAGAATTCCCTTTATCAGATCTGTGTTCAGTAGATTATAAGTAAAATACATTAAAATCAAGACTTAAAAATCTTTTTAAAAGATTCAACGTTTTAATTTGGGATTTTTCAATGGATTCTGGTTATTTTAAAGTCTCTGTATGTGCTTCCATGGTTCATTTGCGTTACAGCCCTGAGTTGACTGACATAATCTTGATGGTTGTCCAGTAGTTTCTGGGTTGGTGCTCTTTCTTATGTGACACAGTGTCCATGACATTAGCTTCCAGATATAGTAAGGTGTGTGAGAGAGACTCAGTCTGGGTTAAAGGGTTCCTCTTTGATCCCTGAGGTTACTGGGATTTAGGAGAATTCTGAGGCTTTTGAAGTTACCTTTTCTTCCACAGGTACAAAAGGCTTTTTCTCAGAGATGGAAAGTGTTCTCCTCCTTAACTGTACTTTGGTAACCTCATGCAGGGGTGCTGCCTTTTAACAGTTTTAAAATTCTTTAGGGTGCAGACAGACAGACATGCATAGTAAGGAAACCTTGTAACATGTCATTTCTGAAGAACTGAAACAGTGTTTTAATCTTTTGTCTTTCAGTCTCACTTTATCTCTGCACTGACAGTTGTGTTTGTAAACTCCAAATCCCTATCCTCACTTAAGATAGACGACACCCCAGTAGATGACCCATCCCTTAAAGTCCTAGTGGCCAACAACAGTGACACACTCAAACTGCTGAAAATGAGTAGCTGTCCTCATGTCTCTCCAGCAGGTATGTCACCTTTTACCAGACATATTTTAGTAAATATATTGTTTCTCTCAAGTTAAGAAATTTGTTTATTTAATAGTTCTGCTAATGAACTTGTAAATGAATTAGCAAAACAATTTCTTCTTCAAAAAAATTCAGTGTTCTAATGACAGTAGCATGATCTCTGCAGTATTCTAGCCTAGACTGACTTTCATCCTATTGTCTAGTCATTTTATGTGGCAGATTGAACATAGCATGTGTTTGAAAATGGATAAATAACATGAGAAGAGAGGAAGGTTTATCAGCTACGCTGCAGGGGCAGAGTATCCTACAGCTTAAGGATGGATAAAGCATCTCTTTTGACTCAGTTTGTACTAGTCCTGTGGTTGGGAAGGTACAGTATAGGAGCGTGCTTCAGTGCATCTTCTGCAGTTTGAAGGCTGGGCTTAGCCCAGTGACTCGTTCTTCCAGTCAGGCTTCACTAGAAGTTCCACAACCTCCTAAACCAGCACTAACAGCTGTGACCAAATGTTCAAGCACGAGTTTATGAGAGACATTTCACATTCAAACCACAAGTGATGCTGTAAGGTCTGCTTGAACGTGGTGAGATAAAATGGAATTCTGCTAACATTGAGTTGTAGGTGTCTTGGGTCAGAACAGTGACATAGTTGCTTCTTACATAGAGGTGTATTTGAGTATGGTTGCCTTTTTGAGAGAGAATGTTCTTTAAAACTTGAATTGTAGAAATGACATTGTAGGAGGTCTTTCCAACTACTTTATGTAGAATTTTCTATGTATTAGTACATTGTCCAGATTGAGGTTTTTAAATTACAAATGATTTGTACTGAAAAGTATAAATGTATCCTCATACTCGCGCCAATGGCTCATTGCTGACGCCACCACTATTGAAATTCCTCCGTCTTCAGCTGTGGTGTTCAGCAGTCTGTTAGTGCTTGCTTGTTCGTTTGTTTGTTTGATTTTCTTAGTATAACAAAGGATTGGCATTCCCTGAAGTGATGTCCACATCATCATCACTGAATCTTAGAACATCTTCATTATGACCAAAAGAAGCATGCTTGTCATGCTGCCCAGTTCTAAGCAACTCATGCACTACTTTAACCACCCACAAAGAGTCTGCTGATAGGAATAGCTAGGCATACTGCTGTATTTACCTTCTTGTCTCAGCCTCCTCCAGATAATCACTGAAAGCATTACAGACTAGAAGTGAAGAAGAGACCTTGGCAGTTATTTTCTATCTGACTTTGGTCACATTTTATTGTCTGCTGTGAGTAAGATCCATCTTCCTTAGGTTCCTAGAGTTCAAGGTACTTTGTCCCTAACCTCCACCCACATGTGTTCTTCACTCCCATGTCCTAGGAGCTGTGACTTGTTTTGATCTCCAGTCAGCACTGGGCCTTGTGAAATAGTCTGTAAATTTTTTTAACACTCATCAATACATCATCATCATAAAACTTTTATGGAAAAAGAATTTATGATCCAGGTGTGGTGGTGCATACCTTTTATCTCAGCACTTGGGAGGTAGAAGCAGGTGGATCTCTGTGAGTTCGAGGATAGCCTTGTCTACAAAGGAAGTTACAGAACAGCCAGGGTGAGATTATACAGATAAACCCTGTCTCAAAAAGAGAGAGAGAGAGAGAGAGAGAGAATGAGAATGAATGAATGATGTACTAATTCACAATTCATGTGACAATTTACTGACTTTTAGTTTGCTGATAAAATAGTGTCTACATCATCACTATGAATCTTCATTATGATCAGAAGGAAGCAGGACTGTCATGCTACCCAGTTCTAAGCAACTACTATTGCATTTTCTGTCTCTGTAATGTGTCTGTATTGGGAGTTCCTACACATGGAATTATATGTGTGTGTGTCTGGTTTCTGCTACTTAGCATGTTTCAAGGTTTTTGGTGCTGTATAAGCCATTAGCATTTCATTCCTTTTTGTTGCTGTATAAAATCTGTTGTATGTTTATCTAGTCATGAGTTGCTGGATATTTGGGTTGCTTCTCCCTTTTGAGTCTAACAGCTGGTGCTTATGTGGAAATCTGTGTCGTTCTGTGCGGACGTGTGTAGCTAATGATGTGGTTGCCAAGTCCTGCAGGGACCCTTTACTCACTTGAGCTGTGCTGCATGCCACACTCTGGCTCCAGTAGAGTTAGGTTACCAGAGCAACAAGAAGTGGCAAATCATTAAACAAAGACGCATTCTGGGAGTTCCAAAGAAAGATGTTAGGGAGGATTTTCCAGAACAAAACGCAAACGTAGGATGTGGGTAAGAGAATTGCCCTTGTACATTCCTCCATCTTCGCTAATGCTTCTTATCCTTTCATTCTACCCATCTCAGCTGGTGTATACTAATATGTATCATTGTGGTTTTGATTTGCACACACACAGCCCATCCTTGCAGGGCCTCTGCCACCCTTGGAACTCACTGTATAACCCAGGTTAGCTGTCAACCCATGGTGAGCCTCCCGCCTCAGCCTCCCAGTTTCCAGGATTACAGGTGTGCACCATCATGCCTAGATGCATTTTCTTCATAATTTTGTTGATGTTTTGAACAGAGTCTCAGTATATAGCCCTGGCTGGCCTTGAACTCTCAATGAGGAACCTCCCTCTGCTTCCTGAGTGCTGGAATTAATGACATGTACTATCATGCTATTTGATCACTTTTTTTTCATGTGCTTAATGGACATTTGTATATCTTCTTTGGAGAAATACCAATTTGGATTTTTGCCTGTATTTTTCCTGCTGCTCATTTTTAAAATGGTTTTTTATTATTGGCTTGTGTTTGTCACTATGCGATTATATCTTTAATGCCTATAACTGGTGCATTAGCTTATACTAACATCTGCTTATCAGATCTATAGTTTTGTAAGGCAGAGTTTTAGGCAGGTCTCAGGTGGAGTCTGTGATTAGTGTCTGTCAGTCTGAACTCTTTATCTGGAAGCCCCAGGGAAACCTCATGTCTGTCATAAGGTGGGGTGAGTTTGTGTTGTTGAGGTTGTTGCACCAACATCTCCTTTCTCACTCAGTATTGTGTGGTAGGAGATGGCTATTAGAGTCTGTTTGCTTATTTTTCTATTTTGACTTTTTTATTTTTCAAAAAATAATTTATCCAAAACTTGCTTATCTTAAAGCTAGTAGTTAACATCTTAAGTCCCGTTTGTGCTCCGACTCTAACTTCTTTTTCTTCAACTAGAAAAGGGTAAACTTGAGTCTAAAACAGCTCATGTGTTTAGATTAGAACTGTGTAATTTATTTTCTAAGACGAGTTGTGTCATACCATAATACAATGATAGGCATGATATCTGTACTGGCCGGTTTTGTCTGTCAACTTGACACAGGCTGGAGTTATCACAGAGAAAGGCTCTTCAGTTGAGGAAATGCCTCCATGAGATCCAACTGTGGGGCATTTTCTCAATTAGTGATCAAGGAGGGAGGGCCCCTTGTGGGTGGTACCATCCCTGGGCTGGTAGTCTTGGGTTTTATAAGAGAGCAGACTGAGCAAGCCAGGGGAAGCAAGCCAGTAAGAAACATCCCTCCATGGCCTCTGCATCAGCTCCTGCTTCCTGACCTGTTTGAGTTCCAGTCCTGACTTCCGTTGGTGATGAACAGCAGTGTGGAAGTGTGAGCTCAATAAACCCTTTCCTCCCCAACTTGCTTCTTGGTCATGATGTTTGTGCAGGAATAGAAATCCTGACTAAGACAAATATCCCTTGCCAGATCCACAGACAGTGGAATGTAAGATCTTTGGGAAAGAGGGCATTTTGAGAGTTATGATGGTGGCAGCTCCTTTAGTAGTTTCTCTTGTTCACCTCTTTAAAATTTCCTGAATGTTTTCTCTTTGTATTGAGATTTTTGATGTTGCAGAGATGTGGTTAGTTTGTTTTCTGTGGCTAGGGTGTATTTAAAAGTATGTGTATCTAGAAGAATAGAAATTTGCAGTGGTTAAATAACACACGATCTCTAACTCACTTTTGTCTGAGTCTTATTTTGTGGGTCCCTTTGTCTCTTCCCTGATTATATTGCCTGTTTTTGTCCACTCTTGTAAGTTTTTGCTTTATTGGTGGTCTTGCTTTAAATAATATTTATATTCATGAACTTAGAGTCACTTTTTATATTCTAGCTTTGCTATCTTTAGATAGTTACACAACTTTAGTTTTTCAAAGTCTATTTTTAATGATGGTTCTTAAACGCTTTAACCTCCCTTGTAGCCTACCACCCACCAGGGGTAGTGGGAAAGAAAGGATAACAGAGGAAGTGGATCTGTTTAGAAAGGTTCTTTGGAGCAACTCCTGTCTGTGTTGTCGGGAAGTCAGCAGTTGAGTTTATAGATTAGCAGGCAGTGGCAGCTTGACTACTCGCAAACACTTAATGGATACACCAACAGCCCAGTTTGGTAGAGTCGGGTTAGTACCAGGAGAAGTTCTTGGCTGTGCCTCTCCCAGGAAAGTGAAGATCAGCAAAGACATGAGACCCACAAGCATTGCACAGCTGGCTGTACCAACAAGCCAAGTTCTGTTTCCGTTACTCTGTGGAGTCCTATTTATACCCTCCAATCATCATGTGTCCTCCACATGTCTTGCCTCAGCACATGCGTCCAATCTGCTGGAATTCTTGGAAGCAGCAGTAAACTTCAGCCCACCACTAGAAGTTTGTTGGTGCGTTTCTCTATGGAGTCCCGACAAATGTAGCTCAACTATGCAATGTAAGGCGGACCAGTACATGCAGGACGTTAGCAAGAATCCTTCATCACGTGTCCTTTCACGGGCCTGTTCCTCTCTCCTGTGCCTGTTTCAATGAAACATTCCTTCACAAGTCTGCCTGAGCCTTTCACACCTGTGTCCACTTTAATGAAAATTCCTTCACATGTTTGCCCCAGCAAAACACCAGCTGACTTTACAAAGAACTCTTTAAGTTCCCACTTCATAGTTGTCTCGACTTTGAACTAGAAATTTTTTTTTTTTTTTTTGGTTTTTCGAGACAGGGTTTCTCTGTGTAGCCCTGGCTGTCCTGGAACTCACTTTGTAGACCAGGCTGGCCTCGAACTCAGAAATCCTCCTGCCTCTGCCTCCCAAGTGCTGGGATTAAAGGCGTGCGCCACCACCGCCCGGCTAGAAATAATATTTAGTTCCTTAGATTTTGAGTATTTGTGGTAAACATATTTAGGACCGAGCATAGCTTGTGAAATAAATAATAATGAAAATGGGTGTTCTGTTAGCCCTGCTCATTTCTAAATATAAGAAATGGATTGAGTGGTCTGCTTGTTGGCTAGTTTGGACACTTCCGGGGCAGAATTCTATAAAGGTACTTTGGAGATCAAATATTGATCTTTGATAAAGTCATCTGTTACTATGATAATAGTTTGGGCAAGCATGTCTTAAGGATGGGAGCATTTAAGAAATTGTTTTTCTTAGAGCTCAAAGATCTTAACATTTTTGCCTTTGACTCATTTAAGAGTGATAATTTCACATACTGTTAGTAGTTAAACTATAACCATTTGATGGAAATTCTCTTACTTTGTAAATATTTTGTTTCATTTATATGGTTCTGTCTGATCCCTTCTTTATATTATAATTACATTTTGAATTTCAGAAACTATCCTCTAGTTTGTGTTCTAGTTGAACACAAAATTTTTCTTAATCTGTGAGTTTAGTGTAATTTTTTTTTTTAATGATATGGCATGTGGCACTCCAAAAGAATGTGAGTTTGAAGCCAACCTTGGGCTACAGAGTGAGTTCTGGGGAGGGAAAAACAGAGTGACACCGTAAAGTTCTAGGATCAATCTTACTTGGTTATAGCATATTTTTAAAATGATGGTTAAGATTTTCTTGAGTTATAAATGAGCAACAAGGATATAGAATTGGTTTTATAAGATAAATAGTATGAATTGAGTATAACTTCTAATTCATTATCACAACTGAATTTTAAAAATTGCATTAATTGGTGAAAGGGAAATGTGGCCATTTTCTAGGACATGCACTTGATGAAACAGTTGAAGATACATTTTACAATGATTTATAAATAATTGTTTTTGTTTGTTTTCCCCCTAGGGATTCTGTGTGTGGCTGATCAGTGTCATGGCCTCCGAGAACTGGCCCTCAACTACCATTTGCTAAGTGATGAGTTGTTGCTCGCACTGTCTTCTGAAAAACATGTTCGCTTAGAACATTTGCGCATTGATGTTGTCAGTGAGAACCCGGGACAGACGCACTTCCATACCATTCAGAAGAGCAGCTGGGACGCCTTCATCAAGCACTCGCCGAAAGTCAACCTAGTGATGTATTTTTTTTTATATGAAGAGGAATTTGACCCCTTCTTTCGTTATGAAATACCTGCTACTCATCTTTACTTTGGGAGATCAGTCAGCAAAGATGTGCTTGGCCGTGTGGGCATGACCTGCCCGAGACTGGTGGAACTGGTAGTGTGTGCCAATGGGTTGAGGCCCCTTGATGAAGAGTTAATTCGCATTGCAGAACGATGCAAAAATTTGTCAGCTATTGGGCTGGGGGAATGTGAAGTCTCATGTAGTGCCTTTGTTGAGTTTGTGAAGATGTGTGGGGGCCGCCTGTCTCAGCTATCCATTATGGAAGAAGTGTTAATTCCTGACCAGAAGTATAGTTTGGAGCAGATTCATTGGGAAGTGTCTAAGCATCTTGGCAGGGTATGGTTTCCAGACATGATGCCTACCTGGTAAGGGGCTGCGTGTCACAGGGCATGCTGACGGAGTGGCACCTTCATTAGAACGTAGTCTAATCAAAGTGTATCTGCTCTAGAGCTGACACAATGCTACTGTTTTGTGGCACAGAAATTTGATACCTTCGGCGAGCATATATAATGAATGATGTTTGTTGGAAGACCTACAGTTTGGTTCAGATAGCTCTTTTTTTGTAGCCTAATAGCAGTCAAATGTTTAAAATTAAAAATGTGGTTTCATATTTGAAAGTAATATCCAATTATGAAAATGAGATAATTCATAGTGTAAAGGAAACAACCTGTATATTGTAATATCTCAGAAGTGTACTAATAGGTTTTCTGAAATGTTCTCTATGCATTTTTTAAAAAAATGTAAACTTAACATTTTAGGGTCTTCAGTTATACATACACCTGTTATAAGGTGTTTAATATAGCTCAGGAAAGTGAGCATTTTGTGAGAGAAATGTATGATCGCGCTCATAAGACGTTGGTTGAATGTTTTCAAACATTATGAAGCTGTTAAAAAAAAAAGATATAAATATCAAAGTACTTAGAACACTGACAAATGTTGCAGTGGTTATTAAGGAGGGCACACAGAGCCAGGATCAAATCTAGAGAAACCCGTGGAGTAGGAGAGGGGTAGTTCTTAGCTTTGTATAAACTTTAGGTTTCTTGTGTAATATGCTAAGCCACATGCATTCTTTTCTGTTATATTACTAATGTCCTGGTGCCTGAGGCATCATATGTAAGGGAATGCTTTAATCTCTTTTAAGTCTTTATTTAAACTATTAATAATTTAAATGAAAATTTTACTTAAAAACCAAATTGAAATAATTAAAAGTAGAATTTTATAAATTATTTATGAACAGTTTCATGAAAGAATATTAATCTCCGGTGAACTTTAGTGATGGCTCATGCTTTAAGTTCAGAATTACATAGCTACAAAAAATACAACTTTAAAAATCAAAGAGTATCTGTACAGTTCAGAAACACTAAATTTAAAGGAAGATATATTTCATAATAATTTGAGTAAATATTATTCAGTGAACTGGAACATTTTAATAGGAAAATATCTACAGTTTTGTGATTGTCAATTTGGTTGAAACTGGTATTTTATATTATTTAAGTTATGTAGCTTTTCATATTACTTTCATACGAATAAAGGTAAATTCTAGACTTTGTAGAGTATAAAATACTAAGTTTTGGTTATATATAGTTTTGGGTTTTTTGTTTTGTTTTTGTTTTAGCTAGTGTATGAGCTTGGATTCTGGGCACGAGTGTTAACAGAGGTCTCTCCTCCCTGAGAGACATTATAAATGACTTACCCTGCAGCGTGCTTCAGTGCCTGGAACGACTCTCTGCAGCAGAACCGGGACTGCTACAAAGAGCCCTGATAATAGAGAAGCTCACTGACTGAGAATAAAGCAGAATGTGGCTTTCTACACAGTTTATGCTATTTTATCAAAAGTGATGGTATTCTTTCAGGCACATACGGATGAGAAGGAAAAGACCCATCAAGAGTTCCACATTAAAGGCAATATTGGAATATTACACTCTTACTAAATAGTAAGAAGCTTTGTACAGGAAATGTTTGTGCTAGATGGCTGTTTTTTTTTTTAATTTTTTTGAACAACATTGAAAAATGGATTTGATGGTATATAGTCAGTTTTACTAACCAAAGCTTTATTTGAAAACTTACTTTTTGTACAAATTGAATTACATGCTTGAATACTCTAAGTCACTTTATAAGCAAAATGCATAGCACTTAACTTGTTTATATTGTAAGATATATGTTAAATGGTTTTATCAATTTGAGAATAAAGATAGTTACTAATGTGGTTGTATTTTTCTAACTTTAGAGAACTAATCAAACATATATTACAAAACCATTACTTTAGTTTCAGAGCCATTATGTGGTAGTCTTTTAAGCAGTGGTGGACTTTTAGTCTTTGAAAAAGTGGTTTGAAGATACAAAACTAGGGACATTGATTCTGTTCTGATGCTCTAATACCTGTGAAACTTACCATGAAATGTAAATTCTTTTATGATTAAAAATAAGGAATAGGTGCAGTCACTGATAAGGGGATATTAACCCAGAATCTAGGAATACCCTAGACACAATTCGCATATCAATAGATTTCTAAGAAGATGGAAGGAGAGACCCCTGGTCCTGGAAAGACTGAATGTAGGGGAACGCCAGGACAGAGAAACGAGAGGGGGTTGAATGGAGAAAAGAGGGAGGGAAGGGGGCTTATGGGACTTTCGGGGAGGGAGGAAACGGGAAAGGGGAAATGATTTGGAATGTAAATTAAAAAAAAATAGATTAAAAAAAAGGAATAGGTTCTTTATGTATTCAGAATAAAAGCTGTAATCAGGAATGTGACTCTTGGGGTTCAAGAGATGGCTCAGGGGTTAAAAGCTGGTCATTCCCTGACTAGTAACTCCAGTTCCAGAAGATCTGATGAGCACCTGTATTCACTTACATATACATACCTAGACACCCACACGTAATTAGAACATAAGCATCGATACCTTTAAAAAAATTCATAATTTCCTAAGCAAGCCTTTATTAGAAATCTTTAGCCTAGTAAGTCATATTAGAAATCTCTATATAAGTCCGAATAGTTTTAAAACAATAGAAATTTATCTTAAATAGGTTTCAGGAAACAGATCCAATTTGCTATAATTGGTAATCTAGGCTATCTTTTAAAAGTTACTGCAATCTGTTTGCAAAACTTGTTTATATTTGAGGCAGTAATAGCAAAAAGAAAGAAAAAAATGACCTTTTTGCTGGCCTTAAACTCTCCTTTAAGAAAAAAAAGCATTTTCTTAGTGAAAACTTACCCTTAGAATTAATAATCAGCTCACCAAAATGTAAATACCTAATAATTCCAACAAGGAAGAAACTCTTTAAGGCACTTGGAAGCTACCTGGACGTTAAAGGGTATATAGAATGTGTTTCTTTTCAAAAGTTGGCTGGGTGTAGTGGAACAGAATTTAAGCTATTTAGAAGGCTAAGCCAGGAGGATTGCACCTCCTGGTTCAGGGACCGAGTGAGCTATTCCGAAAGTCTAGCCTGGCAACTAGGATTGTGGGATATAATAAATAGTTCAGTGGGAGAACGCTTCCCTTCCGTGTGTGTGTGTGTGTGTGTGTGAGAGAGAGAGAGAAAGAGCAGACAAACCTAGGCTCAGTACCATCAGACACATCACACCGTAGAGAAACTGAAGAATGTAGTTATTATTAAACACTTACCTCCGTATATAACGTTTTGGTCATTTCACTCACCCTTACTCTGCCATCCACTCTTGCAGAGCTCTCTTGTACTTTTATATCTTCCACCCCCACCCCCACCCCTTGTGATCCACTAAGTTTAATTAGAGATGCTCGCATGAACTGGGTGGGAGATTACGGAAACATGGGCAATTTAGGAGCCGCAGTACCTGCAGAGAAATTGCGAGTAGTTTGTGAAGGGTGTGGCCTCCTAAGCCCCACCCCCATCCATGACGTAATGTTTACAACCCCATATGGGGCAGATAAACACATGCTGCGCTGCTGTGAGTTCCAGTGTGCGGTCGCCATGGCCTGCCCAGATGGCAGCAAGTCATGGTGCCCCATGCCATCCCCTGGCACTTAGGTTATTTCTGCTGTCTCTTCCATGTGTACTGAATCTTGGAGGGAGTGATGATGCCGTGTTTAAGGCTAACCACTAACCTGTTACTCTTAGCACTTTGACCCAGATATTAGAGACTTTAATTTTTTTCCTTTTGATTTGTCTAGAGAGCCACTCTTGAATGGAGGTCTGAGTATTTGATAGTTCCTTCGCCTTTCAGCTGTGCGCTTCAAGCCGCAACAGTAAATTGCCTCCTAATGAGCCAGATGAATGGGTGACGAATTTATTCTGAAGCCCTACTATCCAAGCTCTTAGAAGAAACATTACACATTTATAACTTGAACTGACATCGAAATAGAAACATACCATAACTCATATGACAACAGAGCTTAAACTGTAGATCTCTATCTTTGACAAAAAGCAGGAGGTAGAAACTGGCCAGGCAGCTTAGGGTAGAAGACCTTAAAAGTCAAGGTTTTCTTGGCTTAAAATCTGAAAAACGTACTTCGCCCTCTGCAGTTTCGTCTCGGCCAAAGCCAGAGATAGCAGAAAGGACACCCATCTTTCTCCCTAATGGGCGTGCCTGTCTGGGAACTGACTGATGGCCGGGCCAACGGGCTCATCCACTCCCCACGCTCTGGTTTCTGCTTTAAACCCACAAACGCCCCTGGACTAGCAGTTCACGTTATCCCAGAGTCTACTCTGCCACACAAGAACTCCCTCTTTTAAGCTCCCACCAATGGATCTGTAGTGAAACCCCTTGCCTACGAATTGCATTCTTCTGATTTGCATACAAGAACCTGGGGGCCACTGACACTACAAGATTTTTGTGACCATGAGCTTCTGGTGCCTGGAGTTTCAGTCAGAGACACCCCATTCTGCCCATGTCACTTTGATTTCCCAACTACGGTTTGAAAGATACTCTGAATCGCCTGTACCTCAGCATCGACGTCTTCCCTGGTCAATCCATTTCACAGCTTGGTAAACACTTGGGAAATCATGTGACTTGTGCCTCTACCATCACCACCTGACTTTAGAACTTTCACAAGCTCTTCTCATTTACTAACATTCTCCACGAAGAAACAGAATGCTTTTCCTTTAAATTTAATTTTCTTTTCTCATTCACTTTACAACCCTCTCACTGTCTCCATTCTAGACACTCTCTCCTCCAATCCTTCCCCATCCCCCACCCCCTTCCCTTCTGAGCGGGTGGGGGCTTCCCCCACACACACCTCTTCAAGGCTAAATGCTTCGTCTTCCACTGAGGCTGGACAAGGCAGTCCAGCTAGAAGAACATAGCCCAGGTACAGGCAACAGCCTTGGTGACAGCCCCCTGATGCACTTTAACACAGTAGACTCTTATTTTAGAAGTCAAGTTCCTTGAGCGTACCCCACACCTCCCTTGCTACAAACCAAAGTCTGCGATTTAAAAATTACATACTCAGTACAAAAATCTCAGCTTGTCACCTCAGGGCAGCTGGGAAATTCTACTTTTTCCACAGTATCTCAACATGGTATAGATTAGTGTGGCCTGAGTTTAGCCACTAGATAATAGTAATGTGAAGATTCTTACTTAACACCACATCCTGAAGACAACGAGGTCAGAGGCAACACTGTTGGGTTGGTCCTGGCACTGTGAATATGATGAATATTCACAGTGATGTGAATATAGTGAACAGATAAAACTGGAGGCAGTGGAAGATGGTTCCTCCCCTCTGTGTCTGAGGTCACTCACGTCTACCTCTTCAGGGGAGGTGGAATCGTGCAGTGTGTGACCATCCTGTCATCTGAGGTCACCTTGGCTTTGTGGGTTTATACATTTTTAACAGTAAAAAGTAAATTCCTAGATAAATAAGATCAAAGACACCAAGTCCAAGCCCTGCTTTTTTTTCTTGAGTTTTTTTGTTTTTGTTTTTAATTAGACTGAACAGAAACAACACAGCCTGGTAACATTTGGTGCACAGATACTGGTCTAAAGGCCACAATCGGAAGAGTGCTGAAAAGCATCCCATGCCTCCTGAGTGAGAACACAATTCCAGGTCACTTTACCTTGCTAAGACCTGACATTTGGGCCAACAGACTCGCAAAAATGAGGCTTCTTAAGACAGTTCAACAGTAGTGTACTAACCTCTCAAGGGGCAGCCAGCTGTTAGGTGGAAATTAATAACTGGTACGTTTCTATCCTAAAAGACTTTCCCATTACTGTGCTAGTGTTAAATAGAGAAAACAAACAAAGAGTTCAACTGATCAAAATACAGGACCCCAAGAGCCTAATGCCCCTAATAGCAACATAGCAAACTGACAAAGGTCCTTGACAAAATTCTGTCCTTTCCAGGAGAGTGTACTCTCTTTGATGATGGTGGGAGAAAAACCAGAGGACACACACAGGAAGTCAGAAGAACTTCCCCTAGCCATGTCTGGCACCAGATACTTCCATGGCCTGTACTGAAGAACTGCTGAAGAATGTGTACTGTCTGTCGCTCAAAGTCTCAGTGATTACAAGACCCAGGAATGGATGGCCTGTCATATACATCAGGAAATTCAACGATGACAGTTTGTGTTCTTTTAGTCTCAGTGGACACCATATATGCACTCAGTATGCCTATGCCTACATACGTGCCCCCAATCTTCATATTCCTGGTAAATGAATCATTTTGGAGGCAAGGACATAAGTCTAGAGATGTTAAGTTGCTTCTATCACAACAGCCATTGAACTGGCCAAACATTCTTCAGTATTTGGCATGTAATGCTCCAGTAATGGAGTTCAAACAAGGCTTTAAGGTTATGTGAATAGAAAGTAATTGGACCTGGACCCCCAAGACTGTAATAACTATAAAAACAGCTATTTTTTTAGATGACCAAAAAAAAACCCACTTAAACTACAAAATAGCACTACTGCAACAGAAAAGGCAGCCCAAGAAAGATGCTAACCTTAGGGTCAAAGGATCTCCACAGCTGAGATGGGGTAATTCTCAATAAAATAAAGATTGCAACCCATTCACTTTGGCCAGTACAATCGTGGTTTCTGCTGCTTCTTCGCAAGAATCTTGAAATGTCCGCATACGGCACTTCCGACTGAGCCCCAGGAAAGGAAGGTGAATAAAGACTCCAGTGTAGACACAGCCCTGGAAGAACGTGGATGCTGGTGGCCAGAGAGCAGTAGAGTGGAAGTTGTCACAAGTCAGTAAGTGTCGTATATCTGGTAGGTAAAGGGGTTTCCTCGTATGTTATTTTGACAAAGGGGGGTTTCATAGGTAGAAACCAATACTCAAAGTTATAAAACAGGTAGAACTCTCTGTGTATAATCACTGTATCAAAAATTTTCAAGAAATTCAACAGAAAATCTTTGGCTGATGAATACGGTTTGAAGGGGCCATAAAATTTTTTTATGGCCAAAGCGAGAGTCTTGTTTCCTTTTGGCCCAAAAATAGATGTTTCATTTCCCAAGGAAATAGGTTCTCCGCTGTAAAGAAATATTTTCGTATAGTTTGTTTCTATCTTCTTGAATTCTGTTCCAAATTCAGCCAATTTCTCATATGTCCTTAAGACAAAATTTGCACAGTCGTAGGACTCGAACCACGTCTGCACCCCTTTTCCCGGGCCGGCCCGGACCGTCCATGTCTCGTAATAAATCCCAGTTTCATTGTCCTGCTGTATCCACTCGGCCACTTTGTTAAATGTGTTTCCTAGTTAAAAAAAAAAAGGCAACAAAATAAACTGCATATACAACGTTCTGATGCACTTAAGACCAGGACGGATGAATAAGAAATACTTTAAAACTTCAAAGCCTGCCTCCCACCACAGGACCGCAAGCCTGGCCACATTTTTCTTCCATTCTTAAGGCCTTTGAATTGCAAATATAAGATACAAATGGGGGGAAGAGAGAGGACTCCTAAAATTCTATAAATATTTAAGCTAAGGTCAGAGTGATCCATACATATACCAAAGCCATTCTTCTCTGTTCAAGTCCTGGGTTGAGAATGTAAAGGAGAAAAAGGAAGCAAGTGGGGAAAGAGGAAGGACAAAGACAGCGTAGAACAAAGGAAAGGGGCAAACGGACGAACCAGCAGACAGCGTGGGATGCATGCGCTTGGATCGGACAGGACCACCAAGCATCCCCTCACTCATGTGAATACCAGCCTCCTTTCCCCCTGTGTTGCACTGGTCTGGTCGGGACGCTGCTGATAACGCCCCGCACACATTCTTCTAACCAGTCAACCAAACTGGCCACTGTTGTGCTGCTGGCTTCACGGACGGACAGACAGACTACAGACTCCTAGGTGGTTAAGTCTTCTCCTACCACCTCGAACCAGATCAGAAGAAGCTCTTCAAATACTCAAGAGAATGCTGTTTTTCTATACCATGCAGCTCTTACCTGGGCTTTTGTAGACACAACGGATCTACGTCCCTGAATCTCATGACCAGCAAACCATTCTTGGGTTACGCCAGATTGAGTTCATGAAGTAAAGAACTCATCTGTCGAGTGAATCCACTGAATTCCTTTACTACTTTGAGGGACAAAAAACCTGCAGTGTTACAAAGTCTGTTTTAGAATCGGAGGTGTGGCTCTTTGGAAGTAATGTGGAAAAGCTGAACTTCCAAACACTGTCGTAACGTCCAGACAAAGTCAGGGGAAAGGGGGAATCAGAGGCAAGATGAAAAATGAACTTGCAAGCTTAAAATTCTAGCAAAAGAAAGCAACTTACAGAAAAGAGTGACCACTGTTTGATGTGATTATCAGCTTATATGAGGAGGAGAAAGGAGGCTGAGAACTGACATGGGATGGAAGACAGAAGCCACTGGGTTCACTGAGTATTGCTGAAAGAGATGGGCTTTCATGGTTGGGACATTTGAGTCATGTGAATTAGAAAGTAGAAGGTAGGGCTGGTGAGATGGCTCAGCGGTTAAGAACACTGACTGCTCTCCTGTAGGTCCTGAGTTCAAATCCCAGCAACCACATGGTGGCTCACAACCATCCATAATGAGATCTGACGCCCTCTTCTGGTGTGTCCGAAGACAGTTACAGTGTACTTACATATAATAATAAATAAATCTTTTAAAAAAGAGAGATTTATTTAAAAATAAAAAAAGAAAGAAAGTAGAAGGAAGATCAGAAAAGTGGTGGCCAGTTAGAAGATGGCAGGTTATTGGGCTGGAGAGGTGGCTCAGCGGTTAAGAGCACTGACTGCTCTTCCAGAGGTCCTGAGTTCAATTCCCAGCAACCATATGGTGGCTCACAACCAACTGTAAAGGGATCTGATGCCCTCATCTGGTGTGTCTGAAGATATAAAATAAATAAAATATATACTCATATAAAATATATAAAATAAATAAAATATATACTCATATATAAAATAAATAAAATCTTAAAAAAAAAAAAGACTGGAGGTTACATTTAAAAGACCGCAACTATAGCTGTGGCTTGTCCAGCTCTGTGACTGTGAAAGTGTCTATCAGGCCATTGCACAGAAATCACCTATATCAACTCCTGATCTGAAAAAGCCTAAGGGAAGTCTTAGCCTCCCCCACAGAATTGTGATTCAACCCATCTTAAAGTGTGGTATAAAAACCAACAAATAGCCGGGCTGTGGTGGCGCACGCCTTTAATCCCAGCGCTTGGGAGGCAGAGGCAGGTGGATTTCTGAGTTCGAGGCTAGCCTGGTCTACAGAGTGAGTTCCAGGATAGCCAGGGCTACACAGAGAAACCCTGTCTCAAAAAACCAAAAAAAAAACCAAAAAAAAAAACAAAAAAAAAAAAAAAAAACCAACAAATAGCCAGGTCTTTTCCTCCAGCCCTGGGGCTTGTGGGATAATTAGCATCACAAAGAGCGCTTCAGTTTCAGCACTCTGCTTTGGGGGACAACGAAAACACTGATAAAGTAGGGTTCACACAAGGTATGAGCAGGCCCTGAATTACCCAGAAGAGGCAACGGGGCCAGGAAAGTCTGTGTGACCCAAGGTCACATAGTAAGCGACTGACAAGAGTTCTGATGGCAAAAGAATCGGCAATAAGTAATGCCAGGAAGGCAAAATGAACTGCGTCGTCAACTTCCCAATACAAAACAGCAGAAATGTACTTAAGTTCTTGAGAGAACTGCCCGTAAGGCTCTCCTGTAGGGCCAGGAGTCTCACCTATTGTCTGGATAGCTTTAACCTGTATCTCAGTTTCCCCATCTGCACAATGGGGAGAGCTGTAATGACTCTCTCAGGAGATGCTGGTAAGTGATCTAAGTGGAGTGCTTGGAAGAAAGACAGACCCAGAAGCAGCAAACCCTTAATATTTCTCCCTGTAAAAATAAGTTATAACCACAATTCTTTTCTGACACAGTTAAGAGGCCTTCCTAATAGGGCATTTTACGGATTCCCCTGACTGTTATCGATATGGATTCCTATTTAGCTATACGCAGCTTTTGTTTCGCTCATGTTTATCACGGGCAGAGCAGAGGAGCCGCACATCTCCTAGCAAGGCTCTGCATCAGGATTTGATTGGCTCAGTGTGTAATGGTACAGGCAGTACAGATGAACACCACGAGGCAGAACATGGCCGAGCTCTCAGCGAGTGAACGGAATCTTCCACTTGCACACTGATGCGATCACCTCGAGCTCTACGTTGTTGTTGAAACTTACCGGATATGGTGGCAACTAGCGACAACGTCCCGTTTTCCTTCCAGTGTTTATCCTGAATTCCTTCATAAAAGCAGGCTGCCCCTTGGTTACACCAGAAGGGGGCGTTCATCTCAGGCCGGAGGTGGGGGAATGTACAGTTGCCAAGCTGGAAAAGCTCATACCATTCAACTGTGTAGTTCCTGCCCGTCAGCGTGCTCCTGAATCCCACTGCATCGTGCATAAGCTTCTGTGTCGGGAGAACAGGTGTGAAATCGTCGGTGAGACAACCGTGGGCCCAGGTCACCCACGGGAGAGAGCTCGGTACATCACCAAGCAAACAACCGCTCCAAGGGGCTACACTTCTGTGTCACCATCCTGGTGGTGACACCATGGCAGGCACCCATCACTTTGGTTTTGGCAACTAGGGCTCATTTTAGCAGGGATGTGAGCTGTGTAAGGACATTTGAGATCCTCTCACAGCTAAGTAATGCAGAAAGCAGGGAAAGCCTTCAGGATTGGTCCAAGAACGAGTGTGCCTACCTCCCAGGGTGATTCGCTGAGTAGGGAAAGAAAGGGCCAACAGCAGAAGCTGGAGATCAAGAAGTGATTCCTGCCTGTCCTGACCTCCTCCTCATTCCCAGGAGCTGAGTTCGGAAGGAACGGTTTAGACTGTTGTAACACATGGACACACACACACACACACACACACCATATCCTGGTTAATACACTTTGATTAGCAAGAACGATTAGCAATAAGTGAAGCTACAGATACACACACACACACCCTGCACATACAAAGTTACCAGTAAACATGACCTGGGAACCATCTGATTACTCATTTAAGTCAAAGTAGTAACTAAATTACTTAAGCAGAATTACAAGATCAAGATGCATTCTTACAAAGTGTCCCAGGAGGTCTCCATATTTGAATTCCCAAATCGGGGCTTGTAGTCTGAAGACTTCGATGACGTCATTGTCCTGCATAACTGGGATGGGCGAACCAGTGGGGCAGAAAGTATACTTGGCTTGACAGTAGGGGTCTGTCTTCGGACGGAAAGAGAAGCGCCTGGTAAGACAGAACCGTCCAATTACATCATAAAAGGAATGCTCTTCTAACACACCTGAGAATCGCAGTTTTCATTTCAGGCTCAGTTCTCTCTGTCTCTCTGTCTCTCTGTCTCTGTCTCTGTCTCTCTCTCTCTCTCTGTGTGTGTGTGTGTGTGTGTGTGTGTGTGCGCGCGCGCGCGCACGCTGTTACATGTAATATGTGCATATTTACAAGTGCCTTTCCTTGATTGCCTTATACCTTTACCTTTTGAGACAGGGTCTGTCACTAGACTGGACAGCCAGTGCGCCTCAGGAATCCCTCTTTCTCTGCATCTCCTTCCATAAGGTTAGAGTTACAGGTATGCGCTGCCTTGCTAGTTTCTACATCTGCTGTGGGCACTGAGCCATCTCCTCAATCCTCAGCAAACTGTTTTAGGTGAAAACATTTAAAGCTCAGATCATGGTAACTAAACATAAGTGCACACTTGACTTGCTTTCATATACACACTTCCAATGATGTATTAAATATGAAATCATTAAGTAGACTTTGTATTTAAAAATAAACATTTACCTAATACTTACTGAGGCTCTACCATGAGCAGAACTATACTGAGGAGAAGGGGTACAGAAACTGTAACCCCGTTTCCTTTCTCACCAAACTTGGGGTTGGAGCTTGGAAGATGTTAGAGAAGTCAGAAGGGAGCTTCCGTAAGAAGGAAACTAAGGAAATAGAGACCTAAGGCACAAAGGAGGAAGAAACCAGGTTCAGCTGTTGGAGACAAGTAGAACTATTAGGCAAAGGTAGCAGAGAAGAAAGGTGGGCCAGCAAAGACTTAGTGTAAGAAACACAGGAAACACTGCAGTGGTCCTTAAAGTTCCTAATGCTGCAATCCTTTAACACAGTTCCTCATGCTGTGGTGACCCCCAACCATAAAATTATTCATTGCCACTTTAACATAATGTTGCTACTGTCATAAGTCATAATTTAAATACCTGATATGCAAGATATCTTATATGCGACCCCTATGAAAGGGTGGTTTGGCCCATAAGTTGAACAGCTGAACTACCTGAAGAGGCTACAGACACGAATTCAAGAGAAGATCAGACGGGAGCTCATGGTCTGTCATGGCAAGTATGAAATGGCATGCTACAGTCCCTGACACGGGGACCTTGATCCCTGAATGAGCTCTGAGTTCTTTAAAAAGCAGATCTGATCAGGCTGAATACAGAGAGCCATCTTTATTGTATGAATAAGAAGAGTGGTGGGGGTTGGGGGTTGGGGGGGTCGGGAGGGGTTCGGGGAGGGGGGGGTGGAGGGTGTCATTGAGGCTGATGCTGGTCCACAGGCTACAACAATGCTCAAAGCAAAAGACACAGGAAGGAACATACCGGCTCAGCACACTTGTCCCCTGTCACCTCGTGTGCCTGGTGGCACTTGTGCAAAGGAAAGAGGAAGAATTCTGAGATCCTAAAGGTTCCTGCCCTGTATACTTTAACAGTCTTAACACGTGGACAAAACCTTCTGCTCTAACTTACATTCTATATACCAGCTGTCAGGTGGGAATGTCAAGTTGGGGCTTCCTTAGAAACTAACGATCAATCAGCCTGGTAGTAAATAAAATACTTTGAGATTTACAATCGTTCTTGTTTTATTGGGTATTTAGGGTTTTTTTTTTCTCTTGTCAATATTTTCATGAAAACCAGTTTCAACCCTAAACTTTTTTTTCCCCTCATATACATTTAGCAGAATCAGTTCATGAACAGAACACACGATTATTTAAGTTTGGCAACAGCTGGTTTTCACCAGAAATGAGAGTTGCTGCTATTAGTTCCTGTTTCTTGTTCAGGGCCTGTGAGCGTGAAGATTCTGGGTAACCTTCCTAAGACTGCACAGAGGATGAGCAGGGGGAACCAGATTTGGTCTGCAGCCTTCAGAGCTAAGAACTTAGAGGAACACGCCATCACGCCATGATCCTCTCTCCCTTTATGCTATTAAGCAAAGCTGTAGCTCTTTCCACTTCACGATGTCCACACCACCCACCCTCGTCCCCCGCAACCCCGGACCCCGTGCGCTTCGTGTTTCACAATTCCCACAGGCTTTCAAAACTTAGCAGTCATTCTCAGGTCCAGAGCCCTACCTACTTCCAGGTTGAAGTGGACCGACAAGGTGATCATGACTGGCCCAGGGAGGAGATTCCCCGGGCTTGGTATTTAAATCAGAAAGGACGCATGGGAGCAAGCAGCCTCCCTGTAAATTCTCCCTAAATGTTATGCAATGACAGCTAACGACAAGGCAAGAAATAAACGCAGGGTTTAAAACCTTTTAACCTGCTCTCCGAGTCAGTTACTTGTACCTAAAAGTCACTCCGTGTGTTAATGTCACTCGCCATTCCTCCCAGGACTCTGAACTGCCCTGAACCGGTGAGGACGCCCAGTAGCCAACTATTTAGGAACTCCGCTCGCAGTGTCGCCCGCCGTGTGCCCCCCACGTCCCCGAGTGCGCTGGGGCATCGGATCCGCGCTCTCCCGATGCCCTCCACGCCCCCGCTCCGCCTCACTCACTTGTAGGGCACCGGCCAGCGCTGCCCAGACGTCGGGGACGCGCCCAGAGTCGCCGCCAGCCCGAGCAGCGCCAGCGCGAGCGCCGGGCGCCAGTGCGCTCCGCGTGGCCCCGCGCCCGACATCCGCGCCTCGCTGAGATTCCGGCGGCTCCGGGGCCCGGGCGTCGGCCTGGCGTGCGCGCCGCCGCGACGAGACAGCCAAGCGTGAGCGCCGGCTCGGGCGTGTGACCTCGGGCGCGTGACGCCTCCACCGTCCTGGCCCGGGCGGAGCGCCTCTGCTCCACCGCGCGTGCGCTGGACGCTAAAACAACGCTGTCCTCCCGGAAGGAGCTTGAGACTGGTGTTGCAAACCTCACTCCAACCTGGTGGATGTGTGTTAAGCCTCTAGCGCAAAGGTGCTTCCGCCCTCCCTGCAGCCACCACCAGCCAAACCACAGCAACAAGAAAACACTTATGAACTTTCTTGACCTACACGGCCCAGGCTAGTCTCCAACACAAATCTTCTGCTTGGAGACACTGGATGCTCAGAGGAAGAAAATAAAAATAGGTACATTACAGGAAAGGATTGCCCTCACCTGGCCTGAGAATGGTGCAAAAGGCAGCTATAGCAATATGCTTTCTGTGCTGCCATCGGCATCACCAGACTTGGTCTGGTCTGCTCCGGTTCTGTCCTCTGCCACAATTAGTATTAAGCTGTGCTCCCATGACTGTCAGCCCACAGTCCAGGCTATTGGTGCCTGCTTCTTTTTCACACTATGATGTCCCTTTAGTCCGTGACTTTCAAAGTTTAAGAACGACTAATAGAGCTAGATTTAATCCATTTATCCTCGAGTCCTCCTTGTCCAGTTAGTATAAAATTATTAAAAGCATCACACTAGACAACGAACGGAATCCGGCTTTTCAGGCCACTGCGCTGCGCGATCACAGTCAGGATCACTTTTGGATGCTGCGGAAGGTAGAACGAAGGAAGATGGGACCGAAACAGGCAGTATTTCGGTGGTCTCCTAGCAAAGCCACTTTGTGTATGCACACAGGAGCTGCATGAGGTCTGAACTACAAAGCAAACATAGGATTTTCTTTGCTTGCACATTCTGAAGTTCAAGAAGAGATAGAAATGTCCTATCCAGAAACCCTTTATCAAAAGCTTTGGACCTATCTGGGTTATAGTGAGAAGCTGATACTTAAGAGATTTTCCTGCCAAAGGTTCTAGCTGTTTCGTCCTTGCTGATATATTTTCCAAAAGAAAAAAAAATTAAGTCTGTAAATTTTAGGAGACAAAGTTTCTCGGTGACTGAAAAAGCAGGGTGTCCTTACGATACTTTAACTTCTACTAGGGTGGGGGTGGGGGAGGAGAATATTATTTCCTATCAGTTCTGTGGCTGGTTTTATCTTTTTTATTCTAGGATGCTAACTAGCCAGGCAAACTTGTAAAGTTCAAGCTCATCTTTACTTTCTCATTTCTAACTCTGTGAACTAATGAAGCACTATTCTGAGAAGGGGCTCCAGCTTGATAAAGGTTCTGTTGAACATGACATACTTTGCCCCTGACACTAATTTTCTAACCACATTTTAACTGGGTTTGTAGGCCTTAGATATACTCGCCTGTTTTATAGGTGCTTAACTGCCCTAAACAAATACATCAACTATAATAATATAGCCTCTAATTTCAGATTTTTTTTGACAATTTCACGTGCCTATCACAGCATAATGTCAAAGATGCTTCAAAGCAAATAGGTCAAAGATGAGTTTAAAAGTGCAGTTTAGGGTTGAATTTAGTAAAGTTAGAAATTACAATAATCACTTATGAGGAGAATCGATGGGGGCATCTGTTTAGTGTATGATACGTAAACCCCTAATTCCAAATCTTGAAATTTATAATTTACAATCTTTGACCATTTACACTGAGTCTTTTGGAGTAGTCTTTAAGCTTGTACTAATTTATTGAATATGATTTTTACTTTCATTTTGAACAGTTATGAGTCTTTCTCAAGAAAACCAACTTCATAACAAACATTTCGCTCTTCTTTATATGATCTGATAAAACATGTAGCCTGGACATGGAGGAACATCTGAAATCCTAGCACTCAGGAGACTGAGGCAGGAAGATCTATAGTTTAAAAGACAGTCTGATCTGTAGAGCAATACCTGCCTCAGAACAAAACCTAAAAATAGCAACAAAGAAAGCAATAAAAGTCCATTGGCTAGGGACTCTGGAAGGAACACCTGCACTGTGTTTCAGCAAGCCAAACTAAAATGGAATTGCTTGTGCTATCTGTTGTGTAAACAAAGTGAATTAAGTTTTTTATTTGTATGGGTGTTTTGTCTGCACGTATGTCTTATGTCATGTGCATGTAGTGCCCTCAGAAGCCAGAAGAGGTCATCAGATCCCCCCAGAACTGGAGTTACAGAAGGCTGGGGATTGAACCTGGGTCCTCTGTAGGAGCATCCAGTGCTCTAAGCGGCTGCACCTAAACAGTGAAATTGCAAAGAAACAGAGAAACCCCCTAAATTGGAGATTTATAGCAACCAATCAAAAAGAGCCTTAAGTCAGTCGATGTAATACAGTCTTTGGTGGTGGCTGATCTTCAGGGTCAACTCGACTATACTTAAAATTGCCACAGATAACACACTTCTGAGTGTATCTTTGAGAGTGTATCCAGAAGGTTGGACTGAAGACAGAAGACCGACGCTGAATGTGGGCAGAACCATGCTGTGCGTTTGATCCTGGACTGAATAAGGAGAAAGCAAGGGGACCACCTGTGTTCATCTTTCTCTGCTTGGTTACGGCAGTGGCCATATGTCTCATGCACCACTACCATGACCCCTGCCACGATTAACTCTATCCTTAACCCTGAGCCAAAATAAACCCTTCTTTCCTTGAGCTGATTCTGTGAGGAACTTTGTCATAACAGAGCAATCAATGCATCCTTTCTCTCTGAACTCTTCCAAAGTAACCTGATGTTGCTTTTTGGACTTCAGTTTTCATTCTTCTGCCTTAGTTACCTTATATAAACCAGTCTCTGTGCCACCGCAAGAAATCTAATCTATTTTGGATGGGGTACTGACCAGTTTATGACTCACCAATAAAAACCAAATGAGTTTTAAAAACAAATTTGTGGGTATATATTCACACAAAGTTTGTTGGTATAATCTAATGAACTTAGCTTAAAATTGAATTCCAATGCACATAATGGTTCTGAAAATCTATCCCAGTGCCTTAGAGAAGGTAAATTAGAGCCTTTACCACTGAGCTGCACCCTATTTTAACTATGCATGTCAAAGAAACGAAGGGCACAGACCATTCATTGAGCAAAAGTATGTTAGTGTCAATGTTTCGACAGAGATGGCATTTGCTAAACATTCCCTACAACAAAACTATGTTGAAGGTGTTACTTTCTGAATTCAGACCTAAGTGGTGTTGGCTTAGAGACACTGAGCAGATTTTCAGAGTCACATCAGGCAGCAATGGAGACAGATCTGACCTTCAGCGCTCAGGACGAAACCAGAGTATGTTGTTTCCCATACTCACTATTCTTTAGTCTCCTTTTCTTAAAGCTATCCCTTGACACAAATGTGTTTTCATGAATAGCTGTTCTTTCCTCCACTTGCTACAGATGTCATATGTACTTCTAATCTGACATTCTGGCACTGCTAACGTTCAGCCATGTGAATCTCTTGCCAGGTCAAAGGCTAGAGGCAATCTTCCAGGTGTGCAGCCCTCCAGGTGTGCAGCCTTCCAGGTGTGCAGCCCTCCAGATGTGCAGCCCTCCAAGTATGCGGCCCACCAGATGTGCAGCCTTCCTCCCATGGGTTTTGAGCAGCTCAAGTTAGACGTCTGTGTGAGCGTAGGTTCAGGTTGTTAGTAAACATTGAAAACATAAGGCCACAGTGAATTTCTGCTGGAAGACACGGAGCTAATAATTTAATGGTCTGAGAAGAAGCATCATTCCTGGAGACTGCAGATTTTATTCTTTAATAATAAAAGAACAAATTTCTTTCATATATCTTATGTACAGAAGAGATATAGCTTGTTCTAGCCAAACAAAACAAAATGAAACAAAAACAAAAAACACATTAAGTCCATTCCTTACTATTTCCTGCAGTCATATGAAAAAGCAAGACTTATGTCTCTGGAATGTTTTCATTGTGAGACCCAAAGTACAAATAGGGAACGCAACTGCACACGAGCCAATACTGCTTTTTCAAGACGTAGAACTGTTATAAGACTCCTAAGGCATTCGTTGCCTCCCAGTTTTGGTGAAGATGAAGCAGAGACACCCCCTCCCCTGACTCAGTATTCTTAATTAGAAATACTTCAAAATTTTGGCACCTCAAAATTTTATTGTGTAAAATTAAAAAAAAAAAACAAAAACGGAAAAATGCTTGTGTATCAATATTGACATTCTTTTTTGAAATAAGTTTCGTGGAAGTTACTGTCTACTAGTCCTGCAGAGAAGAGAGTCCGTTGATTTCCTTTGCCATTTCTTTTAAAGATGATATCCTCCCTGACCCACGTCTTTTCTTTCTTTCTTTCTTTCTTTCTTTCTTTCTTTCTTTCTTTTTTTTTTTTTTGATTTTTTATTTCTAAATTTTCGCTCTTGTTGGATATTTTCTTTATTTACATTTCAAATGTTATCCGCTTTCCCAGTTTCCCCTCCGGAAACCCCCTATCCCTTCGCCCCTCCCCCTGCCTCTATGAGGGCTCTCCTACCAACCTACTCCTGTCTTCCCGCCCTGGCCTTCCTCTACACTGGGGAATCGAACCCCTTCAGGCCCAAGGGCCGCTCCTCTCACTGATGTCCAACATGGCCATCCTCTGCCACATGTGCGACTGGAGCCATGGGTCTCTCCATGTGTACTCCTTGGTTGATGGCTTAGTCCCTGGGAGCTCTGGGGGGTCTGGTTGGTTGATATTGGTGTTCTTCCCATGGGGCTGCAAACCCCTTCAGCTCCTTCAGTCCCTTCTCCAACTCCTCCATCGGGACCTCTGCTCTATCCAATGGTTGGCTGCGAGCATCCTCCTCTGTATTTGTCAGGCTCTGGCAGAGCCTCAGGAGACAGACATCAGGCTCCCCCCTGAACCACGTCTTAGAAACTGGTTTATGCTTCTCTGACGACCTCTGCCAGCAGAAGAGGAAATGACAGACTACGTAGAGTCTGCCGGGTTCACTGGCACGAGGAGAGCAAAACTGGAGGCTTCACTCAGCTAGCATCCCCTTCTAGAGATTGAGGGGGACCCTGTACCCGCGCCAGTCCAGCCCCGGCCGCCGCGAGGGGACACGCGCGGGCCCAGATGCAGAGATGCTGCAACCAGGCTTCTACCTACAAAAGTTATGGCGAAGGGCAGGTAGCAGGAACCGTGCTGCTCCATCTAGGGAGGCTGAACACAGCCGCTGGTTTCTAAAGGCGAGGAGCAAGGCGTACCTGCTGCAGCCCCACTCACGTCTTTCATTTTTCTCTACTTTGTCTTGTCGACTGTAGCCAACACTTGGCCCACTGCCCACGCCCCCTGAGAACTGAGCTTTAGAGATAAAATAGGTAGAAAGGGGTTCGGGGTCATTAAGGGCACAACCAGAAACCAGTCCCTGCCACATTTCATATTCAGCAGCCGACAGCATACCTGTCTCCTCTCGGCCAACGCCTTTTCCCTTTTCTTTCTCTTCCTTCTGTCTCTTTTTGGTCAACTACACATAGCATAAAGCTCACGGCTGTAACTGTGTTAGGTGTGTAAGATCCAGTAAACGACGATGCTGCCCCACCATCGCCACCATTCAGCTCCAGAATTTTTCCATTGCCCCCAAATGAATTTGCGGACATCTGTCTACTTTCTGTTTCCATGGATTTGACTCTTCTGGGTAATTCATAAACAGAACCATGTGCTGGGGTGTGTGTGTGTGTGTGTGTGTGTGTGTGTGTGTGTTTGCATCTACCTTCCTTCTCCAAGTCTATGTCTTCAAGACACACTTATGTTGTAGCGGTTGTAAATTTCCTTGGGATTAGTGTTTCCGCAAACAAGTGTACAAATACAAATACTCACGCAGACATGTGTGAGCCTGTTTTACATTGCTCTGTGTACATGCATAACTCCTAATTCTATTGTAAATACTTATCTGTATATATGAGGCCCCAATTTCTCACTCCTCAAAGAAAGTTCTCTTTGCAACATCTGGAGATCAATCACGGAAAACCACAACTGATCAAAGTGACTGTGTGGCGCCCAGTTCCATTTGACGCGTCTTCAACGCAACTACTGCACCTAAGCCTCAGGCATCACCATGGAGGAGGGGGTGGAACAATTCCTACAAATGACCTGGAAGCTACATCCTGGGTGTCTACAGGTAACTTACGAATGACAAGAGTAGGAGAGATTGGGTTTTCTCTGAGGTAAAGACAGTTTTCTCCAGGGTAAAGGATACTGACCAAGAAGTCAGCCCTGAAATTTGTATTCATATAAATAACATTATACAGCCTGAACGTGTGCATTCAAAACAACTAAAGACAGTGAGGCTATGAATTAGAGAGAGAAAATTAGGTAGATGGGGGGGCTGGGTATCATTATATCTTAATTTTAAAAATAATTATTTACAAAACAGACCCATCTATTTATCTATCGATCTCTCCATGTAAAATTCACCCTTTTTTGTTACCGTCTAGTCTCCCTTCTTTCTGGAAGCTAATGTATAGCTCTAATTTTCAACTATGATGGAGGGCACTTCCACATTCTACCTTGCGGCTGGATTGTGATACTGACAGCTGGTGTGGCCAAGAGACATTCAGAATTATTTAGTGTTTCTGATTCATTTACTTGGGTGTTTTTGTATTTCTAGTTTTGAGGATGAAGGCACGTATTCCCAAAGTCAAGCAGATACCCCTCCTTAATCACTTGAAAGAGAGCCGTGGACAAGAGGAGAGCCGTGTGTGGGAGGAAAGTGTCAGGAGAGCCCCGTGTGCACAGGATTTGGCAGACTTTGACTTCCCCGTGCTTCCTGCTGTGACTGTACCTGGTGAGTTAGCCTAAAGCTGTGACGTGACCTGTTTGTTTTAATTGATGCTCACTGACTTTAAAACCATCTTCTGGAAAGTGCCACATGCTCGCGTGCCAATTTTGGATCCTTCTCTGTCCTGCCCAGGTCTGGGGTGCTCTGACTTTGCGGCACCTGAGAACCAACTGGGGCGCTTAAAAAAAGAAAAAAAGGTGCGTTACAGAGATGTTTCCCTGGTTAGGAGCACTGATTTCTTCCAGAGATTCTGAGTTCAATTCCCAGCAACCACATGGTGGCTCACAACCATCTGCAATGGGATCTGACGCCCTCTTGTGGTGTCTGAAGACAGCTACAGTGTACTCACATTTTATTATTTTATTTTATTTTTTAAAAGCACATAGCCTAGCTCACACCTGAGGCCAGTTACCTCAAAATTTCTTGGATGGGAACCAATATTAATGCTTTCTGATGAACCCAAGGGGATTGATTCCTCAGTGCTCTAGCTGACAGACTCCGGTTTCTCTTGGCTCTCAAACTAGCTGGAGAGGATATTTAGTGTCAGCTGCAGATGCTGTCCTGAGTACATAATGGTGGTGACATGAAGGCCACACTTCGAAGCCTTGAGACTTTGGAAATCACATGGAACATTTGAGTTTTGGGGCCCCTTTCCGTGCAAGCATTACTTTTTGATCTATGATGTCGCTTCCTCGAATAAAAAGATAGATTTATAAGTATTTCAGATTTCTTTTGGCTTATTTACTTATTTTCTTTATTTGATATAGGATCTGACTATGTAGTGCTGGATAGCCTGGAACTCACAGTGTGGGTGAAGCTAGTCTTGAACTCATAGAGATCCACCTCTGTGGTCTGTCTCTGCCTCTCAAGAGCAGGGGTTAAAAAGTTACTTTGGAGCCTCATTCTTACAATTTTAAGACACCCTGGATGTATCCCACAGTGAGAATTAGAACTCATTGTGCTGTAGTTGGTCTTGTGAACTTTTAGAATGGCCTGGAGAGATCTCCCCGTGTGGGGATTTCCGGAAAGGATCAACTGAGGTCAGGAAGATCTACCCTCAGAATGGGAAGCCTAAGGTCTGAGGAAAACTTGGGTGTTACCTGCCTACCCTCTCTTCCCTGAGCCACAGGGTACACTGCAGACACTGCCTTCCTCTGCTAGCTTCCTGGAACTTCAAATAAGTGGTCTTCACACACCAGCGACAATACGGAACCCCAGGCCTGCGGCGCCCTGTGCCTGCTCGGGACTGCTGAGGCAGCTGCAGAGGTTTTCAGTCTCCTTTGCTGTACTCTGCATGTGGAGTGAATCTATATTCCAAGAGAGTTTCGCAGGGCGTCTCCTTGCAAAGGCACAGTGGGACGCCATCTTTGAAGAATTACTCAACGTTATAATATAAATATAATGTTAAATCTCACAAAGCTAGAGAGAGGTGGGGGGAGACAGGGTGCAATGAGATTTTTTGTTACTGGCATTTTGAGGCTTTCCCTCTGTAGCAAATAGGGTCTCTTCGAGCAAACATTGTTGAGACTGTTGCTCTGCGGATGGACGCTGAGGCTCCTGTTTTCCTCTCTAGGACAGCATTATCTTGTAAGCCTCAAAACCAACCTTTAAAAGATTTTTATTCCAGCACATAAACATAGCTCTTTGTTTTGTTTTGTTTTTATTTTATTTTATTTACAAAATAGGAAGTTTTCTTAAATGCTTTTAGAGAATATAGTTTCACTTTGTACCAAACTTGGACTACTTAGTATCTTGTTGCCATGAGTAGCCAAGCTTGTGGTTTCAGGATTTTGCGTGTTTGATGAAGACTTGTTCTTTCTATCCTTAGGTTACAAAAGTTCTTTATGTCTGTGGGGTCCGCTTGGCACTGAAGCTGCTCGGAAGCCACCACAATCCGCAGTGTTTCCTGTCTTTTATGATGTGCCACAGGTCCTCTACCAATTCTGTGTATCACAGGTTGCTCTACTGACTTTAATTTTGCGATGATAATATAATTGCATTTCTCCCTTGCCTTTCCTCCCTTTAAACCCTCCCCTGTACTCATCTCCACTCTCCAAATTCATGACTTCCTTTTTTCACTAATTGTTACTATAATATGATGATATATATGTATATGATGATGTATATGTATATGATGATGTATATGTATATGATGATATATTTTATTGTATATGATGATATATGTATATGATGATGTATATGTGTATGTGTATGGATATGTATATGATGTATATGTATATGATGATGTATATGTATATGATGATGTATATGTATATGATGATATATTGTATATGATGATGTATTTGATGATGTATATGTGTATGTGTAGGTATATGATGGTGTATATGTATATGATGATGTATATACATGATGGTGTATATGATGATGTATATGTATATGTGTATGTATATGATGATGTATATATATGATGTATATGTATATGATGATATATATGTATATGATGGTGAATATGTGTATGTGTACATGTACATGTACGTATATGTATATGTATATGTAAATGTAGTCGTAGATGTCGATGATGATGTATATGATGGTGTATATGTATACGATGATGTATATGATGATGTGCATGATGATGTATATGATGCATATGTATATGCATAGTATATGCATATGTAATATATGATGTATATGATGTAGGTGATGTATACAATGGTGTATACAATGTTGTAGATGTAGATGGTGTAAATGTATATGGTATATGTATATGATGTATATGTATATGGTGTATATGTATATGATGTACATGTATATGTGTGTGTATATATATATATATATATATATATATATATATATATATATACACATATTTATTCCCATATGTAGCCTGCTTAGTCTGTATAATGTTGCATGTATGTATGTCTTCAGGGCCAACCACGTAGTATTTGATAATGATTTTTTTCGTGCTCTTCCCTGGGGAAGACCATTTCTCCTGCCCCCAGCATTCCTTAGTTGCCTGTAGTTCTTTGTGTACCACTGTGTACCTGCATAGAAACTTTTTTTAAAAAAGGAATTGATTAAATCAAAGCTACAGTCATCTCTAGAAGACTTTAAAGAAATGATATCTTATATTTTAATCACGGTACTCCCCATATATACTCTGACTCTTTTTTAAATTAGGAGTATGGATGTTTTTGCCTGTGTGTATGTCTATATATTGTGAGTGTGCCTGGTGTCTAAAGAATTTAGACCAGGGAGTCAGATACTCTGGAACTGGAGGTAAGACAGCTGTGGATACTGGGAATTGAACGCAGGTCCTTTGAAGAGTAGCAAGTGCTCTTAACTGCTGAGCCATCTCTCCAGCCCACCCCGGTTCTCATTATTTTCATTCTACACATTTATAGAGCACAGGGTGGCAATCCCACCATATTCCCTTAGTTTTTGCCTAAAAATCTGGCTAGACTCTTCTCACCACCTGCCTTCATTAACCCTGGCTCCCTCTATGTTCTCTGGTGGGGTTAGAGTGAAAGACCTGGAGGGCCATTGGCGGGCAAGGGCTGCACTGTTCACAGTCCTGTGGACAGTCCTTCACTCCTTCCAGGGTGCCAGAAAGGCCCTGAGCTATAGCTCCAGCCTGGCAGCTGTGCACTTCCTGCTTTTGAAGCCTTAGCAGTCAGGACTGTGATGTAAAAAAAGAGAAGCAGGGGGTTGAATTTCCTGACAGGCAAGAAGCTTCGCCATACTTTATCCCTTCCTTCCTTGCCACATGTAAACATAACTGTTATTCCATCAGCATGGCCCATTATCTTCTATTACAGAGCTGTATGTCCTTGCATGGTATACTTCAAGTGGGTGATTAATAAAACATCAACAAAACTGCTAAGTAGTCTTTAAAAGAATCATGTTCTAACAATGCTGATTTTATCTAGCTGGAGCATTTATTGTTTGACTGTTGTTTTTTGGAACTGTAGATATATTCTCAAGATTCTATCAGTTTATATGGTGATTTCCAAACATTGTATTTTCTTTGTTTACCATCCCCTCTTTTCTTTTCTTCCATTGGATTATCACTTTTCTAATTGTATTCTCTACTCCTCTGAACTGATCGATGACACAGTCTGCTGGAGTGCTCAAGTGGTCACCCACAACATTTCCCTGGGAATGCTTGCCAGTCAACATCTGGAACCAAGAGCCTGTTTTCTGGAAAACATCAGGAATTCAGAAGATATTCAACATAGTTCCTAATATGACATCTGTAAGGTTGATTAATGTTTTCATCACTCACACATTTACAACTTTCCCCTTTTCATTTTATTGCGTCTTCAACTTGTCAAAGTTTCTCAAGATAATTTTTTGAGCCAACAGACTATCCAATTCAAAGAGTGAAACTGTGAGTCTTAAATGCCATGCTGCTCCCCTGCCCCAGCTCAAACTGACTTGTCTGTGGTGAAGCTGAAGCGGAAGGATTCTTGGCATACTCAAGGCTGTGTGTGGAAAAAAAGAGGCACCTGCCACGCCCTCCAACCAGCCATTGCAGAGAGGAGGGTCGGGCGGTGACACGGTCTTTGGCTAACTGGTGGGCAGACCAAGCTTGCTCCTTCTGCGGCCAGCCACAAGCACATCCCACTTCCTCTACATCTGTGAAGTTCCCAGAGTTAATAAATAATTTCCCAGAAAAGATTACAGGCAGACAACAGGTGACTTAGACTTTACCTCTGTGAATAGACATCAGATCCTGTGTTGTTTATTTCTTTGATATTATCTTGAAGATAGTAGGTAGGAGTGGCTCTACAAAACTTACAGGACAAGACTCTGTCTCTGTTTCTGGATTCTCTACCTTTCTGTGCTCATGACTGGGCAGATGGAGCAGGAATCCAAACCAAATCATTGCATCTCTTCCAGTGCAACGTTATTTAGATATTGGAAAGCCTGGGCGAAGTTGTGTGATGGAACGAGAACATGCTGGATGGTTTTGAAGCCTCGTCTTGGACAGAAGGTCCTTTCAGAAGTCTGATTAGCACGGCACAGTCTTCTAGATCTTCTAGCTTTTCTACTACCTTTATAAGGCTTTCCACCGTGTCCCTGCATAGCATCTTTGAAGCATTCGCTCGGAACTTTTTGTGCAGGTCCTCCTGGCTCAGTGGTTTCCTCCAGTGGCCATAGAAGGTGTCAGAGCGCTCGGTGAAAGTGGTTCCATCTTTTAGAGAGACGCTTATTTCACAGTATAGCGTGTTGAAGCTTGGCAGGTTGTCAGGAGGATGTTCTAGCTCCACCTTCTTGAGCAACTCTTTCACCTGAGGCCTATTGACCTGCTCGCTGTAGAAGGATGGGACGGTGACACCACCGTCGAGCAGCGCGGCACAGGCCACATACTGGAAGGAATGGCGGGCTTCATGCTCTGAGTCCGGGAAGGGCCTGTTTACATACTGGACGTCAGGTATCCTGAGCACGATTCTCTCAATGTGGTCAGCAGGGAGCACGGCTCTTTCCGAAGTCACAAGGTGCTTTCTCACAGCTGCCACTGCAGCTGCTACCCAATGGGTAGCCAGATGTGCCGGGAAGTTCTTAAAGGCCACATCCTGCTGGTCCAGAAGCCAGATATGAGAATCCAGGCTTGGAAGGTCTTTGGGCGAGTAGTTGGCATAGAAGGCACCGAACCCTGACCCCAGGTCCAAGATTTGTTTGTTTCCTTGGAGGCCAAGCATTGCCAGAAACGTGGCTTCCATCCCGTGCTTGGCTGCATTGCCAATATGTAGCGGCTTGGTCTGCGTGGCAGCATTTGCTATGGGTGCCCCGGCGTGGGAGACGGCAATAGCCAAGGCCTCCCGGCACTTTGTCAAGCTGAGCCCCAGAAACTTGGATGCAGCAGCAGCGCTTCCCAGGGTCCCCACCACCGAGGGAGGATGGAACCTGTAAGACAAAAGCAAGAAATTCAACGGATGGGTGGATGGATGAAAAATGTCATACATATAGATGATGGGCTATTACTCATCTGTAAAGAAAAAAATTATTAAATTTGTAGGTGATGGGTGGAAGCAGAGAAAACTTTGTTGAGTGAGGACACCTATGCCCAGAAAGATAAATACCACATATTATCTCTTATATGTGGATCCTAGCTTTGAATCTCTTGGTTAGTTGGTTAGTACGCTTAACTTTGAGTCTATGTGGATGCTGGGACACTAGAAACAGGCCACTGGGTATGGTTACCTTAAGGAAGAGAGGATAGTAAAATACAGGTAAAATGAAAATAGAGAAGGAGCTGTTGGGGTCAGAAAGTTTCAAATATGGAGGCCCTGCAGAATGGGGAAATAGGACGTTAGTCAAAGAAGTAATCAAGTTGAAGGCCTTATGGAAAAGCTGTACAGAAACCATCAGTCTTCCAACCCAGCCAGTTAGAGGGGATAGTAGGACCCAAGGAATGAGAGAAGTGGAGGGATACCCAGGTTCGAGTGGGGAAATGCAGCTTGTGTTTGCTTTAGCCAAAACTAAAGATGCAGGAAGAAACCTTATGAGCATCCACTTCTTTGTAAGCTAATTAGAATGTATAATATCTTATAAATAAAGGGAGTTTAAAAAGAAGTACTCGGCATGGGCAGACAGTGCTTCTTCTAGTAGTCATGAGTTATTAAGTGAAAATCTCAGCGTCAGGCAAGGGATACCTCCTTATGAGTCAGAGAGGCCACAAAGGGACCCACAACAATTCAAGTTGTTGCTATTGCTCTTAGTTACCCACCACAACCACACTGTAAGACCCTGTAGCTGAAGACATCACTCTCTTTGGATGCAGGACACAGAGAGATCCACCTCACACAGATCAGGAAATTCCCTCTCCCTCTCCCTCTCCTTCTCTCTCTCCCTCTCCCTCCCCCTCCCCCTCTCTCTGACAAGTAGCTAGTCCCAGAAAGTGCTACGTGCATTGCTGGTGGAAAGAGACATCCTTGGTTTTATCCAGCACTGGACATTGTGTGCTACAACACTAAGAGACCTGCTGGCAAGATTTGCCCATTGGTGGAATAATCTCATGAAAATCATGGGAGTACCCAACTGCTCCACAGCTAAAGATTTTATATCTGGAACTGTAAGCCTGGTGGAAGACCATGGCTGGGGAGATCAGCCTTGACCTTGGGAAGGTCAGTGGGTTGTAATCTGCTGTTGTTTTGACTGAATGGTCACACCACTAAACTGCATTCTAAGTATTTGTGTTTATATCTATAAATGAGGCTCAGAGAACTTCGAAGAAGATGGGGGCGGGGGGAAGAACATGAGAGCTGGCAGATGGGAGGAAAGCCATGGAATGTCGACTTGTAGACATGCACACACCAGCTCACAGCAGCTGAGCCACTCTCACAAGAGCAAGCTGGAGGTGGGGCCGATGAGACCACGCCCCCACTGGAGGGAGACACGTTGCAGGGTAGCAGCGGTAAGGAGTGGGGAGTGGGAGTCTCTCTCCTTTAAGGATGTGCCTGTTGGTAGGTTGCTCATGCCCTAGTGCATTTGGGTAGCACTAATTAGACTCAGGGTTACTAATAAAAATAAATAAAAAAATAAGATATTCAGCTGAGAGGAAGATGAAGTGGGGGAATCGGACTGAGGGTGTGATCAATACCCAGTGAATACATGGTGAAACTTTCAGAGGATAAAAATCCAATTTAAAAAATTGTGGGGGTTGGAGAGACGATCCAACACTTAAGAGCATGTACTGCTCTTGCAGAGGACCCGAATTTGGTTGCAAGACTTACAACTTGTGGCTTACAACTGTCTATCACTCCAACTTGAGGTCGGGGATCCAGTGATACCCAGAATACTCCTGCACGCAAGTGATAGGAGCTGCCTTAGAATGACGGACCTGCAAGTTACCTCACAGTCTTTGTAGCTAGATTGGCTTTACAAACCCAAGGGAAGTTTTCACGATCATTTCCAAATAGCATCTTGCTATAGAGAGGTGGGGCTTGTTATGTGGCTGAAAATGGTGTATCTCTCAACTGTAAGGGTAACAGTTTCAGAGTCAGCCTCTAAGCCAGACAGCTCTACACAGACCACTACCGACAGGCAGGGGGCAGTGTTGCCCTCCTTGATGGGTCCAGGCTCTGTACCTCTTTGGTATATCCTTGGCTTCCTTGGAGAAGTGCATTAACCGTCCTTGTATTTCAATGCCAACATTGAACGCCAGCAACAGGTCGAGGCCAGAAAACTTCGGGGTCTGAGGTAGGGCCTCCGATAAAGCTGTGAGGACAGGTAGGACAGCCCCTGAAGGGTGGGTGGCAGGGTGCCACGTGTCATCGAAATCCATGGAGTGAATCTGTGGGAATAGACACAAACCACCTCAGAAATACCCTTAAATGTCTTTTAGTTTAGCAATGATCTTGAGAATTTTTTTTTGGGAAGGGACATTATCTGAAATTATACCCTAAAAATTGATTGTGATAATTTTAATTTTTAATTATTTTATTTAAATATGTTAAATGTTTAATTATTTTAATTAATTTTATTGAAAAATTCACAGAATATATTTTGATCGTAGATTCCCTCTCCACCCACTCCCAGACCCTTCCCACCTCCCAGCCTATCCAATTCCATTCTCTCTTCTCTCTCTCTCTCTCTCCCCCCTTTCTCTCTCTCCTCTCTCTCTCTCCTCTTTCTTTCTCTAGCAAACAAACAAACAAAAACCCAAACAAACTAGAATTTAAAACGTAAGAAAGAAAAGAGAAACAAGCTAGACAAATTGATATTGTTTGCAAAGGAAACTTAGTTTGTATGTTAGCCACACCTAAGGGTAAGTAAGCCCCGTGCCCAGCAGTAACTGGTTGTGGTTCTTAACCTCACGGTGGGACAACAGTTGTCCCGGCTCCTCTGTCAAAGGACAGCAGGACCTTGGAGAGTAGCTAGTGGCTTTCTGGAGGATGTAGAGTCCAGCCCTGGAGACCAGAGGTCTCCTGGGAAGATCTAGACTCTCTCTTTCACCAGACTTGCCTTTCCTTCTTCCTTTACCTTTGAAACAGGACACACTAAAAATTTAATATCGTTTGTTATATTTTGGACCATATATTTTTTTGTGTGTCAGTCATGAAGTAATTTAAATGTTGTATCAAAGCTGCAAGAACAGCAAAAAGCTCTCAAACCTACATTAACTATTAAGCTGTATTTTTAAATGATTGTTTTATGTACTACAGTTTTGTCCTTTTTCATCTAAGCTGTTTATTCTTTTCCATATGTGAAACAGTTAGGAATAATCGGACAATTGTTTCAGCATAGATTTTTATGTCTATCTGATGTGACTGTGTGTTCCGTATTGCCTGGAGAATGTGCTATGGCTTTACTTCCTTTAGTCTGAGATGCTGTCCCCAAACAAGTTAATACAACTCTTGACTCTAATACATTCCCTCTCTCTCTCTCTCTCTCTCTCTCTCTCTCTCTCTCTCTCTCTCTCTCTCTCTTTCCCTCTCTCCCTCCCTCTTTCCTGCTCTCTCTCCCTTCCTCTCTCTTTCTCTCCCTCCCTCCTCTCTCTTACACACACATACTCACACACATACACACACACTCACACACACAGATACATACACATACACACATACATACACACACATTCATACACATCCTCCCCCCACACACTCACACTCACACACATATATACACTCACACACACTCACACACACACACATATATACACTCACACACACTCACACACACACACATTCCCTGATACACAGGAAACAATATGAAAATTATCTATCAGATGAAAAATTCTAATTTTTCCCAAACTTTTCATTGAGAAAATAGAAATAGTATGTGTCTTATCTTCCTTCCTGAATAAACACCTGGTGATTGATACTGTACAGATACTGGGAGCCACAGCAGAAGGAATCAAGATGGCATTATGTTTGGATATCAAATTACATACACATCATACGTTTTTGGGGACTATGTCCACTCAAGGTCCAGAATTATAATACTTTATGAGTAATTTTAATCTAGAGCCTCCATTTCTTCTACTTTACAATTTGTGGGGAAAGTACCACGTTATTGTAGAGACAGGAAAATGAGGAGGAAGGGCAGGACACCTCAGATTTCTGAACTTCAGTGATCTCGATCCGATCCTGCCTCTGGAGCTATAATGATTTAATTAAAGAAAAGACTGACAAACTTTCTTACAGCAACGCCGTTAACAAAAGCAGCATACGTGGGTGGGAGCCTGAACTCTGGTCGACCCCACACAGTGCTGGAGGTGTTGGAACTGTAGATCTGGAACAGAAGAACACCAGTTAACGCGACAATATACAGAGCTGGCATCCCAAGAGTTACTCTTCATCCTGGAGGCACCGCGATAGGCCTCACCTGACCCCTGTGAGGGCAGCCCAGGTGCTGGGACACTCTCTTCCTTGCAGAGGAATATACAACATTAACCTTTAAGGGAGAAGACATAGATCTGCTTATCTCTAAGTCACAATCTCGAAGCTCTATGCATGCGAGTCTGAATCCACTCTCATTTGATCTTGGGTAGCCAGGATGAGGCACACCAGGTACAGGCTATTGAGAACGCCTGCTCTGTCTCCCATGGACACGCCCACTTTCTGCTCAGAGTTCGCAAATAGACCCATTTCTCCAGAGAATTGTTGCATGAAGAAGCTGTCTGTGGTAATTTCAGAAGTGGAAAAAAAAATCACTTCTGAAATTTTCAGGTTGAGATACAAATAAATAGCTGTGAGATATTACCAACGGATGGTGTTAAGACCGACTTAATATTGGATAGGAATGGGACTTTAAAAATGAGATTATGAGGGCTGGAGAGATGGCTCAGCAGTTAAGAGCACTGACTGCTCTTCCAGAGGTCCCAAGTTCTAATCCCAGCAACCACATGGTGGCTCACAACCATCTGTAATGAGATCTGAGGCCCTCTTCTGGAGTGTCTGAATACAGCTACAGTGTACTACACACACACACACACACACACACACACACACACAGTCAAACTAAGTGGAGTTGAAAACAGGTACAGACTTCGGGAGTGCGTCTGCGCATGCGTGTTTATTTTTAATCTTGAAAGCAAACTTCGGACTTCTTACTTTACTATATTGGGTGACTTTATGGAACACTTCTGTGCCTGTTCCCAGGAAACCAACGCCCAGAGAATCCAGGATCATCCTCTTGCTCCTCTGAATGACACCGTCTGTCAGGTGGTCCACTTTCAAGCCGTGAATCATACGGGCAAAGCTCTCTGTGACAGACTTCAAAGAGAAGAAGGTTAGACCCGCGCGCCCGCTCCTGCGTCCACTTGCTTCTTTTGAGACCTTCCGGTAAAGAGTTTTCCTTCCTGAGAAGAAACCTGCTTGACGTAATTGAGTTTCCTTTCTACAAAATGATGCATACTAGGCACCTGCTACGTTAGGCACGAGGAGTTGGAAATACTCAATAATGAAGCTCTTTGCCCAGCCACACTGATCGTGCAAGCCGCTTGGCGGATGATGTCAGCAAAGCATGATGGGAACCTAGACAAAGAGGAAGATAGAAGGACAACTGTCCCTGAAGTGGGACATCTGGACGGGAGGTGCGTTCAGATTGCCGAGCACTACCCTTACTGACTTGCGTCAGGTACGGTAATGAGTGTTCCAAGTACATTCTACATTGTCACCCACGGGGATGTGGAAATATGCAGGCTGGTCGGCATGTGACAACAGAGGTGATGCGGAACAGTGAAGGGAAGGCTAGACCGAGGTGGGAGGAGGATGGAAGGATGGCATGGTTTGCGACCATCGCGTGTGATCAAACCAGATACGAGCCCTGAGGGTGATGGATGTCTCCAGCCATTAGCAGAGGACTTAGCAATTCCTTTAATTATCGAGTTCTTTAGTCATTTTGATTCTCTGTCCCTTCACAGGAAAATATAATTTAAAAATAGCCAACTGGAAGGGACCCTTACCCCATGCCTAGCTTGGCGTTCTTTAGTGAACTATTAAGTAATTTTTCTTTCCACATCTGATAATCACATTATTGCTTAACTTCCTTTCCATCTCTGACTGTAAAGTCACTCATTTACAAATAATAGCTAGAAGACTTATCAGACTGGAGAATCTGAAGGGTCTCAGGTCTCTCAGATGGGCTCACTGCCAAAGTAGAGACACAGGATAGAACCAGCATCTACAGGAAAACCTTCCACCTTCGCTACCCCAGCCCTTTCCTCCTCTTTTCCTTTGCTTTTCTTTCTGAGGCTGGGTCTTTCTATGTGACCCTAGCTAGCCTGGACTCACTATGCAGTACAGGCTGGCCTTGAACTTTTGACAATTCTCCTGTCTCAGCCCTAACCCCATTCTTAGAGTCTTCGGATTCATAGGTCATATAACGACTGTCATTTTTTTTCAAGAGAATGGAACGTTTGTCATATTTTTAAAGCTTTGACAGAAAAACCGAGAGCTTGGAACAAGAGAAAGCAGGAGACGAGATGACCTGGAGAGCAAAACGTAGCTGCCACCGCTGTGGATGCTCTCTGGTTAGGGCTGAGGAAGACAATAACACCGCTTTTCACACTGGTAAAGATTTTGACAAGTATTTATATGCAGAAGAGGAGGGAAGGAGGGAAAAGAACTGACTTAATAACAATCAGCTGGCTTGATTTACCAGCACCAGTTGAACACTGGATGAATAGCAGGCAAGGAACAGCAGCATAGACAACCCCCCTCCTCAAGGCACAGAGATGGCATTGCTTGTGTGATTTATGATGGATCAGTGGGCTCCCCTGACCTGATAGTGCTGAGCATGATCTGAGAGCCAAAGAACAAGCTGCCCTCCCTGACTGACCTTGAAGGGAGATCGTAAGGGGGACAATGATAGCTCCGCTCAGATTTCTGTGAGTCATACTTCATCTACAAGTCAAATGTCTTGCTGGCATACTTGACTTTATAGTGGCTTTTTTAGTGATCCCGTGACTAGTGTATAGATTAAAGTCATTTTTGTAGTAAGTGTCAGGAGCCCTTGTGAGTTCTCTGAGCACAGCTCTCTAAACTACCAAACCAGTCAGTGAGGCCATTCAACTTAAAGAAATCCCACCAGAAGACCACAGGGAACACGAGAGCAAATAGACAACTACAGATGTGCTCCTGTGCTCCTCTCGCACATGTGTTTCTATCCCACAGATGACACACATAAAACCAAGAGGTGGAGGGAGGTTCAGTGAACTTACGATGCTTTACTCTCTCGCTAGGAGGAAGCAATGGGATCACGTGCATTATCTGTCAAACACTGAAGAGAACCAACAGCAGGCAGCTCAGAGACCACAAGAAGAGTTAAGATGTCCTTCCTGCGGCAGAGCCCACAGCTAGTAAAAGACCAACTGGTTGAGAAAGGAGGAATCAAACCAGAAAAGCAGTTTAGACAAGTCCGGCAAAGGCTACACTACCTTGAGCATCATGCAGTCCTGGAGGGTAACTCTGGCCCAGGAGTAAACGGCAGGAGCAGGTGCTGGCTGTGTGCCTGGAGTGGCTGTGTGCCTTTATACACAGTCATTCCCTCCAGGTCTTTCCCTTTCACTTTTGTTTCAACCACGGAATTTCCACCATTTCAACACCTTCCCAATGACTTCACATCAACTTCCTTTGTAATGCTGTGTAGAGCTCCCCTATAGATGGGGGGACTGAGGAGAGGAGATGCTTTAGTGGCCATAATCTTATGATTCCTCACAGAACAAAAGAAAAAGTTAATTTAAGATTAAAAAGGGATGGACTGTCCTAGCTAGGGGTCATAGGTGAGAAGAGCATGCACTCTCTTTACTAGGTATCCGACTCCTGAAAACTTATAAGGAAATAGCAAGACTATGATAGAGGAAAAAAATGTCCCCAGATCTGGAAGGGCAAGGAGTCACTCACAGCAGCTTTCTCACTGACAGCCCACTGTCGCCATCCAACCGTGAATTAGCTTCTGGGAATTATGCAAAAACCCCTGGCTATGTCTTATTGGACTTAGAACCTGCTTACTAGAAGGAAATTCATGCCTGGTACTGTGAATGAAGCCTCTAATTACATCATAATTTCAGAGGAGATAACCCAGAGGTCACTAACATAGTCACTAAATGTGCCATAACCCTAAAGGTCATGAACTCTAGAGGGAACCTACTACTGCCATTTTCCTAAACCTAGCTGCATTCTAAATACTCATCCACAGACAAGCATAGCTCTCGCCCCTCATCAAAGATGCTTTCTTTTACAGTAGATGGAGACTACTACAACTATCTATAACTAGTCAAAATGCAGTGAGTAAGTGAGCATGGGTGCCCAACCCTAACTGGTATACCAACAACGAAACCCCAACACCTAAGGCTCAGAGACAGTTGAGAAAGAGGAGGTAGAAATGCCGTAGGCATCTCAGGGCCAGGATGCCTGCTGCAAGATAGTTCTGTCTAGACATAACAGAGAAGCTGCATCCAAGAAATGTCAACAATATGTTTGCCTAAACAAGGTTTACACACTGATAACACCAACTGGCATGCTAGCACGGATGGGGGACACTTCCTAAGATTCTCCCTAAATGAAAAGTTACAGGTAGTCAATAGCTTCTGAGAGCAGGAGCATCAGTTTTCTCCAGGGCTGAACTCCTTGATGCTATCCAATGAGAAGTGGTCAACCCTAAACACATGAACATATAAGTAACATTAAATGGACTCATTAGGATATACATATATACGTATATGTATATATATAATATTATGTATGTGTACACGTGTGTGTGTGTGTGTGTGTGTGTGTGTGTGTGTGAATAATAACTAAAGAAGAGGCCATGAATTTTCAAGGAATAGTGGCCAGAGTTAGAAGAAGAGAAGGAGGAGGGGTGGAAATGATGTAAATACATAAATAAAGTAAAATCTCAAAAAGTAATTAGAAATATCTAAATACATACCACACAGACACATGCACACACACACACACACCATTCAACAAAGACACCCACATGTATACACACGCACACACACACACACCATTCAAGTACACACATTTGGCTAATCAGAGACCACCTGGTTCAGTGTAATAGAGGAGAACTCTGGAAAACCATCCTTCACAGATTGTTCCTTGGAGGAGAGAGAGAGAGAGAGAGAGAGAGAGAGAGAGAGAGAGAGAGAGAGAGAGAGAGAGAGAGAGAGAGAGAGAGAGGAAGAAGAAGAAGAAGAAGAAGAAGAAGAAGAGGAGGAGGAGGAGGAGGAGGAGGAGGAGGAGGAGGAGGAGGAGGAGGAGGAAGACTTCAGAACCGGGCGCTCAGGCAGGCAGGATTCTCATTCTCTGCAGTCTTCTGGTCCTGCTGTGTGTCCTGGTCCTCACATGTTCCTCCTCTTTGCAGAAAAGGAAGCCTAAAGATGGAATTCTGCTCCCAGCTGGATCCTTGGGAACCAGAAGCTTGGCTCCCAGACATTCTCCTGAGAAAGAAGAATGCCTTTAAGTTTTTGGAGAGGAGACAGACTAGTTAAGAGTCTTGCCACATTGAAGGCTTCTGCCCCAGGTAGGGAACTTGCTTAGACCAGCCTCCAGGCTCTGCCTGCAGCTGCAGGTTGGGGGACTCAAGGCTCCACATTTTGGCTGCAAAAGGTAATTCATTCCTGCAACTACTTGGACTACTCAAGATGCATTGCTCCAGAGACTTGTAGAAATTTGCAACTCAAGCCTTCAAGACCTACCAGAGACAGGAGGTATGCTATGCTTGTTACCCCTGTCAATGATCACTCAGAATTTCCCTGCCAGGGATTGCTATTGCCTAAGACTCTAAAGTCCCTAACATACTTGCCAACAGTCTTTTGACTGTCACCCTGAAACCTAGTGAGAGCACAGGGCTGTAACACTTGTAACTTCTGGACTAGGCACCCTGAGGCCTGTTGAGGACATGCATCTGTAACACTCACAGTCTTTCTTAATTTGCACCCTGAAGATTGCTGAGAGCACAGAGCTGTAACCCTGACATTGTATCTTGGTTGGCATCCTACCACCACCAAGGATCTCAGAAGAACCACTTCTGTGTTTGAGTCTTTACTGTCCTCTTTGAATTGTTCCAACATGGCAAATACAGTTTCTTAATTTTCCCTTTGCTCTCTACTTACTTCATTAGTGGAAGATGTGCAAGAACCTGATACTGGAGAATTAACCATCTCAGCTGGAGAACTGGCTGGAAATTCAACAAAACTTCAATGGTGGGAACCCATGGGAAGTCAACAGGAACCACTGCAATCAACAGAACAGTTTTGGAATGCAGAGGGAGAGACGGACTTTGCC